>OY728161.1:120724256-121924256 GCA_963277665.1 Viscum album | reverse complement strand
GAACTAGAATCATTAGTTAGTAATTTTGGGTTAAAGTATATTTTTAGAAACAAGGAGATTAATATATTATATTAAGTAATAAATAACAATGTATACAGTCATGTTTCATCACATTAAAATATTCTTGTCATTTGGAAAATTCTATAAATTACAAAACTTTTTTTGGAAAAGCCGATCAGGACTATGTTGTGCATGTTAATATCTGAGTATAAATAATTTAAAATGGTAAAAATAGAAACTATTAATAAAATTATTCATATATATGTATTTATTGTAAATGGAATTAGTTTTTTAAGAGAGACTCTTTAAATTACTATTCATGTTGAATGAGTTCTTTGAGAACATTTATTGACTTGGCATGCTAAAAAAGATTTAATATATTAAAGTAAAAACATCAAGGAATATACTCTTGATTAGATTAATGATTCATTTATAAAATAAGAAATAGAGATCAAATAACAAAATTAATAGAACAATTCAATGAAAATGGAATTTATTTTAAAAAAATTTAACTTCATACTCTTATAATTTTGAGTAATAGAGTTGTGATACAAATAATACAACATATATTACAAAGGGTGTACTTAGTGGGGATAAATGATACTCAAGTTGATCCAAGAAAGACTATCCGAATAATGATGATAAAGAAAATAAGAAAGGTAATTTTAATTCTATTGTTTCTTATAATTTATTTTTTTATGAGTTCCAAATGAGAGGGCGCATCAAGGCTAGTTTCAGAAGAATAATTAATGAAGATAATAAGAAATAAGAAATAAGAGAATAAAAATAAAGAAATTGTAGTTTTATAGAGGTGTATGGATGATTCAAGTAATGATGAACAATCTAGTTCTAAAAATGATATTGAAAACCTGTAGTTAGTGGATTCATCCAATCAAGTGTGTGACTTTACTTATTATTATTCATCTGAATTTGAATATGAAAAACAGATATTGAGGAATTTTATAAAGAGGCTGATAGAGTTTAACAAAATATAGATAATGTGACTAGTTTATTCAATAACATTACGAGAAAATATAAGAATGTTCTTAAATAGAGTAAAAATATGAGGAAATATATATAGGATGAAAAAAATGATGCTCATACACACTTCGAATTAAATGTGAAAAGAAAAAAATGTTCTTGTTAAAAATGATAAATAAAAGAGGGTAGAATATTTCATGTGAAATAATAATGTTTTGAAATAATGAATATTGTTGTTATTCATAAAGATATTGAAAAAATAAAAAATGATATTAAAATTTTCGAGTTATATCGTTCAATTTTTTTCAAGGATATATATCATTTATAAAATAAGGAATTTTAATAAAAATAATTAAAAGGGGACTATTCTTGGTTGTGATAATAATTTACGGAAAATTTATAAGACCATTTTTAACAAATGATGTTCAGGAAGTGTATATAGTACTGCTTGTTTTAAATTTCATGTGAATGATCATTATGAAAAATGAGTGTTCTATATGGTTTCCATACTCTCTTAGACTAGTTATGGATTTGATTTCTAAATCACTATCTTATTTATTTTCATTAAAAAATTGTTTGAAATCTATTTGGGTTCCGAAAAATCAATGTAATAATCCCATCAGACCCAAATTTATATGTTCACCAAAAATTTCATAAATAATTTTTTGTTGGAATTATATATTTTAGGCATTAAAAGGTATACTTGATATATAGTCATTTTATACTAAAGAAACATGACTTGGGATATTAAAAATGTCTTATCATTTAATCGATGTGATAGAGGGAATGTGAACTAGGAATATAATTATAAAGGGAATGTAAATTTTTTTATGGTTTCAATTTTTATTTCTATTTTTATTTATAAAGTATTATATTTTGATTGTTTTACAAATAATTTAATATACAATTCTTAGAAATTTTATGGTTGCAAGTTTATTAAATTTCGTAATGATAAAATATTTTTTTAAAGATAAATATACATTGTTTTAGGGTAATAGAAAAGTTAATATAAATGTAATTAATATTTGTTAATAAATTGATCAAGAATTAAAATTCATAGATTCAATAAAATATGAAAACATTTTGTGGAATAGGAGGTTATGAAATGAAATTTTATTGGTTATGAAAAAGATATCCAACAACTAGATTGTTTTGTGGCTATTATAACATAAATAGGAAAACATGTTTGAATGTGATTCATTATTGATCGGTAAACAACATAGGGTTTGATTAAAGTCAATAAAGGAATTAAACAAATTAATTCCTCTTTATCTCATTTATTTAGACTTATTTTTTACTTATTAGTCCTTCTATTTTTAGTGGTAAGATATATTGGTATATTATTATTATTATTTTTAAAAGATATGGAAGGGGTTATTTTCTTCCTCTTAATTTTGAAAAATTATCTATGTTTATAACTTTTCATAAATATGATCAAAATATAGAAAACACAATTAAATTAGTCAGAAGTGATCATGGGGAAGAATTTTAGAAATACGATTTTACCTTTTTTAAAATTAAATGGGGTTTTAAAATTGGTTGTTGCTGGTGTATTCCCACTACTATCATCTCCTAATTGCAACTCTGTGTTAATTGGGACACTTCGATGCAAATCAAGAATCTTTTATTTACTGCAGTGGAAGAACTCCAGCATGTGATCTGGTATGATAGAATTAACTTCATTCATAATAATTGCACTTTCAGTCTCAATGTAGGTAAAACATGTATTCTTATTGCCATCAAGGATACTGCTTCTCTTCAGAAAGATCTATGTGACCACTCTGTTGGTGATTTTGAGATTATTAGTCATCTTCGGATTGCGGGGTCTTATAGACAACCTCGACACACCTTTGAGGTCTTATGGAAAGCTCCATTTCCAGGATGGATCAAAGTGAATATCGACGGTGCCTCTAGAGGAAACCCGGGTCCGGCAGGTTGTGGTGCCATTTTTAGAGACTCCCTTGGCAGATGCCTTGGATGCTTCTTCGGTGGATGTGTCACGACCTCAGCTTTGGATGCGGAAATAATGGGTGTCATTCATGTGGTGTACTTTTCCAACCAAAAGGTTTGGCACAATCTACGGATTAAATGTGATTCAACCACTGTTGTTCAATCTATTTGCAAGGGGTTGTGCACCTTGCATGTCCTCTTACCTCTTAATGGATGAAATGCCTTGATTTGCTCATGGACCTCGATTACATTTCCACACATGTGTTCTGTGAAGCGAACATGGTTTCTGATAGTCTTTCCAACAATGGGGTCAATCAGGATGTTACCTGGCTTGATGAGTTTCCTGATGTTTCTCTCCCCTTTTATGATAAGGATTGTAATAAGATTACGTCTTTTAGACTTTTGTAACTCCTTTTTTGAGCAATAAATAGTGCCTTGGTCTTTGACCGAGGATCCACCTAAAATAATAATAATTATTATTCATCCCATAAGAAAACACAAAATAAGGTGTAATTTTATATAAAAATATAACACCTTAATAAAATTGTTGAACCATGATAAACAAGTAAAATTTTATTAAATATTTCTAATTATAAGTTGTGGATACTTATTCACATGTTACTAATAAATTTATTTTATGATACTTAATGAAAAAATTCCTTTGGATCTATGGGTGTGTAGGAAACCTAAAATATGTAAGTTTAAATTATTTTTGTGTAAGGTTTTTATTATTAATACTACAGATTCCTTGGAAAAATTTGATTCAATGAGATGGTGACATTCATAAACATGAAGAAGAATTTATAAACTTGAATTTTGAATAAGATTAACATAAACAAAAATATTCACATACCGAGAGGATAATAGTTCATTTTAATAACTACCTAATCATAATTTTTTTATTACTTATATAAATCATTCCATATATAATCTAATTGGTTAATTTTAATCAAATTTACAAACTAGATAACATTTTATTAATATTCGTACATACCATTTTTTCTGATTTATTACTAAGAATATTGATGAGTATATGAATGATTCTAATTTGATATTATTAATATAAAATGAATTAATTATGTTTAATTAGAATAATTTGAGGATTTTAGTTTCTTCACCTAAAAAATTATATATTAATTGAAAAATGGATCTTTAGAAACAAACATGATGAATATCGAAATGTTGTTAAAATTAAATCTAGGTTACTAACTTATGGACATTGTTAATAAGAGGGTATTGATTTAGAAGAATCCTTTTCAAATGTTGTTATGTTTGAAGAAATTTGGATTTTATTCAATCATTCTTGCTTTCATGTTTTTAAATTATCACAAATAGATATCAAAACCACTTTTCAAAACATTATCTTCCTGAATATGTATATGTCAAAAATCACACGAGATATTAAAATAAAAATACTTATAATCATGTTTATCATTTTTCTATGGATTTATATAGATTAAAATAATTTCCTAGATCTTCGTATGAAATCCTAACTATTCTTATTTCAAAAAAATTGAGAAATGAAAAGATAAAATATTTTTTTATTTGGAAAAGTAATAATAATATTTTCATTTTATGAAATATATTTTGATGATATGATTTTTTTATCTTCAAAAGAAAATATTTGTAATGTTTTTTTTAATTTATGTATACTGAATTTGATATATGATTGATGGGGGATGGAAAATTATTCCTTTGTTTTCGAATTTGTCAGTGAGATGGCCATATTTTCATAAATAAAAATAAATATCCAAAAGAATTAGATAAGAGGATTTGTTTGGATCATTAAAAAAGAAAAAATAATCACATTATTAATTCTCATTAACTATAGTTATATTAATATGGAATGTATATTGATGGTAAAACCTATTGAGACATGTTTTGAAGTTTATTATATTTATCCTCTCCTAGGATTGATTACATTTTATCAGTTCTCATTTTTGTTAGATATAAATTTGACCATATGTAATTTATTCATTAATATATTAAAATGATCAATAGATATGATAATGTTTCATTGAATCTTAGATTATTTTACCATTATAAAACTGAATTTTATTTTATAAACTACTGTGATTTTAATTTTAGTGCCTGATGTATTGATAGAAAGAGTATTTCATTTATTCTCTATTTATGTAGAAAATCATTTATTTCATGGGATTCATAAAATTTCAATTTCAATTTTTTAATCTAAATACATATCTCCTACATCATGTTATGATCAATCATAAGGTATTTTGTAGATTCTTTATAATGTTTTTTTTATTTTGATAAGATTTTAATTTTTTATGAAAACGATTCTCCTATTTCTATTTACAAAAATACATTACAACATTAAAGAACAAAAAAAATGATGCTGAGTTAAATTTTCCTAGATATGATTTTCAAAAATGAAATATAAATCTTGAATTTATTTCTATATAAAATCATTAGGAAATATAAATCATTGAATTAATTCTACTGAAAATAAACTTGATAACAACTTACTAAGACTCTATATTTTAATTTTTATGATAAAATAGTTTTTAATGTTGTAATTATGGAGATTAAAATTGGAATTTATGTTGAATGAATTTATTGGGAGTTTGAGTGTTATTATGTGTTGAATGTTTTTGAGATTTGTGAAATATATGAAATTTAAAATTCTTTTTTTTGGACTACTAATTACCAATTTATGTAAATATTTGGTAATAATATCACTATTTCAAGACTTTTAAAACATATTATATGATGTTTCATTACTATGTTTTCATAAAATAGGTATATTTTAAAAATGGTTTTTAATTTTTTTAGAAAAAATAGTTATGATTCATCTCATTATATGGTGGATCCAAAGAGCATGTTTTGAAATTTACATGTTTATGAATGTTTTTAAATACAAGGTGTTTTAACAATATTTATTCTATTAAAATATTTTTATTTGTGTTCTAGTTTCAATGATAGAATTTTTATATTGACACATTATCTTTTTGATAATTTTATAATGGGGGATATTTTTTTTAAAATAATACCTGGTTTGTAAATATCAAAAAGGGTGAGGTTTTTGATTTGATCCTTAAAAAAATATTTTTTGAAAACTAAAAAGGACCTTTTCTTGTTTCATTGAAGAGACTTGATTTAATATAGATCCAAAAATGATTATCATTAGTTGAATTTCGATGGATATTAATGCTTATTATTTACTCTTATATTAATTTCTCTAAAAATTTCAACAATGTAGTTTTTTTATACATAAAACTAAGGTAGGGATTCATAAATATTTTTATTTCATTAATATATGATATAGACATGTTAAATCATATGGAAAGAAGATGTGGGAAACTATGATGTAGTCTGTGGAAGCTGCAAGAATGATTATTACATTGAGAAAATAAAATTTACAATGGTCCTCTTATTATAATGTTAATGTTAATAATGAATTTGATTACATAGTGTTGGATGAAATAATCCAATTGGTAGTGATGTTGGTTGATTGTATTATTTATCTATACAAGTGTGGAATTTTTACAGTGATTAACTACAACTCCTATCTGAACTGATTTTTTATACATTGTTGTTGGAGAATTGATTTCCACCTCAACCCTAAGACTCTAATACATTCATCTAGTTATGTGGTTTCACTTATTTCAATCCTCTATGTATGTGAATAATTTTAATTGGTTTTAATAGCCATTAAATTTTAGGTAATTGGGTTGTGAATCCCCAAAACAATTTTGGCATTGGGTTGTTCCACAAAGGGAAATGAATGTTTGATCGGGTTGTGACTCATTGTGAGAAAAGATAGTTAATTGGGATTTATGCATCCAATGTAAAATGTTTTTTGATCAGGTTGTGACTCCATGTGTGAAAATTTCATTTTCATATTTCATTATATTCGTTAATGTGGGTTCTATCTCACTTAGTTTATCAAAGGATTGATGGGTGGTGTTGGAATATTTAGATCTGAACCACTATAAAAATATCTTATTTTCATTTCCTTTTTATTTTCCCATTTAATTTACATTAATACAATGAAATAGGGACATATAACATCATTAATAAATTTAAAATGGGAAATTAATCCCCCAGTTGGCTATTTTTACATTCGAACTCTGGACCAATGAGGAAAATATTTGTTAACCTAAATTATTTACAATTTTTTATTATTTGTTTCATTAAATTATGAATAAGAACAAGTTTAATTGGTTTCCCAAATAGCATGTCCAAAACACAGTATCTCTCATCATTTTTTAGTCATAAATTTAATTTTTATTTTCTAAATAATGTAATTACATTGTTCATTAATATATAAGGAACAATTAATATTGACTTAATACTATATTATAACCAATTAACATTATATTCATTGTCATATAATTTTTGGGAATTTATATAATATTTATAAAAATATATTTTTAGTTCAATTATCATATATGTGGAGATATATAATGTTAATGGGAAATATATTGTGTTTTTGATTACATGACACATAACTTTTTAATAGTGGTAGTGTTCAATGCTATAATAATTGTGTGTAGAGAACACACACTCAGACAAAAAATTCATACATATATCATATAGAACATACATATCTCAAAAAATATATATTCATGCATAACACAAAAACACCCATACATGCACTACATACTATTCATATTTCATAAAATATATATGTATATAGATATACATATTTTACGACACATACACACATGTACATATATAAATATATAAGTATATATTAGAAAAACATATATATAATAGTAGTGAACATTTATATATATGATCACATCAAATTCATAACACACAGAAACCAAAAATAACACACCCTACATAATTTACACACATACACACATATTTATAATTATAGAACCTATATATAGCTCATGAGATATTCCAACAATCTAAAAGTTATTTACATATTCCATGGATAATTAATGATATTTTATTATTCATGTCACACTTATACATCGTAAAATATATTCAATTAAAAACATCCATTTTTAATAAATGATCACATAACACATAGACACACATTCACATTACATTTATAAAACATAATTTTTTAAAATTTTATTTATTTAATAACACATAACATTGAAAAATATTACGTTTACTTTTAATCAAAGGGTTCTATGAAATCTGTAAATAATAAATATTCAAAACATGTTTAATATTTTTAATGTTCACAAAATACTATGTGAACACAACCCTATAGGATGTTCACACAACACATAAAAACATGCTCACACACATACAATGGGAATGAACAACACACAAAAAAACAAATATACATGCACAAAACCGAAAACATGTTATGAAATAAAACACACAAATACAATATACACAATATACATTGAAAATTTTTCTTAAGGGAAGAACATATGTACTTTAGTAGATAAATTGTGTGATTAGAACAAAATATATATATAAAAGAAAATAATTTCCTAGGAACATATCATTTTTAGAACATAAAAACAATGAATTATTCATTTTTTACAAGATTATTATTGATGATAAAATAAGATAAAATGTTTAAATATTTTGAAAAGTTTTCTTTTTTGATGGCATGATTCATGAACAATATATTCAGGGGACATAAAATGTGCATTATATAAATATAGTTTACAAATAATATATATAATTATCTTAAAAAAGACACATATTATACATTTATATTAATGTTAACAAATGAATATATATTCTAATATGTGTAAAAATAATTTAAAAATAATTTTATGTTTGCATAAAAAATTTATATATGTTAACATAGAAAAAAGTTAATATTTTTAATTAAAAACTTCTACTCAATAATAATAAATAAAAACATTAATTCAGTAAATAAACAAAATGTTACATCTATATATCATGCATTTCCAAGAATCATTGATGAATTTCTAGCCGTATAAGGATAAATGATTCGAATAGAATATCATGGGGATACATTTTCATCTGGGAGAGACCACATCAATGAAATTGACTACCTTATTAACTACATTATAGTGAACTTCAAAAATTATAATATATGTATTCTTTCATTTGGTGTTGGAACATACTAGCCAATAGTGTTATTGGTTCTATCCCCATACAGGTTATCTCTATCCTAATAGTTCCCAAGGCCATCACTCAGATGAAAAATAAAACTATAAATTCCATTATCATGGACAAACATCTTGAGGGGATTTTTCATTGTGCCTATTTTCCCTGAATGACCAAAACAGTTGTAGAGGGTGCTAAAAAATTTAGAAGAATTCGTAAGACTATGAACTACATGTACCTAAACTGGAATGGAAAGTAATTAATGGTAAACCCATCATGTATAGGTTAATCATGGAATGTATAATAAGGATCAATATTCTTTGTCTCAAATGAAAGGCTATGTTTTGAAACTTTGGAATAACATATAGAGGCACCCATTCACCAATCAAATTATTACATGATGGATACTTGGTTGGGGAGTGGCCAAATTCAATCATGATAACTAATATGTGGTTCCTTTATATTTTTTAGGATGTTTGGTTCTTCAGATATCGTTCATGATTTCTAGTAGACTTAATGAATTTATCTGTCATGAACCAACCAAATGGAGCCGACTTGTCTAGTCGAAGGTCAAGTCGTAACTACCCCATTCCTACCTTTATAGGTTAGGGGTGGCGACAAGAACCGAAGGCACCCAAAACACGTGGAGGCCATTGCCTAAAAACCTATACACACACACATCTACAAATCAATGAAAAAGGGAATATGAATAAAATAAAAAGGGGAAATGACTAGAGTGGTAATAATTCTATTATATAACCACTATGGAATACAAGAGTACACCAATGTATACTAAAAGTAAGGGGGAATACATTCCCAATAAAAAATTTGGAAAAGTAAAATGTTGAGAGATCCCATCTCCCAATCTCAAAGCCTTCATCTCCATACATAGTTTGATGCACCAAGTGTCCCTAAGCTTCTTTTTAATCATGATCAATCATTATATCATCTCTAAAACACATTCTATTTGTGGGTGAAGTCCATATAGGGGTGAGTATGTACCTACATACTATAATGACCCAAAAGGGGTAAGGGTGATTAGTAATAGATACAAATGAAGAGGAAAGTAGTCGACGGAACAAGCTGTAGTGAAATTATAAATCATAAACTAATAATGGAGTTAAAGTAAGATCATACATACACAAGAATCTAAACATATTGAGGAGATGAAATCATTTTTTATTCATTGCTATATATAGTAATGGAGTAGACTCATCCAAAAATGTGAATCTTGACATAGGAATCACGTGGCATTCTATATATGTCTTCGCTTCTCCTAGAATGATAGTAACTGTGTACAAGGAGGGGATACAAAAGGAGGAATAAATATATATCCACAATCAATGAATTCCAAATGGAAGAGTAAGGAGATATCCATCTCACAGCTCGACCAAATAAGAAATGTATCCAATAGTTACAAGGTAAATTCAATCAATGATGCTTGGAATCTGACACATTTTCCTTGACCACATAATTCTAAGGGACTCAGTAACTATACCTTGATACAATTTACATTGGGTGGCACTGACTTCCCCGCATGGTTTTAGGTTTCATCAAAATAACACCTTTTTGAGGGGAATGAATCCATATTCTTTATGAGTCCAATTCGACGTCAATATAGGTCTCATCACTATACCACACAGTTAAGATAGAAAAAAACTTGAAGTAGAGGACCCATGGCCTTGTGCGTTAGAGGGGTTCCACTATGATAGTAGTCATAGAGGACCCCCACTCATGTCGATGGGGGGGGGGGTGCCACTCTGATTTCACTCAGACCCATGCCATGATAAATTAGGGAGGTTCCACCCTGGTCATTTATGAAGTGATCCTTATCATATAGGGGGTTTCACTCGGAATGGAGTGGACCTAAATATATTATGATTGGTGATTACACTCTTATTGTAGTCGTAGAAGACCGACACCAATGCTGATTGGGGGTTCCACTCTGATGTCATGAGGACCTCCACCCTAGAACAATAGGGGGATTAACACTGGTCATTGAGGACATTCTCCTTATCTGATAGGTGATTCTTCTCAAAAGGTAGAGGACACGTGCCCACTGTGATGGTCAATTTCACTCTAATTGTAATCATAGAGGACTCCAGCCAAGGGATAAAAAGTGGGTTCCAGTCTAGGTTATCGCGGACCCGCTCCCTACAAGGTAGGCCGTTCCACTCAGAAGTAACTATGGAGGTCCAATTATTATGTTTATAGGGTGTTCCACTCTAGAAGATGTCTCCGGTGATACTGCCTCAACGATGCCCGATCAATGCTCAATCACCATCATCATCAAACATCACCTAAATATTATTCACCCCAGTAACATCTCACATAATATATAACAATACACTATTGAGGGAACCATCACGTTCGATGTGAAAAAACACTAAGGATATGCTAATCTTGTGCCAAAATATGAGTTCACAAAACTAATATAACAGGGGTAGAAGATTCATAATGAGGTACACCATGTGTATGGTGCCCACACAATGTGTCACTCTACCCTGCCGCCTGGTCGTGCACCTATCTATACTCAGGTACTATGCTATGTACATGTACACCTTGGTGTGTAGTGTACTCTTAGAGTATAAGGAATATCTGGAAAAAAAGGATGACAAGAGCATGATGCTCATCGTTGGTACGATGGGAAAACGTATTTCCATAGATAGGCCTCCTAAAATGGCCTTGGAAAACCAAACATAACACAACATTGCGATCCTTGCAGAAAAGGGCAGATGATTGACTATTCATTCTCATGATTCTGATATATGGTGAAGATGATGAATTTTATTAGATTCTGCACAAATAGATCCTTGTGGGGCCTATGTCTTCATCCAAAAAAAGTATATGAATCACACCATTTGCAACCCTCTTGAAAAAAATGCATGAGATCAACTACTCATTCGTCCAAATCAGACACTGAATGAAAAAAGTCACATTTCACCACAACTTTCTCAAACTGAGCTTCATGGGGACCACATCTCAACACTACATTCAAATATTGAAATTAGTCTCAAAAGTATATTATTAATGTCAGGATCACATCGCTATTGATGGGAAATTGTTTGGACATCAATTGCATAAATTATGGTGGGGCAATGATTTAATAACAACAACAAGAGTAATATATTATTATTATTATTATTTGGGTATTTCAGGGACCTAACTTGTAATTTGGAAAATATCACCCAACCAAGTGTCACAAAATAACTCTATCTAAAAATGGGTCATGAATCCATTGATTTTACATCAATAGGAAGATCCATATAGGAGTTATGTTCGAATCAATGTTTGAATAATATTAATGATATTATTAGGGCGTTTTATTGGCCTGATCCCCAGGTCGGATAAAGGTATCCAAAATTAGTCTTAAAAGATCTTTCTCAAAGACAACATCACCTTGCTACTGACAACATGTTAATCAGACACCGTATGAGGGAGTTATGTCGGTTAAACCGACTATTATTATTATTATTATTATTATTATTATTAAGACTATATTTATTTTTATTTAATTAAAATAATTTATCTCCCTCCGTGTTTCTCACACGTCTACCGTGTAGACCCCTCTCTAATGGACTTCTCTGTTTCTGAAACCTAGATCCGCCTCCGCAAGCTACCACCCCGCCTAGAAACAATGACCATGAGCTGCTGACTTCACTTAGATCATGCCTACTATTGTGACTGTGCCCCGCTGGCCGCCCCTACTCGCCGTTTGTCCGCACCCCACCGAACTGCCACCCCATCCACCTCACACCGCCACCACCTTCCACACACAACATCTCATCTATTCTAAGATTGAAATAATAATTTTTCAAATATCTGTGATCCTCAGGTACTAATAAACATAGAATCTTCCTCGATTTGTGATTTAATTCCCTTATCGTCGATCTGACTCAAATCTCGGCACTCGATCAAGCTAAGGTCACCCGGTAACTGTTGCTACAGTAAATATGGGTTTCTAATGGTGAATAATTCCATAAAAAAGGTAAGGAAATCATAGAAACAAAGGTATTATGATCACATTCCTATAGTTCTTGGCCAAAAATCAAGAAAGAGCATCCCCGGTTAAAAAATATTGAAAACAAATTAATATTTCAATACGTGGGTGCATGAAAAGGATACAATCGATGAAGATCGAAGGATGAGGATGGATCTAGTCATGTTTTTAATTGAAATAAAGTAAATTACCAAATTGATGAGTCCTACCAAGATTTGGATCGGTTCTTCATTGATGAACACGACCTCCAACAATAAGAGGAAGTCATTATATTCACTATGCCTGAATCTACAATGAAATGGAGTTTTATTGTGATTTTCAATTAAGAGGGGGAATTCGAGATTTTTCAAATGATTATAATGTTATATTCTAACCCTAGTGATTCTCCATATCCACATGTTCTTAAAATGAGAATTTGGTTAAAGATGAATGAATGAATTAATTAATTAATCCACTTAACTATACATATAATGAGAGAGGGGTCCAAACATCCTTCATCGACATATTTTATAGCACACCTAGGGAAAAAATTGTATTATAAAGCCAATAGTGGTACTAGATTAAGAACAAAAATCCTCATTCATGCATTATTTTAATAGAATTAAATTGATATATTTTAATTTAATTATTTTATCTAAGATTTTGTCCTTGTTTACTTTTTCTATGGATGACCTGCACTGACAATGTTTATGTTTGTCATAAAGTAAATTCCATGTTCTGAACTCAATTTTTCCCTCATAACTTAGATGATAGCTTCTGCATAAGATATATTCAGTTATTTTTTAAGAACTACATAGGAAAAATATAAAACATATTTAATTATTTTATAAAATTAATTTTGGGTACATATAGCCTTAGAGTCATGTTTAGTGTTAGTTCTAGTCTATAAAAATATTCCTAGAAATATAAAAATCTCTTATCAGGGAAACTAGGGTCTCTAAATTATTTCTTTATTAAAATATTTTCATCCCCATAAGGAACATACCATGAAAAATGGTGGAGATTCTAGGACCACCACTATCTCTCCCACTCCCATTTTATCTTATGGATTTAAAACCAAAAGAGGACAGTGAAACTCTCAATTCACCTCCTTTTGAAATGTGACAAGGTCCACCTTCCATCCATGGAAAAACAATATGTGATTACCTTATTAAGAAAATATATCTAGTGAATCTCTTGAGAACATCTGGTCACACAAGATCTCGCAGTTGATGTATCCCATCTGAGAGTCTCTCACACACTCGAGAAGCAAACGAGTCAACACCATTGACTGAGAAAAACTACACTATACTACCCAACCTTGGTCAGCTGTAGGGAACCTAACTACTCTAATGCTCCCTGTACTACGAGAAACTTGGACATCCTTCTAAGGGAATATGATACAATTTGTCCCTTCCCTGGTGTATAAACTATCCCAAAGTCATAATCATATAAGAATTATGACTAGAGTCACTATGTCAGGTTGAGGTCTCTCTGTGTGAAGATTTACATAGGACTCTAGAAGTTTGAGTAAACCACAATGCAATCTCCCAAAAGGTAATTTCTGCACATTATTAGGCTGAATCCTACCACTTCAATATATTGGTAGGGAGTCACATAGGTCTATCATTTGGGACTCAACAACCTCAACTTGTATTTGATAACTTTCTATCACTGTATCGTGGTTGACGTCAAGCACAAAAAGGAAACCAACAAACAAGGTAGGTGAGAAATCTCATCCAACTAGGAGAAGAAATACACACAACAAATTTTGTATAGCTCGAATATCCTCACCTCTCATGGAAACAGAGTAACCAAAAACTTGAAACTCTACCACCATTACTAGTGGCATCCCATGAAATAGGGTCAAGTATAAAGAACTCCACTATAAATTCAAGGACATACTCTGACACTCCATCATACTACCTCTCCATGAACACATATATCAGAGGAAATCATCCAACACACCTTGATGCTATCCATTATGGGTGGAATTGAATCACCCTCATGGTTTTTCTCACATCACAAGAACACATCTCAGTGGTGGAAGAACGCCTATTCATCATGTATTCAAAGTATCATAAAAAAACAACTATACATGGTTATATTGATGCCCTTAATCACACTAATTAAACCACAAGAAAGGAGAAAGAAGAAAATAGTACCTCACATTGTGTCTAAAAATTACTATTGTATAAGGTAGAAATGGAATAAAGCATACTAATTAACGTCTCGTTCGATATGGGGGTAATAATCTTTGAAAGCCTCTAGTTGTACGCAACCCTGACCATCAACTCCCTGATCCTGATGTAGGCCTCCAGGTGGTGGGGGAAGGATCTCGTAGTGACATCCACAAAACATATATTCTCCTAAACCTCGTATCTATCCATCTCAATGGGGACCACCCAATCATTGTCTGAGAGATCCTTGATCATAGTGTTTTCTTTATCTTGGTGGTCTAAAATCTATATGTCTCTACTGCTGAGCATATCCAGTTGGGAAGTCTCATGTTACATGAACTCTACCTTTAGAATAATAAAAATAGACCTCCCTGGGATACCTTGATGCAAGACGCTTCCTTAGATACATATCCATACATATTGGATATTTCTCGCAAAAGGGTCTCATCATGAAACCTGGGTGATTTATATCTCTGAAACTCAAGATATACACTCAATCCAACTACAACATCTTTTGGTACCACCAGAGCCATCATATTATCCATAAGTAATACATGTTTCCAACAAAATCATAAAAAGTATCGGGGTCTGCATATGTTGAAAAACCTAGCAACATCCTTGTGTCAAACCACTGCTGTATGAGGGATTGTCTCGTTGTAGAACATAAGCGGTCTCTATCATTGGAAAACGTGGAATGTACTAAGCCTGCATGCATCCCTAACCTACTATGATGGTATTATCTTCTTCCCAATAGGTAGAGGTTATTCAACATTCTCTCATTAGGGAATGGGGTTTGGGGATGGACCCTAAACCGAGGCCTCGTCACTTGTAGAATCGGTATCATGAACCGAAGATGGTATCCATGATGGCTATATTTAGAGTAATCTAATTTTTTTCAGAAATACCATGATCATTTGAACATATATATATATATATATATATATATA
Source organism: Viscum album (assembly GCA_963277665.1). Classification (NCBI taxonomy): domain Eukaryota; kingdom Viridiplantae; phylum Streptophyta; class Magnoliopsida; order Santalales; family Viscaceae; genus Viscum; species Viscum album. The sequence goes on along the minus strand of OY728161.1, from coordinate 121,908,204 downwards.
TCCTCAAAAATGGGGATATGACTCAATATGGATAGTCAAGACTCAGTCCAATATGATTAATGTATTATTTATCCCTAAAACAAAATTTTCAGCATGCCGAGTCGACAACCTGGTAGTCAAGGTCCCGATGAATGGATATGTCTGTCGTCGCACTGTCACTAGACAACCTGTCCAGAAAGCGGCGCTCAAGATACTTTGAAATTGTTACCCTGAACACCACCAAATTATCTAAAGAGGATACATCTGAACAAAATCCCAAGGAATAAATGTTTTGTGATACCAATCTATCATGACCCGATGCACCAAATCCCACATAGCCGGCGGAAGGCCGAGTCACAACTACCCCATACTGACCTCCATAGTTCAGTGGGTGGATTCAAGCACTGAAGGCGAACTAAGTTTTTTGATGAATTTTCCTAAGAACCTGTGTACACACATATATCCATCACAATTCAAATTTTTATAAGATTAAATGAAAAATCTAAAATAACTAGAGTAATAAAAAATTCATGTATATAAACACTGAGGAATAATAGAGTAAAAAAGTATATACTGAAAGGAAAAGGGGAAAAATAAATTCCTTACAGGAAAGATTCCCCAACCAGACAAAAATTGAAAATTAATATGATGAGAGATCCTAACTCTTAATCCTCAAGCCCCGACATCCATACAAATTCTGATACACCAAGTATCCCTAAGTTTCTCAATAATCATGGTCAACCTATCCATCATCTGCAATAGAAATGAGACGAGTGAGTGATACCCATGTAGGGGTCATAATATACATACCAAGTACAATTATTCTAAAGGGTGAAGGGGGAGTAGTAATAGATAAAACTGAAGAGAAATGTTGTATATTGAATAGGGTGAAATGAAAGATTAATGATCAATCCAACAAGAGAGTTAATGTAAGATCATTAAAAAAACAATGAGCCTAACATGGTGAAGAGATAAACTCCTCATAGAGTATTTTCTACCTAGAGTAGGAGAGTAGACTCATCCAACAATGATACTATAAAAACTAAAAGCACGTTTCATACCATGTGTGTATTCATCACTCCTTGAAAGATAGTAACCAAGTCCAAGGTGTGGATCCAAAAGAAGGAATGTATATATGCAAAGTCAAAGAATCCAAAATGAGAGTGTAATGGCATTTCCATCTCATAACTGAGCCCAAGACGAAAAGATGACTGTAGTTCCAAGGTAATGTACATCAATTATGGCCATAATATCATGCGCCTTCCTCGAAAACATAAGTCTATGGGACTGAATCACCACACATTGATACTATCCTATTTGGGTGGAACTGACATTCCTTCACAATTTTAGGTCACATAAAAAGATTGTGTTTTATTGGGGAATGCGTACCTGTTCCTTTTGAGTCAGAATCCATGTTGAACCTAGTCTTGTCAATATGTCACATAGTCTAGAGGAAAATCATTGTAGAGGATCCCCGCCCATGCTGATGGGTGGTTCCAATATAATTTCATGGGGACCAGCGCCCTGGAACAATAGTAAGGGTCCACCATGGTCATTGAGGTCCCACACCAAATCCAATATTAGGTTCCACTTACAAGGTAGAGGATCTAGGCCTATTATGATGAAGGGATCCACTCTTATAGTAGTCGTTGAGGAACCACTCTATTGTCAATGTGGGGTTTCACTCTGATGTTATTGGGAACCATGCCCTGGTAAAACAAGGGGGCTTCACACTGGTCATTGAGGACCGACACCCTATCTAATAGGGTGTTCCACTAAAAAGGTAGATTATCTATTCCCAATCTGATTGGGGGTTTCACTCTAATAGTATTCTAAGAGGACTGACACATAGGGATCCAAAGGGTGTTCAAATCTATGTCATCGAGGACCTAGGCCCTAACTGATAGGGGAATTACAGTTAAAGGTAACTATATTGGACCCATGAATATTCCTATGGGGGGTTCTACTCTAGATTAAGCCTATGCTAGTCCTTCCTGAACGCTTCTTAGTCACTACTAGAGAACTATCATTGTCAGACGTCACCAAAATATGCTTCCTTTCTATAACATCTTGAATCATATCTCAAAATTGACTATGGGGGGAGACACCATGTTATAGGCTAAAAACTACTAAGGATAGGATAATTCCCTACCAAAATACGAGTCTAAAAGAAGAAGATATGAGAGGTAGAAGATTCATAATGAGGTACATGATTGATATGGGGCTCACATTATGTGTGACCCCACCTCCTCGCATTTCTATGTACCTATCCATAATTGGTTATTAATATGAGAAAATGAACCCCTAGGTGTTCCATTTTACTCCCAAAGTACATTATTTATCAGGTGAAAATGGCTGAGAAGCACACGATGCTCATCGTTTATCCGAAGGGAAAAAATGTAATTCCACTGATAGGATTCCTCAAATGGCCCTAGATAACCAAATAGATCACACCATTGTATTATCTATGGAAAATCAAATAGTATTGAATATTCATTCACCCAATATAAAAGCCTAGTGATGAAGCTTCATTTCACCGCATTGTGCACCAATAGTGCCTCGTGGGGCCCACTTCTCGATCCCAAAACAAACTTTATGAATTTCACTATTTTTATCCTCTCAGAAAATGACAATCTATCAACAATTTCCAAATAATAAATTTGTTAAAAAAGTCACATTTCAATGAAACACGCCCGAACTGGGCTTCGTAGGGCCTGCACCTCAATCCTAGATTAAAATCCTGATATTGGCCTCAAATATTATGCCTCAGTTTTATGACCATAATGCCACTGATGACAAGTCAATTAGACGTCACATGTGGAAATTTAGGTCTATCAATTTCTTAATAACAATAATATATTATTATTATAATTTGGGAGTTTCATTGGCATGATCAACAACTCTGAATAAGGGATCCAACATTGGTCTCAACATGACCATCTCAAAAAATGGGTCATGCTTCCACTGATGATATGTCAATTAGAAGCTCCACAAATGATGTATTTTCAAATTATAATATGAAAATAATAATTATATTACTATATTATTGTGTTTTATAGGACCGATGCCAATGTATTAGAAAGGTATCCAACATTGGTCTTAAGAAGAACGTCTTAAAGACAGGGTTGCACTTCTCCTGATAGAGCATCAGTCGGACGCCGCATGGGGGATTTATGGTGTTTAAACTATTTATTATTATTATTATTAATATTTTCATCATCATAATCATCATCGTCATCATTATATTTAATTTTATTTAATAATATTAATTTATCACTCCATTATTTTTACCCATTTTCTTTACTGATCTGGCACTATCGGAACGCCCTGTTTGCCCTACCTAGAGCCACCTCCGAGAGCCACTGACTCACCCTACTGCCTAATCCTCTATTACCTAGAGCCACTACCTCCACATGGACCTGACCTGGTTCTGTGACTGATCAACACCTATCACCCTTACTCGTAGCAAGACCGCACCCCACCGTACTACCGTGCAGGCCAACTCGCGCATACACCTCCTCCAACACATTGAAAAACCTCCATTATAACCTCTAAACAAGAAATTATTAGTGGTATATAATCCTCGGGACCTGATGTAAATGGATCAAGCCTCAATTCATAATTTCTTCATTGTCTCATTGATCTGCCTACGGGCGCCTGATTGAGCTCAGGTAACCCAAAAATTATCGATTCGGGATTTGTGGGGTTCCAACCGCAAAAAACTCCAAGAAAGAGGGATGAAAATCCCTAAAACAATGGTTTTATGATTATTGGACAAATTTTCTTGGAAATTAATTAAGAATAGGAATTTTGGGATACAAATAATTGAATAAAAATTAACATTTAAATACTCAGGAACATAAAAAGGCAGCAATTTTTCCATTTCCAAGGAAGATGATGGATTTGCAGAACCATTTAATCAAACAAGCACAAATTTAATAATTGATGAGCCCTACAATGATTTTGATTTGTTCTTATTCGATGAACATGTCGGCCAAAAACTGAATGAAGTCATTTCATTTGTTACACCCAAGTATTCCTAGATCTAGAGTTTAATTTTGATCTACAACCAAAAATAGGAGAATAGATTTTTCTAATGATCCTAAGATTATGTGGATATCCTTGGTGATTTTTTATAGCCACCTATATATAACTTATGAATTATGTTAGAGATGAAGTAATTAAATAATTATTTAATTAAATAATTAATCCACCAAACTGTACCACCAATGAGTGATGGGTCCGAATATAACATTTCTGACCTGGGATCCACTAGACTGGTGCCTCGAGCTGAGTCATCACATGAAATCACGCACACCTCACCTTACACCAGAGGTTTCTGACTACTAGAAGCTCTCTAATTGATCACGTGGGAAGAATATACCTCGTTTATTAGAGTAACCCACCACAGATCTCAATATAAATAGCGTAAATAGTATGAATCACCCAATAACATACATAACCATACATTTCCCAAAATGGGTATAAACCAAAAGAAAAAATAAATATTTCACGACACGATACAATTACAAACATACAAAATCAAAATAAAAATTTAAAAGAATCTCCTAAATGGTCCTGACACCATGTTTGGAACCTCATCCATGTAACTCTTGATCACAAATCAACTCCCAACCACTGGTCCCCTGCCCTTTTTTGGACGTTCAAGTATAAAATATGCTCGGGTTCCCAACGGAGGCCCGAGAAGGCTGTGAGTACAACTCAGTAGGCCACCACCAATGGTGTCTACAAAATATCCATTCTAACAGATAGTTCATGAAATTAAAAAGGAATGGAATGTAAAAGAAATTAAATTTGGGGCCACTAGTCAACAATCTCTACTTTGGTATTAATAACCAAGGTGTAAATTCATTATATATATTTTATTACTAGTTCATCATCAATCACATAAGGTTCATGTAATTCATTATTTTACATAAGGGAATAAGTAAGTCCCTAACTCACTAGGGATAATATATCTCAAAATCACAATATCCTCACCTTTAATCCTCATTACAGGTGGAATGCATCCATTAGGGGAATAGAGCTTTGTCCCCTTCCCTAACCCATACATTGTGGGTGGTGTTTGAGAATTAGTCCAACTCGACCTGTGGGAGGAGCCACATGTAATGTCCTAGATTTTTCTATGTTTTATTTTAATATTATATGGGAATTTATTCGAGGCCAGCCTCTGAGACGACATACAGTTCTGAGGCCCGGTAAGCCCGGAAAAAATCTTTGGATTTAATTTAATAATTAAATAACGCGCGCATGCGGTTTTCCTAAAAAAGTGGAATAACCCCCAAACGGGTGCTCGGATTAGAAATCTGAGGGCACCGTTGTGTTCAGAACAACGATTTTACCTTAGGTGAGGCCTAACATCAGTCAGCGCGGGTCATTGGTGAAATCTTGTTTTTAGATGTAACCGTAATAAAATATTTAATTAATTTTTTTTATTAAAACCTTGTTGCAGCGAAATATTTTTATTCTTTTAAATCGAGATTTCACAAGGGGGTCATGGTTACTTTTCTCATAACCCCGAATCTCCCTGGAGAGCTCTAGAGAAGACCTCCCAATGCGGCGACGATGTTCTTGACGAGCTTCACCGGCGACGACGACGCGGTGACTAGATCTTCCCCAGAAAACGCCACGAATCCAGGTAGGATGTTTGTTTGATGATTTCTTCCATGTTTTTGATTTCCACGACGAACTTGGACTAATCCAAAAACAGTTTATCCCATGGATCAATTGTTCTTACGGGATGGTATTTTGTGGGAATCGTGGGGATTTGATTCTTGGAATTAATTTTGGTTTCGTTCGACCTCCTAACGGTGACAGACCAAGATCTACATGAACATCAATCGAAGTTCGTCCCTCTCGATTTGTTGTGTTCTTCTTCCACAAATTCTCACGTTCTTCATGGGGATATGAATGATGGATCGTTACGCACACATTGTGTGATGCAATGATCCCAAATCGAAGATCTGGCGTCAGTACAACCCCACAGAGGTGCGGCTGCAGTGGCGACAGACGGATTGAAGCAGATTGGAAGATATCGTTCTTCGATCGATTTTAAAATGGGTGCCCGGAATCGGATTTCGGAGCCGATCGAAGACCCGAATCCCACGGATTCGGCATCACAACGATGAAGTGACCCATGATCTTGAATTTCTTGGCAAATGGACCAGAGAAATGCAATCTGGAAGATTGGCTGAAGTGTGAGGAAGAAGACGGCGCTTCTGGAAATTTCCCGACTACACGCCGTGTAGTATGGGCTACACGACGTGTCTTCGTCGGCAGACCACCTGGCGTGTTCTTCGAGAGTACTCGGACATGGGTTGGGTACACGGCCAAGGACACGCCGTGTATACCCCTCCCCGGCCAGACCTGGTCAGATACATGGGATACCCCGTGTACGGGTACACGGGCAGGCGACCTGGACACGGACATAGGCCGTGTATGGGCACATGGGCAGCGTACACGGAGAAAGCCCCAGGTGCTCGGACATGCCGTGTGTTTCTTCAACACACAGTGTAATTAATTTCTATCAAACAAGCTGAATGACACGGGCCGTTTACATGGCCAGTACCCGGAGTCAAGGAACACGACATGTACTTTTTCTACACGCCGTGTAATTTAGTTTTACACAGCTTGGACGTATGACACAGGCCGTTTACATGGGAAGTACCCGGGGTCAAGGAACACGGTGTGTAACCATAATACATGCCGTGTAACCTTTTTCTTCATTGCTTAATCCACTTGTATTCTCTGACTTGGACTATTTTTCTTAGGGTTCATGCCCTAGGTCTTTTCCCTGATGGTTCTGGTATCATTTCCTTTATACAGGAGTATGATACCTTCAGTAGGACTTCATGAATAGAGTGGTTGGAATCCCCTCTGTGAGAGATAGAGCTGGATCCTCAATTCATTCCTGGATCCCTAGGTAGAGTTCTTGTTATCGACATAACCAACTTTACCCGGACGCTGATCCTCTGCTTAGCAGATTAGCTCAGACTGAGTTGTCGGAATCACCCCATGACTTGGCTGTGATCCTCATCTGAGCATCATGTTTCTCAAAGTGCTTATGGAGTGTGTTCTCTTGGAACGAGTACATCGTATCTATCTCCCCCGACCTAGGAGTTTGTTCTCCTTGTTATGTGCTTAGTGGAAATCTTAGAGCTGGATCTTAGTGTGGGTTCGCGGTAGTCGATCGTGTATGAGTATATCTGGATATTCTTGTTATATGTTCGATGGAAATATACTATGTAGAGCTGACTGTATCTTTGCTTTTGATATTTCCCTTGTTGTATTTCCTTTTTGGCTTCGGGGTGTCCTACTGGGTATTGTTATACTCACCCTTGTATGGGATTTGCCCGCACGTGTCGTGTCTTATGCAGACGAGTGAGCCTTCTGAAGGACCCCGTGACACCCTGAGAGGGGAGGGGTGAATCAGGGTGACAACTTTTTCTTTTAAAGTGACGGATCTTGTTCCAACGTTGGTAGGAACTTGTTGAACCTGTATGATGAATATGATTAGAAAGAAAACATTCACATGCACAGATAAGACACAACACTTTTTTACTTGGTTCACCACTAAGGGCTACGTCCAAGGAGCATACGCCGAAAAGTTGTCGGTCGTACCTAATTCCACTAACCTTCACTAGCTATGGATTACAAAGGTTTGGGCACAGTCACTCTGTCCCAAGCTCAATGACTTTACAATGGTTCAAGGATAGCTCACTGCTTCCCTCAGGTCACTCCCATTGACTACCCCTGGCTCACTACCTCTAGGTGAAGTCCCACTTAGTTTATAGATGTGAAGGTATCTTCATCATTGTGAAAGAATTCATCCTCTGTCATATATATATGCTCTGTTGAAGTCCAGTGTTCATCCACTGATTAATACCCATGTGTCTCTTAAACACCGGGCAAACTACCTTTGGAAAGTACCTTCGCAAATCACCCTACTTCGTGAGGCTCCCAATTTCGCGAAGCTCAAACAAGCCTTCGTGAAGCTCCTTCCTTTTTGCGAAGCTCAAAATTTTCGTGGAGCTGAGACCATCGCAATTCTCAAGCCTTCACAATGATTAGGTCATTGCGGAGCTCAATTCGTCGCAAAGCGACTTCCCTCGCAAAGCTCACTGAGCCAACGCGGAGCACCCGACATTCTCGGAGCTAGAATAGCCGCCGCGAAGCTCCTCTTTCGTGAAGCACACTGCCTTCACGAACTTCCTTCTCGAAACGAGAGTAAATAATTTTCTCTAAAAAATCTCCCTACTTGTCTTGAGGGGGAAGACCTGTATTTATAGGCGATTCCACCGACCCTCGACCCTTCTGCGTGAAGTCAGCACCACGTCGTTGCCTATCACGAAGCTCCGAAGTTTCTGCCGGAAGTCAGTCTAAAATGCGAAGCACCACAGAAATTTTCCAATTGTGGAGCTTGTCGTAATCGCAGAGCGTTCCATTATTTACTTCGCACCACCTCCGCGAAGCTCCCTCGCATTTCTTTTCAACGCTTCAATTCGTGAAGCTCGTCGTAACCGCGAAGCATCACTACCTCCATTTTTCTGGTATTCGTGAAATCGAATCCATGCATCCCATCTTCGCGAAACTCATGCCTTTGCCATATAAAAATATAATCTTCATGAATATCCTCTTTTCGCGATGCTCACCAAAATCCAAATTTTGGACCCCAAAAATTTGGAAAACACTGGGAAACGGTACCACCTTCAATACTGTTGTCTGCTTGAACTGTATGATCTCTTTGCAGGTACACATTCTGAACTTCCACTACTAATTGACAAAAAACACAAACCAGACTCCAAAAAATTCCTAGAATACCATGGTTCCAACAATCTCCTCCTTTGGGTTTGTTGGCAGTCAGAAAATAAATTCAACAGATCTCCATCCATGTGAAAACCAAAAACACAATAATCAACTCAGCCAACACTCTAAGTCTACGTGAGCAATGCTCGATTTAGAAAACAAGTGAGGAATCTTGAATTGGGTTCCATTGTTTTCCTTCTCATTCTTCTCATCACAGAATCATTACTTCCAATTTTTTCCTTCTCATTCTACTCATCACAGAAGCATTACATGCCTAAATTTATTCCTTTCTCCCCCATTGAAAATAAATCCAAAGACCAGTAATTTGTTCAACGTTCAGCTCAAACCATACTCCCCTTGGAATGTATCTCCTCCATAAACCTACATCATAGCCATAAACAAATAAAAAAAGGTATCACAAACGGGGAGAGGGGTATTCTGTAACATCCTTATGCACAGGGAGGTCGCTGAACACTGAGGTTCAACCGATTCTTCTCAAACATAGTCGCGGACAGTGTATTGGTCAGGATATCAGCCACTTTCTTATTAGTTCCCACATGATCCATTCTAATCACCCCTTGTTCAACTTTTTCTTTGATAAAGTTATATCTGATTTCAATATGTTTCGTACGAGAATGATGAATAGGATTCTTCGTAATATCAATTGCGCTTTTGTTATCACAGTAAATCACCATTGGTTGCTTTACCTCATCACCAATATCTGTTAATTCTTGCTTCATCCATAGCAGTTGAGTGCATGGATTTGTGGCAGAGATATACTCAGTTTCAGAAGTACTAAGAGAATTACTTTCTTGTTTCTTGCTCAAACAACCAACACATTTCTGCCCAATATAGAAAGCTCCACCACTAGTGGAATTTATGTCTACTACATCACCAGTCTAGTCAGCATCAGAAAACGCTGATAATTCATTGTCCCTGCCTGCAGAAAAAAAAATCTGAAGTTATGTGTACCTTGAATGTACCTCATGATTCTTTTTACTGCCACCATATGTTCCTCCTTTGGATTACTCTGAAAGCGGGCTGCAAGGCATGTGGAAAAGACAATATCTAGCTGTGTCACTGACAGTTACAGTAGGCTCCCAATGATCCTCCTATACATGGTGGGATCAAAAGAGTCCCCATCCTCATGCTTTCCAAGTTTAGTTCCAACTGCAATCAGAGTTGACCTTGGTTTGGAGTCTTTAATATTAAACTTCTTCAATAGCTCTCCTGCATATTTTCCTGAGAATTGAAAGTGTATTCCTTCTTTTGAATCACCTGCAGCCCCAAGAAATATTTGAGCTCCCCAATCAAAGACATTTCAAATTCTGATTTCATGTGGTTGGTGAATTTGTCCATTGATTTCTGCCTGCTGCCACCGAATATGATATCATCAATGTAGACTAGAACCATGAATTGATCTTTTGGAGAATTATTCACATATATATTGTGATCAACTCCTCCTATTTTAAATTCCAGATTCTTGAGATATGAATCCAGCCGTAAGTACCACGCCCGTGGTGCCGGCATCAAACCATATAGTGCTTTCTTCAGTTTGCAGACCTTTGTTTCATCAGTACCCAAAACAAAGCCCACTAGTTGTTCAATGTAGACTTCTTCTTCAATTACACCATTCAAAAATGTTGTCTTGACATCCATTTGTTATACATTATATCCTCTTTGGAGTTCCATGGCATGGAAATGCCTCATTGACTCCAGTCTAGCCACTAGAGCAATGGTTTCTTCAACATCAATGCCTTCAATCGGGGAGTATCCTTTACATACCAGTCGTGACTTGTTTCTGATGACACTGCCATGCTCATCAAACTTATTTTTGAAGATCCATTTGGTACCAATCACATTGTGACCTTCGGGTCTCTGGACAAGATCCCATGTCTAATTCTTGTCAATCTGATCTAATTCATCATTCATGGCTTTCCCCCAAGACTCATCATTTGCAGCTTCTTCGAATGAGGATGGCTCTACAACTGATAGAAATGCAGATTGCATGTTATTACTCATCCTTCTTGTTTGAGTGGGTGCCCTCCTATCCCCAATTATGTTGGATGGATCAATCTCAATCCTTCGATTTCTCCTGCGAGATTCAGTAGCATTCTCTTCAGCCATAGTTTCTTCTTCAGATTCTTCTTCTGAGTCAACATCATGATGTGACTATTGAGTGTTTTGAACAACTTCCTCTATCTTTGAATTTGTATTTTCTTCACGTTCACTTCCTTCCTGAATTTCTGTCACATCAGCATATGACGTCCTTGAAGAATTTGTGCTTTTCTCTTCAATTATCATAACATCACTGCATTCCACAATACTTCATAAATTCTTGTTGAAACATTTGTAGGATTTGTTGTTCATTGAGTAACCGAGGAAAATTCCTTCATCTGCATTGTCGCCATATTTCCCTTGATTTCCTTATTTGTTCCTGATGAAGCGTTTACTTCCAAAGACACGGAAGTATTTTAAAGAAGGCTTCTGTCCATGCCACAGTTCATATGGTGTCTTCGTCTCACCCATATAAAGTCATGTTCGATTCTGAATGTACACTGCATCTTGGATAACCTCTTTCCAGTAATTTCGTGGAATACGACTCTCAATCAGAATAGTTCGTGCCATGTTGTTCACCTGTCGATTCCTACATTCAACAACTCCATTGTGCTGTGGAGTTCTCATAGCAGCTACCTCATGTTGTATCTCATGCTTCTCTAGATAATTTTCAAATTCAATGGACGTGTATTCTCCTCCATTGTCATATCACAACACTTTGATTGTTTGTCCAGTATCATTCTCGGCGATTCGCCGATATGTTTTCATGCAGTCAAGGACTTTTCATTTCCTATGAATGACCATCACACATGCCATTCTACTGTAATCATCTATGAAAAGGACAAAGTACCTTTCTCTATAGGTTTTGGAAAAATTTATCGGCCCACATACATCTGTATGAATCAGACCAAGAAGGTGATATTCCATATTCTTCTATGGCCGATATGAACTATAGACCAGCTTCCCACGAATGCAAGCATCACAATATTTTTCACTCTCACACTTCAGGTTGGGAATGTCCATGAAAATTCTCAATTTTGATATTTTCTCCACGTCTTGTTGATTGATGTGTCCCAGTCTCCGATGCCACAAATTGTTTTCTTCTTCAACAGTCATGTAACATACATTTTCTTCACTATCAACCTGATACAAGTTGCCTTCTATTCTGTATCCCTTCATATGTAAATTTCCTATATTTCCCTTGATAGTGCAGCCTTTCTGATTAAAAGTAACTATAAGACCCGAGTCACATAGTTGACTCACGTTGACTAGATTATGGCGTAGGCCATCTACGTAAAGGACTTCAGTCTTCTTTAGTTATCTATTAGCTAATTCGTTACATCCACTCCCTTTGATTTTTGGAGCCCCATCATTACCAAATCGTAATGTACCATCAATCGTCCTTTTAATATCCGTTAGCAGGCCCGCATTACCTGTCATATGAGATGAACAAACGCTATCCAGAATCTCGGTATTGTTGTTCTTTGTAGCATTGAGGGACACCTCTGCTAGGTTGGATTTCTCAATCTTCTTCCTTTCCTTCCATGAGACATTAGATTGAGTGTAATGTACTGATGGCCTTTCAATTATCCCTTCTGCATACCCAGGTTCTTCATAGTCAAAATCTTCTTTCAGAGGAGAAAACCTATTTGAAAGAGAAACATTGTCTTGCTGAGGAGACTTGACATGTCTTGAACTTCGGTATGAGGTGCCCATGTCCCTTCTCTGCCTAAAATTAGTATCCTTATGACCAAAGTTAGAACAACCATAACAATATCCATAGAAATTGTTTCTTCTATAAGAATTTGGATTTGAATTTGTTCTCCTTTGTTTAACTTCTATATCTTCTCCATTCAGATAGCTTCCGGCCTCTTCACAATAAGACATGGTATGGCCCCAATATCCACAGAACAGACACTTCATGAGAGGAAATGTCTTCTCATTTGAATTTCACCTCATACCTTCTTCCTTGGGAGAAAAGTTAGACTATCTATCATTCCTGAATGTTTGAGGATAATTTTCAGTTATCCTTTTAGTTTGGATTGAGGGTTCCTTTTTCGGAACATTATGTAACATTTCAACATGATCAAATTTCATCTTATCTTTCTTTTGGATCTTTTCACTTCTAGAAGTTGATGTCTCAGCCTCACAGCTAATTCCACTCTTTCCCATGCAAGATGGTCTTTGATTACTCAATATTTTTCCAACCCCATCTGAACCACACTTGGCTCTTGCTAGTAATTCTGCATCTGAGAATCTTCCAAACTGTACTTTCTTCCTCGATTCATTTGAAATTGATTCAGTCTCAAGTTTACTCCTTAGAGTAACATCGTCTTCTTCAAGACCCTCAGCAGTCTTGTATTTTTCATCAAGTCTGGAGGTGAGTTCATTGATGACCTTTGCCTTCTCTTCAATTCTCAGCTTCAGATCCACTGCATCATCATTGATTTCAGTTATTTTAGACTGTACCCTGACAAATTCTTCCAGTCGTTCAATTTCAGCTTCAAGTTGATCAACGTATTTAGTTGATTCTTCTAAAATTTATTTCCACTTATTGGAACTCATACATTTCATCTTAAGCTTACTAACAACATCCTTAAGTTGCATCTTGGGATCTACACAAGTTCTCAATTGTTCTTATCCACCAGTACATTCTGACTTTTCAACAGTGGCCATCATGGAATCATGGTTCCTATTTTTGAATTCTGTTTCTACTTCATCATAGAATTCATTATAATATTCTTCCTCTTCACAGACAAAACTATTCCTTTGCATTTTCTTTCCAGATTTGAAGTCTCCCTTTTTGATGAACCTTCTCCGAGGCTTCTTGATTCTTTCATCTTCACTATCTTCATCATTGATCATTCTTAAGCACTAAGAGGCAATGTGACCAACTTTTCCACAACGAAAAAAAGCGAGAGGTAACTTCCCTTTGAATTTCCATTTCCCCTTCTGGAACTTCTTTGCAATGATAGAAAGAATTTATTTTTCTTCTTCATCTTCACTACTACTATCTTTTGAGATTTTCAGTTTGTCTATGGCCTTGAATGCCATTTCCTTTCTCACACGAGTCGTATCATCTTCCGTTTTGACTCTCATTTCATATGCTACTAAGCTGCTAAGTAGATCATCCAGATAAAGTTTTGAAAGATCTATTTCATCAAGGTCTGACACCTTTGCATTGTACCGAGGTGGAAGTATTCATAATATATTCTTTACAATATCAATGTCTTTGATTTCTTCACCTGGACCCCAAATTTCTCCAACCACATCAGTAATTAGATTGAAGAAAGAGTCTGCATTCTCGCCTGGATGCATCTTCAGATCATAAAACCGATTGTCCAGCACTTGTATTTTCAACTCCTTCACTTTTCTATCTCCTTCAAAATTATTCTCGAATTTATCCCACATGGATTTTGCTGAGGTGAAATTCATCACCTTTAGGTATATCTGATCATAAAGGGCTGCAGTAAGTGCATTTTGTGCTTTAGCATCTACATCATGAATTTTCCTGTCTGTTTCAGTCATAGCCAGGCCTGTTGGGTCAGTGACTTGTATTCCTTACACAGTAGAAAAGTGAAATTCCATTCTAAGAGATCGTAGATGCGATCTCATTCTGTTCTTCCAGATCTGGAAATTACTTACATCTAATTGAGGGACTCCCCTGACATTGACTGCATTCTCCATGACGATAAAGGAGAGATTCAACAAAAGAAACCTGACTCTGATACCACTTGAAGGACCCCAGGACACCCTGAGAGGGGAGGGGTTAATCAGGGTGACAAATTTTTCTTTTAAAGTGATGCATCTTGTTCCTACGTTGGTAGGAACTTGTTGAACCTCTATGATGAATATGATCAGAAAGCAAACATTCACATGCATAGAGAAGACACATCACTTTTTACTTGGTTCACCACTAAGGGCTACGTCCAAGGAGAATACGCCGAAAAGTTGTCGGTCATTCCTAATTCCACTAATCTTCACTAGCTGTGGATTACAAATATTCGGGCACAGTCACTCTGTCCCAGGCTCAATGCCTTTACAAAGGTTCAGGGATAACTCACTGCTTCCCTCGAGTCACTCCCATTGACTCCCCCTGGCTCACTGCCTCTAGGTGAAGTCCCACTCAGTTTATAGATGTGAAGGTCACTTCATCATTGAAAAATAATGCATCCACTATCGTAAGTAGATGCTCTGTTGAAGTCCAATTTTCATCCACTGATGAATACCCCTTTGTCTCTTAAACACTGGGCAAACTACCATTGGAAAGTACCTTTGCAAAGCACCCTACTTCGCGAGGCTCCCAATTTCGCGAAGCTCAAACAAGCCTTCGTGAAGCTCCTTCCTTTTCGCGAAGCTCACAATTTTGCGGAGCTCAAACCATATCAATGCTCAATCCTCCGCAATTATTTGGCCATTGCGGAGCTCAAGTCTTCGTAAAGCGACGTCCCTCACGAAGCTCACTGAGCCAACACGGAGCACCCGAATTTCGCGGAGCTAGAATTACTGTCGCGAAGCTCCTCTTTCGTGAAGCACACTACCTTCATGAACTTCCTTCTTGAAACGAGAGTAAAGAATTTTCTATGGAAAATCTCTCTACTTCTTTTGAGGGGGTCGACCAGTATTTATAGGCGATTCAACCAACCCTTGACCCTTATGCATGAAGTCAGCACCACATCATTGCCTATCGCGAAGCTCCGAAGTTTCTACCAGAAGTCTGTGCCAAATTCAAAGCACCATTAAACTTTTCCAATCTTGGAGCTTGTCGTAATCACGGAGCATTCAGTTATTTATTTCGCGCTGACTCCACGAAGCTCCCTCGCATTTTCTTTCAACTCTTCCGTTCGCGAAGCTCGTCGTAACCAAGAAGCATCACCGCCTCCATTTTTATGGTCTTCGTGAAATCCAATCCATGCATCCAATCTTTGTAAAACTGATGCCTTTACCATATAAAAATATAATCTTCAAGAATATCCTCTTTTCGTGTTGCTCACCAAAATACAAATTTTGGACCCCAAAAATTTGGAAAACACTGTGAAACAACGCCACCTTCAATACTATTGTCTTCTTGAATTGTATGATCTCTTTGCAGGTACACATTCTGAACTTCCACTAATAATTGACAAAAAAACACAAACTAGACTCCAAAACATGCATAGAAGACCATGGTTCCTACACCTTCGACATGATTCTAGGTGGACCAGGACCGGACGGTGCTCAGTGAGATCAGGGGGGCTGATGTGTGTTCCTACAGCTATAGATTGCAGTCCCAACACCTTTCCTTACCGGTTGGACTTTGTTACAGACTTTCTTTTGGTGGGATTGTACTTTCGGCCCAGTATTTTACACTTGTTATACATTACTCCATGTCGTAATCTGTTGGTTGATATTTTAGTTTATGCATGCATTTCCTTTTTTTAGTAGTTTTTACTTTTCATCTTTGTGGGATTGGGGAGTTGTGGCTCGGGCCCCACTGTGAGTTGGTTTGGGGCAGCAGTGCTAAGTGTTTTGATTTCTTCTTTCAGTCTAGGGACACAAGTGTTGGTGCGGGCAGCCAATGTATCCATACACCAGGACTCTGATAACTTGTTTTTCGACTGAGAAAATGAGAACACAACTTATAGGGGAAAATAATGGCACATGCATCATATAGTAATGGGTTGTGGTTTCCATGTCCTTTTTGAGTCATATCTCTAGATATAATCACTGACTGAGATACATCTTGTTTCTTTAACAGGATGGCTCTATGACGTGCACCCGCTAGGATCCAGCAGCTCGATCACGAGGATGACTGCCTCAGTGATGAAGCCTTGATACAGGGACCAGATCCGTCAGTTTTACCACCAGGTGGTGTGCTAGTTATCCCGCCACATGTGGAGTAGTGTTTAGTGCCTGGTGTACCAGTGGAGGAGGAGCGCAGGTTGAGCACACTCCATGAGTTTCAGAGACAGAGACCCCTCCGGTTTTGAGGCGAGCTTGTCCCTCAGGCAGCAGAGGACTGGCTTGAGGCAGTAGCCAGACTCTTCTGTTTGGTCAGGACACCAGCTGACCAGATGGTGATCCTGGCAGCGAGAGTTTTGCGAGGCTCGGTAGGACGATGGTGGAGTATGATCATCCAAACCCATGACGAGGAGACATTTTCATGGTCAGAGTTTCAGCATCTCTTCATAGAGGATTTTTCACCGGTTACCCTGAGATAAGTATGCATATAGGAGCTTCTTCAGCTCCAATAGGGAACCATGACAGTGGCTGACTATTCGTCGAGGTTTACCGAACTCTCACGGTACTCGATGGATATTGTCGATGATCAGTACTTCAGAGCTTTGATTTTCGAGCTGGGATTGCGCAGAGATATCCAAGCATGCATCATTTCTATGAGAATTCCTACTTATGGTGCGGTTCTCGAGTAGGCTCGGGTGGTCAAGAGATTCTTGGCATAGCAGAGACAGCCGACAGATGTTTGTAGTGGGCGAGCTAGAGTAGAGACCTTGGCAGTAGGGAGCCGATGTCAGGGACCCAGGCATGGGAGACGTTTTCATAGGGGATCCCAGGATATGGGATCTTTCGTAAAGGGTTCACAAGGAGCATCCATCTAGCCTCGAGAGAGGTGATGCTACTCATGTGATGGCAGGGGTCATCTCACTCGAGATTGTCCTACCCGCCGTACTACTGACACGGGAGTAGTGGATGGACCACCGAGGTAGAGGAAACGTGTGGAGCAGATAGATTTGTGGGGCGGCGGATGTGGTAAGGGAGCTGGGAGAGCAGCTGGTGGTGGTCGACATTTTGATCTTTTACCACCACCACCCCAGGAGGTCCACTCCAGGCTCAGGGAGCTGGTGGACTGAGGTAGGGACAGATGTAGGTGGAAGAGGCATATGACCCAAGTACTCCCGGAATGATTATAGGTACTATTTGTGTCTTTTCTACATTGGTGGTCATACTGATTGACACAAGTGCTAGTCATTCCATTCTGGTGGCTTATCTTGTTCAACACCTTGAGATTCCTGTTGAGCTGTTGACTCGACCCTTATGCATAGAAACACCGACTGGAGAAGATTCAGAGATCACACACCTCTGTAGATAGTGTGACCTAACCCTTGGAGGCGGGAGTTTCGGTTAGAACCTCTTGGTGGTAGCGTCGAGGCCTTACGATGTCATTCTTGGTATAGATTGGCTATCCACAGTTCATGCCCAGATTGACTGTTTTAGGTGAAGGGTGCAGTGTGTCTGCAGTGATAGAGCGAGGTTTTCTTTTGTCGGTGAAAGAGAGACCCAGGAAGCACAGGATGGGCTCGTGCATACGAGGGAACAACCAATTTCACATTAGTTGGCTAGCCTAGCCCTTGGCAAAACAAAAGTTAAGAGTTTCCAGTTTCCAGCGGTGGTGGCTGAGTACGGGGATGTCTTTCTAGAGGAGGTCCCCAGGCTACCTCCCCTTTGAGGGATATATTTAGGCATTGAGTTGCAACCCGGGACAACACTGATATCAGCATCAGCATATCGGATGGCTCCTGTAGAGATTCGTGAGCTAACGGTGCAACATGACGACTTGCAGAAGAAGGGCTTTGTCAGACCCTGCATTTCACCCTGGACAGCCCCAGTGCTGTTATCCAAGAATGCAGACGGGAGCTTGAGGCTATGTGTGGATAACTGGTGCTTGAATCAGGTGACCATGGAGAACCGGTATCCACTACTGAGGATCGATGACCTCTTCGTCTAGTTGAGAGGGGAACAATGGTTATTGAAGGTTAATATGCGATCAGGAAATCACATGTTGTGAGTATGGTAGGAGGATATACCGAAGACGGGTTTCAGATGTCGATACACTCACTATGAGTACTTGGTGATGCCCTTCAGCGTGACGAATTCCCCGGCGGTGTTCATGGGACTCATGAACTGGATCATTCAGTCCTACCTAGACCGGTTTGTAGTGGTCTTCATCGACGATATCCTCATGTACTCTGCGTCCGAGGAGGAGCACACGAGACACCTAAGGATGGTTCTGGACACACTCCGAGAGCACCAGTTGTATGGGAAACTCTCGAAGTGTCAGTTCTGGTTACAGGAGGTCCATTTTCTGGGACACGGTGTCTCGACAGATGGTGTAGCAGTGGACCCAGCCAAGGTGGAGGCAGTGCTAGCATGGGAGCCACCTCGGAGCATGATGGAGGTGCGGAGTTTCCTTGGGCTGGCAGTCCACTATCGGAGATTCATCCTTGATTCATCCAGGATTGCATCACCCATGATATCCTTGACCCGAAAGGGATAGCCTTTTGTATGGACCGAGAAATACCAGTAGGCTTTCCAGCAGTTGAGACAGAGTCTGATGAGCGCCCCGATCTTGAGATTACCGGAAGAGGGTGTCGAGTATGTAGTGTTCTGCGACACATCAGGAACCAATCTTGGTTGTGTCCGGATGCAGAGTCAAGTGATGATTTCCTATGGCTCACGTCAGATGAGGCCACACAAGCAGAACTATGCGACCCACGATCTTGAGTTGGTAGCGGTAGTCTTCGAGTTGAAGATATGGAAACTCTACCTGATGGGTGAGCGGTTTACTATCTACTCTGATCACAAGAGTCTCATATATATATTTTATCCAATGGATCTGAATTTGAGACAAAGGCAATGGCTTGAGTTCCTCCAGGATTACGACTTTGAGATCATTTATACTCCGAGGAAGGGGAACCTGGTGGCATATTCTCTCAGTAGGAAATCCAATTCACAGTTGCTAGATGAGGCGACAGGGCAGTTGTCCTCTTTATAGTTATCCATCGTGGATGGAGATGAGGGAGCTTACCTTCAGTCGATGGTTTTTACCCCTCCACTCTTACAATGAGTCCAGGAAGTACATCTTGAGAATGCTAGCTTTAAGACTCTACGTGCTTATATATCCACATGTGATACTGGTGATGGATATTCAGATGGTGGGGAGCACGTGGTTCTTTTCAGAGGGCGCACGGTAGTACCAGCGATGTTTCGGGAGGAGGATCTGAGGGAGTTCCATACATCCCATTTGGAGGTGCATCCAGGCGTAGCAAAGATGTATCCAGACCTCCGATGTCAGTTCTAGTGGCCATGAATGAAGAAGGGTGTGGCAAAATTTGTCTCTCGGTGCCTTACTGGTTAGCATGTAAAGGCTGAGCACCAGGTGCCAGCAGGTTTGACTCAGCCCCTTGAGGTGCCAGAGTGGAAGTGGGACGGGATATCCATGGACTTCATGATGGGTTTACTGCGTACATCCAGGGGACACGATGCCATCTGGGTGATCGTCGATCGACTCACCATGTCGGCCCACTTCCTAGCCATGCGGGAGAAGAGTTTGGTAGAGCACTTGGGACGCCTCTACGTGCATGAGATAGTTCTAGTTCATGGATTTCCATCCACAATCATCTCAGATCGTGATGCTCGTTTCACATCCCGGTTGTGGAAGGGATTGAAGAATGCTTTTGGGACTCAGTTACGCTTGAGGATAGTGTTTCATCGTCAGACTGATGGTTAGACGGAGCGGACCATCCAAGTTCTGGAGGATATGCTTCGAGCTTTCATACTTGACTTCAGTCATAGCTGTGAGGATCACCTACCACTGGTGTAATTTTCTTATAACAACTATTATCATTCCACTATTGTTATGGCACCATTCGAGGCTCTGTACGGTTGACCTTGCAGCTTGCCAATTTGCTGGACTGACCCAGGAGAGTCAGCACTTATGGGCATAGAGATGGTGAGAGCTACTACAAATAAGGGACAGGTCATCTGGGAGCAGATGAAGACTGCACAGAGTTGGAAAAAGTCTTATGCCGATAGGAGGCGGAGGCCCTTGGATTTCGAGGAAGGAGACCATGTGTTCCTTTGGGTTTCACCTCGATGAGGATTGAGAAGATTTGGCCAAGTCGGAAAGCTATCTTCGAGGTTCGTTGGCCCTTTTCAGATTCTAAGCAGAGTTTGAGAGGTGGCATATCGCTTGGCTCTACCTCCTCAGTTGTACCGGGTACACAACTTCTTCCATGTGTCACAACTACGGAGGTACGTGCATGATCCCTTGCATGTTATCGACTGGGGTGAGCTGGACATCGATGATGGGGCGACCTTTGCAGAGTACCTAGTAGAGAACGAGGATTGGCAGGAGATGATCCTTCATGGATGAGATATTCCTTTGGTGTGTGTTTGGTGGCAGCACGAGAATCTCCAGGAGAGCACGTGGGAGCAGGAGGCTTAGATTCGCGTGCAGTACCCACATCTTTTTGAGTAGCCGTTGTTTTGGATTTTCGGGGTCGTAAAAGCCCTGTGGTGGATGTGATGTAATGTCCCGGATTTTTCCATGTATTATTTTAATATTATATGGGAATTTATTCGAGACTGGTCTCTGAGACAACGTGCAGTTCCGAGGCCCGGTAAGCCCGGAACAAATCATTGAATTTAATTTAATAATTAAATAACGCGCGTGTGCGGTTTTCCAGAAAAAGTGGAATAACACTAGAACGGGTTCTCGGATCAGAAATCCAAGGGCACCATTGCATTCAGAATAGAAATTTTTCCTTATGCGAGGCCTAACATCGGTCATCGCGGGTCAGCGGTGAGATCTCATTCTTGGACGTAACCGTAATAAAATATTTTTATAAAATATTTTATTAAATCCTTGTTGCAGCAAAATATTTTTATTATTTTAAATAGAGATTTCACAAGGGGGGTCATGGTTAATTTTCTCATAACACTAAATCTCCCTAGAGTGCTCTGGAGAAAACCTCCCAACGTGGCGATGGTGTTCTTGACGAGCTTCGCCGGCGACGACGACGCGACGACCAGATCTTCGCCAGCAAATTCCGTGAATCTAGGTGGGATGTTTTTTTGATGATTTCTTCCCCGTTTTTGATTTCCATGACGAACGCAGACTAATCCATGAACATATTAGCCCGTGGATCGATCGTTCTTGTAGGATGGGATTTTACCGGAATCGTGGGGATTTCATTGTTGGAATTATTTTTGGTTTCGTTCAACCTCCTAACAGTGACAAACCAAGATCGACACGAACATCGATCGATGTTCATCCCTCTCGATTTCTTGTGCTCATCTTCCGCAAATTCTCACGTTATTCGCTGCGTTCTACACGTTCTTCGCAAGGATATGAACGATGGATTTTTGTGCACATGTTGTAAGATGAAACGATCCCAAATTGATGATTTGGCATCAGTACAACCCTACGGAGGTACGACAGCGGCAGCGACGGACGGATTGAAGTGGATTTGAAGATAACGTTCTTCGAACGATTTCTGCACGGGGGACTGGAATTGGATTTCAGAGCCGATCGAAGTTGCGACGACGAAGTGACCCATGATCTTGAGTTTTGTGGAAAACAGACAAGAGAAACATGATCGGGAAGATCGGCCGAAGCGCGAGGAAAAAGACGGCGCTTCTGGAAATTTATCAACTACACGCCGTGTAGTCTGGGCTACATGGTGTGTGTTCATCGGAGGACCACCTGGTGTGTACTACAAGAGTACATGAACACAGGTTGGGTACACAGCCAAGGACACATCGTGTATACCCCTCCCTAGCCAGACCTGGTCAAATACATGGGATACCCCGTGTACTGGTACACGGGAAGGCGACACAGACATGGACAGAGGCCGTGTATGGGCACATGGCCAGCGTACACAGAGCAAGCCCTAGGTGCTTGGAAATGGCATGTGTTTCTTCTACATGCCATTTAATTACTTTCTATCCAAAAAACAGAATGACATGGGCCATTTACACGGGAAGTACCCAGAGTCAAGGAACACATCGTGTACTTTTTCAACACATTGTGTAGTTTAGTTTTATATAGCCTGGACGAATGACATGGGCTGTTTACACGAACAGTACCTGGGGTCAAGGAACATGGCATGTAAACATACTACACGATGTTTAAACATTTTCTTCATGGCTTATGCCACTTTTCTTCTCTGACTTGGACTAGTTTCCTTAGGGTTTGTGCCCTTGGTCTTTTCCCTGATGGTTCTGGTATCATATACTTTATACAAGAGTATGATCCCTTCAGCAGGACTTCCTGAATAGAGTTGTTGGAATCCCCTCTTCTAGACTTAGATCCAGATCCTCTATTAATTCCTGGAACCCTAGGTAGAGTTCTTGGTATCGATGTGACCAACTTTACCCAGGCGCCGATCCTCTGCTTAGCGGATTAGCTCAGACTGAGTTGTCGGAATCACCCCATGACTTGGCTGTGATCCTCATCAGAGCATCATGTTTCTCAAAGTTCTTGTGGAGTGTGTTCTCCCGAAATGAGTACTTCGTATCTCTCTCCCCCGACCTAGGAGTGTTTTCTCCTTGTTATGTGCTTAGTGGAAATCTTCTAGCTGGATCGTAGAGGTGGTTTCACAGCAGTCGATCATGTATGAGTATATCTAGATATTCTTGTCATATGTTCGATAGACATATACTGTGTAGTTCTGACTGTATGTTACCTTGTGATATTTCCCTTGTTGTATTTTTTGTGGTTTTGGGGTGTCCTACTGGGTATTGTTATACTCACCCCTGAATAGTCTTTTCCCGTACATGTCGTGTCTTGTACAGATGAGCGAGCCTTTGATAGGAATCTAGGTGGACCAGGACCGGACGGTGATCAGTGAGGTCAGGCGGGCCGAGGTGTGTTCCTATGGCTATAGATTGTAGTACCATCACCTTTCCTTACAAGTTGGACTTTGTTACGGACTTTCTTTTGGTGGGATTTTACTTTTGACCCAGGGTTTTACACTTTCTGTACTTTACTTCCTGTCGTACTCTGTTGGTTGAGATATTTAGTCTATGCATGCATTTCCTTTTTTAGTAGTTTTTACTTTTCAGCTTTATGGGCTTGGTGAGTTGCGGCTCGGGCCCCACTGGGAAGGGTCGTGACACCATAGTCCTT
This sequence comes from Viscum album, assembly GCA_963277665.1. Taxonomy (NCBI): domain Eukaryota; kingdom Viridiplantae; phylum Streptophyta; class Magnoliopsida; order Santalales; family Viscaceae; genus Viscum; species Viscum album. The sequence goes on along the minus strand of OY728161.1, from coordinate 121,884,434 downwards.
TATCCCACACCTCATTCTTTGATCACATGTTTACCCATCCATTCACAACCTAAAATCCAGATCATAACAAAACAAAACAAATACATACAATAATCATAATTTATAAAAATCAACAGGGAAAGCCATATTGCGCCATAACCCATTAACACATTTTCCATTTACATCACTATTCCCATTTAACCCAATTTTGAATCGCAATTTTAGCTCACTAAGCATATTTAATAATTCCCTTATGTCAACACATTAAACATATTCATAAACCTTTTTATGAAAAACGGTTAAACATATTTCCCATCTATCATTTCCCAAGAATTATTCAAATTATTAAATTCATGAACAATTATTAAATGACTAAGCTCAACCACTTTATATCATTCCACCCATTAGGTGTACCTCATAATTTCTGTTTATTTACACATTCTAAATATTCCCCTATCACCTTATGCAAACCCATTCTCATGTTCTTAAATTTTAAAGAAATTTCTAATTTAAAATTTTCATCATTTAATATATAATAATTATTTTTGGAAACTCACCATAATTTATAACCCTTTCGACACAATATATTTTAACCCATGTAATTAAATATTAAGTCATTACAAAAAACCCCTTAAGACATTCCAAACCTCAGTATAATTATAAACAGTCCATTTCACATCCACATAAACATATGAACATGTTCTAAAATGGATATACATTATCACAAGTCAATTTCAAACTTAATATTACCAATTCCTAGCTATGATAAGGTCGACACACTCCATGGGTGACCCTAAAATGTTTGATTAATCCTTAAAAAATACCACGAGGACCCTGAGGGGTCCCAGTAATCATTTTGACACTCAATTTACCAAATTAAAATCATGGTAAAAAATGAACAAAATGAAGAAGGCATGATCTCAACACACATTCACAAATCTATAACAATACTATGCAATATAAGTAGTGGACCACTTAACTCAAATTAGATGATGAACACACTCTTAATAGTGGACTTGAATCTATGTTCAAACTCCCCTTTAAGCCCCAAAATAGGTTCCACTAAAAATAGAGTGTTGTAGGGATTCAGAAGATGTTCTCCAAGATACATGCCCTAATCTTGAGAAGAAGATAAAGGAGGAGATTGGACTCACCCAGATCATTGATTCGCAACATAAAATATCCAGAATGGACAAGAAAAGTGATATATCAATCTTGGGAAGCTCTTGGAGGCATTGGATTGTCACTAGGGTTGAGAGGGGGAGAACGGGGGTGAAAAATGGTTGGAACAAAAAAATACCGCAATAGGATTTTTAAAATTTCTCCCAACATGACTAAGATGCATGAGTTACCTGCATGGTTTCCCAAACCATGCACAAACCTATACAAATTCTATAGTCCAAGGAGTTTTGGGTAACATGGTTACCTATATATTCAACACAATTAGCTTAACTATGTGCCAACTGTGCATAAGACTCTTCCTATTCCTGCACGGTTACCTGGGATGCTCCACACGGTCTGCACTAACTGAGCACAAGCCGTGCAGCATGCCCAAAAATATCTCTTCTTTCATTTTCTTTAATGTCCTGAACAACCAGAATAACCCTAAGAATTCATATGAACTTGAGAAACATTTATTTTTATATAAATAAGGGACATAAACTGAAACATAAAAAAAAATACATTACAAAAATCTGAGATCTGACAACCTCCCCACCTCATAATGGATTGTCCTCCAGCCACTCTTCCTGATCATCACAGAGCTTCTGTAACAAGAGGTCAGAACACTAGGTCCTCCTATCCAATCCCATTTCCTTGGTTTGTCCTTGAAAATTATAGTGGTACTACGAAAGTGAACCAGGGCATGGTCTTTACATGCAAGACTTCCAGACCACAACGCACAAAATGAACTATATATTCCATAAGGATGCATCAACATCAACCACACCCATCCACTAGAACATTCCACAGAAAACATAGGCAACTATTCCTAACTCAAAAAAAATGAAAACATCCCACATATTATTATATCATCATGGAGGACAAATTAGATCCTTATTATCCCAATCCCCTACACAACTCACGACCCAAATCACATGGCATCATTTTCCTCTATTTTCCAAACTCCAATGGTGACCATACCCGGTGTCACTCAGATAAAGACACATGATCCATCCAACCACATTTCTTAACGATCGAATTTTACAAATATATTTCAAAGAGATACCAAAACAATTTGGTAATCAAGTGATTTAGCCTGTTTCAAAAGTAGACTACGAAGGCTAACTCACCTGAATGCTGATCACTCGAGTCCCTCTAACCCAAATCTCTAATCACGTCATCGACCAACCATTTATCTAGTATGGGTCTCTCCACAATATTCAATGACATAAAACCAAAAATCTTGAAGAAATACCACCAAAATCCTAACTTTACATTCACATCATACCGAACACACCCACTGAGGTCATTCCCTAACTTCTCGTAGAATCCCTTCATCACAACACCACTTCCCTCTATAATATTATCAGTCTCCACAATCCCAGTCAACATTCCCAATCACTATAAGATCAAACATTCATAAACTATATAAATAAGGATATTTTTTCACTCAATAAAATTTGGAAATTTAAAACACAATTGTCCTCCCAAAGCATCCACCAAAGGTTATTTTCCACTCTCCACATTTATACCTTGTTCAGTGTCGAGTCATGTTTCACAAATTGAATCATCCTTGAACACATAGCTTCACCATTTGAATTACACTACTTCACCAGGAATAGTTGTATTAGATCTTATAGGTGTTCCAAAACCACTTAAGGATAATCACCTGATCATAATTTTGATTTAAATTTTTTTTATAGAGCCCAACCTCTCTTGAAAAAAACCGATGTTACATCTCACCACACTCTTTGATGACTAAACACAAGAATCTAGATTTTCATTGAAACCCACCCTATTCCCAAATCAAATGTGTGGCGCAATAAACCACTGTAGTAAACCCCACTTGGCCTCTCTGTGAGACCTAACATGCACCACATAGGTTCCCCATTTACATCTTAGTGTCACTAAATCAACCCATCATTCTCTTCTCCACTTTCAGAACTGACATTGATATCCCCACCATAGGAGCATCATTATCATTTCATTCTATTAGGGATTCCAAGAACCAAGGATCAAACTCTATGAAAAGCTGAACCGCAAAATATAGACATGGATTTCCCTCATTTCTATGAATAGGAAACTGAACATCACTTAGAGATAGTTCCCCACCACTACAAACTGCACCCACTGCATTCATCGACACTCGGTCCAACCTAACGACCTCACTTGAAACCATCAGGGGTGTACATCCCATCATCCAACTCAATATATACCACTCAGATGAGCATAAAATCCATGACATCCCTCAAAAAACAAAAACAACTCACGTTTTAGGTGTAATGCCAGGGCTCCTCAATGTACCGGGCATGAAGTCAGGATGTTTGTTATGATCGTCACTAGCTGTAGTATGCTAAGAAGTTTCCGATGAAAACTACCAAAAAATAATCCATATATTATGTAAACTCCCATGATGAAACATCGTGATCTTTTGAGTATTGTAGGATTCCCATATGCACAACACTCATCAGTATTTAACCACAAACACTCAAGCATGATCGCTTATAGAGACTCACCACCACCCTATGGCCATATGTCAAGTAGTCATGAACCAATGTTTTTTGGTACATCTTCCACCACACCACATGAGTACTTCTGGTATTCCCAAAAAATCAATCACCGAACACTATGGTTTTCCATGCCAATAAATTAATAGTTTCTCGCATGATCGTGACTCATTGTTTTGATTCAAAAGTAATGAAAAATTCATATCCTATTTCAAATAATACCCTTCCACTATGTTCCCACACCAAGACCACTTAGAACCCTCATGGTTTAACACTATCCATGGTATATTCTCATACCAACATTATCTTGCACAAGACATGGATCACATGGAATATCCCAATGCCCACATACATACTTAACCATGCCTCATGATTAGTCGGCCTTAATAGAACCAAGGTATTCTCTACATATCAACCAAATAAAAAAAACATTCATACAAATAGGAGTAGATCTTTGTGCAACCTCGACATGGGTGCCATCTTCTAACAAAAGAATCTAACCACACTTCAATATTCCTTTTCTATTTTTCCTGAAAACAACACATAGGTCTCTATTAACCGTCATCCAAACTAATATGTCAGGAATCCAGGTAATTCTATTTATTGAAGCTTAAATGTAATAATATTCATTGATATTCCATTTGAACCATTCCCCGTGCCTCTAATTCCAATGCACTGGGATCATTGTGCAAGCCTCCCATGAGGTCATCCTTTATTTCTCTAAAACTACCCACACATCACCACAACTCTAGTCCCATAACCAAATCATCGACCTTCCCACATAGAACACTAGGATATCCCCCACCATATAACATCTTCCATATCCCACTATCATGTTATAACATCCACTGATATGAAACACACCCCATGACACTAGGAACCTCGTTCGACCTCTCTCTTATGTCAACATGAAGGTCAATTGATACTGATTCCCTAAAGTAGAGTCACAATGGGAAAACCATTAATTTTTACACATATAATGTTACAAATGAATCAATATATGTGATTGAAAGTTGCAACCCTATTTTGGTACACAATTCACCTATAGCACAAAGAGACAATTTTCTCTATGATCCGCAATAAATGTAATCATACACATAAATAGTCACCACAAACCAAAACCCCTACACTATGGTATTATATTTAACACAAAAGGCCTAAACCCACATGGGTCACCCCACCCATAACCACAACGATCCGTAGTGAAAATACAACCAAGAAACTAATTCTTATGTCCATCATATAACCCACACAATTACAACCCCAAGGATTACTACTTTCACATGACCAGACATAACCTTATGTCATCAATGACATCGCCTAAATAAAGATACAATTATGAGAACATAAAGGTCCATGTTTTAGAACATTATACACACCCAAATTTCTAAAATCCCATAATTACTCAGATTCATACTCCACAAACATTTTCATCAAAATATATCTCAAAGGGTGACTAATCAGTATAGACCGTAACAAGAAAATGCAATACCTCATATACTTAACCCACTCCACATAATCTATTCCAAAATATGTGTTCACATCTCTACCACAACCCTCAATGCTTCTTACCATGCATCATGGTCAACGTGGGGAAAACCGAATTATTTAATGACAAATAATTCATCAAATATCCCTTTAGACCATTTATTATTTTACAACATGAATATTTTCCCTTAGGCACATTTATAATATCACAACTTGTCGTAAAAATCATTTTCACTCATTTACACATTTCATTAGGAAGGAATCATTAACTATTTCACCATCACTTAAGAAAATATTTCTCTTTCAGACACCATTCAATATTTACAATTTACTAAAACCCAAAATCTTAACATGGTCAAAATGTTTATTTATACCCATTATCTATTAGATATCCATTTTATTTATTTCTATTTACCCAGTTTAATTACCCTTATTAGCCACCATTTTCTTCAGGTTTTCTATATAAGTAAAATGTATCCTACGCTCTATACCCCACACACCCAAATCATGTGTTTCTATCTTGATTTATTCCACCGATATCCTTAGGTGACAAAAATGATGCATGAATGCACAACCACATGACATTCCAAACATGAGAAACATATAATAAATCAGTCAAATCAAAAAACATGTTCGTCACCCAATGGTGAAATATTATTCAATTGTAACAACACACATCATGAAAAAAATTTCCTCCTTGGGAGACTTGGGTTTTCCCTCATAAAAGGGTTAACTACTCCCAAGAATGAGATCATTACCAAGTCCTGAAACACTGTAATATCATGTCTATGATCCCATATAACAAGACCATTGAAATGAATGTCCAATTATAACCCTTTGTAAAATTCTAGACTCAGGATCCATAATAAATCACAATATAAATAGAGGAAATAATATGAATCAAATAATAACATTCATAACTAAACATCTCCCATATAGGGTAAAAACCAAATTCCACAACATATGTGGATTCTAGGATACATCGCCAAATATACAAAACCCAAATAAAGAAAAATTTCAGAATCACCAATGTAGTCCTGACTCCATTTCTGAAACCTCATCCATGTAACTCTTGATTATGACTCAACTACCAATCACATGGCTGTTTCCCTTTTCCTGAACTGCAAATATTAAATCTTCTTCGGTTCCATAAAGAGCCTCAAACAGGGTCTGAGTACAACTTAGTAGCCACCACCAATAATGTCTATAAAATAACTAGTCTATAAGAAAGTTGATGAAAGTATAAATTAATTTCACTTAAATGATAGAAAATTTATGTACCACTAGTCCATAATCTATACTCATCAATTACTAACCAATGTGCTAATTAATTATGTCTCTTTTGTTACAAGTTCATCATCTATCACACAAGGTTCATGGAATTCATCATTTTTCATAAGGGAATAAGTAAGTACCTAAATAATTGAGGATACCATATCACAACATCAAAATATCATCACCTCTAAGACTCATTGCAAGTGGAATGCATATGTTAGAGTAATAATGCTCCACCTCTCCCTAATGTGTGAAGTGTGTGTGGAGTTATAGAATCAGTCCAACTTGACCCGTGGGATGACCTTAGTACATTATCTGACACAAAATTCCGTGTGCACATTCTTATCCATCCATTCAACCCACAAAAAACATATCTCTTACAATAAAAAACAAAACATTCAAAAATCATAATCCACAATAATCAACAAGGTAAATCATATTGTTCCATAACCCATTAACTCATTTTCAATTTATATCACTTAGCCCATTTATCCTAACTCCCATTCTCAACAATAACTCCCTATCATATCCAATAATTATACTATGTCATCCGATTATACATATTTATAAATACCCTATTGAAAAACCCTTCAACATATTGTTTATTTATCATTTTATAAGCATTTTAAAAAAATTTCATTTCGAGTAAAATATTTATATCAAATAGCTCAACCACATTGTCACATTCAACTGATTATTTTTACCTCAAATTTCCCATGTCTTTACCCATTATGAATATTCATTAATCCCCTTATTAAAACCCAATAAAATGTTCATTAATTATCATGTAATTTCCAATTTAACACATTCTTCCTTTCATATATAATAATTCTATTGGGAAACTCAACATAATTTATAACCCTTTCAACACAATCTCCATTAAAATATTTCACTCAATACTAAGTAATTCCAAACAACACCTTAATACATTATAAAGCTAGGAATAACTATCAAAATTTAATTTCCAATTCAACTAAAAATATTAACATCTTTTACAATGGCTCTACATTATCACACGTCAATTTCAAAATTATCTTTACAAATTCTTTGGTGCAATAATGTTTGAGCACCCCATGGGTGAACCTAAAAGGTTTGATTTATCCTTCACAAATACCACGAGGACTGTGAGGCCTTCCAATAGTCATTTAGACACAAAATGAACCAAAACATACTCAAGGTAACAAATTCACTATAATAGGAAAGAAAGATCTCAACACACATGTACAAATCTATAACAAAATATGGGATATAACTTGTAGACCACTTACCACGAATCCAACAATGAACACACTCTTGACCAATTATTTGGATCTAGATTAAAACACTCATATAAATCCAATCCTAGGTTACATAAGGAAAAGAAGGTTTTAGGGCTTTAGAATAATTTCACGCTACACACAATCCCTAATCCAAAAATTAAGAGAAAAGAGGGAGATTAGACTCCCCCAGAACATTGATTCACAACCAAAAGAGTCCAAAACAGCCTAGAAATTTGAGGGTTTGATCCTTGGAAGGCCTTGGAGGTATTGGTTCATCACTAGTGTTGGGAGGTTGAGAATGATGGTAAAAATTGTGTGTAACATAAAAATCATATAATGGAAACATTTTAATTTTTTCCAACTTTATTGGACCGCGCAGTTTTCTAAACTATTCACAAACCATGTGCATGCTACAATACAAGGAGATATGGGGAACATGGTTATATATGAATTTATCATGGTTATATTAATTGTATACCAACCATATATAGGCATCGGCATAATCCTATACAGTTACATGGGATGCTCCACACGGTATGCAGTAACTATGAGCAAATCATGAAGCATGCCCAGGAATCAATTTTTTCATATCTTTTTCTTTAAAAAACACATGAAACAACCCCAAGCCTCTATATGAACATTTGGGAACACTTATATTCCAAAAAATAATGGACATAAATTGAAACATAAATAAAATTAATCCTTACAAATATCCATGATCTTACACTGAACATCTCACACCAACATATTTTATGCCCTATCTTGGGAAAAATCGCATTATAAACTCAACAATGCTATCATATTTTCAATCCCTATTCCTGTTCATTAGTGTTTTTGATTAGCAGTAAAAATAAAATAATTGTATTATTTTATTGTTTTTATGGTTATTACCTCTATGACTTTTTAATAGATAACCAAGGTTAACAAAGGTTATGTCATGCCTTGGGTAAAATCCACATTCTAGACTCAATCGTGCAGTCAAATTTCTGATTCGAGTGACCATTTATTATATAATACATTATCCCTATAAAACTATCCATACATAGTAATACATATCATTATTATTTAAAAAAAATTAATGTTAGGCACACCGGGCCTCAAAATCACACAATGTCTTAGAAACTAGCACTGAAAATATTACTAGAAATATTCCAAAATCATACAGAAAAAACCAGGGTCTCTACATCATCATAACAGTCTATAAAAACAACTAGAGGATAGTATAAATTTTATTCACCATATGGGAGAACTAGGATACTGTGTGCTCATTAGAAAAAAATTAGGTGTTATTCGTATTTCATATTTCAAAATAACTCTCATGATTAGTAGAATATTATGGAAATATCAAGTATTATATTATAAAATAATTTCCCATATATGCACAACAATCTGGTTTAGATTATTTTAGATAATTCCATTCCTATCAAAGATGATGTTCCCTGAAAAGGTATGAACATAACATCAAAATTCATTTTATGTCAGCTCTGAAAAGTGGAAAACTTTATTCCACCAATTCTTTGAGCCTGATTAAGTGATAATTATATGAAAAGTACCATTAGGTAATAAATATAAGTAAAGATGCAATTTTATTTTCATGGTTCATAATTTATTCCCTATATCCACTAAAGAATAATTAAATCCTTTCCTTTCATCATAAATAAAACATAATTTTACAATTTATATGACATGAAATCCATATAGATTACCAAACTCATTGACCAAAAAAACATTATCATGTTGTTCCACCCAAATTTTATATAGTGTATTCCAACTAATAAAATAGTTGCATGGATGACCTCTGACTTCTATGAGGGTCCATCTTTCGGGATTAGTGGTTATCATTTCCCTATATTAAACCTTATATAGCCCAAATGGCCCGAAGGCCTTCATTTTTATTGATTTATGATAACCCCCCTTTCAAGGGATGGGGGGGAACCCTTAAAAGGACCATAGTCTTAGTGATTATTTGGCCTGTAGGCCTAAGAGACATTACATGACCCGAAGGTCTTAGGGAATACAATCAGACAATAACTACATTGAATTTACCCTCCCTAGCATCTGTATCATGATGGTATCTCCCCACCATCACATGGATTTCTGAATCCTCCTCTAGGGATGCTTCTTTTTTGTAGAGTCTTTCTGGGGAAACTGCATGTGGACCGAAGGCCTTGAGGTGGCCCGTATGACTTAAATGTATCTTGAAAGCCCTACTGACCTAAAGGAATGTGGTGGACCAAAGTCCTTAAGGACTCCACGACCAAACTGGTGGCCCAAGGTGAATAGTTCTGGCTGCTACAGTACATAACAGTACCTGCTACAATACCTGCTATAGTACCACACAGTGTTTCTCCAATACTACTACAATACCCCCAAAAATATGCCTCCGTCTGGATTCAAACCTGGGCCTTGTGTATGCACTTAAGGATACCTCACCAACTGGGCTGAGGCTCATGTGCTTAAACCTCTTCTAGATTTCATGTATCCGGTAAATTGAACACATAAAATCCTATACCCATGTCCCTTAATGTCTCATCCTCATTTTAGTGAATTTAAGACCAGAATTCACATATTATATTAGGGAAATATTTTATTCTAGTAATTTTACCAAATCAAAAAATGTCATGTGCCTCAACTTCTATCGTATGACAAGGAATATCATCTAGAGCCACTGCTAGTATGTGTAGAAACATCAAAATCTTAAAAACTATACATTTGATTCATATTTTATCCATTATAGATTATATAATTTCTTCTATGTTAACATTAAACTTATCAAATACAATTATTAATCATTTAAAGGATACCATGTTTTAAAAAAAATTACACACATTTATAGGTTTATGAGATTTCTATTTATTAAAAGGATCTAAATCCAATGTATTTTTTGAAATTTAAAAGTTAATTTAATCATTATACTAATGAAAAATTTAATTTATATATGTTTGAAATATATCATGAATGTTATTTTTAATAATGTTGATGATAGTGGAATTTGATGAATAAATTTTTTTGGATTGTTATATGAAATTACAATTAATTTACCATTGTTTTTTATTCACTGTTATTTCATTTTGATAATTCTCTCATTCACCAATGTTTTGATAAGATACTCATTTATTAAACCAATTTTCATAATTTTTTTCTTATCATACGATATAATTTTAATATTTAATGTTTTTTGATATGTTAGTAGTGGTCCACTTTATTTTTATAATACCGAATAGCTCAATTGTGAGATGATAATTTTTTTTCAATTATTAAGTATTCCATGATAACACAAACCTATGAATATGTTTTGTTGATTGTATAAATATATGATGAAGTCCTATTCATTATAAATTGAAATCTGATTTGGATGATGCAGCACTTCCCGGAGATATATAATTTTTAATGTTTCTAATTGAATATATTTACAGAAACTTTTCATAAAATTTGATGATTGTTGGGTTTTATCATGTTTAGTAAATGTAAAAATTATTATTAAAAATTATGGTTGATTATATTTTCTTTATGAGATGAAGTGATCGAATATGGGAAGCACTTTGAAGAAGCTATTACTTAGAAAGAATGTTCTAGCATAGTGTTGGAGAATCCATCCAAGTTTCACCAAGTATACTTATTAATGTATCTTGTGAATGAAAATATTTTAATGATTCTTTGATATGATTAAGATAGTTTGAGATGTATAAATGACCATACTGGGTCAACCGAACACATCCCATGAATCGTATATCTACACGGACCGAAGTTCATTTTCAGGAGGCACAAGGTATTAACATGCAGTTTTGTATCAATATACAAACATGGAAAAAATTTCACTCACAAAATAAGAAAAAATGATAAAAATAATAAATCAGAGAATAATATAACCAAAAATACAATTAAAATTCATGGGTTATCTAGTGTATATGATAGAGATTAATGAGATGAAATATCCAAAATTTTGAATAGTATAAAGGCAAATATTAAGTATCTCCACAACCCAATGAGATCAATTCCTTGTGACATATTATCACCACTATCCCGAAATCCCCAAAATGTAACACTAAATAGGAGAATATTTCATTATAGGAAACATAATTTCCATTGAATATGAACAATAAAACCATGACTATATATACCGGAAGTGATATGTATGGTGTCAACAAAAAAACATAGTTGGATACCGGCATAAATGTATTCAACGACAATCTCCATAAATCAATTTTTTGTTATTCAAAATAAGTTATATAAAACATTAATAATAAATTATTTGTATAATAAATAATTTTCATTAGTGATCCTTTGATTTTCTATAAAACATGTCATATTCAACACAAAACGGATAAGATGACATTAGATCCAATCTATATAGATAAAGATAAATATCAAAGTAATCATTATTCATAAAATCAAGTGGTAAATCATAGAATATCCATCAATATAATGTTTCAAAAAATAACATAATGGGAGTGGAACATGTGGGCGTACATAATTAAGATACAAAAGAAAGAATACTGGGCATAGTCTATCCTAAATCTGGGAGGTGATCAATGGTTAATGCTACTAACTAAATCCATAACATCATGAGAAATTGTGATAGGGGTCCATATACCCCATCTAAGGACTATATATGTGAACTTCCAAATACCAATCCCAAGGGGTTTTCAATGTGCTACATTTAGTCATTATATTCATGAAAATGTACCCAATATTTAATAAACAATTTCCATAAGAAATGCCACACCTCTTTAAGCATGAAAACCTATTTTCCTTTCAAAATTACCATTTAGGGACTTTATGAAAAAAAATTGTCAATAATTTAGTTTTAATAGAGAATCCCATATTTGAAACATATTCCATTTCAATCCAAGACAAACAGATTATCTTTCATGGACTATAAATCATCCAATTTTATAAAACAACACCAAAGTGTTGCATACGATTATAAGAAATCCCAAGGGAAAGACGTTTTGATAAGGAAAACTACCGATATAATGATTTATATCACATCACATTAATAAAATAATGATTGGGATGAATAGATCTGATCCTTATAATCCTAGATCCATAAGAAATATTAGGAATTTTATATATAATTCAATGATCTAGCCATCATTTCATTTTGAGGGTTCCATCTCTGGGAGAAGAGGAGAGGTCATGGATAGACGCCAAAAGAGGAGAAAAACAAGGGTTTAAATATTTATTTTATTTGAAGATATTGACTAATGTCATTCTGAAATTATCAACCTAAAAATAGAGAAGACTTATAGAGAGGGATTTTGATATAGTGTTGAGATATAGAAAAACGAAGAGACGTTTTGGGTTAAAAAAACTAGGGTAAAAAACATTTTTTAAAAATTTAGAAGGGTTTCATGGTTCTGATTCATGGTTATACAAACCATCAAATGACCATGAGGCCCTACTGTTCCCTTAAAAATATACTCTCATATTTACCGTTAAATAGTGGCACGGTCAGATGGACCATTATCTTATCATGAAACAACCACTATAACCCAACCCTATCTCTCATATTTTTTCCTAGATAAGTCACATTGTTATAAAAACAACCTCATATTTTGTGAGAACGATTGGAAAATAAAAAACCACCCTCATAGAGTTACTACATGGTTAATACTAATCATGTTCCAAAACCATACACCAATCTAGATATATTTTTCCAAACATTTTACTCATATCTCTCAAAAAACTATAAAACTAGACATGATACAAGAACACTCTAAAATAATATATATATATATATATTACATAATGGGTTTCACAATACTCTACAAAATAAATCATAATATCACTAGAAATCATTCAAGATCCTGTATACAGATTGAGATCAGACCATTTCTACATCATAAACACCTCACATTCCCAAGGCTAATTTTTATCCCTGTCAACAGTAGAATTGCTCATAGATCATATATAATATAATATTTTTGGTAAAATATATTTCAAGGTATCCCATCGTAATGTATATGGTGTGGTTTTTTTTGTTGTCAAATCCAGGAGTCTGCAAATGATTATGGTTGGGGTGGTATTGTTTGTTGACAAATCCAGGTGACTGCAAATATTGGGGCCTTAAATTCATGAGTTTTATTTTGTAAAAGGAAGTATTTCTTCATATATGTGAATTATATGAAGAACGTTGATGAAAATCGGAAAAGGGTGAGAATTGCGTACCTTTATTCATGGGCCACGTACCACGTTATTGGAATGGTAATCGGAGCATCGAGTATGGTACATGGGTGGAGTTTGCAAAACTGAAAATGGATCATGGTGGAAGGAGCTAAGACACGTGGATTGATTGACATCGGCAGAAGAGATAGACCATGTAATAAAAAATGAAATATGTGGACTGGATATGAAAAATGGTTCGTGGGTGTCTTGCGATTCACATTAGTAGAAGTACTGATAAGCGGTCAAGGCTAGATTGAAGATTTGGAAAATCCCGATTGAGAGGATTTTGTAGATATATTCAACTATATAAGAATCTCTAATCACACTAATTACTATATAGGTCGAATATCATTAGAACGTCCTTTTGATCTTGGATTTCAGCATATCCAATAGGTGGTTCACGTGGGATCATCCCATGAAGGATAGAGTGGTTCACACAGAAGAAGTTCTGACAAAGGATTTAAATAGGACTTTGTCTCCGCTTATGAATCGATATGTGGAAGAGAAATCTTTTGTACGCGAGTGAGTTAATTCAAAAAGTGGTACGTGGTGGGAGAGATCTGGTATGCAGAAGGTAAGGCGGTCTTGGATCAACAAACACTTCACAGATAGAGGGTGATTCACAGAATCAGTATGCAGTAGTGGTACGTAATCGTGAAGGCGGAGGTAGTCTGCAGATGAAGGGCGGTTCGCAATGGCGACAACAATACGGGGAAGAGGTGACCATGTACCAAACCCACTAAAAATTACGTGGTGGAATGAGGTGGTTCATAATTTTCACTAGGAATCTTGAAACTGCTTCAAATCAGTCTGCGAAAGTATTTTCCCATACCTAGAAGTACTCGGGAAGCTGGAGTTCACCTATGGGTGAAAATGGAACTTAATCAGAGCATCTATCGATAGTTAAGGATTCAATAATTAATTCAAATGAAGGGACCGACATGTCCATAAATTATGTTTGACCTACAAGTCAATAAACTGTGAGTGGATTCCTTTCTAAGAACAGTGAGTGAAAGAGAGGAAGGTGACCATTCCCACTGGTAGTGAGCCAGAGAAATAGGCATAGGGAGTGACCATTGGGAATGTAGTGAGTAAAAACTAATCCTTGTAAAGGCATTGAGACTAGTCATAAAAGATATTTCCTAAACATTGTACTCATTATTGCCCATGAGCCTTAGGGAATTTTGTACATCGGAACATTTCCAATGTATAATCGTTGGACATATCCCAGTGAGGGTGAACAAAGTAAAAAATCAATGTGTCATGTGCATGATTTCATGTCTGTTCATATATTTCTATAAGAGGAAGAGTGAATTGAGTTTTGTCTAAAAATGAACCAAGATCTGAATGAGAAGTGGTTCTAATATTTCATTCCCTGATTCACCCCCCTCTCAGGGTATTCGATCTAGTGGACCAAACACATACCAAGAAACTACCTTATCCTATCAAAACGTAACCAAAACCAATCATAAAACCATTGAAGAATCAATTTGAGTTCTACATACTTCCAAATAAATTTATGGTATAGATTAGGATGGAATGATTTTCTTTTCAAACGTGAAACACAGTATTATGTAAAATCAAGAAGGATTGTTAGTTGAAATAGATACTTACCTCTAAAAACATTAAATGTTCTCAAACGTTCCAGCATACCATGATGAAAACATTATTAGATTCACAAATAAGGATATTCTGAAATATGTGAGACTCTGGTAGAAACCTAGTAACCTATCTCATCTTGGATTGATGGTGGTGGTGTTATGAAAATGATTTCTCATGAATCAAACCTATTTCCATCCTCTTATAAAGAAATAACATTTTCATAATCACTGTTAGAATATGATTCATCCTAAGATAGGTTTTTTTTACCAAAATTCTCCCAACAAAAAATAGATCAACAAGACTGACTATATAATTACTCAAGGGAAATATTATGCTCAAGGCAAACAATATATTAGAGTAGAAAATCTCACCCAAAGTTGGTTGTTATTACTAATAACCACTGTATATTAGAATGTACACCAAAATCATATTCATGAGAAATTGGATTGACTATATATGATATCTGTCTATTTGAAGGGAATACACCATGTCCAAATTCAAATGGGAACCCACTGTTGGCTAAAGATCATCCCCAAATTTGATTTGAAAAACATGGGTCTATATTAGAGAAGAAAACATCAGATACACTTTTGTGTTTCATATATTTTCAACATATAAATGTTCAAGTTTCTCTAACCTTGTCATTTCTTCTATATGAAGGATATAATAGAACAAAAAGGTTGATAAATGATCATATTAATTGTATACTTTATTCCAGCAGTTTTTATTTGTCCAAAAAAGAATTCCATGGGTTCTACATCTAAAATCCATCATTAAATGAGTAAGGGTTACAAAAAAGATGCAATTCATTTATAAAGAAATGTGACAAGATGTGTGCAATTATCTACTAGGAAAGGCATCATTAAATGAAGTCTTTAATTGAACATGTAATAATAGGCCACCAATATCATCATCTCATGAAACATTATTGTAACCCTATAGTGTAATTAAAAACAAGACAAATGTTTATTATCTCTCAATTCTCTCTCAGATCAATCATTATGACCAATTACATACAGAAGTAGAAATCACCATCATAATATAGATACTAGAAACTCAAGGTATCCCTTATACAAAAGGATAAAATAAAACACTAATAAGAAACCACATCAAAAGAAGAACCATATTATTCAACAGCTATGTCCACTAATTCTTTGTTATGATTAAAATCCAAGGGAATAATTTTATACCAGTTCGCCAAGGACCTTCCCCTTACTAATTTCATCACTACAAATGTTGATAATTTTCCATATCAATGATTCAATGACCAAATTCCTTTATTTAGTGGGGATATTCAATATTATGATAAATAAAATTAGGATATTGAACATTCATCTCTATGGTAGCATTATATTTCTCAAATTGTGAATGTACATTAGGTTCTTATGACTCAAATATGTTATAAAACACTCTCTTAAGAGGTTAAGTTACGAAGTCTGGAGATCATGTATAATATTTATCAACATAGTGTCATGGAAAGAAAAATTATTTTCATGAGGGATTCATTTTTATAGACTTAATCAATTACCCATATTTCTTTTTTCATGCCACATCTAAACCACATTCTTGAGATATTGTAGAAAAAATTATCAATAATCCTGACAACAATTTTTAAATTGCTAATGATGATGATGTTTTCCTCACATTAAATAAATAATGAATATTTTGTCCCAGACTATTTAACATAAGTATCTAACGAAAACATAATGATGGACTAGGTCTCTCCAAAAATTTAATTTACATAAAATTATTTAAAAAAAGTATTTTCTTTTGTAATTGATTTCAATAAAACAATATCGCAGGTTATACATTTAATCAATGGAAACATCCATGATTTTAATCGATAACCAAGGAAAAATTTATTCCATAATTAGGAAAAAGTATAAAAGAGGGTAGTAGATCAATCTCAAAATAAAGTACCATATCCATGATATATTCTAATGATTTACTACTCAAATTTTTTTAATGAAGATATATGAAGGAACATTCCAAAAAAAAGATCCAGTTCATGTATCATAACTTAGAGACAGTTCAAATGAAACATTACTGAATAATAAATGATATGGATCTACTTTTGGGTCATGAAACAATATCTATGGTAACTCAGGGTTATAAATTTTCCGCCTAGTGGATCTAACTATCCAACCAATAAAAAGTATATCAATGATGTATCCCTCATTCCATATGGTCATCAAATCATTCTTGTTTACCCATGTACAAAACTAAGGATCCCCATGATCTAAAAACTATTTAAAAGTTGATGGAATAGATTTCACCACAAGTCTATCCCCAACAACAAGATTCTAATATCTAAACTAGACAATGAGGTATGAATAATATTTTGATGTCCACCACCTTGAATGGGAAAACTAAAGAAGATATCCATGTCCATGCCTAAAAAAGAGATAAAAAACAATAACCCCAACAAAAATATGTAGAGTTCATATAAGATGATCAATGTCCAAAAATATTTTTCCCCCAATAATCCACTATTCTTGTGTAACATTATCCATTCAAGGGAATATGTCCTTATGGACCTTAAATCCAAAATGAACCTCTATGTTTCAATAATAGGGATATAATAGAAACATTGTTTGACTTATTTGAATACATCCCATCACAAAATATAATTCATGAATGATAATGCTTTCCACTCTATTAAAATATTGGTAAAGTCCATATATAAAAGGAAGAAGTTTCCCTGTTGTAAAACAACCTCCAATAAACTAGAGACCATTTGTGATGTTTCAAAAAAACCACAGAAGACATGAAATGAATCTAGTCATGTCTTCACAAGAACATAAAATAGAATCTAAAAGTAAAAAGGTATAACATAATAATATAAAAAATAATCGGACGAAAATAATATTTTATTGTTTTAAGAATCAAATTCACTTCAAAATAAAATAACAACTTTCAATAAATAACACTGTTAGAATGTCCAAACACCATTTTGAAAAAATTCATATATAAAAAACAATTTCAAAATTAAACACATTTCAATAATTTTTATGATTTAAATGAATATTGATTCTCAATTATTCAGTTCCTTTATGAAATTCCTTACTCTACAATCCAAATCATCATGGAAGATTAATCTTCACTCTTAATTACATTACCCATGAGTCAAATCATTCAAAATAAATAACCATTAAAACACCCATTATGATTCATGGACCATTAAAATTAAATTGCAGTTTTCCTTAATGACATGAAATTTCTTTTTGATGAATCATAATATTTTCAAATATCATTTTTAGTATTAGATCACATGTTAAAAATAATAATTGGTATTTCTTAAAACCAAATCCCACTATTTATAAATTTATGGTAGAAAACATTTATTTAGAACATTTAATCCATTTTTAAAGAAGAAACATGGTTTTTGGAATTATAAAATATAAATAATTAACATGTTTTAAAACAAGAAAATTTTATAAGAGTTAATAAGAAAAAATATCTAAATACATTGGACAAAAATTAAACTTATTTTTTCCACAAAAACTAAATATTCATTATTCAATCCAAACAATATTTTCATGAAATAAAAAAATTATATATATAACTAGTGATGAAATGAGGCCCTTTAAACCATCCTTAATGATTTATAGAGGATTTGGGGGGATTTGTGGTAATTGTTTTAAATCCAGATCATAGAGGTGACATTCAGTCCATTTTAGAGGACACAACATTATGTTAGTTGGCAAGGTGGTGGATGTGTTTGAACCTTATTTGTTCTAGTGTGTGTTGGTTTGTTATTTGGGAATGATATGGTTTTGGTGATTGATATTTTGGAAATTTTGAAACACCATAACTAGTGACATGAATTTTTTTTCTATAGTTAAAGGTTTATTGGTTGTTTTCCATAATATTAAAACACCATATCTAGTGAAACAGGTTGTCTGGCCATGGTAAATGTTTACTTGGAATGATGGTACGTTTTTGTAACATGTTTTATTTGGAAAATACCTAGGGGTTGTGATGAACAGTTTTTGTTAATTTCACTATTCTAGTAATTTTTAGATGGTTGTCAAACGTTTCACGCTGTCACTAGATATAAGCCATCCCATCCCAAATAACCCAATAGTTTAGTAGTGTTGGAAAACTAGATATATACATGAACTTATTTTATATTTAATATCATAATATAAAATATATATTATTCCATGAACCAAAAAATATCTCATTTACCATATCCTATCATATCAATAATAAATAAATTTCTAGCTTCCTAGGGAAAGAAATTAATAGAAATGGTGACCCAAGATTCATAGAAAGTGTATGTGTATAGATGAAGTATTTTATAATCACACAAGACTAACATGAGTATTTGGGTATGGGAACATGATCATATCAAAAAATATTTATAGAAAACCTATAATTGATTATAAACATGAGTCATGAGTTAAAATATATTCATTTAAATATTCATGGTCTATAAGAGTGAGAAAAATCATAAAATAACCATAAACCATAATATCATGTCATAAAAATGTGGAACCATTATAATCATAGAAAACCATTATATTTTCATATCATGGAAAAAATATACACCATAATCATTGTGGATCATGTCTCATCACCTATTTTCTATAGTGGAATAGGGCACACCGTTTTCCCATAACAGATAATAAACACATGCTTCCCATAATAGATGAGAAAAAACCTCTTTCCCATTGAGGATCATGACACACATGTATACCATAGTGAATTAAACAAATTTTATTTTTTTCCTACTATTATCTCATGAGATATAAATCCATTCCCAATTCATTTGAGGGTGATATAGGTCCCACATGCCTTTAATTATAATGTAACCACCATCATGGGTTATAACACAACCACTATAATTGGTTATTATGTAACCAATAAAAAATAATAAAATTAATAAATTTGTGTTTTATATTGGCATAATATATTAACTATATCATAACCAATGAAATGAAATAGGTTTAAAAAACAATTCATTATAACATAATCCATTGAAAAGGACTGACTTTGATAAATATCATGTGATCATAAACCATTCATAGAAATAATAACAATGTTATTCTTGGATGAAATATATAGTAAATGATGTGTAACTTAAAAGGATGTCATCTTAATTAGGAAATCATTTTGAAATATCACATTGAACATTTCTTGAGGAAATTAAATATTGAAATGGACAAAGGAATTTGTAAAAATCATTAAAATAATTTCTTGAGGTAAATATCTTTTACAATTTTAAAAAATTTAAAAAACTAAACATTTTAAAAATAAAACTATTTTAAGACAATATTTAATGACTTTTTTGAGACATTTCTTGAAAACATTTTTTTTAAAACATGGTTTTAGAAGAATATTGGTTAATGAACAAAGATAGAGATAATGTAGGATTCTATTAAAAACATTTGTTCATTGTATTAAAGAGTGAAAAAATGGTATTATTACATGAAATGTTCATGAATAATTAGAGGAAATTAAAATTCTTGAGTTTTTTGAGAGATAGATCACAATATTTTATATTATTAAACAATACCAATAAATGATGAGATTGTAAATTAAAACACCAACAAAATTGGCATCATTGAATTATAATCCCTATGAAAGAATAAAACTAAATGAAATATTTAAAATCATGAAAAAATATATTAAATATATAACATGTAAGATTTTTATTATATAATCATCATAAATCAGAATGTGGGAATAATGTGACTTTGGTATCAATGAATAAAAATTGAGAAACACATCCATTTCCTCTTTTGTGAATTTTGAACTGTAAACCCAATGATAGGGAGATACTGAGATGATATGTAAATTACCATGATCTACTTGTGAATAATCATAATATATATTCATGGGAATTTTGTACACAATAAAAAATTAACATGTTATGGTCATTATCCTTTTAATTTCATAAATATTTCTTTTTATTATTCAAAATATAACAATTTGGATGATCTTTTTGGTTTAGTGTCTTTGAACATATGTATTTTTATATTAATTACATTAAGATTACATAAAAAACATAAAACATAAAAATTATTTCATTATTTTTAGAGACTCATTGTTAACCCATTATAATACATCTCAGTATAGATATTCTCCAAGGTACATAAATCAATATAATTGGCTATGAAAAAATCCCAACAAAGGAATAAACTAAGGAAGAACTGTGCTTGTGAGCAAGAGTCATATAAAGAATTAATGATAAAGTTAATATGATGATTATAACAGTATAATTAACATGAATAATAACAAGGTAATTTATCTCTAAAATAACAATAAGACATTATTAAGCATAACCCAAAGGTCCATCCCCGAGGTGTCATGAATCATAATTTCCTAGGATATTACTAATGTATCATAAACATGTCATCTCAAGATAGTAATTATTTACATAATAAAATATGCCAATAATAGGGAACACTATTATTATTTCTTAAATCTTGTGATCCATTATGATCATAAATGAAATCATTCTGTTAAAACCTATAAAAAATACATGTTTTCATTTAAGAAAACATTTCAAACAATGTGCATAAATTCTAGGAATATTTTTATTAAACCCATTAAAATGGAATATGTGTTTTATATATATACATGTAATAATCCTTAATACATGTTGACATATTTTTCAATAACCATGGAATAGATTTGGGTATTCTTAATGTGAAAATATTTCATTTAGAAGAGAAATAAATTCAAGGAAAATTTTTGGTGGCCTAATGTTATACAACCAAAATTATGGGAAAATCATGATGAAAGATGTTTGAGGTGTCAAAATAGTAAAATTATTTCAACAGGTAAATGATCAAAAGATAAAAAAATAATGAATCTTTGAAAATAAGAAGATTCAAAAAAGGCATACGTTTGAATGAAAGGGAGAAGTATAGAATTTATGTACTATATTTCAGCATCATAATGGTACATATTTGGTATTATAGAAATGTAATATTGGTAGGGAATCGGGGTATAATATTATAAAAACATATAATGGTAATAATATGGATAAAAAATATTATAACTATAAATAAATAATCAAAACACTTAGAAGATGCATAAAAAGGACACACATGAATGAAAAAGAATAGGGGATGATTCCCATACCTTAGAATTCCACATCTGAAATCAGGGTCGGGGAAAAAATATGACCTTGGAGACACCATGGAAATATAATGGATAATGTTTTGATAGTGGAAGTGGGAAGAGATTCATGGAAATTGAATTTGTAATCGAGATGATTTGGGAATAGGGGTATTAAAACAAGAGGTGGTGTGGGGTTTAAATGAATAAATATTGTGAATTTCACAATATTGGACAATGTTTCTCAGACAAAGCAATTAAAACCAACATTCTAGACTATTTAAGAGTCGGATAGGTTGCGTGGTCGGTTAAACCATCCCAAAACAAAACCCATCCTTCGAAGAATACCGATTAACAGCCATAATTCCAAAATAGTTCTGTCTTTAAAAATCAATTTTTTCCAACATGAAATGTACAAATTATAAAACAAAATTAATGTTATTAAAATAATATTTAAACATATTAAATTATTTTTTATTAAATAATTTTTTTGACAATATTTTGTTTTTCTGACTTAATAATGATGTTATAAAATCATGGTGATTTTTAACGCGACAATTTTCATATTTTCACAAGAAATTCAACATTTTTAGAAAGTTATCAAGAAATCACTTGAAGATAACATTGATGTGTTGAGTCCAAAAATAAATTTTATTACATCAAAATTATTTTTTAAATTTTATATTTAGTTTTTAAACAAAACCAATAATTTAATAAAAATTAGTTGTTTAATGGAAGAAATGAACATTCGAAACATTATAAAAATTAATTAGGGATTAAATAAAATATATTATAGTATTGAAATAATTTTATATGGTTATTGGTCAAAATATTATATTATTTAATACTTGTACCTAATTAATATTTTAATAGAATGTGTTTTCTAGTACTTAAAAATAATAAAATTTGATTATATTAAGAAAATATAAAAAAAGTAATTAAAACATATCTATATAAAAAATAATGACCTATTGTTTTAATAACTAAAGGCCATAATGTGTATAAACAATATTTGTTGACAAAAATATATTCTTATTATCAAATTTATTTACAAATAGTTTATAATACTCTCATCATTTCTCATTACTTCATATAAAATGGTTCTTACACATCATTTGATAATGTCTATTTTTTTCTTAATGATAATTTTCCTTTTTATGATATTTATGGAAGGGGAGATACTATTGGGGGATTTCAAGCCGATGGTGTTTTTATGTAGTGGATATTATATTATTTAATGTGTCTATCCCATTTTTAGTCATAGTTGTGCTAGTTTCAATTTATGCAGTATATATGATGTTCTCATGAAATAATAGTCTTTCAATCTGTTTTCAATGTAAAAAATAATAAAAACTCATTTTTAGTAAATGTAACCATTAATAAAAGGAGTACATTTTTTGGTCATTATATTATTCCACAAATAAATAAAATTTTCATTTGAAATATAATATTACAAATTATAGGAAATCATAATATTAAAAAAAATACAGTTAAGAATCTTATAATAACTGTCTAAATGAAAATAAAAATCTATCAATATGATAATATCATTAATCTAGGATGATATAAATCATTCTTAGTAAAATCTATACATTATCTTTGTATCCTTCATAATCGTTTGTTCACACAAGTGATTAATAAAATAAAATCCCACATGAGTGTCAAAACAAGAGTGAAACAAGGAAAACTGTCATTCATTAGTTCATGATCATGTCTTTCACAATGAGGAGTTTTGGGTATCACATTAGGTATATTTTTTCAGCCACATCTACATTTTCAAATCTTGAAAGGGATTTCTTTTCTTAGAAACCACTTACTTAATACTTACCAAAATACCAGGATGTTTTTACCTATTTTTAAAAATATCGTTATAGATTATTATAATGTTTTATAGACTTAATTTAAAAAAACTAAACCATATATTGATTCCAACTATATCAACCCTAATTTTTATTAAACAAATCCTTCAGTTCATAATACAACATTTAAAAACATATAATTTAATTTTTTTAGTGTCTTAAAAAATAGGTACATATTACTTGAAATAGATAAGGATGAAATTCAAATAGTCAATATTAATTTATTTTTGGTAGACTCCTTGTTATTATATCCTATGTAATTTAACTGTATGTAATGTCTTCGGGACCTACATCAATAGAAAGGGGTGAGCATAAATCCATGTAAGGAAATAGAAAAAGGAAACACATAACATATGAGCAAGAGGAATATAATGAATTAAAGATCAAGTGAATATGAGGAATCTCATATCAGAAATAACATGATTTATAACATAGTAATGTGGATACAACATAAAAATAGTACATTAATAATCATATCAAAATGGTCTATCTCAAAGGATTCCAAAATCATAATTACCAAAGTAATTCTTCAAGGTATCATAATAATGTTATCCCTAAGGTCAAATTATTAACCCAATTCACTGGAGAACTATATGGAAGGACCATAAAAATGTATTAAATAATGTGAACCACATTTAACATAAGTTAAATCACTCCACCAATAAAATATGGATTAAATAATGGGTTTAATTTAAAAAAATCTTTTGTATAAAGTGCTTAAATTATTAAACAAAAAGTTATTTTTTAATACCCATGAAAAATAAATATGGAATTTATATATAAGTACATCCTCGAATCAATGTGAAATGTTTAAATATTCTTTAACAAACATGGAAGATATTTGGGTATTAATAATATGATATTATTTCATGAAAATGTGAAACAATTTCATGAAACAATTTTAGTGGAATAATGGTATAAAATATAGATTATGGGAAAATCATGATGTGGGGTATTAGAGGTATCTAAGTAGTAAATTTTTTTAGTGGGTGAAATATTGTAAGTGAATCAAAATAATGATTCTTTGAAAATTATAATATTAATAAAAGTGGATTACTTGATTGAAAGGGAAAAGTGGAGAGTTACAATAATAAATATCTGTAGGAATATAGTATACAATAAGTTTTATAAAAGTGGAATTATTGGATAGAATTAAGGAATCTCATTGAAAAAAATATCATGGGTATTAAATTGAATTAAAATAGATTATATATAAAAATGAAGTATCCAGAAACTATGAAGGCACATAATAATGACATACTAGAATGAATGTGGAGAGGAGGAGGATTCTCATACCTATAAATGTTGGTTCCTAAATCAAGGATGGGGAAAACCTAGGACCTTTGAAAAACTTTGGGAACCAATTGTTATATATTTTTGGATAGGTTAAATGGGATGTGTTTCTTGTATTTTCAATTAGTATTATGGAGGAGTTGGGAAAGGAGGAATTTATACAAGAGGAGGGGTAGGTTATAAGTGAATACATATTGGTTATTATAATATATATGCTAACCACCTATGAGAAAAATCAAGTAAAAAAGTAGACTGTTTATTATAGTTAGGGAGTGTTTAGTTGTTAAATTCTCCAAAAATCAATCTAATCCTTAAAAATAGTATAATTAGATTTTGCAGATCAAAAATAATTTTTATCTAAAAAAATCAATTATTTTGTTCCAAAATTAATTGTATAAATTCATAAACTAGAATTCAGATGTGTTAAATCATTTTTAGAGTTATTAAATTATATTTCTATTTAATAAGATGTTATAAAATATATTAGTCATGATGAGTTAATATAGATGTTATAAAACCGTGTAGATTATTTAAGCGGGAATTTTCACTTTTTCAAAAAAACTTCATCTATTTAGAAATTTTTTCATAAATTATCCAAATGTTATTTTGAGGTTTTGAGTAAAAAAAGGTATTATTAATTGAAATATTTTTGTTTTTAAGTGAATTATATGTTTTAAAAAATACATTTTTTGATAACAAATTAATTGTTTAGTAGAAATAATAATTATTCAGACAATTTAAAAAATTAATTTGAGATTCATTAGAATATATTATCTTAAATAAACAATTTTATATTGTTTTTATATTAAATGATATTTTATTTAATAAATTTATAGAAATAATTTTTTAATATAAAATGTCTTATATTTTTTGAAAATAATAGTGTTTTGTTATCCCATTAAAAAATCACAATAGTCATTAAAAGGTTTCTATATAACCTACAATATAATGAACAACTATTTTTGGAATAAAGATAATAATTTGGACTAACTATATTAGTTGAAAAATATAAATGTTTTTAATCAAATTTCCCTATAAATAGTCTATCATACTCTCTTTATTAGTCACAAATTCGCCTATAAATGTTATTAAATATCCTTTGATAATGCCAATTGTTTTCATAATAATTCTTTTAATTTTTATAAAATTTAATTTTGAGGATATATTATTCTATTATATCAACCATATGATTATTTTTTTTGTGAATAAAATGTTATTTAATGTGTGTGTCCGATTTTTTTCATAGTTGTGCATGTTCATGTTTGTGCTTGATGTATGATATTCTCATGAAATAAAAAGTATTTCTATGTGATTTTAAAGTAAATAATAATAATTTATTTATAGAATATATATCCTATAATAAAAGGATTTAATTTATGGGTCATTATATAAGGGGTGAAAATGTTATGTATCTCATAGATTTAAAAAGTGAGAGGGAAATCAATTCCCTGATGTTAAGAATTCATTCATACACATTCAAACCTCTTGTATAATACCGTTATGTTTACTATAAATATATAATTGAATCATAAACATAATTATAATATCATATATCATCATGTAATAATTTATTCCCACCCACTCAATATTAATATGTTATTATAACTATTGTATTAGGTGAAAACTTCCTGGTTTTCTCATGTGTGTTTTGTAATGAAATTTACAAATAATGAACATATAACATAGATCAATAATATATATAATTTAAATAATGTTTTAAATATAAAATTTATATATTATATATAAAATTATAATCATAAAAAAATTTATATATTTCGAAATTAATTACTCCATTCATAGAGACGGAAGGTCATAAGTACACATGAATGTTGTTTCTATTTTTCGACAGATGGAACATAAGAAGGGTGAATAATATACCATCTACTGAAATAATAATATTATCAGGTATTTAATACATATATATTTATATCATATATATATATATCATATATATTAATTTAACAGATACTTATTACCATCCAACTAAAACAGAAATGAAAGACACATCAATCGATTCGTAAGGCGGTTATATTCCGAACACACAGTCAACGTTATTTTTTGACTTTAGGTATGAATTTAAGAAGTTATATGTGATATTATAAATAAATAACTATAATAATATTAAACAAGGAATATTTAAAAATTATATCCTTCATCGTACCTAACCATGTGAGGTTTTGATAAAAAATGAGTCACATCAGTTTCACAAGGTTGTAATCCACCATATACAAGAGAAATGTTATCATTCCCCGATGTATGGAATTTTTGATTTATATAGGTCATTTAATTCACCAAAAAACTAATAATTATATTTAAAATAATGCGGTTATTATATTACCTTGATCTAATATCAAATTAATGATGCAGAGGAAGAAATAAAATAAAACAAATTATTAAATAATGTTACCTTACTACTGTCAACATTTTTTGGTTTTCACAAAACCCCTTCTGTTGTTGTATTAATAGAAAAATTAAATCTTTTAGGATCATGGAAGGATTTTTGGTAATTTATTTATTTCTTAATTTTTATAATAAGAAAATTTTTAATGCGTGAAGTGCATAGTAGTTCCAGTGGCCATTTATAAGTGCGGTGAGTGTCACACTTCTATTTGTTTAAGAATGTTAGGTGAAACCAAATACATACTAAAGAATGATTACAATAATTAAAAATATATATTCATAGGTATAAGGTAAAAATGTTACCATAAAATGCATTTTGTTCAGGTTTGGGTTCATTTCCACAAGTTATATCTTATGTTTATCCAAAAAAACTTGTTTTACCTTAATCATAGTAATTAATCTTCCCTATTTTTACAAATAGATTTGGTAAATTAATTTTAACATATTATAAAATATAAATTATACTGAATCAAAATATAGAATAAATGTTTTAATTTGAATTCATAAATATGGAAGTGATTAATTTAAAATCAATCAGGTATATATGATTAGAATGTGTGTTTTCAATAAGAAAATGCTTAAGAGTTTAAAATAATTTGGTATCAAAATTATATACTGTATTGATTCCAATGAAAAAAATATCATTAATATATATAATTCATATAATTTATAATAAAATAAATTTAATTTTAATGTAATCACACAAATTACTCAAATGAAAAGGTACTTTTTAGTCAAAAATTATTATTTATCCCTATTCATCAAATAAATGAATCTTCACATATAGATATAATAATTTCACCCCATATAAAATTTTAGATTACAATTTATAGAATACAATTTATTTTATCAAATTAATTTCCCCAAATTGTAAAAACATTAATTTTAAAATAATTTCTCCAAAGTGTAAAGAAACTACCATTTAGGAGAATTCAGTTTACAAGGGTAAAATTGGGTTTTTTATTATCTTAGGTATATATATCGTATTAGAAGAATATAATTTTTTTAATGAATATGTAATATATAAATTTCATGTATATAATTCCTTAATATAAATAAATTCAATTTATTATGGCAAAATTACTTTATTCACAAAACAATATTTTTTCATAAAAAATTTCTTTTATAATAAATTTCTTTTTATTTTCATTTCTAAATAATTAAGAAAAAAATCATTTTATAAACATGTAAAAAAATAATTAGTATGTTATTTAATTTATTAACACCCACCATTCCAAGTTATAAATTATTATTAAAATAACAATAATATATTGTTTTTCTACAAAACTCAGTCTTGGGTATTATGCAAGCTATCAGAGAAACTATTTTTTGTGAAAAAAATAGTTTTTTTTTCATGTATTTCAATCTAAATTTGTAGTTTCAGGTACAGAAAACTATCAATGAAATTTTTTCATTAATGTAACATAAAAAATCTAAATGTTTATATTTATTTGAGAAAATTATAAATTTCATAAAATTTATTGATATTACATTCTACCCCCTTTAAAATTAAATTCCCCCTAGAAATTCATCAAAATAATTTGAGGTTTAGCAATTGATAAACAACATTTTTGGAACCCATATCATAAAAAGATATAATAAAAATTCTCTTTCAGTGGAAGAGTTGTATATATTATTGTTACCAGTTGTACCATATAACCATATTTCTATATAGGGAGAACAGTTTCGGGAATTAAAATATGGACATGGAGTAAAAGTATAAATACATATGGATAGGTATAATGAAGATGATGAAGAGAATTTTAACCACTAAAAAATAACTAACGAGTTAAGAGACTAGTAATTTACTATAAATGAAATTAATTGTATAAAATTTTATATAAAGATACTTTTACAGAATTGAAATAATTTTTTCATCTTAAAGATGGATAATTTAGCGAAATATACTAAATTGATAAGTATAATTTCATATTTGTTCAAGTTTTACCATAGTCTCGTCTATTTATCCAAATAATGGTTACTCTTCACTATTTTTCCAAGATTTAATTTCTAAAATTATATTTTAATAGATTTTAATATCCACAAAATAATGAGAATTCATTCATACTATAGAAAATTATTAACACTTATTATGAAATATAATAAAAAAATCAACTTAACAAATTTTATGAATACATAAACATAAGGAACCATTAAAATATCTCGAACCCAAATTGCATCCCAAATATTAGAATGATTTTTCTATTAACCATGAATGGTCATATTAACAAAAATTTTAATCATCCAAAAAATACACATAATACCATATATATACTTTAATAGCCACAAAATATTCATTATAAATCCATATATGATTATAATTACTAGTTCAACTGTAACGCCCCGACCCCAGTTACCCAGAGTCGGTGCATTATTACATAACATTGGCATGATCACAAGAAAGATCAAATCTCGAAACACTGATTGGTTTAGTATCCTTGGAAACACTAGATATATTCATAAATCTTACATTACATCATAAAGTGAAAAACTACTACTACAACATATTGTCTTCATATTCCACACTCATATCCCCACATAATATCCCTGCAGGTCATTCATAATTTACTTCTTCACTTCCTGGGAAAAAATAAAACATAGAAAAGGGGTGACCTCAAATGCCCAGTAAGGATAACAATATAGCAGAAACTTTCATAAATAAGAATAAACATTTAAGGAAATGTATAAATAAAACAAAAGCCTTTTAAACTTGAACTTCAACATAGTATGGAAAAAGTAAAATGAAATAATTCCATTTACTTATTCACATGGATATTCTACTAATCGAATAATCACATGTAATATCAATAACCACTTTCATAATGATGGAATTCATAATGCCAGACTATCATAACCACATAGCCAAGGCCTCATGCCAAGACTACAAATAAGATTTTGTCAAGGCCTTGTGCCAAGACACTAGTTTGTCTCATGAGACCTACCGATGCATCGAGGAGCTATAGCGGGCTCCACCCATCACATATTATGTCCAATGCATTCCCATATGAAAAGGTTTAAACATAACATAAACATTCATATTAAAACTAGCATACGAAATGTAAATACTTTAACCATAAACCATGAATGGTATAAAAATAGCACATCCATAGTCAAACATATCACAAAACCTTCAATACAATATAGAAGTTTTGTATCATAATAAATCAACTTCAAATAAGCGTAAAATCCATCAAAGGATCTTGGCATAGATGAAATCAAAACTCTTTTTAGAGAAATATCTCTTTCTATTTTGAAATCATTTATGAGTCAAATATTTATAGAATAAAACATTTTCTTTGAAAATATTCTTATAAGATTGTAAGGGAAGCTTCGATGATTTTATAATGGCGGAAAATAGCTGCAGCCGTCGTATAAGTTAAAAAAAAATCTTACCTTAATTTTGTCGAAAAGGTTAAAAAGCACCTTCTTTGGAAAACGATGGAAAGATTACTTTATAAACCTCTTATAAAAATTCAAACAAGGGTATAAATGACATTAAACCATATTCTTGTAAATAGTAAAAATGTTTTCAAATACAGTTTTAAGAAACATGGATGTGGATGATAAAGAGATCCCAGTAGATTATTACGTATAAACAACCTCGGATAATGAAGAGATTATGAAATAACCCTTAACTTATACTTTTACATGGTTGGGGTAGGTTAACCTCCTGTATAATGGTGAAATAATTGTTATTAAATTATAAAAGAATCATATATATTAATATGATATCATATATGATCTTTTAACATTGATTATTTAATAATATCTTTGAATTATCGTCGTTTCAGGTGTTAACTTACTTGTTTTCTTTTATATGTTTTGTTACATAATCCATGTTTATTGTGGATAGGTTGTATCTTATTCATATCCAGAATGATATAATGTCCATAAACATCATTTTTAAATCATCAAATGATAATTATACTTTAATGGATATGATGGAGAATGAATCTCATCGCGTTCGTGGAGACTGTAGTCCGTACGTACGCACGAGCGACAATATCATTTTTTGATATTAAAATAATATATAAATGGATGGTATATAATATATACAGAATCATTAACATGTTATATTTATTATTTACATGAGTTACACATCATTATTATACCCATCCAAATAATAATATATTGATTAACAATTACACCACGACGTGGAGACGGTAAGCCGTACGTACGCACGTATGGTGACATATTATTCAAAGGGTGGATAGAATAATGAATATGGTTGTACAATATTTATAATAACATCATAGTATATATAAGATACTGGTGTTATTATTTTAGAATGGTAATAACAAAGAAAGAAGAAGTGGAAGAAGAAAGGAACTTGAAAAGGGGTGGTGAAAACATTACCTCTTCTTCGGGTTCTTCCTTTTGATTTGATCAAAAGGGCTCCATAGGTTGGCTTTCTGATCAAACTAAGGCCTCTAGGTTTTATTGAGGGAAGTTGGGAGAGTATTTGGGCGGAGTTTGTCCGAACCAAAAGGCTTTGAAGGTGTGAAGAAATGAGAAGGAGGAGTGCCCTTTTATAAGAGGGGTGAGGGGTACCTTTGGAAAAGCTAGAAATATTAATTTATAATAAATTCATATTCAGTTTCTAATGGATCCAAAGTTGATTATTCAAAGTTTAAGGTGGGGATAGGTTGAAAACCACTCATCCAATATAATTTAGATAGGTTTGGGTACTTATATTAACCTTATCTTTAAGTACTAACTCTAAGTTAATCAGTTTCACTTTTACAATGTCTCTTTGTATTTTTATATTATATGGTTAATAAACATACTATATACATCCAAGCGACCCCCAAGTGGTCCATTAATGATGAACCTATCACTATATAAGTCTCTTGGACGAACCTTAAATTTTTAGGAATTTAATATCAATTAATAATATAATATTTGTTTTAAAAATCTATTTTATATCAATTTTGACACTATTCAATAATTGATTTTTTTGAAACTCATAACAGAATTATTACTTCGACCAAAGTTAATTAAATCAATCCTAACATGTCATATTAGCCTATAAAAGTATTGTAATTCATTAAAAGTCTCAAATTATATTTATTTGGGAATTTATAATATCAATTATTTTAATTTGTCACAATTATGGTAATTACTGCATCATCATTGTGTCATAAATAAATTAAATTATTAAAAGTCTAAAAATTATAAATAATATATAATTATGTAGGAAATATTAGTATATTTATAATGAATATTTACAATCGAATTTATCATATGTATAACCCTATATTAAAAATGTTTTAGTAAATAAACTTTGATTTTAACTCTTTTAACTCTTCTTTGAATTCAATAATAATAAATGTCCTAATCTAATCCATGTGGACCTAAACGATAGTTTTTTATTCATAAGGTTGTTTTTGGTCGAGATACACTTTTCCAATAGAATTAGGACATGTGTTAGGGTAATATTAATATCATTTTTACCCTTAATTACCCTATTTACTTTTAACCGTGGTAAATAAAAGTAAAAAGTTACTATTCACCAAAAATTATTTTCATATCATTGAACCACATTTTACTTCTTGATATTAACCGTGTCTCTCGGATTTTTGAAATTCCATTCACAGAAGCGGTAAAATTAAGTTTTATGAAAAATTCAGTTTTTTTTAACTACCACTTAGTAGTTTCACTATTCATCAAAAATTGAAGTTTTTCAGAACAATGGCAAAATTTCACCCTAAGCT
Organism: Viscum album; assembly: GCA_963277665.1. Taxonomy (NCBI): domain Eukaryota; kingdom Viridiplantae; phylum Streptophyta; class Magnoliopsida; order Santalales; family Viscaceae; genus Viscum; species Viscum album. The sequence continues at coordinate 121,850,658 of OY728161.1, read as the reverse complement.
ATAATTGATATTCCAAATTCAAAAATGATATATATTTTACAAAATTCCAAACATATAAGTTGCATTAATTAATTTTATAATTAATTCCCGTTGTCACAACAAATAGCGTGTTTTTAAGAAACAATATATATCAAAATATTGATAATTGTTTAGGTCCAATTTCGAAGTGAAATTAATTATAATGAACACCATTGGATAAAATGGTAAAAATATATTCTAATTATACTTTAAAACCACTAAAATTCATAATTTATCACCATTAATTATTTTTATTAAAAAAGTTGTTTTTAATTAAAATTTAGTAATTTTCACTCTTCATCAAAATATTAAAGTTATCCGAAAATTACCAAAATTTCACCTTAGGCTAAATTCAATACTCCGAATCCAAAAATGAAGTCCATTTTGAAATATAAAATATATATAATTTCAAAAAGTAGGTATTACTATTCATAACGGCTGGTTTGAGTGGTTGTGGTGTGTGTTAGAACTCGAAGTTGCGTACAACACACGCTACTGTATTATTCAAAGGAAAGAATACCATGGAAGCTTGGGATGTTTCATTTTAAATTTTTTGATGTCCCCATTATGTCAAAAAGTTTAAAATATTGTATTTAAAAAGGGTTCACTATTAAAAGTTGGTAAAAGTGCAATACTGAAAATGAATTTGTTCTTACATTATGTCTAAGAAACTCATAATATGGATTCTAAAATTATAAGGATTATATAAAGTTTAATATTTAGTTAATAACATTCATAACCTCTTTTGAACGGCTTGTTTGGTAAGTCATGGTGTGCTTGAACTCGGTGTTGCGTGTAGTGCAAGTTATTGTATTATTTTGAAGAAATAACACACTATGAAATCTTGGGGTGTTACATTCTCCCATCCTTCAATAAATTGCGTCCTCGCAATTTGAAATTGTTCTTCGAAAATAAAAGGTTGAAAATAAAAAAAATCTTTGTGTGAAACCCCACATTGGAAATTTGGTTACTAAAATTTAGTCTTAATATGAGGAAAAGAGAAATGAAATGGTCACCACCAAATTATGATCTCGATTAGGAGAACATTGGTGGAAATTAGAGACATATAATTGGAGGAAAAACGTAAATATTTATAGGTAGTGATTGAGGTCATCAATCACAAACATGTTTAAAATTGACGTCCTTAAATTCATCAATCTACGATTATTTAAAATACCATCGATATAACAAAACATAATGTATTATGATAACACATTTTTGACGTTTCAAAATATCTTAGTTGAAATCCCACATCGAAAAATGAATTAATGAGGCCTCTATTTAAAATAAAGAGTGGAAAGTAGGAAGATTACCGAAAATAACACATACTAGGGTTCCATGTAGAAAAAATATGGATATGGAAGAGAAATATAACCATCAATTATCTGATGGAGAGTTGTAGAGAACATGGCTATGAAAAGGCCAACAATCCCAAAGCCATAAATTAGTGATGATTTTGAGGTACCATCTAGGACAACATTTTTGTTCTAAGTTCCTTTTCATAATGTTGAAAAATTTATTTATGAGATTGGCTAAGATCGTAAGGAGATATACTTACTTTATAATTAGAGTTTTATCCATTAATAAATTTCTACCACAAACTCATCTTTCACTCGTAAAAAATTCTATTTATACTATTCATACAGGGTTCCAAAATAAATGAATTTATAATTCATCTACCAGATCTTTTTAAAAAACTACATTATTTAATCCAGGATATCTCATGGGCCAGTGGTAGGTGATACACCCTTGTCGCCCTTCAGTTGCGGGTTCAAGTCTCGCGGCCCTGCAGGTCGCGACGGGTTGCCGCCCGACCTCTGGGTTGTCCTTTTATGGCAATCAAAAATTAATCTCAAACTAGAATTTATCCAAAATACTTCTGTCCAAACTCACAGTCTAATATTTATAAGGAAGGTAAACTTAATGTAGATCCTTTTTACCCCGTAATAGCATATAAATACCTTCATCATGTATTCTTTTAAAACACTGAAACATCCTGAATTACCATAATACTTATTGATTACATTCATTCTCCCTTATTCCATATAGAATACTGGATATACTTCATTAATACAAAAATGTTTTAAACCCCAATAATGATGGAATATACAAATCATTAATCAGCTTCAAGGTAGTCAAGAATATCTAATATGATTTATCTAAATCAATCATGTATTATTCTAAAATCACTAACTCGGTATCAGAACCATATTATGAATTATCTTTCTCTCAACCATATATTTTCCAAAAATTTAACCTGCTATTGAGTCACTTTTCTTTGTTCCACACAATATCAAGTCTTTAATTAAATACTACTGCAGTACAATCCTTATATACTCCATAATTATTATAACAAATACATTGTTGATACAACACTGAAATGACATAATCAACATAAGAACTCTAATCATTCCTCTTCATCTGTGGTAGTATCATAACATGATTATTATCCAATAGCATCATTTGTGGCATAGTCTGATGACTGGGACATAGGTTTGTGTAGTGTCCAAATTCCTTGAAAATGAAGCATTGTACATTTGAAACCATTTTCTTACCCTTGCAGTCACGTACTTTGTGCCCTTTTCCTACACACTTATAACAAACTCCCATTCCTTTCAGACAAGTTCCAGGGTGTTTCTTCCCATAGTTATCACATATGGGAAAATGCTTATTTACCTTCTTCCCTTTATCCATCATTCTCTCTTCCATCCTTTTCTTCTCTTGCTTCCCTTCAAAGCCATAGGACTCAGTAAAATCTCTACGTATCTTATCAACACATGATATTATTTCTTCATATGATGATAATACATGGGTGACTATTTCTCTTATAAATTCTGGCTTAAGACCATGAAAGATATGGTCCTTCTTTCTCTTTGGGTCATGTGCATTGCTGGAGTTCTCATTCCTTCTACTGGGCGCCATTTCTAAACAATTGAATACACTAGATTAGTTTATAAATAACAATACCTAATCCCAAACTTGTAAGACACATAACATAAATTAAATAGATTTTGGATATAATCCATTATCATAAAAATTTCTCCTTTGAGAAAGTAAATCCACATAAACCCTTCTTAATGGTTTGTAAAGAAAATGAGAACTATCCTAATCATATCCCCCAGGAGTTTCGTAACCAAGAGTGCAGCAAGGCCCGTTGTCGTGCACCAGTTCCCGTTCGAGTCTAGCTCAAAGCGGTGTTTTCATGTTTTACCCCTAGGTACATCTGTGCCAGAGACGCCTCTACCTTCTCGTATCCAGACAGAGATGTATTTCTCAGAAAAATCACAAAATCTATACAATACCAAAATTCTAGGAAGTTCTTCTATACTAATCCTCAAAGTTCATCTTAGGTATATGTGCTCTAATCAGAGTTTATCTAAATCTAGCTTCCAATGTTTGTACTAAACATCCTCTGATACCAACTATAACGCCCCGACCTCAGTTACCCAGAGTCGGTGCATTATTACATAACATTGGCATGATCACAAGAAATATCAAATCTTGAAAGACCGATTGGTTTAGTAGCCTTGGAAACACTAGATATATTTATAAGTCTTACATTACATCATAAAGTGAAAACCTACTACAACAACATATTGTCTCCATATTCCACACTCATATCCCCACATAATATCCCTGACGGTCATTCATAATTTACTTCTTCACTTCCTGGGAAAAAATAAAACATAGAAAAGGGTTGAGCTCAAATTCCCAGTAAGGATAACAATATAGTGGAAACTTTCATAAATAAGAATAAACATTTAAGGCAATGTATAACTAAAACAAAAGCCTTTTAAACTTGAACTTCAACATAGAATGGAAAAAGTAAAATGAAATAATCCCATTTACTTATTCAAATAGATATTCTACTAATCGAATAATCACATGTAATATCAATAACCACTTTCATAATGATGAAATGAATAATGCCAGACTATCATAACCACATAGCCAAGGCCTCGTGCCAAGACTACAAATAAGATTTTGTCAAGGCCTTGTGCCAAGACACTAGTTTGTCTCATTAGACCTACCGATGCATCGAGGAGCTATAGCGAGCTCCACCCATCACATATTAAGTCAAATGCATTCCCATGTGAAAAGGTTTAAACATAACATAAACATTCATATTAAAACTAGCATACGAAATGTCAATACTTTCACCATAAACCATGAATGGTATAAAAATAGGACATCCAAAGTCAAACATATCACAAAACCTTCAATACAATATAGAACATTTGTATCATAATAGATCAACTTCAAATAAGCATAAAATCCATCAAAGGATGCTGACATAGATTAAATCAAAACTCTTTTTAGAGAAATATCTCTTTATATTTTGAAATCATTTAAGAGTCATATCTTTATAAAATAAAACATTTTCTTTGAAAATATTCTTATAAGCTTGTAATGGAAGCTTCGACAATTTTATAACGGCGGAAAATAGCCGCACCCACCGTATAAGTTAAAAAAAACATTCTTACCTTAATTTTGTCGAAAAGGTTAAAAAGAACCTTATTTGGAAAACAACAGAAATATTCCTTTATAACCCTATTATAAAAAGTCAAACAAGGGTATAAATGACTTTAACCCACATTCTTGTAAATAGTAAAAATGTTTTGAAATACATTTTTAAGAAACATAGATGTGGATGATAAAGAGATCCCAGTAGATTATTACGTATAAACAACCTCGGATAATGAAGAGATTGTGAAATAACCCTTACCTTGTACTTTTCCTTGGTTGGGGTAGGTTAACCTCCTGTATAATTGTGAAATAATTGTTATTAAATTATACAAGAATCATATATATTAATATGATATCATATATGATCTTTTAACATTGATTTGTTAATAATATCTTTGAATTATCGTCATTTCGGGTGTTAACTTACTCATTTTCTTTTATATGTTTTGTTACATAAGCCATGTTTGTTATGGATAGGTTGTATCTTATTCATATCCAGAATGATATCAAGTCCTTAAACATCATTTTTAAATCATCAAATGATAATTATACTTTAATGGATACGATGGAGAATGAATCTCATCGCGTTCGTGGAGACGGTAGTCCGTACGTACGCACGAGCGATAATATCATTCTTTTGATATTAAAATAATATATAAATGGATGGTATATCATATATACATAATCTTTAACATGTTATATTTATTATTTAAATGAGTTACACATCATTATTATACCCATCCAAATAATAATATATTGAATAACAATTACACCACGACGTGGAGACGGTAAGCCGTACGTACGCACGTACGGTGACATATTATTCAAAGGGTGGATAGAATACTGAATATGGTTGTACAATATTTATAATAACATCACAGTATATATAAGATACTGGAGTTATTATTTTATAATGTTAATAACAAAGAAAGAATAAGTGGAAGAAGAAAGGAACTTGAAAAGGGGTGGTGAAAACATTACCTCTTCTTCGGGTTCTTCCTTTTGATTTGATCAAAAGGACTCCAAAGGTTGGCTTTCTGATCGAACTAAGGCCTCTAGGTTGTAGTGAGGGATGTTGGGAGAGTATTTGGGCAGATTTTTTCTGAACCAAAAGGCTTAGAAGGTGTGAAGAAATGAAAAGGAGGAGTGCACTTTTATAAGAGGGGTGAGGGGTACCTTTGGAAAAGCTAGAAACATTAATTTATAATAAATTCATATTCGTTTTCTAATGGATCAAAAGTTTATTATTCAAAGTTTAAGGTGGGGATAGGTCGAAACGCACTCAACCAATAGAATTTAGAAAGGTTTTTGTACTTATATTAACCATATCTTTAAGTATTAACTCTAAGTTAATTAGTTTCACTTTTACAATGTCTTTTTTTATTTTTACATTATATGGTTAATAAACTTACTATATACATCCAAGAGACCCCCCAAGTGGTCCATTAATGTTGAACCTATCGTGATATAAGTCTCTTGGTCGATCCTTAGATTTTTAGGAATTTAATATCAATTAATAATATAATATTTGTTTTAAAAAAATCTTTTATGTCAATTTTGACAATATTCAATAATTGATTTTTGTGAAACTCATAACAGAATGATTACTTCGACCAAGGTTAATTAAATCCATCCTAACATGTCATATTATCCTAGAAAATTATTGTAATTCATTAAAAGTCTCAAATTATAATTATTTAGGAATTTATAATATCAATTATTTTAATTTGTCACAATTATGGTAATTACTGCATCATCATTGTGTCTTAAATAAATTAAATTATATAAAGTCCAAAAATTATAAATACAATATCATTATGTAGGAAATCTTATTAGATTTCTGATGAATATTTAAAATGGAATTTATCTTATGTATAACCTAATATTAAAAATGTTTTAGTAAATAAACTTTGATTTTAACTCTATTAACTCTTCATTGAATTAAATAATAATAAATGTCCTAATCTAATCCAAGTGGTCCTAAATGATAATATTTTATTCCTAAGGTTGTTTTTTGTCGAGCTACACTTGTCCAATAGAATTAGGACATGTGTTAGGGTAATATTAATATCATTTTTACCCTTAATTACCCTATTTACTTTTAACTGTGGTAAATAAAAGTAAAAAGTTACTATTTACCAAAAATTATTTTCATCTCATTGAACCACCATTTACTTCTTGATATTAACCATGTGTAACACCCCAAGCTTCCAAGGTACGCTCCTCTTTGAATAATAGAGCAGCGTGTTTTGTACGCAACCTCGAGTTCTAACACACCGCGACTAATCAAAGTAGCCGTTATGAATAGTAATACCCACTTTTTAAAATTATAGAAATTTTATATTTCAAAATGGAATTCATTTTTGTATTCCTAATATTGAAATTAGCCTATGTTGAATTTTTTGTAATTTTCTGAGAACCTTCCATTTTTGATGAATAGTGAAACCACTAAGTGGTAGTTAAAAAACTGATTTTTCATTTAAATGAAATATTACCACTTCTGTGATTTGATTTTCAAAAATCCGACATACATGGCTGTAATTAAGAAGTAAAATGTGGTTCAATGAGATTAAAATATTTTTTTTTGAATAGTAACTTTTAAGTTCTTAATCGCGATTAAAGGTAATTAGTGAAATTTAATGTAAAAATGATATTATAAAAATATGAAAATACCTTTACACTTGTCCTACCCTCATTAGATGTGCCAGGTCTGACCAAGACAATCCATGAGTCAACTTGGGGACCCCATGGAGCCACTTTAGTTGGAAAATGACAAAAATAACTTTTATTTAATGTTAAAGTAAAAAATGACAAAAACATGAAATGGTTTACTAAAACAATTTTTAAATGGGGTTATACAAGTTTTATTTTTTACTATAAATAGTCATTGGAAAGATAAAATTATTTCCTACATCATAGTACTTTTTTTATAATTTTTAGACATTAAATAAATTAAATTATTTATGACATCATGATGATGCAGTGATGACCTCTTTAATTAACGATTTAAATAAAATGAAAAGATAATGTAAAATACAAGGCTTACACTTGTCAAAAACCTATTGGATAAGTAGATTTCGAAAAATTATCACCTTATCCTCGAATTATATAAGTGTGGGACCATTAGAATCCGAAAAACATTGTATAATAAAGTAACATTTTATTACATTCCAAGAGTGCCCCTCCTCTCCACTTATAAAAGGCCCCCACCACTCCCACCTTATTCACACATTCAAGCCATTTGGCTCGAACAACCTCTGCCCAAATACTCTCACAACTTCCCTCCCTTACTCCTAGAAGCCTCACTTTGGGCAGAACTCTTCCCAAGGAAGCCTTTGGCTCAAATCAAAAAGAGTTACCCGATTTTGAGGTAATGTCTTCTCTAATGTTGTTTTGTTTTATTTTTCTTCTCCAACCCCCTAAAAACTTTTTATTCATTTCTTTTTCAACAAAAACAGTATCCTAAATATACTAGTATGTTGTTATAAGAAGGATTCGAGCTACACTTACACACACCTACATCTAATGGTTAAAGAACATACGGTTTCTGTGGATGGAGAATTTCTGCCTCACGAAACGATGATTATTCAACACTCATATAACACCTTAAAAGGTGGCCATTAAGATATCACTATATTTATATATGATATATAATATGTTTATGTTTTACTTATGCTTCTGTATTTTTCATTTATGGCATACTTTATGATTTCCATTATGGGTAAACGTGATAATTTCATTTTAGGATGTGCGGACTACCGCCCCCTCAAAGTGATTTGAATCGTTAATTCCATATGTGGGATGTATAAAGGATGAAGTAAATGGTATTATACACTATATTATACTGGAACTATATTATACATTTATATCATTATGATTTCATTCCATTAAATACTAAATATTAATGAAAGTAGCGTTAATGCGTACGTACGGCTTACCGTCTCCATGAACGGTGCATTTCATTTCTTACCTCTAAATGTTACGTAATATTATAAATAAATGTATATACTGGATATATATGATATATATGACATCTAAATCATGAATATAATTCTGGAGATAATGGACATTCTACCACATAAACAACTTGTGATTATAAGAAGTTTATTGTTGACACAAGTACCAAAGATCGACAAAACGACCGTTATTAACTTAAATAATTACATAATGTTCATATCATTGTAATAAGTGATATAAAAAGGATAATAAAATTTAAAATGGTTCTTAATAAGGTATATATTAACTCTAGTTTATTATTCAGGAGGTTAAAGAATGGTTGAGTCAAGTCAGACACGAGGTAAGGGAACTTCTTAACCCAATTTCTATTCTTTGGGTCAATCTCCTACTTTCAAATTATGTCATGATATTATTATGTCCTATCTTGTATTTTTACATTATTTATGTGTACTTATAGTGAATACACATTATCGATGTACTTTATTTTAAAAATGATCTTTTTAAGGACTTCGTCTTAATCCCCTTTCATTGAGGCATATTTGGTTTTATACACAACTTTCTTTTATACGGTGTATAAATGCCTTTGACTTTTACGTTTATTCAAACAGAATCTTTTTTATACGAAGCGTTTTTCTAAACAAAAAAAGATAATGTTTTTATTTCCGTACTTATGCGGCGAAAACAACTTCTCCGCCGCCGTGACCATTATTTGAGTTTCGGCTTCCTCTACAAGCCATCATTTTTTTAATGAAAAATAAATACAATGGTTTAACTTTCTTTTATTTTGGTATTGAAAATGGTTTTGAAAGCGTTTTTATTATATCAATGTGTTGTATTGATATCTTGTGATTGAAATGTGGAAATGTTATGTTTCCTTTATGCATGTTTTATGAGATACGATTATGTTATGGTTTATGATATGTTTAAACCTATTCATATGAGGAATGTATTGGACTTAATAAGTGACGGGTGGAGCCCGCTATAGCTCCTCGATGCATCGGTAGGTCTCATGAGACAACTAGACGTGGAATTGTCCGAGGCCCTTTCCCAGTTTAATTTATGGTTATGGCCGAGGACTTAATCATTTTAGACATCTTGGCCGAGGCCTTGACAAAATGTTTCAAAATGTCTGGCATTATACATTCCCTCATTATGAAAGTGGTTATTGATATTGCATGTGATTATTCGACCAGTAGAATATCCATGTGAAGAAGTAAATGGCATTATCTCATTTTACTTTTTCCATATTATGTTGATGTTCAAGTTTAAAAGGATTTTGTTTTAGTTATACATTGCCTTAAATGTTTATGTTTATTTATGAATGCTTCCGCAATATTGTTATCCTTACTGAGCATCTGAGCTCACCCCTTTCCATGTTTTAATATTTTCCAGGATGTGAAGAAGTATTTTATGAATGACCTGCAGGGATAGTCAGATAAGGATATGAGTGTGGACTATGGAGACTTTGTTATTTAGATTTCACTTTTTGATGTAATGTAACATTTATGAATGTATCTAGTGTTTCCAAGGCTACTAAACTAATCGGTCTTTCGATACTTGATCTTTTGTGATCATGCCAATGTTACGAAGTAATGCACCGAATCTGGGTAGCTGGGGTCGGGGAGTTATAGTTGGTATCAGAGGCAGTTTAGTACTAACCTTGGAAGCTATATTTAGATAAACTCTGATTAGAGCACATAGACCAAATATAGACTTTGAGGATTAGTATAGAAAAGCTTCCAAGGATTTTGGTAATATAGAGATATTGTGAGTTTTCCGAGTAACAAATCCCTATCTGGATACGAGTAGGTTGAGGCGGCTCTGGCATAGATGTACCTAGGGATAAAACCTGAAAACACCACTTTGAGCTAGACTCAAACGGGAACTGGTGCACGACAACGGGCCTTGCTGCACTCTTGGTTATGACACTCCCGAGGGATTTGCTTAGGATAATTCTCATTTTCTTCACAAACCATTATGTAGGGTTTATGAGTATATACTTCTTCAAAGAAAACATTCTTATGATTAAGGATTATATCCATAAACCGTTCAATTTACATTAAGTATTTTAAAAGTTTGGAATTATTCATTGTAATTCTTAAACTAACCTAGTTTATGCCATTGTATAGAAATGGAGCCCAGTAGAAGGAATGTGAACTCCAGCAATACGTATGATCCAAAGAGTAATAAGGATCGTATCTTTCACGGTATTAAGCCAACATTTCGAACGGAAATAGTCTCTCATGTGTTCTCAACATATGAAGAAATAGTATCATGTGTTAATAAGATAAGTAAATAATTCTCTGAGTCCTATGGCTTTGAAGCGAAGCAAGAGATGAAAGGGATGGAAGAGAGAATGATGGATAAAGGGATGAGGGGTAAGAAGAATTTTCCAATATGTGGTAATTGTGGGAAGAAACATCATGGAACTTGCCTAAAGGGAATGGGAGTTTGTTATATGTGTAGAGAAAAAGGACACAAAGTGCGTGACTGCAAGGGTAAGAAAATGGTTTCAAATGTACAATGCTTCTTCTGCAAGGATTGGGGACACTACGAAAACCAATGTCCAAATCATCAGAGTATTCCCCGAATGATGTTATTGGATAATAATCAAGTTATGATACTACCACAGATGAGGATTAATGATTAGAGTTCTTATGTTGTTATTAAAGAATTTTGTAATTTGATTGTTGTATCAATGATGTACTGGTTATAATAATTATGAAGTATATAAGGATTGTACTGCAGTACTATTTCATCAAGGACTTGAGATTGTGTGGAACCATGAAAAGTGACTCCACAGTAGGTTAAATTTTTGGAAAATATATGGTTGAGAGAAAGATAAACTGTAATATGGTTCTGATACCGAGATAGTGATTTTGGAATAAGACGTGATTGATTTGGATAAATTATATTGGATATTCTTAACTTCCTTGAAACTGATTGATGATTTGTATACATTTTTGGATAGATGGAGTATATCTAGTATTCTATAAAGAATAAGGGATCATGGTAATTCAGTATGTTTAAAAAGAATACATGATGAAGGTGTTCACATGTTGTTACGTGGAAAAAAAGGATCTTCGTTATGTTTACCTTCCTTATAAAATTTGGACTGTTAGTTGGACAGAAGTATTTTGGAAAACTATAAAGGTTGGAAGGGATTAAGTTGATCTTTGGATAGTATTGCCTAAGGTTAGAGCATTTCTGAAGATTTTTTTTGGAATATTATAATACAATAGTTTTAGGAAAAGGACAACCTGCAGGGTGGGGCATAACCCGTTACGTCAGACAAAGCTGCAGGAATCGAACCCACAACCATAGTGCGACATGCCATTATTACCTACCACTAGCCTATAGGAAGTCCCTGGTTAATACAAAATATTTTTCCTAATCTAAATGGTATGTGGTAATATTTAGGACCTTATAAAATTAGGATAAATAGAATATTTTTGAGTTCTGTTACCTTTTAGAGTGAAAGATGGGTCTGTGGTAAAAACTTATCAAAGAATGAAAGTCTACATGACAAGTATGTATATTCCATTACGTTCTTAGTAAATCTCCTAAATAAATTCCTCAACTTTATAAAAGGTAACTTGAAACAAAAACATTGCTGGTTAACTTTTCCAACTGTGGAATCAATGATCGTTTAACCAATCACAAGTTTGTGATTTTCTTGTGGTTAACTTTCTCCTAATCCATTTTTCTACAACTCTCCGTCAGACCTTGATGGTTTTTTGTTCTTCCATATCCATATTTTCATAGAATCCTAGTATGGGATATCTCAGGTGACCTTTGTACTTATCTTTCTTTCTTTTTAAAGTTGTATTCTTATTAACCTTATTTCCGATGTGGGTTTTCCACAAAGGTATTTTCTATTTTCATCCTTTTATTTTCAATGAAAATTTTCAAATTGCGAGGACACAATTTATTGAAGGAGGGGAGAATGTAACACCCCAAGCTTCCATGGTACGCTCCTCTTTGAATAATAGAGCAGCGTGTGTTGTATGCAACCTCGAGTTCTAACACACCGCGACTAATAAAAGTAGCCGTTATGAATAGTAATACCCACTTTTTAAAATTATAGGAATTTTATATTTCAAAATGGAATTCATTTTTGTATTCCTAATATTGAAATTAGCCTATGTTGAATTTTTTGTAATTTTCTGAGAACTTTCAATTTTTTATGAATAGTGAAAAATACTTAAAAACAAATTTTTTTATAAAAATAATTTATTGTGATAAATTATACTATTTAGTGGTTTTTAAGTATAATTAGAATATATTTTTACCATTTTATCCAATGTTGGTCATTAGAATTAATTTAACATTGAAATTGGACATAAACAATTGCCAATCTTTTGATATAAATTGTTTCTTAAAAGCACGCTATTTGTTGTGACAGCGGGAATTAATTATAAAATTAATTAATGAAACTTATATGTTTGGAATTTTTTAAAATAGACATCATTTTTGAATTAGGAATATCAATTATATCTTAGGGTGAAAGTTTGTCATTGTTCTGAAAAACTTCAATTTTTTATGAATAGTGAAACCACTAAGTGGTAGTTAAAAAACTGATTTTTCGTTTAAATGAAATATTACCACTTCTGTGATTTGATTTTCAAAAATCTGACATACATGGTTGTAATTAAGATGTAAAATGTGGTTCAATGAGATTAAAATAATTTTTTGGTGAATAGTAACTTTTATGTTCTTAATCGCGATTAAAGGTAATTAGTGAAATTTAAGGTAAAAATGATATTATAAAAATATGAAAATACCTTTACACTTTTCCTAACCTCATTGGATGTGCCATGTACGACCAAGACAATCCATGGGTCAACTTGGGGACCCCATGGAGCCACTTTAGTTGGAAAATGAAAAAAGTACCTTTTATTTAATGTTAAAGTAAAAAATGACACAAACATGAAATGGTTTACTAAAAAAAATTTAAATGGGGTTATACAAGTCATAGTTTTGACTATAAATAGTAATTGGAAAGCTAAAATGATTTCCTACATCATAGTATTTTTTTAATATTTTTAGACATTAAATAAATTAAATTATTTATGACATCATGATGATGCATCGATGACCTCATTAATTAACAATTTAAATAAAATGAAAAGATAATGTAAAATCCAAGGCTTTAACTTGTCAAAAACCTATTGGATAAGTATATTTAGAACCCTTATCACCTTATCCTCGAATTATATAAGTGTGGGACCTTTAGAATCCGAAAATCATTGTTTAATTAAGTAACATTTTATTACTTTCCAAGAGTGCCCCTCCTCTCCACTTATAAAAGGCCCCCACCACTCCCACCTTATTCACAAATTCAAGCCATTTGGCTCGGCCAACCTCTGCCAAATACTCTCCCAACTTCCATCCCTTACTCCTAGAAGCCTCACTTTGGGAAGAACTCTTCCCAAGGAAGCCTTTGGCTCAAATCAAAAAGAGTTACCCGATTTTGAGGTAATGTCTTCTCTAATGTTGTTTTGTTTTATTTTTATTCTCCAACCCCCTAAAAACATTTTATTCATTTATTTTGCAACAAAACCAGTATCCTAAATATACTAGTATGTTGTTATAAGAAGTATTCGAGCTACACTTACACACACCTACATCTAATGGTTAAAGAACATACGGTTTCTGTGGATGGAGAATTTCTGCCTCACGAAACGATGATTGTTCAACACTCATATAACACCTTAAAAGGAGGCCATTAAGATGTCACTATATTTATATATGATATGTAATATGTTTATGTTTTACTTATGCTTCTGTATTTTTCATTTATGGCATACTTTATGATTTCCATTATGGGTAAACGTGATAATTTAATTTTAGGATGTGCGGACTACCGCCCCCTCAAAGTGATTTGAATCGTTAATGCCATATGTGGGATGTATAAAGGATGAAGTAAATGGTATTATACACAATATTATACTGGAACTATATTATACATTTATATCATTATGATTTCATTCCATTAAATACTAAATATAAATGAAAGTAGCGTTAATGCGTACGTACGGCTTACCGTCTCCTTGAACGGTGCATTTCATTTCTTACCTCTAAATGTTACATAATATTATAAATAAATGTATATACTGGATATATATGATATATATGACATCTAAATCATGAATATAATTCTGGAGATAATGTATATCCTACCACATAAACAACATGTGATTATAAGAAGTTTATTGTTGACTCAAGTACCAAAGATCGACAAAACGACCGTTATTAACTTAAATAATTACATAATGTTCATATCATTGTAATAAGTGATATAAAAAGGATAATGAAATTTAAAATCGTTCTTAATAAGGTATATATTAACTCTAGTTTATTATTCATGAGGTTAAAGAACGGTTGAATCAAGTCAGACACGAGGTAAGGGAACTTCTTAACCCAATTTCTATTCTTTGGGTTAATCTCCTACTTTCAAATTATGTCATGATATTATTATGTCCTATCTTGTATTTTTACATTATTTATGTGTACTTATAGTGAATACACATTATAGATGTACTTTATTTAAAAAAATTATCTTTTTATGGACTTCGTCTCAATCCCCTTTCATTGAGGCATATTTGGTTTTATACACAACTTTCTTTTATACGGTGTATAAAACCCTTTGACTTTTACATTTATTCAAATGAATCTTTTTTATACGAAGCGTTTTGATAAACAAAAAAAGGGAATGTTTTTCTTTCCGTACTTATGTGGCGATAATGACATCTCCACCGCCATGACCATTATTTGAGTTTCGGCATCCTCTACAAGCCATCATTTTTTTTAATGAAAAATAAATACAAAGTTTTAACTTTCTTTTATTTTGGTATTGAAAATGGTTTTGAAAGCGTTTTTATTATATCAATGTGTTGTATTGATATCATGTGATTTAAATATGGAAATGTTATGTTTCCTTTATGCATTTTTTATGAGATACGATTATGTTATGGTTTATGATATGTTTAAACCTATTCATATGAGAAATGTATTGGACTTAATAAGTGACGGGTGGAGCCCGCTATAGCTCCTCGATGTATCGGTAGGTCTCATGAGACAAATAGACGTGGAATTGGCCGAGGCCCTTTCCCAATTTGATTTATGGTTTTGGCAGAGGCCTTAATTATTTTAGAAGTCTTGGCCGAGGCCTTGACAAAATGTTTCAGAATGTCTGGCATTATACATTTCCTCATTATGAAAGTGGTTATTGATATTGCATGTGATTATTCGACCAGTAGAATATCCATGTGAAGAAGTAAATGGAATTATCTCATTTTACTTTTTCCATATTATGTTGATGTTCAAGTTTAAAAGGATTTTGTTTTAGTTATACATTGCCTTAAATGTTTATGTTTATTTATGAAAGCTTCCGCAATATTGTTATCCTTACTGAGCATCTGAGCTCACCCCTTTCAATGTTTTAATATTTTCCAGGATGTGAAAAAGTATTTTATGAATGACCTACAGGGATAGTCAGAAGATGATATGAGTGTGGACTATGGAGACTTTGTTATTGTAGATTTCACTTTTTGATGTAATGTAACATTTATGAATGTATCTAGTGTTTCCAAGGCTACTAAACTAATCGGTCTTTCGAGACTTGATCTTTTGTGATCATGCCAATTTTACGAAGTAATGCACCGACTCTGGGTAGCTGGGGTCAGGGCGTTACACCGTGTCTCTCGGATTTTCGAAATTCCATTCACAGAAGCAGTAAAATTATGTTTTATGAAAAATTCAGTTTTTTTAACTACCACTTAGTAGTTTCACTATTCATAAAAAATTGATGTTTTTCAGAACAATGCCAAAATTTAACCCTAAGATATAATTGATATTACAAATTCAAAAATGATATCTATTTTACAAAATTCCAAACATATAAGTTGCATTAATTAATTTTATAATTAATTCCCATTGTCACAACAAATAGCTTGTTTTTAAGAAACAATATATATCAAAAGATTGACAATTGTTTAGGTCCAATTTCGAAGTGAAATTAATTATAATGAACACCATTGGATAAAAGGGTAAAAATATATTCTAATTATACTTTAAAACCACTCAAATTCATAATTTATCACCATTAATTATTTTGATTAAAAAAGTTGTTTTTAATTAAAATTTAGTAATGTTCACTATTCATCAAAATATTAAAGTTATCCGAAAAGTACCAAAATTTCACCTTAGGCTAAATTCAATACTCCGAATCCAAAAATGAAGTCCATTTTGAAATATAAAATATATATAATTTCAAAAAGTAGGTATTACTATTCACAACGGATAGTTTGATTGGTTGTGGTGTGTGTTAGAACTCGAAGTTGCGTACAACACACGCTACTGTATTATTCAAAGGAAAGCGTACTGTGGAAGCTTGGGATGTTTCATTTTATATTTTTTTATGTCCCCATTTAGTCAAAAAGTTTAAAATATTGTATTTAAAAAGGGTTCACTATTAAAAGTTGGTAAAAGTGCAATACTGAAAATGAATTTGTTCTTACATTATGTCTAAGATACTCATAATATGGATTCTAAAATTATAAGGATTATATAAAGTTTAAAATTTAGTTAATACTATTAATAACCTCTTTTTAACGGCTTGTTTGGTATGTAATGGTGTGCTTGAACTCAGTGTTGCGTGTAGTACAAGTTATTGTATTATTTTGAAGAAATAACACACTATGAAATCTTGGGGTGTTACATTCTCCCCTCCTTCAATAAATTGCGTCCTCGCAATTTGAAATTGTTCTTCGAAAATATAAGGTTGAAAATAAAAAAATATCTTTGTGGGAAAACCCACATCGGAAATTGGGTTACTGAAATTTAGTCTAAATATGAGGAAAATAGAAATGAAAGGGTCACCACCAAATTATGATCTCGATTAGGAGAACATTGGTGGAAATTAGAGACATATAATTGGAGGAAAAACGTTAATATTTATAAGTAGTGATTGAGGTCATCAATCACAAACAAGTTTAAAATTGAGGTCCTTAAATTCATCAATCTACGATGATTTAAAATACCATCGATTCAACAAAACATAAGGTATTAGGATAACACATTTTTTACGTTTCAAAATATCTTAGTTGAAATCCCACATCGAAATATGAATTAATGAGGCCTCTGTTTAAAATAAAGGGTGGAAAGTATGAAGATTACCGAAAATAACACATACTAGGGTTCCATGTAGGAAAATATGGATATGGAAGATAAATATAACCATCACTTATCTGATAGAGAGTGGTAGAGAACATGGCTATGAAAAGGCCAACAATACCAAAGCCATAAATTAGTGATGATTTAAGGTACCATCTTGGAAAACATTTTTATTCTATGTTCTTTTTCTTAATGTTAAGAAATTTAGTTATGAGATTGGATAAGATCATAAGGAGATATACTTTCTTTATAATGATAGTTTTATCCATTAATAAATTTCTACCACAAACTCATCTTTCACTCGTAAAAAAAATTCAATTTATACTATTCGTACAGGGTTCCAAAATAAACGAATTTATAATTCATCTACCAAATCTTTTTAAAAAACTACATTATTTAATCCAGGACATCTCGCGGGCCAGTGGTAGGTGATACACCCTTGTCACCCTTCGGTTGCGGGATCAAGTCTCGTGGCCTTGCCGGTCGCGATGGGTTGCCGCTCGACCTCTGGGTTGTCCTTTTATGGCAATCAAAAATTAATCTCAAACTATAATTTATCCAAAATACTTCTGTCCAAACTCACAGTCCAATATTTATAAGTAAGGTAAACTTAATGTAGATCCTTTTTACCCCATAATTGCATATGAATACCTTCATCATGTATTCTTTTAAAACACTGAAACATCCTGAATTACCATAATACTTATTGATTACATTCATGATCCCTTATTCTATATAGAATGCTGGATATACTTCATCAATCCAAAAATGTTTTAAACCCCAATAATGATGGAATATACAAATCATTAATCAGCTTCAAGGTAGTCAAGAATATCTAATATAATTTATCTAAATCAATCATGTATTATTCTAAAATCACTACCTCGGTATCAGAACCATATTATGGTTTATCTTTCTCTCAACCATATATTTTCCAAAAATTTAACCTGCTATTGAGTCACTTTTCTTTGTTCCACACAATCTCATGTCCTTAATGAAATAGTACTGCAGTACAATCCTTATATACTCCATAATTATTATAACAAGTACATTGTTGATACAACACTGAAATGACATAATCAAAATAAGAACTCTAATCATTCCTCTTCATCTGTGGTAGTATCATAACTTGATTATTATCCAATAGCATCATTTGCGGCATAGTCTGATGACCGGGACATAGGTTCACGTAGTGTCCAAACTCCTTGCAAATGAAGCATTGTACGTTTGAAACCGTTTTCTTACCCTTACAGTCACGTACTTTGTACCCTTTTCCTCCACACTTATAACATACTCCCATTCCTTTCAGACAAGTTCCAGGGTTTTTCTTCCAACAGTTATCACATATGAGAAAATTATTATTTTCCTTCTTCCCTTTATCCATCATTCTCTATTCCATTATTTTCTTCTCATTCTTCCCTTCAAAGACATAGGACTCAGTAAAATCTCTATGTATCTTATCAACACATGATATTATTTCTTCATATGATGATAATACATGGGAGACTATTTCTCTTATAAATTCTGGCATAAGACCATGAAAGATATGATCCTTCTTTCTCTTTGGATCATGTGCATTGCTGGAGTTCTCATTCCTTCTACTGGGCACCATTTCTAAACAATGGCATACACTATATTAGTTTATGAATAACAATACCTAATCCCAAACTTGTAAGACACATAACATAAATTAAATATTTTTTGGATATAATCCATAATCATAAAAATTTCTCCTTTTAGGAAGTAAATCCATATAAACCTTTCATAATGGTTTGTAATGAAAATGAGAATTATCCTAAGCATATCCCCCAGGAGTGTCGTAACCAAGAGTGCAGCAAGGCCCGTTGTCGTGCACCAGTTCCCGTTTGAGTCTAGCTCAAAGCGGTGTTTTCAGGTTTTACCCCTAGGTACTTCTGGGCCAGAGCCGCCTCTACCTACTCGTATCTAGACATGGATGTATTTCTCGGAAAACTCACAAAATCTCTACAATACCAAAATTCTAGGAAGTTCTTCTATACTAATCCTCAATGTTCATCTTAGGTCTACGTGCTCTAATCAGAGTTTATCTAAATCTAGCTTCCAAGGTTTGTACTAAAATTCCTCTGATACCAATTATAACCCCCCGACCCTAGTTACCCAAAGTCGGTGCATTATTATATAACATTGGAATGATCAAAAGAAAGATCAAATCTCGAAATACCGATTGGTTTAGTATACTTGGAAACAGTAGATATATTAATAAGTCTTAAATTACATCATAAAGTGAAAAACTACTACTACAACATATTGTCTCCATATTCCACACTCATATCCCCACATAATATCCCTGCAGGACATTCATAATTTACTTCTTCACTTCCTGGGAAAATATAAAAAATAGAAAAGGGGTGAGCTCAAATGCCCAGTAAGGATAACAATATAGTGGAAACTTTCATAAATAAGAATAAACATTTAAGGCAATGTATAACTAAAACAAAAGCCTTTTAAACTTGAACTTCAACATAGTATGGTAAAAGTAAAATGAAATAATGCCATTTACTTATTCACATGGATATTCTACTAATCGAATTATCACATGTAATATCAATAACCACTTTCATAATGATGGAATGCATAATTCCAGATTATCATAACCACATAGCCAAGGCCTCATGCCAAGACTACAAATAAGATTTTGTCAAGGCCTTATGCCAAGACACTAGTTTGTCTCATGAGACCTACCGATACATCGAGGAGCTATAGCGGGCTCCACCCATCACATATTAAGTCCAATGCATTCCCATATGAAAAGGTTTAAACATAACATAAACATTCGTATTAAAACTAGCATAAGAAATGTCAATACTTTCACCATAAAACATGAATGGTATAAAAATTTCACATCCACAGTCAAACATATCACAAAACCTTCAATACAATATAGAAGTTTTGTATCATAATAAATCAACTTCAAATAAGCATAAAATCCATCAAAGGATGTTGACATAGATGAAATCAAAACTCTTTTTAGAGAAATATATCTTTCTATTTTGAAATCATTTAAGAGTCATATATTTATAAAATAAAACGTTTTCTTTGAAAATTTTCTTATAAGCTTGTAAGGGATGCTTTGACAATTTTATAATAGCGGAAAATAGCCGCACCCGCCGTATAAGTTAAAAAAACATTCTTACCTTAATTTTGTCGAAAAGGTTAAAAAAGCACCTTGTTTGGAAAACGACGGAAATATTCCTTTATAAACCTCTTATAAAAAAGTCAAACAAGGGTATAAATGACTTTAACCCACATTCTTGTAAATAGTAAAAATGTTTTGAAATAAATTTTTCAGAAACATGGATGTGGATGATAAAGAGATCCCAGTAGTTTATTACGTATAAACAACCTCGGATAATGAAGAGATTGTGAAATAACCCTTACCTTGTACTTTTCCTTGGTTGGGGTAGGTTAACCTCCTGTATAATTGTGAAATAATGGCTATTAAATTATACTAGAATCATATATATTAATATGATATCATATATGATCTTTTAACATTGATTTGTTAATAATATCTTTGAATTATCGTCGTTTCAGGTGTTAACTTACTCGTTTGATTTTATATGTTTTGTTACATAAGACGTGTTTGTTATGGATAGGTTGTATCTTATTCATATCCATAATGATATCAAGTCCTTAAACATCATTTTTAAATCATCAAATGATAATTATACTTTAATGGACACGATGGAGAATGAATCTCATCGCGTTCGTGGAGACGGTAGTCCGTACGTACGCACGAGCGACAATATCATTATTTTGATATTAAAATAATATATAAATGGGTGGTATATCATATATACAGAATCATTAACATGTTTTATTTATTATTTACATGAGTTACACATCATTATTATACCCATCCAAATAATAATATATTCAATAACAATTACACCACGACGTGGAGACGGTAAGTCGTACGTACGCACGTATGGTGACATATTATTCAAAAGGTGGATAGAATACTGAATATGGTTGTACCATATTTATAATAACATCACAGTATATATAAGATACTGGAGTTATTATTTTAGTATGGTAATAACAAAGAAAGAAGAAGTGGAAGAAGAAAGGAACTTAAAAAGGGGTGGTGAAAACATTACCTCTTCTTCGGGTTCTTCCTTTTGATTTGATTAAAAGGGCTCCTTAGGTTGGCTTTCTGATCAAACTAAGGCCTCTAGGTTGTAGTGAGGGAAGTTGGGAGAGTATTTGGGTAGAGTTTGGCCGAACCAAAAGGCTTTGAAGGTGTGAAGAAATGAGAAAGAGGAGTTCCCTTTTATAAGAGGGGTGAGGGGTACCTTTAGAAAAGCTAGAAATATTAATTTATAATAAATTCATATTCGGTTTATAATTTCTCCAAAGTTGATTATTCAACGTTTAAGGTTGGGATAGGTCTAAAACCACTCAACAAATAGAATTTAGACAGGTTTGGGTACTTATATTTACCTTATCTTTAAGTATTAACTCTAATTTAATTAGTTTCACTTTTACAATGTCTCTTTTTATTTTTATATTATATGGTTAATAAACTTACTATATATATCCCCAAGTGGTCCATTAATGATGAACCTATCATGATATAAGTCTCTTGGCCGAACCTTATATTTTTGGGAATTTAATATCAATTAATAATATAATATTTCTTTTAAAAAACTCTTTTATGTCAATTTTGACACTATTCATTAATTGATTTTTGTGAAACTCATAACAGAATGATTACTTTGAAAAAAGTTAATTAAATCAATCCTAACATGTTATATTAGCCTAAAAAATTATTTTAATTCATTAAAAGTATCAAATTATATTTATTTGGGAATTTATAATATCAATTATTTTAATTTGTCACAATTATGGTAATTATTGCATCATCATTTTGTCATTAATAAATTAAATTATATGAAGTCTAAAAATTATAAATAAAATATCATTATGTATGAAATCTTATTAGATTTCTAATGAATATTTAAAATATAATTTATCTTTTGTATAACCATATATTAATTTTTTTTAGTAAATAAACTTTGATTTTAACTCTTTTAACTCTTCTTTGAATTAAATAATAATAAATGTCCTAATCTAATCAAAGTGGACCTAAATGATAATATTTTATTCCTAAGGTTGTTTTTGGTCGAGATACACTTGTCCAATAGAATTAGGACATGTGTTAGGGTAATATTAATATCATTTTTACCCTTAATTACCCTATTTACTTTTAACCGTGCTAAATAAAAGCAAATAGTTACTATTTACCAAAAATTATTTTCATCTCATTGAACCACATTTTACTTCTTGATATTAACCATGTCTCTCGGATTTTCTAAATTCCATTAACAGAAGCGGTAAAATTAAGTTTTAAGAAAAATTCAGTTTTTTTAACTACCACTTAGTGGTTTCACTTTTCATCAAAAATTGAAGTTTTTCAGAACAATGCCAAAATTTCACCCTCAGAAATAATTGATATTCCAAATTCAAAAATGATATCTATTTTACAAAACTCCATACATATAAGTTGCATTAATTAATTTTATAATTAATTCCCGCTGTCACAACAAATAGCGTGTTTTTAAGAAAAAATATATATCAAAAGATTGACAATTGTTTAGGTCCAATTTCGAAGTGAAATTAATTATAATGAACACCATTGGATAAAATGGTAAAAATATATTCTAATTATACTTTAAAACCACTCAAATTCATAATTTATCACCATTAATTATTTTGATTAAAAAAGTTGTTTTTAATTAAAATTTAGTAATTTTCACTATTCATCAAAATATTAAAGTTATCTGAAAAGTACCAAAATTTCACCTTAGGCTAAATTCAATACTCCGAATCCAAAAATGAAGTCCATTTTGAAATATAAAATATATATAATTTCAAAAAGTAGGTATTACTATTCATAACGGCTAGTTTGATTGGTTGTGGTGTGTGTTAGAACTCGAAGTTGCGTACAACACATGCTACTGTATTATTCAAAGGAAAGAGTACCGTGGAAGCTTGGGATGTTTCATTTTAAATTTTTTTGATGTCCCCATTTAGTCAAAAAGTTTATAATATTGTATTTAAAAAGGGTTCACTATTAAAAGTTGGTAAAAGTGCAATACTGAAAATCAATTTGTTCTTACATTATGTCTAAGAAACTCATAATATGGATTCTAAAGTTATAAGGATTATATAAAGTTTAAAATTTAGTAAATACTATTCATAACCTCTTTTGAAAGGCTTTTTTGGTAGGTCATGGTGTGCATGAACTCGGTGTTGCTTGTAGTGAAAGTTATTGTATTATTTTGAAGAAATAACACACTATGAAATCTTGGGGTGTTACATCAAATTTTATTCCTTATATAAGTTATAATGTTAGAATAAATAAAATTAATTTTAATTTTGTGTACATCCTTTCCTTGTAATACAATCATATGTTGAGGTGAAATTTAAAATATGATATTACTATTCTAGAATCGATGTGTGGAGATATAATCCATGCTCAAAATTACATACTATTTTAGTAAATGATGAACATCATGATTTTTATAGATCTTATATATAAAACATAAAAAATAAAAATATTATAATATGGATTTCCCTAATTAAAAATATTCAAATTATTTTTTATTATTAAATAATACATTCCATTTTGTTTTTTTTTCATTAGAGGTGGTTTCAATTTATCATCCCTATTTGGTATTGGGTTTGGGAATTGGTTTTCATAATTCCCAAAATGTTTTTATTTGAAATTGTAGAGTGTAGGTTGTGAATTAGTTAGTATCCCCATCTCCACCATTCTATTAACGAGACCATTCATTTCACTTAAATGCTCAAGGTCTTTATGTATCTCCCTTACACAATAAACAAACCTATAAATTCCAGTTAAATAATATTCATGGTTCTTCTTTCAAAATTCATGGCATGTTTATGTTTGGAATTTGATTGCACCATGTAATTTATATGACTTATCAGGTGACTCACTCTAAATTTTAAAGCATCTATTTCCACTTTGAGACTAAATAAAACAATTTATTTGTAGCATTCAATGTAACTTATGGATAAATATATTCAGTGTTTTTTTTAATCCACTAAAGAATTGATTTCCCTTACGTTCATGTTGGATGATAAAACTATAAGAGTACCTCAAAAGACTTGTAAAATTTTCCTCTTAGGTACCCAATGACTCATCACCATTCTAGTTAATATTGAGTAATACCTTCTCTATTATTTTAAAAAATATACAGTAAAATATTTATTGAAAAATATGTTCTTATACTCAATTGAATCCAGGAATTCAATTCCTTCATGTTTCCATGTTTTCTTAAAAAGTTTCCACCATTGATCTTCTTCACCTTCCAAAGGATAAATGGCCAAAACAACCTTTTCATGTTCCAAATAATAGAGAAAACAATTCCTTCTCAATAGTGCTGATCAATTTCTAAAAAATTGTGAAAATTGTTCCACTAAAATAATATGGATGTTTCCCCATAAATAATTAAACAAAAAATTATTCCCTCATTTAAAAACCTGTAAGATCAATATTATTCATCACTCGAGAGGTTGGTGTTAGTGTAGACAGATGTTTCCTTATCTTAGACCATGTAGAATTTGGTTCCCTATGTGGAAAATTATTTAATTGTACATTTCATTCAACGTTAACATAGTTTGTTCTGGTATTAACCATTGACTAAAAGAAAAAATAGAAGTCTAAAAAATTCTAATCCTAGTTTTAATTAAAATAATCATGATAAATTATTTGTTATATATCTAAAGAAAGTCACAATATCTTATGTATATGAAACTTTATTTTTAACCTCAGTCGTAATTTGTTATCATCTATTTAATCCATATAATTGGTTTGTAATGAAAATATCAATTAACCAAAGCATATCCCCTAGTAATATCAATATTTCTATGCAGTAAGGGATATTTTCATACACTAGTTCCCAATCGATTCTAGCACAATACAGTGTTTTTGACATTATTTTTCAAATGTGAATCTATTCTTGAACAAAATCCACTTATTTTATCGAGAAATGGAATTATTTCTAAGAAAATAAATTAACAACGTCAATTCCAAAACATTATGATGTTCTTCTATTTTTACCCTTAATTTCAATATAAAGATTATTTACACAAAACTATGTTTTCTTAAAACTATTTCTCATTGATTTAACTAAAATTATTTTGATACCAACTGTAACAGACCTGAATCTATTAACATTGATCTTGTTTTTACTTTTTTACATTTTAAATAGATACAAGTTATAGCATACTAAATTACAGAATTATTAATATGTCGTGGTAAACTAGATACATAACAGAATCACTTTTTTAAATTCAAAAAAACATTGAATTTAATTTAAAAGAACAAACATTCCCTTTATCGTACCCCATGAAATAAATCATAAAGAACACCACGGAATACATTGGTAAGAAAACATAATAAATGTTGAGCATAGATTCTCCACAAGGGAAATCATACAACATAATATATCTAAAATCATATGAAAAAAACATGATTATATGGGAATGAGAACATAAAAATAAATTACCATGTTTTTACCCATCTTATAATAGATCATAAATATGATTCATTTGGTAAAAATTAATCATTTCAAAGGATATGGGCCATTAGTGTGAGAAAGCATCATATATAAATCATGAATCATAATCTCATGTCGTAAAATTATAGAACTTCTATAATCATAGAAAACTATTTCATATGTCATGGTTACATAACAAGATCATCATCAGAGTGGATCAGGAAGAACGTGTTTCCAATAATGGATGAGGACACAACTACTTCATCTAGTGGATAAATACACACATTTTTCTAATGTGGATCAGAACACAGCTATATCCCATAGTGGATTACACACTTCAACATTTTACTCATCATTATCTTTGGAGATATATGTCTTTACCAATTAATTTGAGGAAGATATATTCCCCACTTATATTTGGATGTAATTTAACCACCATTTTTTTATATCATAACCACCCTCCTTGGTCATAACATAAAAAAAATCACAGAATAAAATGATACATATATCTTCCATAATATCAAAAAACATTCATCACATCTTAACCCATGATAAAAAATTAGTTTCAGAAACAATTCATCATAACATAACCAATAAAAAAGGAATGATTTTAATAAATATCTTATGATCATAATTTTATGAAAGTAATAATTTTAATGGTATACTTGAATCATGTCCCCATTAAATCATTAGTAACATAAAAGTATTTCATCTTATATGGGGAATTATTTTTAAATATCCCTTACAACATTTTTGGAGGAAAATAACCATTGAAACTGGGGAAGGAATCTTCAAAAATCATTTAAAACATTCCATGAGGTAAAAATACTTTCCTCATTAAATCATTATAAGATTATATTTTTTTAATAATAATTCTATTTTTAATCATGTGTCAAAAAACATTTAAAAATTTCTGGATATCATTTTTTTGAAAACATGATTTTTGAAGTAAAAAGATTTTCAACTAATGAGATATATTAAGATGGATTTTCATAAAAAGTTATCAATGTATAAAAGAGTGTAAAAATGGTACTATTAAATAAATGGTCATTAATAACCATAGGATACTAAATGATATGAATTTGTAGAGGGATAAATCATAATATTTTTTAATCTTAAACAATCCCGATAAATGAATTTATTCTAACTTAAAAATAATACATCTTTGATAATATTAACTCACAATTCTCATTAAATAATAACATTAAATGAATATTATAATATTATGGAAATAGTTATAATCCTATTATAATAATTCAATGGTTTTCTATATAATCCTTATAAAATAATATAGGTGCATAACATAACTTATGTCTCAAAGAAGACCTAGAAAGACAAGCATTCCATAACACATTGTTAAATTATGAATAGTAAACCCCATTAAAGAGTAATCCAAAAATGAATAAGTAAATAACCATGATTTAAAACATAATAATAATAAAATACATTAATGGTTATTATATAAAACTGAAAAAAGGAACAACTGTTGAATATGGAATGTATCTCACATATGTAAAAAGTGAGAGAGAAATTCTTTACGTTAAGTCATGAATTCCATCATTATCATTAAATAAACCTATAACCTAAATATTATATTATTATAAATCAATTAAAATAATCATAAATTTACTTATAATATCATATATGATACCTTTATAACTTCTTCTCACCCATTCAAAAATAATTATTTATTATTACTATATATTCGGTTGTTAACTACATGGTTTTCTCATGCATGTTTTGATATGAAAGTTTTCGATATAAAAAAAGAGTATAGTTAAATTATATTATTAATGTAAATAATTTTATCAATAGAATATTTTTTCATCATATATA
This sequence comes from Viscum album, assembly GCA_963277665.1. Taxonomy (NCBI): domain Eukaryota; kingdom Viridiplantae; phylum Streptophyta; class Magnoliopsida; order Santalales; family Viscaceae; genus Viscum; species Viscum album. Next base: position 121,822,636 of record OY728161.1, on the reverse strand, counting down.
TTATAGGAGTAAAAAAATATTATAGATAACATAATTAATTGCATCTTTCATGGAGAAGGTAGGTCATTTGTACACATGAAGATTGTTTCCATTTTTCAATGGATGAGACATAGGAACACTCAATAACATATCACATGTAAATAATAATAATTATTTTATAAATATCATATATATATATGTAATATTAATTTCACCCATACTTTTTACCATAAAACTAAAACAGAAATAAAAAGCACATCACATCGCTTCATAATGCAGTAGTCTTTCATAAACACAGGTGACATTAATTTATTTCATCAGGTTGGACGGTAAGAAGTTATATGTGATAATATTACTCCATAAGTATAATAATATTATAAATATCATATTTATATATTATATACATAATCATACCCATCCATTAATGGTTTTTATGAAAAGAAAATTTATATCAGTTTTGTGAGGTGGTAGTCCGCCAAACACATGAGAAACTTTCTAATTGCCCATTTGAGGGAAGTGGAATAGGATATAGTAATTTTATTAAAATATATCATTATTTGGGAGATAAATGTTTTAATATATTATAATAATTTAATATGAAATGAAATAGGTGGAGGGGGAACAAATATAAAACTCATTATTGTAGAATGTTACCTTCCTACAGACATCTTATGTAGGTTTGCACCAAAATTATTTCATGGAGTGATTTATGTCCAGAGAAATAATATAGTTTTATGGAAGGAAATAATGTAAGTTAAAATTTTAGGTATTGGCCAAAATATTTTTTAACTTGTGAAGAGGCGAGGATAGGAGTTGGCATTTTATAAGTGCGGTGAGTGGCTCACATATAATTTTTTTGAACAAAGTTAGATGAAACCATGTTTCCACCTACATAATGGCTCCAATACTGAACCCAAAAAAATAATAGAAGTTATATGATCTAAATATATCCTTAAAATTGGTGTTTAAAACTTTTTGGGTCATTTATATATCGTATATTTTATGTTTAACCACGAAGTAAACTCATTTTCACCTTAATATCAATAATTAATTTGAACTATTTTCACTAACAAATTTGGACATAAACTAAATTTAACATGTTTTATAATGTATATTATTGGATTAAAAATATTTAATATTAATTTATATATACAATTATCATATTTGGAGTAATTTAATTTAAAATTAACCATACAGACGCAATGATAAAGTGTGTTTTCTAAGAAAAATGCCCAAAAGATTAAAAGATTTTAATATTAGAAATCAACATAGAATTGATTAAATTGAAAATAATTGGATAAATATTTATAAATAAATAATTTTACAATAAAAAAATTTATATTATAATTTAACCATTGAAATTACTTATATGAAAACTATGTTTTCAAACAAAATTAGTATTATTCACTATTAATCAAAAACTAAATCATCTTAGATGTATCCAAAAAATTGACCCAAATAAAATTATGTTATTCCTCATTAAAAATTAATTTTTATTTTATCAAATTCATATTCTGAAATTGGAAAAAAAATTAAAATATGTGTGCCAATGAATGAAGAAATAACATTTTTGGAAAATCTCATTTTTAGTGTAAAAATAGATTTTTTTTTCTTAAATTATGTTAATATAGATTATTTATTGCTTATATTTTTTTTCAATATATAATTCATAAATTTTATTAAAATAATGATGTAATATAAATAAATTTTATTTATTAATATAAAATGGGTTAGAGCGCATAAAAATATATTTTCCTAAAATCATTTCCTTTATTTTCAATTTTTTATTTTTATTTCAAAATACTAGAGAACACAATTCATTTTACAAATGGGTAATAAATATAAATTCATATTTCATTTAATTTTATTCATATCTTCCATTCAAATGTCTTGGTGATAACTATATGAATAATTGTATGTCTTTGCTCGGTAAAACTAATTCTTTTGTTTTACACAAGAAATTATAGTGACTCATTATTGTGAAAGATAATGTTATTTTTATTTGAAGTGAATGCTAAAATTGGTGTTACATAAAATGAAAACTATCATAGAAATGTTTTTTTTGTGTGTAACAAAATCTATCAAAACAATTTAATTTATTTTAAAGTTAATATTTTATAAAATATCAGGATATTACATTGTGGATCCCTGGTGATCAATATGTATGACACATGGAAATGAGAAATATAGGTAATTAATCCTTTTATTGACATTATTATATTATTTTAAACATAAATATATATAAATTAAAACGAAATGATCATATGTTGTATTTCCTTTGGAAGACTAGGTACAATAAACCACAAAAAATACTAAAATATAACAAGTTTATTGTTGTTCTCTATAGTCAAATCCTAAATACATTTGAGCTCCTAACACTACATAGGATAACCTAGGAAAATTAAATGAATAATTAGGTTTGATGAAAATATCATTAAAAGAAAAAACATAAAAAATTAGACATAATGCGTGAGTCAAATCAACAACAATAGTACAACATCATAAAAGTGAAGCCCATAAGTATGCACATAGAAGCATAACATAAATAACATTGTATCATAATATCATAATATAATAGGAAACATGGAAAAAAACTTTTAACATTAAATAAACATGAATCGATGCTAATTGGATATAAAATATCACATGGTTGACAAAGTCCCATCATGGATTAGGTTTAATCCAGAACCCAATACATTGTTTCTTATGAGACAAAAGATTGACCCAATGAATTCATGCACTATCTACGTTTTCCCAGCATAACATAATTATGATTATTTGTTCCAAAAAGTGGAAGTCAATCATAATGAATAAACAAAATAAATACCCAAGGAATGAATATGTGTTGCATAATCTTATCTCTTGTGATGATAACAAGAGACTTCCAAAAGATGGAATTTTCTAAATGAACCTCAGGTATGTATTGCACCATAAATGGAAGGGAGAATAAGTTATGTTTATTTAAGAGATATATCTACATAATTTTTTGGTAATACCTTTTCAAAATGGTGGTATACCATTACAAAAAACTTTTGAAAAGTACACATAGAATACTTCTTGATTAAAATACCCATTTCACAATGAAATAACTTATTAATAATCTAAAAATTCCAAAAAAATTAATATAAAACATTTTATTTGAAAATAAATATAAAAAATTATAAAGTATCTTTAAAATTATTTAGCGATCAAGATGGTGGGTAATTTTTAACATGACGTATCAGTTAAAAGACAACAATCTTTTCACACTTTTGAAAAAAAGTTCAAAATGTACATATTTCAGAAAATTATAAAATGATACATTTCATTTTTAAAAAAATTCAAAAAATTAAAAAAATATATATAATAAATCATTATAAAATGTTAAAAATATTCATTAAAAAAATTATGGAAAATATGGATATTTAAGAAAAATAATTTTCCACCGAAAAGAAAATTAATGTTAGATTTCATTAAAAAACATTATTGATAATTGTATGTTATAAATAGTGAAAAACTATAAAATTATGTGAACATTTAATGATTATATGTATTATTATAAAATGAAATTGGTTTATTTTGAAATTATTAAATAATTTCCTTGATTGTGAATTTAGGAAAAAACAACCTTGATTAAAAATCTATTAGAGCAAAAACTCTTACCACTTTGGTATCTTTTGAATCATACAACCCATTAATGAAGTAACCTAAATAGAAAAATTAATATATATATATATATATATATATTCATGATATATATTATAATATGTTATTTATAAACACCTAATAAAAATAAATTTGTGCATTATAAAATATTTTCCCTAATAGAGATGAAATTGAGATGACATATAATACAAAATAAAGCCATTGATGTAGTGATTTATATATGAAAAAATATATATATATATAATTAATACACATAAAAACTTTAATTATATTAATAAATAAATAAAATAACTTACATACATAATCATAAAATATCAATGATCATGAAGAAGTAATATATCCTAATGAGAAGAAATTCTGAAATGAAATTTCTTACCACTCAGTAACTTTCATATCAATTTTCCATAGATGAGATAATTATTATATAATCATAAAATAACATTATTCAAGAAGGATACATGGTATTACATGTAAAATGGGTTGTATATACAATATATAATATAAATTTGTGTATAATATCAAAATATGCATCAGTGAAAGAAAAATTGATATAAAGTCTCTTACGGATGATGAATCGTCTTAACAAAAACCAATTAAAAGAGAGATAGATTCAATTTGAAATTAAAATAAAATTAATGACAATATATGATTTTAAATAATTAATTGGTATTATATACACCTTTTAAAAGTAATTATGTGCATATATGGATGTGTGTCTTAATGAAGGATGTTTTTAGATGAAAATCCATTCCTCATGCTTCCAATCAGCCGAGAATGCCTTAACCAACAATGTAAGTCAATTAAACATGTGATTAATTTCTATCATAAATATTCTAATAGATATAATATAATTTATGATCCTTTTCTAATATTTTATCTCATGTTCATTAATAACAATTCATTGTTACTGTTGTTTCTGGTGTAAATCGCATTGTTTTTTCATGCATGGTTTGTACAATATGTTTCCATTAATATTAAATTTATAAAATTACATCATATCCAAAATTATATTAATTTAATAAACATGTTATATAGTCATTGGATGAATATTTATAATTATTCTTGAAATTTCAAACTTGAAAATAAAGAATTCATATTTTTAAAGATGTTAAGTTGTACGTACACAACCGAAATGTTACCATTTACACGATGGGTGAAAGCATATGGAAGTGAATGAATATTAATTTTAATGATTAAATATTATTTAATAATTATCATATTTATTTATTAGTTCAAACATTATGACTATCCTTATAATTCTGTTATGGAATACAAATTAAATTGGTTCTATAGGCAGTACTTCATTGTACATATGAGAAATATTTTTTTCGGCATTTTATGAAGGAGGTGATGGATAACTCTTATTCCATAAATATATTAACATCATAGTATATAAAAGATACTAGTGATATTATATTTTTGTTTTTAATACATAATTGAATGTGGAAAAATAATTAATAAATAATGAGCTCGGTGAACTCATTTACCTTCACTTATAAGATTCTACTTTGGATCACTAATTAAGGACACTAGGGAATTTTTTGGGAATACTATAATCAAACAAATGTGGATAATGATTTTGGGGAGACATTTTAAAATTTTAAATTTGATAAAAATATCATTACATGTGTGACGAAGTTTGCAAGAGGGGTGCCATTTTATAATTGAGAATGTGTGACATTATTGTAAATACCCAAAACAATTCAATAATGGGAAGACACTCTAAGACATTGTTCCCCAAAAAAATTTATAAATAATGGAGTGGATGGATGATGAGGTTGAGACGTACCTTCACTACTATAATAGAAACATGTTTTAATATTTTTGTTTTCATTACCCTCATGGTTAGTCAAAATCACCCATTTAGTTCGCCCCACGATAGCTAGTTTTTCAACCAATGCAATTTATCCATAATCATAAAAAAATGATAATTGTTAGATAATTTTTTCCCAATGATTCTAAATATTTAATTCACTATATAAAATAAAAATTCTATGTGTGTAGAATATAAATTTTAACAAAATAGTATGTACCATACAAACCCCCTTTTTAAAGATGTGTTCAAACTTAATTTTCAACTAATCCGATAATTTTGATGAAAATGGGGTTTTATGAAACGCATTTTTCAAGCATATGATGACCTTTGATTAACAATAAGACTAGTAATCATCATTATATGAATTTTAATTAATACAATTATATATATAATCTATAAATTTATATTAAATATTTCATTAATAGGGGTTACATAAATTAGTCATAATGGATAAAAATTATCAACATAAAAACAGTTATGTGAAAATATAATTTTCATGATTATAAATAAACCGACACAAAATATTGAAGATTAATTAATAAAATTAAATTAATTAGATTTTTGTAAATAAAATTTTTCATGTTGAACTTTATTAATAAATTTAAAATATTACAGAACTGGTTAATTTTATGATTTGATTAAAAAAAGATAGTATTAGAAATTTTGTTAATTTTCACTTTTAATTAAAAACATTCATTTCATATAAATTGAAAAAATTTCCCCCAAATATAATTTTTATAAAAAAATGACATAAATTATGTTCATTTTATCAAAAAAATTATAAATTTAAAGAAATTAATTATATCATTTACTTATAAATGAGATGAAAACCATTTTTTAAAAAAAAACACAGTTTTTTTTAAGAATAAAATTTGTTCAATAAAAATTGAGTGCATATTAAATAACCATTTATCAATAAATTTTAATTGAGAAGGATCATTATATATTTTTGATAAATAATTTAATACTATTAATACCCCCGATTAAGGGGTTTTTTATAATGATCATAAATAAATAATAATATTATATTATTCATCTTGACTCGGCGTTGTGTGTGTTATATGATATCAAGAATAGTTTTATTTTTAAAATATTAGGGTTTTATAGGGACCCAAAAATAACTTCTTCGTAGGCATGGTAGAGGTAACATTAACAGGGATTCTTCACCACACCATGGCTAATGGATTTTTTCTATGTCAAAGGTTACATTATGAGGTTTTGAAAATGATCATGAAATTTGGATCTCACATGGAACCACATTTGACCAGGAGCCACTAAGACATAATGGGTGGTCACCATGCCATGGTGGATAACTATGGGATTAGATTATAAATAGGGAGATAATAATATATTCTTTTATATTTCTATCCTTCCCCAGAAACCACTTCTAATCCAATACACCTTATTCAGCCTCTAGGATTCTTATCCTGGTAGTATTGACATATTGTATAATTGTGTCAAAATCATTAGGATTTAGGTTCAATATATTCTACTATTATTCAAATTAGTATTTTTCCTCCATATGGGCAACCATTTTTGTGGAGGGTTCTCTAGTTTGGGGATGTATTTGATCAGTGTTTGATGATTTGTAACAATTTTTTGATCTAATGGTGCTATTTTTTTATACAATTATCATCTTATTTGGATAAGATATTAGTTCATCCTTTCATCTGTGATGAAAAATTCATTAATCTTCCTTCAAGGACGTGGATTTAGACTCAATATTTCATAATATGTGTACTTTTATATTCTTAGAATGATTTGAATTTCATTGGTTGGATTGTAAGAATCAATTTTATCAGGATTTTAAATATGTTAATGGAACTTTAATGGTAAGGGGGAGAATTTTCATGTGGTGATATGATTTCCCAGTTATTTATTATGTTATTAAAGGATTTATTGATCATTAAATTTAACATCAATTTTGCTATGTTACTTTTATTAAAATGAATAATTGTTGTCACCTTCAGAAATTATTAAAATTAAAATATTGTTAATGATCTTATTGGGTATGAATTGTATGAAAAAAATGTATCTAGGTAATGTGGTATGGATTCGACATAATATATATTTTTAAAGGAATGATCTAATGTAGAATAATTATGATTTATATGGTTCCTATGTGGTCATCAATTTTTTGTTGATGATGTTAATATTTTACCATGCTATGGTCATAAAAATATTGGGAATAACATATTTTATTTGGTGTTGAAATCTGTGCTCTCCGGGATGTCCTTATTGGAAATCCAGAAAAAGGATAAACATCTAAAGATGGTAATTTCTAAGAATAATTTGAATGTGTTATATTTTATAAAGATGATTATTTATTCATGTTAAGATTTAGAATTACATTTTGTCTTCTATTTATGATTTTTTTTTTGATTATTTCTAGCAGACCTCATTTGAATTGGAATGATAGATTCGGTTGTTCAATGCTATTTTCCAAAAGTGGTTTTGTAGGAATGGAAGAATATTAATGTGAAAAATAAAAATGTCAATGGAATGGTAGAAAATAGTATTTGTTTGAAATATTTGTTGGGTGATTAAAATATATATAACCAATATAAAATGTTTAAGTGTGACATAAGAATTGATAATGTTTAAATCTATGTGGTTGATCTATCTTATGATAAATAAAATAAGGTCATTGGTCACTTGTTTGATACATGTGGGATGATTGTTTTCTTTTAGAGGAATCAAGTGGGGTAAGGTCATTATTATCATATTTTCTATTGTTTTGTGATAAGATCTCTCAGAGTGGTCTCATAGGTGTTCAGTTGTGTGATACTATCTATATACCAGTATTCTTAGGTTCTTATACACAGCCCATCAAATTCAGGTAAAAAGACTGAAACCGAGTTGAACTAGGTGGCGTTTTTTCCAACATTCATGGTTGGTGAGGGAGGATGGATAACTACCCCGCATTACATGTATTCCCTTCAACAATGGATTTTTTTGTATAAGGAGATATATAAAAGTGGGAGAGTAATCGAGTGGAGGATGATGAAATATGTGGTAGGGGTTTTTCCTGGATTGAAGAGGAAAGGAGGAAGATGTTAATCATGTTAATGATACTATTGTGATATGGATATATGATTATATGATTATATATACTTATTCCAACAAAATATTATGGGACTTATAATAGATGGGGTGGGTAGAGGTCCATCCCAAACCCACATCGGATACAGATTGAGTCATCATTGGCAGACATGAATGAGATGGTAGCTTATTATAGAAGAGTAGTAAACCATTGGGGAAGTGGTTTTGGGGCATATTTCTATTTTCTTTTGAAACCACCTTACATTATTTGGATGTATGATTTTGTGATTGATCCTTGGGGAGATGGGGGAAACTAGTTGACCTATTTTCTCTTGATTGAGCTAGTTTCTTTTTCACATGGGAATTATCATGTTATTTTCATGTTATCATGAGATATTTTGGAAATTATCCAACTTAGTATACATTTATCCTCAATTAATATATATATATATAAACTATTTTTACTTTTCTAGGAGTGTGTTCTTGGTCTATCTAGACATTACTATCTTGTGTTTGAGATCTTGAGTTGTTCTCCCAATATTGTTTTTTGGGTTTTTTTTATTTTTAGATGGATGTATTTGATTCCATTGATAATTTATTTGGGAGATGGTTCCATGGATTTTAGGTTTTTTAAATTTCATGGTGTATTTTTTTGGATTTATGTATGATCCAGGGGAAATTTGAGGGTAATATCATCCATTATGTGTTATATACCCTGGCTGTATTAGCCAACCTGGGGCTAATTGAAGATGGGAAATGATGGTCATTATAACCTTTACTACAGTCAAAGGAGATGGATCCAATAGGGCTATCTTATGAAACAGTGGGATCTGAGTTCTTGGATAAGGGATAAGATTGGAAATTGAGTTAGGCATAGTTGAGGACTACATTAGACAAATGAGAATTATATGGAACTATATATTCTTTTTTCGATATGGATCTTTGTTACGGGTTTTTTGAGGAAAAATTATGGAATGATAATTTTCTATGCACACACCATGTACCTGGTTGACACATATTGCTGTGTACTGGCTGTGTAAGGACTGAGTACATTATCGTGTAGGTGACTTGGAAGATTGCCTAAATCAGGGGCTGGTTGAGGCTAGTATAGGGCATGTACATTAAATGAACAAGATGTGTATTTTTCTTTTTTATTTGATATATCGGTGTGGGGTAGAATCTCATGTCTATAACATCCTTTTTCTCCCCATGTTTCATATAATAGTGCGACAAAACAGATGTGAACTTCAAACCCCTGAAAATTCTCCATCCGAGATCTGATTTAGATTCCCCTGAGTGCCTTGGATTCCCACCGGTGAATTATATCTTTCCCTATAACCTTTCATCCTCATTCCCTCTCCTTTATGAGTATTTCATTTATTTTTTCAACTTTTGGTAGATCAACATCATTTTAGGCTGATTCAAGGGATGGTGATCAAGAGTGTTGATTGTAAGGTTTTGAGGTAGAAGTTTTGTTCCTTTATTTTATTTTGTATGGATTATATATGAATAAAGTGCTGAATACACATGTTTAGGGTATTTCATGTTTTGTAATTTAACCATATTAAATAGATTCTATGGTTTTTTGATTGAGAAAGGGTTATTTATTATGCATAAGGTATTATAACATGATTATGGGTGTGTTTAACTTATTTAATCAATTATAGAAGTTTTGTGTAGAATGCCTGTTACAATTCCTTTGTTTTCCATGAATCGTGTTGTTATGGTGGATTTGATGCTTATATGAAATGGATGTGATTCTCATTGTGAAAGTTTGAACACAAGAAAATTGATTTTGAGAGATCCCAGTGGTAGGGTCCTTTATATATAAATTGTTGTCATGTTGACCTAGAGGTATTGATTATGAGAGATTCCAGGTAGTCATTGACATGAGGGGTAAGACTATGAGAGCTATCAAGAGGGTTGTTATTAAATGAATTAGGGACCCTAGGGAATTTACTTTGAGAGTTTCTTGGTGGTCATTATAGTTTATTGTTGTTGTGTAGACCAAGGGGGTATTGACCATGAGAGCCACCCAGGTGGTCATTTGTAAATGATTAGTGTTATGTGGGACCAAATAGGTTAGACTGTGTGATATTTCCTAGAGGTTCATTATTTTATTGAATTGATGAAATGTTAAACCAGAGGAGTTAGATGGTGAGAACTTTTCCAATGGGTTTACTAAAAAAGATTTAATGATTATGATGAGTATGCCAAGAAAAATACCAATCTAGGACATTGTCTAACAAGATTGTTTAGATGGCCTTCTAAGACATCTGTTTTTCTATTTCACAGGGGTACAGTGCTTAGGATAGATATTATGATATCATTATTCAACGGTTTGAATAATAATTGTAAATGAATGTAATTGAAAACTATAATATTGTTTACATTTGAGATCTTCCTGGTTTATTACTTCATTTCTGCTTGTTACCTACCTCATATATTCAGTAATATTTATCCCTATGTCTTTTGATGGTTGCCTACTGGGATACATCTCACACCATGTTGGGGTCATGCTTTTTGACCCAAACAGATTACATGGTTTTAGGTATAGATAATGGAAAGAATCCATCTTCATTAGGTACCTGATTGTTGTTGGAGTTGCATAGCATGTGACTAATATGAGGCTTACGATGCTGTTAGAGTTTACTATTTTTCAATACCTTGGTTTCAGTATTGTATTTCAAGAATTGTGACAGGTTTGTATGATTTCCAAGTCACATGTGACATGATTTATTTTTTATGTTCATATTTTTGTATTATTACCAGTCTTCCTATGTTTACGTTGATTTATGGAAATACTGCTTCCACTATTTTTTTATATTTAGATTCCACTATGTATAATATGCCAATGAGGGCATAGTTTTTCTAATTTCTTACCTTGGTCCTCACTTCTAGTAAGTAGGTTCTTGCATTTAGGGAAATGCGTTTGAGTTTATGTCACCAACCAGGTTTGGGGCACATTTGGGTGGTACTCAGATCTAGGACGTTAAAAAGTGGTATCAAAAGAGTTCATTTCTAATTTATATTACTATTTGTAGCTCAAAGATAGGGATAGGAAGGAATAGGTAGTTGGTAATAAGCTATTCATGAGAGTTTCTAACATTTGTATAGGGAAACACAAATTTAACTCAAATATTTATTTTTTTTGGTTTTGAAATTATTACCGTTTATTTGATCTCACCTTTGTGTGATTTACTTGTTTTTTGTTGTTATGATTTATATAATTGTGGTTATATTTCTGTTGCAACTAGAATATATGAGGGTATTCCATCTCATGTGTAACACCCCATGCTTCCATGATTATTTTCCCTTTGAATAGTGCAATAGCTTGCACTGTACGCAACATGGAGTTTTAGCACACCACGATAACTCAAACGAGCCATTATGAACAGTCATACCCACTTTTTGAAATTTTATAAATTTTATTATTAAAAATGGAATTACTTTTTGGATTTTTAATATCAATATAAGCTTAGGGTGAATTTTTGTTATTTTTATGAAAACATTCAATTTTTGATGAATCGTGAAAACACAGGTTATTGTTTAAAACCAAATTTTTATTTATATATTTATTTATTTATTTTAAATTTATTTTGATTCAAAATAGATACATAATACCAATATTAGTTCAATTTAATTCATTGGAGTCATTTTATATTATAATTAGATATATAAAATTTTACTGAACTTTTTACCGTCTTTTACCCACCTTCTAGGCACGTTAGCAGATTTGCATAAAAGGTAATTTTACGGATTCTATGAATTGAATCTCAAAAATTATAGAGACACTATTGACATTATTATGTATAATTTTGTTCAATAAGATGAATATAATTTTTTGATGAATAGTAACTTTGGACTTTTATTTACCACAGTTAAAAGTAAATAGGGAAATTAAAAGTAAAAATGATTTTATTATTACCCAATCACATGTACAAATTCTATTGGATATGTGTATTTCAACCAAAATAAAATTAAGAACAAAATATTATCCTTTTGGTCTACTTGGATAATATTAAGTCATTTATTATTATTTTATTTAAAGAAGAGTTAAAAGTTTTAAATTCAATGTTTCATAACTAATTTTTTTTAATATAGGGTTACAAATAAAACAAATTTGACTATAAATATTTATTAGAAAGATTAAAGGATTTAATAAATAATGGTATTTGGTTTATAATTTTTATACATTAAATATTAAAATTTATTTATGACACAATGATGATTCAGTAATTACTTTATTAATGGAAGAGTAAAATAATTTATATTATAAATATCCAAATAAATGATAATTGAGACTTTAGATGAATTAAAAAAAATTATAGGTTAATATGACATTTTAGGGTTCATTATATGATTTTTATAAGTAATCAAGATTTTAGAATTTATCCAAAATCAAATACTAAATAGTGTCAAAATTGACATAAATGAGTTTTTAAAACAAATACTATATTATTAAATGATATAATTGTCCTCAAAATAAATGGATCAGCCAAAATATTTTTATAATAATACACATGTCATTAATTAACCACTTGGGATTCTCTTGGAATTTTATAGTATATTTATTAACCATATAATATAAACATACAAGGAGAAATGGAAAAAGCTAAACTATTTAACAAAGAGTTAAATATAAACGATAAGGTTAATATATTGACCTAATCATGTCAAAAACCTATTGGTTGAATGGTTATCAAATCATAACCACCTTATCCTCGAATTAAATCATTTTGTATCCATTATAAACCTGATATTATTGTATAATAAAATAATATGTCATACTGTTCCTAAAATGACCCTCACCTCTCTTATAAAAAGGTACATCCTCTTCTCTAAAAATCACACCACCACAGCCATTTTCCACGCCCAAAACCTACTCAAATATCTTCCCAACTACCTTCACTTCAACATAGGGTCCTTACTTTGATCAGTAATCCAACCTATGGAGCCATTTTGATTAACTCAAAAGGAAACACCCGAAGACGAGGTAACAATTTCACCACCTCTTTCAAAGTTCTTTTCATCTCCTACATCCTCTTTATTTGTTGTTTCCATACCAAAATAATATCTCCAGTACCTTATAAATACTGAGATGTTATTAGAAATATGGTAAAACTACATTCATTATTCTATCCATCCTTTGAATGACAAGTCACCATACTTGCGTTTTTTCGAATTACCGTCTACCCATCATGGTGTAGTTTATTATTCAAACACTTAATTGTTTGGATGAGTATAATATTGAGTATAAAATATGTAAATAATAAATTTAACATGTTACTAATTCTGTATATATGAATACCATCCAGTTACATATGATTTCACTATCAATAGAATGATATTGTCGCTCGAGCGTACGTACGGATTACCGTCTCCAAGAAGGCGATGAAATTCATTCCCCATCATAACCATTAAATAATATTTTTAATTTAATGATTAAAAATAATGTTTGAGAACATAATATAATTCTATATATGAATAAAATACATCCTATCCATAACAAACATGGCTTACATAACCAATCATCCAAAGGAAAACGAATCAGTTAAAACCCAAAACAATGATACAACTAAAATATTATTAACAATGAAATATTAGAAGATCATAAATGATACCATATTTATTTATGTGGTTCTTGTATAATTTAATAAAAATTATTTAACTTTTATACATGAGACTAAAATACCCTCGATCAAGGAAAATTACAAGGTAAGGGTTAATTCTACAATATCTCCGTTATCCGAGGTTGTTTATACGTGAGTATCTAGTGGGAACTCTTTATCATACAAATCTATGTTTCTTAAAACTATATTTCAAAACATTTTTACAATTAAAGAGACAATGGGTTAATGTAATTTATACCCTCATTTAACTTTTTAGATAAAGTTTTGAAAGGAATCTTTCTGACTTTTTTCAAACAAGGTATTTTATTACCTTTTGACAAATTAAGGTAAGAATGTTTTTAAACTTATAAGGAAGGTGTGGCTATTTTCCACCATTATAACACCTTATGATATTCCCTTACATGCTTATCTATTACCTTCATGGATAGGCTAAGGGATATAAGTGTGTTCATTGGGGAAAAATGTTTTTGTGTTCTTTATCTCATGATGTAATATCAATCTTATGTATAAATCTTGTACTTCCAAGGATACTAAATAAATCAGTCTTTCAGTACATGGTCCCTTGTGATCATTCCAATGTTATGTTATAATTCATTGAATCCGAGTAACTAGTGTCAGGGCATTAAATCATGCATCATATATGAACTTTCTATAGATTACATGTTATGCATTCTTGTCAGGCCATTTAGGATGAATTAATGATTGCATATTATTGTGATATATGTTGTGCTAGATATGAATGTTGTTGTGATAGAGGTCAGGATAGGATACCTAATATTTTGATAGGGTATTGTAATATGAAAATTTTCATTTTGGTGGATTCCAAACTATGGTCCTTGAGCTGTTATGGGCCCTCTTTGATCAGAATTTGGTTGATCATGTTTTAAAATTTAATTGAATTCTGTTAAAATATGACATGAATATGGTTTCCAAACATTTACTTACAAGGATTATGGGCACTCAAGGGTCTTATTTTTTCATGTCGTGGACAAAATTTTAGGTTTTTAGGGGTTCTAGAGAAGTTTCAAAGCCTTACAGTCCAGAAACTCAGATGACACTGCATGTGATGTAATAAACAGACGCAATGTGTACTTCCGTTTTGAAGGAAACAACTTTTCATAAGAACAATCTATGTAATGTATGTTCACGCTGTGTAGTATTTAACTATTTGACTGACTTTGTGAGATGAGAAATGGTGTTGATAAACTTGGCAGAACATGCCATGTATTGGGAGTACACTCCATGCTGTGAGAGACCATGTATTTGGCCATTTGACTAACGACAAGGACGATTGAAACCTGGGATATACACATCATGATAGATTATTCATTCAATGTAGTATTCAAATGTGTATCTGGTCATGTGACTAACATCAAGTGTTATTGGAACCTTCTGTTGCACATCATGTCTAGGGTGAACACATCGGGTAGTGTTACACCCGGAGAGAAACCATGTGGTTTCAGCCGTGTGGGGGAAAAACCCAGGTTGTTGAGTCCTATTAAGGACAAGCTGTGTTGATTAAGTACACCCTATTTAGTTTTTCGTATATAGAACTTTTGTGAGTCTATCTGTGTAGACGGGCATGGTAGAAGGTAGGATATGAGTACATGTCGTGTTCCGGGATTTGACATCATGTGCTTGTTATGTTTACACACCAATGTTGGTGGGGGTGAGGGGGGTACACACCTATGTAAAATCATGAGTGTAAACTCCATGTATGATTTCAACACACCATGTAGTCATCTTTTGTATCCTTTTAGGGTCTATTCCTATTTTATCCCCAAATGTTAGTTTTGGGCCCATGAGTAGTCCTTTATGAGTTGTTTTCCATGTATATTGCGATAGTGGAACCTATAAGGCATTATGAGGACTCAAAATAGATGTTTTGGGATTTCTTTTATAAATGGAGAGGTTATTCCTTTAGTTACCATAGGATGTTTTCTCCATGGAGTGAGACCAATGCCTAAATGATTGGTTGGGTGTTCAGACCAACCAAGTTGATACTTTTGATTGGAGATGAGCTGTGAGCTATCACTAATGATGTTTTACTTTTGAGGATGTTTCTAGTGTGAGATGTGACATCTAGAATATGAGGCTATGAGATCAATTTCTTCTAGGGATTACTAGTAGGATCCCTCATCTGTGTACCATTTCAAGAATCCATATCATGGGATTCCCTTACTGTTTATCATTCGAAGATCTCTTGTAGTATTCCTCTTCTTACATGATTTGGAAGGTGGTTTAATAGAATGTACTGCTTATGTTTTGATGCTCTTTGTGGTTAAACAATCACTACTGGGTTCCCTTTTTTAGGACCCAGGTTTGATTAGAATGATCCTTGTAGGTTTCCTTGATATTAAAAAAGATCTTACTTGATAAATTTTCGTTTGTGATGGAATTTTAGAGTGGTTAAATGTTTTAATGGAAATTTTGTGAGACTCGCCTCTTTTACATTCATCTGTTTATCTAAATTAGTTTCCCATTGGATTTTGAGCCTATTGAATCTTTTTTTCTTAACATAGTGTTGGAAGTTGATTCTTATGATTCGTAAGATTCTAACCCATCATGGGTATCACTTTTAGAGCTGGTTGTCTTATTTTCTGCTAAGATATTTTTATGTTGGAGCACTCTAGGTGTCGTTATCCCTATAAAGACTTCTAGTTTTAAATGAAATCATTGGTCATGGGGGTGGTCATTGTTCCTTGACATTTGATGTTGGAACTTTCTTGAGGATCTCATGGTTCTCTGGGTCAGACATGCCTTGGGCATGGTCGACTGTTAGGAGGTCATGTAAACCTCGCATTTAATTAGTGATGGATGACTTGGTATGCCATCACCTGAGTTAATGGATGTTAAAATGATGTTGTTTTGTTCTAGTTCTTCTGTGATTTATCTTGTACTAATATATATACGACGGAAATCCTATACATAGTACCCCAGAATGTTTCATTAATCTTGTATACATGGGGTAGTATATGTTGACATACGCGATACACGTTGAGTTTTAAACTTTTAAATAAGGCATTGAGTTTAGTTACAATATTTATCTTTGATATGTAGTGTATGTTCATGGGTTATCTTTGTTTTAGAGATACCAAAGCATTATGTAATGTTTTGTATCCCACTACTCAAGAGGACATTCTAGGATATGGGTATTTGGACACACCAATAACATTATCTTTTAGGATTCATTCCATGTAATGTGACGTGGTGATCGTTGTTCATGGAACGACACACATGTTTTTAAGTTGCTTCTGAACAAGCTATTTTGAGAGAGTCCAGTCCTTCTTGATGTATAAGAAAATCCTAGGTAGAGAGCATCAAATCAGTTCTGTGTCAAATGTTTTCTTTCTAGGTTGAAATATCATAATAAAGGACCATTCATAAAGGAAAAGTTTTACTTGAATTCTATTGAGTCTTGCGAGTTTGGTTTCATGTGGGTGTTTTTTAGGCATAAAAACCTTTTAGTGATCAATTAAATGAAAATTTGTCCAAAACTAAAGATGATTTTTTATTTAGGAGGTTGACTAGTAGTGGTTTATATATCATTTTTTAGTAATATTTGAAGTCCTCTTAGTGTGATCATTATTAAGAGGCGAGCATGTCCCCTATCTTGATGTCCTTCGAGATGCACTAATAGAGAATTGGTTATAAGTCGTGCTACAGTAGGATGTTTTTGAACTTGTTTGTGAACTTCTTCCGTGTTGTGTGATGGATGTGTGAATTCATTAGAGGCTTGGATAATCTTGGGGGATAATCGAGTTCCGTTGTAAGAACACCTTGGACAGCCTCTTGATTCCTACCACTTCCTTGATGTGACAGCACATCGAATTGCATTATAGGATCAGTCAGTTTTCTTATGTAGACATTTTGGATTCACACTAAGGCCTCACTTGTACAAGGAGTATGGACCACCTAGGAGAGTTCTTCAGACTCTAAGTTGATTCATCTCCGGTTATCTCATACTTTTAATTGGGCTCATATATAATGCTTAAAGAGGTGATAATTCCAGTGGGATGGATCTAAAATTATGTTTTTGTTCGTGTTGTGGAATGCCCATTTTATTGTTCAAAGGATGGTGTGATATAGGAGCATCTCAGAAGAGATATATGCATGATTCAGATTACAAGTTCTTTGTGATCACAAGGTTCCTTGGGAAAAGGTGTTCTATTTTTGCTTCAATATGTCATCCATCTAAGATGGTATTTTCTCAGATAAGTCATCCATGGATGGTTTGACTCGTTATCATTCATGTTCCATGAGTATTGTTCAAGTGATCCCATTTGAACACCCCACTAGTTAAGGGTGTGTTTGCTTTGACAATATTCAATGTCTTCAAGGAAATATAGTATGACCAGTTTTTCTGATGTCGTTTTGGGTTTAACCATTACATGATATGAGGACGTGGTTGTGACCTCAGTTGTGTTCGGGTTCTCCTAGTTAAATGAAAACACACTGGTAGCATCACTAGAATTATTAGGGGTGTGGTTTTTAACGTTTTTGAAATGTTAAGGTATCTTGGAAATTATACCATGTGAGTTGATCTCGACAGGCTCCAGAATGTTGCACTTTTATTAACAATTAATAAAACATTAAATGTTGTTGAGATTGTATAATTGTGCATCATATAGATTTTTTGTTTTCATGGGGTTCCACAGTCTATCATTTTAAACAGTTAATCCCGAATTACTTCTTATGTCCGGAAGGGACTAAAGTGGGATTTGGGTACAAATTTACTTCTGACTACATCTTACCATACCCAAAAAGATTTCTAGTTTAAGCACAAGATTCGGGTAGTAGTGGACATGCTAGATCATGTGTCCTAAATTTAGGGGGGTTTTGGGAAACAAATAACCCCTAGAGGAGTTTTCCAACAATAATATTTTTTTGGAAACGATTCAGATGCCACCTTAAATGGATTTTTTAGTAGGCCATTCTCATCACATTAATGTTAGCTGGTGGGATGAGAGGTAGCTATGCTAAGACCTAGTCTTTTACAGGAGACCACTGAGTAGGTGGAGTTGATTCGGAAGAGGATGGATACTACAAAATCTCTCCATAAATCTTATGTTGATTAACGGAGACAACCTTTGTTTTTTGTGGTTGGGGATTAGGTTTTATTATGTGTCACACCAAGGTTGGGACATAGGAGGATTTGGAAATAGGGGAAGCTTTCACCGAGATATGTTGGTCCATTTGAGGTTTTGGAGAGAGTCAGGTTGGTTGCCTATCTGTTGTAGTTAACATAGAGTTACCTGGCTATGAACAAAATATTTCTTGTTTCTCAGTTAGGATGCTACTTTTTATACCAGTCTCATGTTTTTCAACCTTAGTAGGTTGAGTAGGAGGTGGATGAATCCTTCGAGAGGAACCCTTTTCCGATTGTGGATTGAAGCACAAAGGTTCTCCATCGCTGGTTTGTTCCTATATTACGGGTGCTATGGCTGAATGGGTGAGTGCAGGACGAGAGATGGGAGAGAGAGGCTGACATACAATCACCATGACCAAAGTTGTTTGAAGCTTCTTCTACACCTCCCTTATAAGGGAAATTTTGTGTATACTTTCTTTATGGTTGTAATTTTGTAAGAAACCAGATCATGTTTTAGGTATGGATCTTTATTTTGTGTTTTTTGAGGAAAAAGGAACAATTGATAATTTTCTATGTACATTCACTTTACTTTGAGTAAACACCATGTAGGTGACTTGGAAGACCACCTAAAGCGGGGACCAGTTAAGGCTTGTACATGGTGATTACATCAAATGAACATGCCATAAAATTTTATTTTTATTTTATATACCAATGTGGGGTCACGCCTCCTGTCCAGAATACCCTTCTTCTCCCTGTGTTTAATACAAAAGAGCGATGATATGACCATGATCTTCAAACCCCTACCGATTATCCATCTGAGCTCTGATTGAGATTCCCCCAGGCCCATTTAATTCCCACTAATGATTTCTATGTTTCCATATATCATTTCTTACTGATTCACTCTCTCTTGTGAGTATTTCAAGGATGACCATTTTTTACATTGTTTAGATTTATGTTCTTCCACGCTGATTCAAGGACTGGCGTTCAAGAGTGTTAATCATAATATGTTGAGGTAGGTAGTTTTTTCATTTTTTTATTGCCTTGGATTATATATTCTTAATGTTTTGAATGCCCATGTTTGGGGTATAGAGTGTCTTGGAATTTAATTATTTTTAATAACTTCTATTGTTTGTTTGATTGAGAAATGGTGATTTATTATGCCTAAATTGTATACCTTGATTATTTGTGTGTTTCCATTGTTTAATCGATTATGGTTGTTTGGTCTTGAAAGCCTGTTATGATATCATTAGTTTCCATTCCACATGTCATTACGATGGAGTTGTTGATTATAATAAATGCATGTGATTCACATTTTGAAAGTATGTCCAAGAGGAATTTGACTATGATAGCTTCCTATGGTAGGGACCTTTATTGAAAAATTATTCTTATGTTGACCCAGATGCATTGATTTTGAGAGATTCCTAGTGGCCATAGAACATATGGGTTCGATCATGAGAAATTCCAATAGGGTTGTTATTAAATCAATGTTGGACCCTAGGGCATTGACTGTGAGAGCTTCCAGGTGGTCATTATAGTTTATTGATGATATGTAGACCAAGGGAGTATTGACTGTGAGATCTTTCCTAGTGGTTGTTTGTAAATTATTACTGTTATGTGGGAAAAAATGGGTTATACTATGTGAAAATTCCCTAAGGGTCATTATTTTATTTAATTAATGATATGTTAAAATAGAGGTATTAGACTATGAGAACATTCCCATATGGTTTCTTATGAATGATTGAATGACTGTGACGAGTCTACTAATCCAAAACAAAAGTTTGGACTCGGTCTTACTAGATTTTTTAGATGGTCTTCTGAGAAATCTATTTAGCTATAACACCGGGGAAACAAAGATTAGGCTAGATCCTGGGATTTCATTATTCAATGTTTTGAATAATAATTGTAAATGAATTTAATTGAAAACTGTAGGATTGTTCCCTTTTGGGTACTTCTTCGTTTATTGCTTCATATCTTTATATTAAATTCTATATATATTTATTGACAATTAGGCACAGATCCTTTGGTGGTTTCCTATTGAGATTCTTCTCACACATTATTTGGGTTAGGATTTTGGACCCAATTATAATATATAGTTTCTGGTATAGATAAGAGAATTCACCCTTCTTCATTATGTACTTGATTGTTATTGGAGATGGAGAGCATGGGACCTAGATAAGGCTTACGATACTGTTGGAGTTTACTATTTTTCTATACATTGGTATTTGTATTGTATTTCTAGCATTGTGAAATGTTTGGATTCTTTCCTAGACACATGTGATATGCAGCATTTCTATATGCTCTAATTGTTATATTATTATCTGTCTTCCATAGTTTTCTTTGTTATGTGGTATTCCTGCTTCTGCTAATGTTTTATAATTTGATAATGCTGTGTATAATCTTACAATGGGAGAATATATTCCCCAATTTCTTACCATGGACCTTTCTTCTAGTCAGAAACCTCTAGCATTAGGGGAAATGCGCTAGAGGATATGTGACAAACTGGGTTTGGGGAACCTTTGGGTGGCACCCGAATCCCGAACAACCCAAAAATCAATTTTTTATATGTTTAGTAGATTATATAAACATATGAAACAAACATGGAAAATGTATTTTAGGACCCATTATGATTTGACTCATGAACATTATGCTTTCCAATAAATCCATGTAATATTACTCTGCATTCGGATTAGATACATAGGGAGGTTACATTCATCATTCTTGTATGAGTTCTTGAACTAAATGGGTTAATTTTTTTGATAAACTTGATCCACTAATAATGAATTAAATTAATAGAAATATATAAATTACAAGATACCTAGACTAAGGAGTTTTTATTTAAGTGGCGTTATTTATGACCATGAGATTATGAAAAAAATGAAACCCTTCCACCCATCGAGAGATGTTATTTTGTTACGTTCATTAAAAAAGTATATGTATGATATGTCCACCTATAGAAGATTATATATACATGGGGTGAATGTATTTCATTGATCTTTTTATTGCTGGTAAATATATTCATATTGATGTGAGTGACTATGTTTTTTTGGGGTATGTGCTGATGTGTGCATCAAATAATTTTAAAAATTTAAAAATAATTTTTTCATTTCACAAAATTCTTAAAGAGGTTTTCTAGTTTTGATTTGATTTTAATGTAATTTTAATAGATTTAATTCTACAAAAAAAATTCACATGGTGATTTGGTGTGTGTTGATTATTAATGATATAATATGCATCACTAGTGTCATTCCTTCTAAAATAAATAGAGAATAACATATTCCAGAATTATTCCCTTAATCCCTTATATCAATGAAAAAGTTATCAGTTCTAAATTTGAAATGGTTTTCAAATGATTGAAATGTTTTAAAAGTATTGAATGTTCATATTTTTTACTATAATAAAATTGGGGTTCCAAATTTTAAATGAATTATTTTCCTAAATTAACTTTTAAATATGATTTTAATTATAATAATTGTTGATGAATATTATGCTTCTATCCAGGTTGTTTGGTTAAGGGAGTTGTTATATATATGTTGCACGTAAATTATGGTGTGTTTTCCCTTCCTTTATTTTGTGATTTAAATTACTATAACTAACATTATTAACCTTTTATGCTTGGGTAAGAACATAATGGTAGATAAATGTTAGTATGTTTTTCTCAAGAGGAAGGACTCATAGAATTAGGTGTTGATCATGTTTTAGTAGAAGGGGGTTTTGAGGTTAATTAGCAGAGAAAAATATGTACATTTGAGTAGTATTTAGAGGATGTTTTGGGTTATTTCTTGGTGATGAATATTACAGAGTAATTTTTATTCATGTTAGGATTAGTGTTATTCAAATGCGTGGCTCAATCATGATGAATGATATACCAAGATTAGATAGTTATTTCTTATTAGTATGAGTTCCAAATCCTGATTAATTATAAGTTTTATCCCTACATGAAGAGGAAATATTGGAGGGAGTAACAAATGATTTCAAATAATGCATACATTTTAGTGTGGGATATTGAGTATTACTTATTCTCTATGGTATATTAATATCGGTATCTCTAGGTTGAAGAGGACATGATGGCATACGAATTTCAATATTAATTGAGATTATGATATGCCAAAATTTGGAGAGATTATTGATGATGTATTGACCATATGTGAGTGATTTTGTTGAATTATATTATAGTTGTTTTCCCAAGGATGATAAAAAGGCCAGGTGATATGAATCATGTGCTGGGGGCTTTCATAATGTTGCAGTAGGAGGTGGATAGGTGTTTTGAGAACCAGATTCAGTTTTATGTTTTTTTACTATATCTCTATTTATATTTTTTTAATTAGACAATAAGTTTTCATTATGTTAAAGAATTACACCAATAGTCTTGATTACCCATGATTCATTGTGTTAACTAAATTCTGTATGGTGAAATCCTTTGTTGAGATCGACTAGATAGAGTATAATGGGTCTCATTTGAATTGATAGTGGTTAGTGTATTTAGGTAATCACATATTTATCATTGCATTGGTCGTTTCATTCAACTATTTCATTTTTAAATTAATCAATTTAAAGTGTTTTACCTCATTATGTTTTCCCATATTTTTCCAAGAAATAATTTTTGAAAATTTAATCATGTTTGAATAGGAGGGTGTGTTTACCTAAACAAGAAACTTTTAGGTAAAGATAAAAGGAAACCATCCATAATTTTTTTATATGTCAATAAATTTGATAAAAAATATTTATTAATATAAATATAATTATTTTCAAACTAATTTTACAGAAATATTCTACTCATATGAAATCTTTTTTTTGTCTTAGAGTAGTCAGTGTTATTATAATGACAACAAACCTAATAGCCTTACATTATTACATTGGCATAAATATAAGATTCAAATAAAAAGGGACCAAATGGATTAGTTGTTTTGGAAAACCATATTACATACTTGATATCAATATTTCATTGGGAAAACAAAATAAATCAAAATGAATGTTAATGATCAACATCTTTTATAATCATTTTAAGAATTATTGTTCACATCCTAATGAAAGGAAACCAAATAAGGGTGATCTAAAATGCTCAATAATGGTTAATTAAAATGGATGTAATATTGACTCATTGATCATAATAATTATGGGATGGTAAATAACTAAACACGCATTCCATTTATATTACTAGACAAGACATAATCAATATAGAAAGGTAAATAAGTGAAAACCATGGAATTTAATCAATAAAATGATAATAAAATACATCCTTGTATGGTATCATAATAAAAATACCATGCATAATAATAACTACATACTTAAGGGAGTAAATTATTATTTATTTAAATTCATTTTACCCTATCACATGATACCTTTACCGTTTTAAAATTTTCTAATGATATTTTAAAACATAATGGGTAAAATGCAATCTGATTTGGGAAACTAAGTCATATCCTGAGACCTCTAATGCTTCACAAGGCATTAACTAATTGGTATAAAAAATATTTCATGTATTTCCAAATCATTACTCCAGTATCAAATAATTTATTTAAATTATAAAAAATGTGTCTTATCAAATATCTATATTGAGTAAAGGATACAAATTTATCAATATTTCCATAATAAATAACATATATTTCAATATAAACAAAATATATAATAATTGTATGTGTGTAAAGAAATAATAATATCCGTAAATAATAATATCCAAAAATAACTAATATGAATAATTAGATAAATTAAATTTCATAAAATGTTATTGTATTAATATAATGTTAATAAAAACAAAAGAGGGTGATTTTTTAAAATAACTTTATCACTTGGTAATTTTGAAATCAAATTTAGATGGATTAGATAATTAATTTTTTTAACATAAAATACCATTAATGATGAATTATTGAGGATATTACATGTAAAATGCTATTATGTGAACCCCAAAAATTATTATTGGTGGATAAAAATAATTAATCGAATATAGACTGTGATGATATCCTTTACTGCTTGGTATCATTAAATAAAACCCTATTGGATGAAATAATTCAAGTTAAAAAAAATAAAGTTAAATGTAAATTAATAAATATATTATAAGTCAAATGGTTAGTTTTTCAAACCATATATGAGAAATTAGATGAGCAACAATATCATATTTCTCAGTGAATATAAAATAAAACAAAGCCCCTTACCTTATTTTCACTTTTGGTTGAATTCCTTTTAAACTATTATATAATGGTTATTATAATGTCATTAAATTATTTTAAAAAACCATAATAATATTTATAATATTGTATATTATCATTTTACAATAACTTATTACCCATTTCTTAATAATCTTTAATTATTTTCACTATTTCGTGTGTTAATTGCCTTGTTTTTCGAGTTTTTTTGACTTCATATTTATTCATACTATTAAATAGATATTGATTTTTTATCTCCAAAAGTAAACAAATAATTCAAATTCCATATATATTAAGAATATTTTTTTAATAATACCTAAAATTTTGTGATAGGGAA
Organism: Viscum album; assembly: GCA_963277665.1. Lineage (NCBI taxonomy): Eukaryota > Viridiplantae > Streptophyta > Magnoliopsida > Santalales > Viscaceae > Viscum > Viscum album. Next base: position 121,796,955 of record OY728161.1, on the reverse strand, counting down.
TAGAATTCACTATTCTTAGTGATGGTAGATTGTACATACGCATGAACATTGGTTCTTTTTTTTATGTTGTTATAATAAATAAATTAAATGATATGTAGTTATATTATCATTAATGTATCATATTTATGTTATATATATATGTCAAATATTCTATTTAAAATCATCCTTAATAAATTCCATGTAACATGTGAATGAATCATATCACTTCGTGAGGTGGTAGTCCACCGTAAACACGAATTACATTCACATATTTCCAAAATAAGAAATAAATAAAGTTATATGGTATATAATAATTAAATTATAAATATCGTATATATAATATATATAAAAAATAATAATTCGTTATTACAAACCTTGAATGGTGGTAATTAAAGAACAGATGACATTGGTTTGTGTTGTGTTAGTCTTCCATACACAAAAACGATGATTGTATATCCCATTTGATTGATGTGTGTGTTGGTGTAGGTGTAAAAATAAACATAAAAATATCCTTGAATATCTAGGATATTTATTTCAATATATAAGTATGAGATAAAAATAAATAATTTGGTTTATGGAATAAATTAAATAATGACATTAATTGATAAGTGTTTCCTCTTCTTCATGTAACTAATTTTAGTTTGCTCAAAAGTCATTCATTGAATGGAATTATTCTGAATTTTATGAATCTATGATGAGTTTAAGGGAATTTGGGAAAACATATATCATGGTTTTTATGATCCAAATGTCTTGAGATGGATGAGGTAGGGGGATAGAGAATTCCCTTTTATGGTGGAGGAGGAGGGGAATTCTTGTAAATATCAAAAGGTAAACACTATTTGGAGTCCTCTATTACATAATATAACTCCAATAAATAACCAATTTTTATAAAATATTGAATATTTTTGGGATAGAGATATCCATTGGTTTCTTGAACAAATTTATAGTTCATTTTAAACCAGAATATTAATGTCTAAAAAGTAAGTAATCTCATTTTCACCATAATTAATTTAAATAAATTTATTTTATTTTCACTAATATTTTTCAATAATAAACTAATAATTACTTAATATAAATTATAAGTAATTATGATTCCAAATATAGAATAAATTTTTACCAATTCAGATAACATATTTTGTAGAAATTATTTTAAAATTAATCCCATAGATTTGACGATAAAGAGGTTTTTTATAGTGAGAATTCAAAAAAATATGAAACATTTTTATATCCAATTTTAATGGGAGAATTATTCCAATGAATGAAATTGGATTAGTTGAATAAAAATTAATATAATTTAAATTTATTAAAAATTTTACATTTAATATAATTATAAAAGTAAATTATATGAAAAGTCAGTTTTGATTTAAAATTATGAAATTTCACTATTCATCATAACATGACACTTATTTGAGAAATAATAAAAATTATTCCTAAGATAAATTATACATTATAATTTTAAAAATTAATTTTATTTATAAAATATATTTTATAAAATATCCGAAAATAGGTTTTAAAATCAGTGAACACTTAAAATGATGAAAATTTGTCTTTTTGAGAAAGATAACTTCATTTGTGTACAATTAGATTTTATCTTAGTCTACTCCCATCAAATATATTGTCTTAATGTATATATATATATATACATATTTATTTATTTAAATATGAAAATCCAGTAATATTAATTAATATATGTAAATATGAAAAAAAATAATTTTCCCGAAAGAAAATATTTTATAAAACCCGTTACCATTATATTTAATTGGTTTTTATATTCATTTCTAATTAATTATAAACAATTGAATTAAACCATATATCTAATTAGTTAGTTTATCTAATTTATAATGTCCAATTTAATGTATAAGATATAATTTTCATTTTATATAATAATATTAATAGTTTTCAAAAAGATCTAATATTCACTATAACACAAGACATTGAAAAAAATCACTGTTGTGTTTACTAAAATATAACTCACTGTTGTGTGCATCAAAATCTATCAATAAAATTAATCTTTTTAAAAAGGGATATATTGTAACTTATTTGGTGTGTTACATTCTTCTATCCTATAAAAATTTTCTCCATTAAATTTTTGGGTTTTTACATTATAAAAAGACAAGGGTAGTTATCCATCATAGTATGGTCCAGTTCCCATGTTGCTTTCTCCATTTTTTGATTCTTTCATAGTACCTTTTCTAGACATGTAATCTGATTACATAATTCTAAATTTATTTTATCGAGAATTTTAATGGGTTATTCATTGTATCATAGATCATGTTCAGACAATATTTCATTAAAGGTGACCACATTCATTGGTTTAGGCATGTTTAGTATTTGTAAAGATATATGGAACACGTCCTGTACTTTTGAGATGTGTTTTTGAGAATATTTAATTAATAAAAAAATATCAAATTCATTCATTAATTTCAAATTGTTCTATGTTTATAGATAATAGTTTACAATTCTTACCAAAATTTATAATAATCTTCCTTGGAGACACTTTTAGGAAAACATGATCACCTACACGGAATTCAAAATATTTTATTTAATTTTTAGCATAACCCTTTTTCCTAATTTGAGTTTCATTAATGTGAGATTTAATATACACTAATCATGTACTTGTCTCTTTAAATAGTTGTAGGAATTCATGTCGCATTTACCCATCATAAAACCAGGATGTTGGAGTGAAACATCTCTTTCTATACAATTCTTCATGTCAAATCACTTGAATACCAGAACAGAAACTCTCTGTAAAGTAATACACTACTAGTGTTAAATATTAATCCCACATACCATTAACTTTGAGTGAGAACAACCTCAACATGTATTCCATTATTTTAATTGTTCATTTGGAATGACCATCAATTTATGGATAGTAGGGAGTTCTTAAATGAAATTGATTATGAAGAGCCTTTAGAGATCTCTTCTAGAATTTGGGTATAAAGTGGGGAACTCGATAATAAAAATTTGATAGAGGTATGGAATGATGACTCATGACTTCAATAAAATAGATTATTGTGAATATATCAAGTGAAAAATATTCCTTTTAACATGGAAACAAGTATATTTTGTAAGCTAATAAGTGATAGTACATATTGCATCAATCATTCAAGGAGTATTTTTTTAGTCCTGTAATAATGTCCAAAGAAATTTTATCTCATTTCCATACCAGAATTAGAAGAGGAAGAATGGATTATCATGGATGCTTCCTCACATTTTAAACTTATTGAAAAAACAAAAATCTAGAAATATAATTATCAATTTCATACTTCGTGTTATCACACAAAATGATTTCTTAAATATCTATACGTTTTTTTGATACCAGAGTGTATAGTAAAATTTAAGCTATGAGAGTCATCCAACAACTCCCTTTTTTTCTCAAGTATAGATTGAACAAATAATATCATTCTAAATATTAGGACATCTTTTTCAAAAATGATATCTATTATTTTTCAATCATTCACATACATAATATTCTTCTAAATGTTCTCATCATAAGAATGTGATTTCTTTATCTTCGATAATAAATAAAGGATCAAATTTTTTGTATATTGATTGATTTTCTCCCATGATTTGTAATTCCCTTATCCTTAAAAACTAGATCTATGAAAATATAATCCCTCACAATCATCCTCCTGTTCATAACTAAATTATCCTTCTTAATTAATTCATCCACTTCCAGATTTTCTTTCCCTTGGTGGTATTTTATTTAGAAATCATAATCCTCGAGTATCTAATGTAGTCACCTTTGTCTAATATGGAGCTCCTTTTAGGAAATGATGTATTCAAATAATTGTTTGATCTATGCTTATCTCACTTATTTAAAATTGGATATATTATATCTATATCTTCAATGAAAATATTAAATCTCCTAACTCAATATCAAGGGATGGATATTATTATTTGTGAGTCATAAATTTCCTTGATACATATGTAATAAAATTTTCATTTTTTGTTAGGATAGACCCATGTCCCTTATTTGATGCATAATTATATATTACAAACCCATATATTCCATATGGTAGATTCAAAATCAAGGCATTAACAAATATCCACAATAATTCCTTAAAGCATTCATCACATTCCATTATCTGAACAAACATAACCCTTTATGTCTTATCATTATTAATGGGTTATCAAATTAGGAAAAATTCTAAACAAAATAGTAATAGTAACCTTCCGAACAAATGAAACTATTAACCTCAGTTATGTTCATTAGTTCAGGCCATTCAATGGATTCATTTTCCTTCAAAGGATCAAATGATATTTCATTATATGATAAAATAGGGCCATGAAAAAAACATTTATAAATCCAAAAATCACACATACTATATTTCCCATAAAACTATTTTCTTCTAAGAGTTTTATGAATAATCTACATGTTATTTTAATGGTCCTCATAGATTTTATAATACACCTGAATATCATCAATTCATACCACAAAAAATCATCAAGAGATTCCTTTATTATTTTTTAAGAAAATATATAACAATAGAGGGTGAATTAGTCAATCCAAATGGAATTACTAAAAACTCATAATGTTTAAAGCTCATTAAAAAAGATATATTCGGAATTTATTCTTTCTTTACCCACAATTGATGATACCCAGAATGGTGGTAAATTTTGAAAAATATTTTTCTCAAAAAATTCAATAAAATAGGAAATCAGTGTGATGTTGATGATACTTTTTAACTGTCGTAATATCATTTGTATCCCTATATTTTTAAAGAGAACATGTGCTCCCTATGGAGAAAAACTGTGGGGAATAAATCCATTATTACCCAAATAATCTAGTTGTTTCTCCAAATCTACTAATTTTTTAATATATTATCTATACTGATTTTTTGATATGTTATTTTCATTACGGATTCAATCAAATAAAAATTCCACCTCATTCTCTAGTGGATGTATAGGTAATTCTTATGGAAATACCTCAGTGTATTCCTGCCCAATAGGTACAACATGAATCTGAATTTACCATCTTCAACTCAGGATGTGGTTTTACCTTCATGTCTGAAAATTTCATTCATTATTTCTATTGGGGGTGAATCTAGATAAGAATCATGTGATCAATTTTCTCATTTAATGACAGGGAATTCAACATATTCCTCAATAATCGTAATGTATGCCTTCATGTAATAAATTTTTTAATCATATTTTTGAAATGTAGTCTATAAAAAGGATTATATCGAATTAAACCATACGTATGATAATAAGGATAGTATATAAAGTACATACATGTGTAATTTTGGGGATGCCAAACACATATATTTTGCAATGAGGCTACGCTATAGTGTTTTAACAGATTACTCTCTTCATAAATCATAAGGAAAATGTATAATTATCTCAGAAAACTAGGTAGATATAAATTAGTGTGATAATCTAGAATCAAATAAGGAATTTTGTAAATTTGATGATAAGATTAATGTACCTTCTACCACATACTTGGGTACTTATACCCAATCTGTAATGACTTTATAACCATAGCCATATCCCCTTATCATATTATGTCGAATATTCCATTGATGTTTGGGGAATTCATTAGTGTATTTTCTGATATCCCTATTGGTGAAATAGTGAATAGTAGATTTTTACTTCTTTCTATTTCATTAATTAACTAGATGAACCCATTCTTTATACATATATCAAATTACAAGACCCTCCAATCATTTAAAAATTTCATTTTCCATCATTTCTAAAATGGTGGGAATTGTTTCATTACATTATTATTCTTTGACATATTAATTTTTTGGGAGTTTGGAGGAACTATTGTTTTATTGGCATCCCTTGAATATATAAGATAATAATAATTCCTTCTGTTTTTTTGGCGTATAAAACTATTTCATCATATGATAAATTTTTTTGGGAGAGTTATTACCTTCGAATACATGGAATAAGACCATAAAAAAGTGACCAATCTTATTGTTAATGTTTCATATTTAATCCACATCATAAATGGATATCATTAGAAATTTAGCATTATAATATGTGAAAATTTCTTCTTCCTGTTTCATTATTGTAGAGACCCGAAGCTTAACGTACATGGAAATTACATTACTTTTGCGGAATACTTAGTACATAAAAAACACACACATAAGGACCGTAACAGTTTAGTGTATTTGGAAACTCGGAATATAATCTTCTAATCATGGTGAAAGATCTTAAACATCTCCCATAATGATCTTCCTTTTTTTACCTAAAACCATTCTTTATATCATGGGTAAAAGAAAATATAAAAGGGTGAGCTCAAATTCTCAGTAAGGGTAAACAAAAGAAATATCAATCACATCATATTCATAAGAACATAACATTTTGAAATTCTTAACCTGGAAAAGAGATCATAAAATCATAACATGGGATAAATCATAGTAGTGAAATGTAATCCCAATAATCAAAACATAAAACAGAAACTTGGTGGAATACTCACATAATCATAGAGAATCATTTCTTATTAGTCAATACTCATTGCCAAGACTATCTTAGTGGACAAAGTCCATTTCTGAACCGAGTTTATTCCTCGTTTCAGTCCTGTTTCACTGAACCGGTTTAACCTGCCGTTCCAGCCATGTCTATCTCAGGAGATATAAAATATTTACCCAATGCATTAGAGGGAGATATAGGTCCCACCCATCTCATAATGATAACATTCATATGTGTGCCACAAAATCATAAATCATACATCATTGCATAACCCATGTAATAAAAATGGGATTCTTAAACAACATGACATCATAAAACAATTCATATAAGATAAAGGAATGCATAAAAATAATTCCATCACAACGTAATAAAATCAATGTAATAATAAGGATAGAAACAGAACCCTATATTATCTTAGATGGAAAATAATTTTGATAAGACACTTGAACTCCATTCTTGAGGAAAATATCCTTTCTACTTCAAAAACATTTTCCTTTCTTAACATGTCATACAATTTTAAACTAAAAGAAGTTGATTAAAAATAAACTTGAAAACTTTTAAAGGAAGCTTCTTGGAAATAATGTTTTAAAAATCCATTCCTTCCATATAAGTTAAAAAAACATTCTTCTCGTACTTTTGTCAGAATAGTCAAAAAGTACCTCATACGAAAAACGAAAAAAATTTCCTTTCATATATTTTACTATAAACTCACCAAAGGGTAAAAATGGATTTAAACAATTGTAGGTGGATGGAAATAATATTAAATATTGAGTAAACATGGATGTGGATGATAAAATATTCCCCAGTAAATTCTGAAGTATAAACAATCTCGGATAAAAATTGAGATTGCGAGATTTTCCCTTACTTTAGGTCTGATTTGCTTCATAAGTGTCTGAACCTCCTGTATAATGATTTAAATAATGTCATTGACTTATTCCAGAATCATACTCATTGTTATGATATCATATATGGTTCACTTATGACTTTATATTACCTGTTCTTTTGTAAATTCCATGTTAAATAGCGTTTTTGGAAAAATCGTTTCATTTGTCGTCCATGTTTTGACTTGTAATTATTCATATGATTACTTAGATCATGATTACTTAATGTCACGAACCAAATATGGTCTCCACCGAAACCAGTGCCAAACCTGGACCGTGACAAGGCCCGAAGGGCGTTCCCGATCCCCACGGGCTGGCACAAGTGCCCAGGTATCATTAAATGAGAATTGGGAACGATTTACCCGAGTTTATAAACTTAAAACAACAACAGAATCCAATAAAACGAATCTAGATTTTTCAAACCAAACAATATTTTACATAAATTCAGAACTGAATTACATAGATTAAAATTATTCAAAAAGACTATACCGAAGGTAAAAAACAAAAATGAAACAGCCCAAGAACCCTCATGGCATGGGGAAACTCCCTCAAGCCACCTCCAAAAGACTTCACCACCAAGGACCTGCTAGAAACCCGAACCACTGGAACAAAAAAAATTGTACCCAACCTACGACAAAAAAAAATAACCAAGTCTACTTACAACCAAAGGTGTAAGTAGGGTGTGAGCCAATGCCCAGTAGGATACCACCACTAAGAGATTCCCTGTGATAAACATTCAAAGACAAAAAGCATGCAAGTTTTCAAAAACATGTAATTTCTAGTTACAATTTCTAAAAGATGCAACTTAAAAAAAACAGTTTTCAAGTGGGCTAATTTAAAGAATCAACACTTTTAAAATAAATTCAAAAGCTACTGAATTTTCCAGCCCAATATACCGTATGCCGATGGTAGGTATAAAGGATCTAATGAGCAAAACAATAGGAAATAACCCCTAGGCACTAGCCAGCTGTGGGTCCCAGGTACCTCGTATCTCGGTGAGAGTAACAACAAAAATTATCCGTTCTCGTGCACGAGCCACTAGTAGGGAACATACCCATAACCTAGTGGTCCCCAATCATCATCATCATAGTTTAGTTAGAGTTGTAAGTGTCAATCCTGCTAAGTGAAACTGAGGCCAAACCCCACGGATTCACTAGCATACTAGTACACGTCCACCCACCTAGATACCCAGGTTTTCCCTTCGTGCTCAAACAAGTTCAACAAGCCAAGAAATATACTTTTCACATGAAAATATCACTTCCACATCACACATTATCCAAACAACCCCATGCACATCACACAAGTCGGAAATTTAACATTTCATTAAAATTCATTTTTAAATGAAACTCACACCAAAATAGCCCACAACACTTTTTTTCATTACATCCACAATCCAACACATCCTTTAACAATTTTATGAAGTCCCTAAAAATATGATAAACATCACATAACAGAACTATTTACATCTAAAATGGTTCATTTGAAAGTATAAACAATCCAAAATAGTTTTCCAATATGGTTTCACCTCTTACATAAATCATTAAACCACAAAAAACTTTCATGAAACAATTCTAAATAGTGCACCAAATCTTTTCAAATAAAACCCATTTCAAATCCATATTTCAAGGCCAAAATCACACCAATACAAATTCAAAACAGAATTGGAATCCCCAAAAACATTTATTAAACAACTCCCATGTGTGATACAAACACCTCAACCAATAGTACAAAAGATCCACATGAAACGCACACGTTTTCAAAATCACTTTCAAGAAGTAAAATAAATTTTTACACCTTAAACCCTAAAAAAACATCTTTAAGACCTAGTGGCACACCAATACCCCACCAAATCAAAATTTTCATCCCAAACATGATTTATTAAACAAAATTCATATGTTATAAAACAATCCCAAACAATACCCAAAGGGTTGCAAATGAAAACACCAAATTTTAAGCTAGAATGAAACTATAAAAACAAATGCTTTACTAAATCCAACATAAACAGTTCACGCACCACAAACAGTATATTAGGAACATTAATAATAAGTAATTCAAGCAAACTAACTCATCTAGCAATGTTTACACATGGAATCACCTACCTTTTATGACGAAACCCTCAAAATAAGGTGCGTAACATCAACCGCACCAACCCGGCACCACAAGGAATATAAATCCTGACCTAGACCACCAAAAATTGACCTAAAATATACCAAATCAGACCTTAGTATAAAACCCCATCTTCTAGACATGAGGAACTTCAAGAAATAGGAAATAAAACAAAAAGAGGATGGAGGGAACCAAGAAGGAGTTCCCTTACTTGAAATATCTTGAAGAAATCGGCCCCAACCCACCCAAATATGAATCTCCAAGTACCCAAAACTGGTATGGAGGTTCGTAGGAGTAATATTAGGTCATGTGTGAACTGAAATGGGAAATAAATGATGAAAATTGAAGGAGTTATGAAATATTCATTTTACCTCGTCAAATATGGTCGATTTGAGAAAGAGTATGAGATATTGCCATACTTCGCGGCTCTCCTGAGCTCCAAAATTGCGAAACCGATAATGGGGGAAATCCTCGGGGTATTGGATTTGAGAAGGAGGTAGAATCACGGGAAAAGAGAAAAAAATGAATGAGATATGAAAAATTTAAAAAAAAAATAAAAGCAGGAAATGGGCCTACGGGCAGGCCCATTACCTAAATCAAAAACCCAAATCCATCATGATTTTGGATTTATATGTGGTCCAAAGGGATATGGTGGTTTTAATATATCAGGTTATTCCAATTGGGAAGTGGAATAGATTTAAAATAGTAAAAATTGAAGGAGTTATAGAAGAAACAAAATTAGTGTTTAAATCTGGAATTGGGCTTGAGGTTTGGCCCAAATTTTCAAAACCCACCATTTTCACCAAAATGAGTGGTAAACCCACCAAAAAAAATCAGGAATGGAAATTAAATGAAATATGAATATATAAAAAGTCACGTGTGTGAAAATTAATTACAGAATATAAAACATTATTTATATATAATATATATTCATAATATACAAATATATAATAAATCAGTAAATGGAAAGAAATACACCGTTCATGGAGACGGTAGGCCGTACGTATGCATGAACGCTGTTTTCATTTCCTTGTGGAGTTGAATGGAATTAAGTAGATGAAATACATATATATACACATAAATCCAGTATCATTATTATGTCATATATTTCATGATTACTTATTTTATATACTTTATAATCATTCATGAATGGTTAACGTGGAGAATGAATCTCATCGCGTCGTGGAGACGGTAGTCCGTACGTACGCACGAGCGATGATATTGTTCTAATGATTTTGGAATTGTATTAGAGTGTATTAATACTATTTAATAATCAATATCACTTTAAAATAATCATATATAGTTATTATGTACACCATTATACCCATCCAAGTAAGGTGGTGGTGGAAAATAGATTACACCATGGCGTGGAGACGGTATTCCGTACGTACGCACACATGGTGATTTCATTTTCCGTTGGATGGATAGATGGTGAAATATGGTTGTTTCATAATTATAATAAAATATCATTATATGAGTGATACTGATGTTATTACTTCATAATTAAACAACCTAAGAAGAAGAAGTGGAAGAAGAAATAAAGTTGAAAGAATCGGTAACGGACATTACCTCTTCTTTGAAGCGCCTCTTTGAGTCCTCCTCTTAGGGCACTAAAATTGGTCTATGAAGAAGACCAGGACCTCTAAGATGTTTCTAGGGAAGTGGAGAAGATAATTTCGCAGGGTTTGGCCATTCATTAAGGCTCAAAGTGGTGTGAGGAAGAGAGGGAGGAGGTTCCCTTTTATAAGGGAGGAGAGGGGCACCTTTGGAAAAACTAAAAATATTATTTTATTATAAAGCCATATTCGGTATTAAATAGCTCAAAATTGATTTATTTAGAATATAAGGTGGGTATTGGTCTAAATAATCACATCCAATATAATTTTTACAAGTTTAGGTTACTATTTGAACCTTATCATTTAGTTTTAACTTTAAGTTAGATAATTTTACTTTTACCGTGTCTTTTTGTGTTCTTACACTATAAGGTTAATAAACTTACTATAACAAGACAAACGAACCCCAAGTTGTTTATTATTAATATATATAACTTTATCTAAGTCATTTGGCCGAACATTAGATTTTTAGGAATAAAATAACAATTAATAATATAATATTTATTTTTAAAAACTATTTTATGTCAATTTTGACACTATTTAGTAATTGATTTTTGTGAAACTCATAACAGAATGATTAATTCTAAAAATGTTAATTAAATCAATACTAACATGTCATATTAACCTAATGTTTTTTGGAATTCATAAAAAGCCTCAAATTACATTTATTTGGGTATTTATAACATCAATTATGTCAATATTTCATTAATAAGGTAATTACTGCATCATCTTTGTGTCATAAATAAATTAACTTATTTAAATTCTAAAAATTACAAATAAAATACCATTATGTAAGAAATACTTTTAGCTTTCTAATGAATATTTATAGTCTAATTTATCTTATGTATAACCCAATATTGAAAATTATCTAGTTATTAAACTTTGATTTTAACTATTTTAACCCTTCTTTAAATAAATTAATAATAAATGTCCTAATCTAATCAAAGTTGGACTAAATGGTCATATTTTATTCCTAAGGTTATTTTTGGTCTAATTAAACTTATCCAATAGAATTATTACATGTGTTAGGGTAATAATAATATCATTTTTACCCTTAACAACCCTATTTACTTTTAACCGTGGTAAAAAAGTAAAAAGTTACTATTCACAAAAAATTATTTTCATCTCATTGAACCACATTTTATTCCTTGATATTAACCGTGTCTCTCGGATTTTCGAAATTCTACTCACAGAAGCGGTAAAATTACGTTTTATAAAAAATTTAGTTTTTTTAACTACCACTTAGTGGTTTCACTATTCATCAAAAAATGAAAGTTTCCAGAAAAATACCAAAAATTAGGCCTTAGCTATATTTGATATTATGAATTAAAAAATGATTTTTATTTCACCAAATTCAATACATATCTGTTAAATTAACTAATTTAAAAATTAATTCTCGTTGTCAAAACAAATAGCTTGTTTTTAAAAGATAATAAATATCAAAAGATTGACACTTTTTTATATCTAGTTTAAATGTGAAATTACATCCAATGAACAACATTGTATTAAATTATAAAAATATATTCTAAATATAAATTAAAACCACTCAAATTAATAATTTATCACTATTAATTTTTTCGATTAAAAAAGTTGTTTTTAATTAAAATTTAGTAATTTTCATATTCATCGGAAAATGAAAGTTATCCGAAAAGTACCAAAATTTCACCCTAAGCTAATTTCGATATTCCGAATCTTAAAATGAAGTCCATTTTGAAAAATAAAATTTACAAAATTTCAAAAAGTGGTTCATACTATTCATAACGGCTAGTTTTAATAATATTTTAATAGCATATCGTTATTTAGTGAAACTCGATATTTCGTACTACACACGCTATCTAGGAAGGTTGCGATTGTGTGTAACGCAAGGCAAGTCAAGGATGTGTGTTGTGAAAGATCCTTTTGGTGTAGCGTACAACACAAGACATTAATGAAATTAAAAAGAATTTTTTTCATAAAATCTCGGGGTGTTACATTCTACCCCCCTTAAAATGAATTTCGCCCTCGAAATTCGTCAGAGTTATAAATGTTTTACTACTCGAAAGTTTATTTAACAGAAACCCACATCGTAAAAAGGAATACCAAAACATGGCTTTAAAAACTAAATTATGAAATGTAACGATTACCCAAATTAACTCATCACTGGGTTTCCACGTAGGAGAACATAGGTGAAAATATGGATATGGAAGAAAAATCTAACCATCATGTTCTGATGGAGAGTGGTAGAGAACATGGCTATGAAAAAGCTATCAATCACAAATCCATATATTTGTGATGAGCTAAGGTACCATCTGATTCATCGGATATAAGATTACTAGGAAAAGATTTTTGGTTTTCAGGATCATTTTTCTAGTGTTGAAGAATTTTCAAATCAAAAGAAATAATTACCTGATTTTTGTACAATCTCACCGTTTTGTTGTGCCTTGAACAATTTCCACTTCATCTCTTAAAGAAATGAAGTTGAATTTGTTATTCATGATGTGTTAGCATATCATGTGATAAAATAATGGGTCATTCCATCTATTTCATGCAAAAGGTTAGCAAAAGTTATAAGTCCATCTTATGGTTAGATTAATCGTATATGGTTCCAAAAATGAACTTATACTTCATATATCATTCCGATTAATAAAATAAAACTACTTTCTACTAACCAGGGACTTCCTGTACGCCAGTGGCAGGCGATAAAGGCCAGTTGCACATTGGTTGTGGGTTCGATTCCCAGAGCCTTGTCCGACGCGATGGGCTGCCTCCCATCCTGCAGGTTGTCCTTTTTCTAAAACTACATTGCTATAACATCCCATAAATAATATCGAAGAAACTTCTATCCTTAAACAATACTAACTTATGTCCAACATAATCCATTCCAATCTTTAGGCTTATCCAAAATACTACTGTCCAATCTCATATTATAGTGAAAACGATTACCAAAGAGTTCATACAACTAGCATGTTAATACCATCGTTGATCCCCATATATCATGAGATATGTCTTGTTGTTCACATACCAAACATTTTAAGGCCTTAATAATGTATTCTCTTGAAAAAAAATGAATACCCATTGAATCATAGTGAAAACATGAGTGCTCTCAAAAGTTAACTCTTTCCACATACCAAAATCCTCAAAATTCTATATACTCAAAACATGATATAACTTAGTCCTTATATCAATCATGAGCTCATGAATACAATCAAACACCTCATTATCTTCTTATCCCTTCATTATGCGCATATCATCTGCTTTCCAAAATATTTGAATCACTTTTCATGGTTACCAGTACCATAAAATTATTGAAAACCACAACAGACTAATACAAAAATATTCCAATACACCATAAAAGTACCTCAAAAACATTATTCTTGAATACCAATACATAAAAACATCAATCCATCCTCTTCAATGATTGTCCTTGAATAAGTCCTTCCTTGATTTAGAAGTAACTTTTTAGGTCAGGGCATTGAGTTGGGTAATGCCCATGTTCTCCACAAATAAGACATTGAACTCCATAACAGTCTGTCACTCTATGACCCTTTTCTCCACACAGATAACATAGGTCCCTCCATTTTAGGTATTCCTCAAGGTTCTTCTTCCATTCTTTAGAAATCTCAGTCTTCCTTTTTTTATGCTCCTCAACATGCGAACATGCATAAAAGTCTATCTTCCTTTTATTTGATGAATTAGGCATATCACAAAATTTCACCTTGTTAATCATGTATCGCGATGACTAATTCGGAAAAATCACAATATATTTCTCTCTAGGAATTACACAATTTTGTTTCTCATAGTCACCAATTTGTCCATTGGATTCAATGTTAACTGAATTCCTTCTGGTTCCCTCCATTTACTAAAACAAAAAAATAATTCTGTGAGAGGAAAAAATCATGCTAGGGAAAACAATATAGTAAAGGGGGAGTACCCTCAATATCTAACATCTTGGGTTAAATTCTAAGATCGTTACCTTTGTTCTAGGACTATATCTTATATGTATACTTATCCTTAGGGACATCCCTAGACATACCATAGAAAAATCTATAGGTATCTCACTAATGTTTTCACATCCTAGTTTCCAAAGGTTGACTAAACCTTGCCTCTGATACCAACTATAGAGACTCAAAGCTTAGCGTACATGGAAAATACATTACTTTTTCAGAATACTTAGTACATAACAAAAACACACACACAAGGACCGTAATAGTTTAGTGTCTTTGGAAACTCGGAATATAATCTTCTAATCGTGGTGAAAGATCTTCAACATCTCCCATAAAGATCTTCCCTTTTTACCTAAAACCCTTTTTATATCCTGGGGAAAAGAAAACATAAAAGGGTGAGGTCAAATGCTCAGTAAGTCTAAACAAAAGAAATATCGATCACATCATATTCATAAGAACATAACATTTTGGAATTCTTAACCTGCAAAAAAGATCATAATGTCATAACATGGGATAAATCATAGTAGTTAAATGTAATACCAATAATCATAACATAAAACATGAAACTTTGTGGCATACTCACATAATCATAAAGAATCATTTCTTATTATTCAAGACTCATTGCCAAGACTATCTTAGTGGACAAAGTCCATTTCTGAACCGAGTTCATTCCTCGTTTCTATCGTGTTTCACTAAACCGGTTTAACCTGCCGTTCTAGCCATTTCTATCTCATGAGATATAAAATCATTACCCAATACATTGGAGGGAGATATAGGTCCCACACATCTCATAATGATACCATTCATATGTGTGCCACAAAATCCTAAATCATACATCATTGCATAACCCATGTAATAAAAATGGGATTCTTAAACAACATGACATCATAAAACAATTGATATAAGATAAATGAATTCATAAAAATAATTCCATCACAACATAATCAAATCAATGTAATAATAGGGATAGAAACAGAACACTATATTATCTAAGATAGAAAATAATTTTCATAAAACACTTGAACTCCATTCTTGAGGAAAATATCCTTTCTACTTCAAAAACATTTTCCTTTCTTAAAATTTCATACAATTTTAAACTAAAAGAAGTTGATTAAAAATAAACTTGAAAACTTTTAACAGAATCTTCTTGGAAATAATGTTTTAAAAATACATTCATGCCGTATAAGTTAAAAAAACATTCTTCTCGTACTTTTGTCGGAAAAGTGAAAAAGTGCCTCATACGTAAAACGACAAAAGATTCCTTTCATATCTTTTACTATAAACTCACCAAAGGGTAAAAATGGATTTAAACAATTGTATGTGGATGTAAATAATATTACATATTGAGGAAATATGGACGTGGATGATAAAATATTCCCCAGTAAATTTTGAAGTATAAACAATCTCGGATAAAAATTGAGATTGTGAGATTTTCCATTACCTTAGGTCTGATTTGCTTCATAAGTGTCAGAACCTCCTATATAATGATTTAAATAATGTCATTGACTTATTCCAGAATCATACTCATTGTTATGATATCATATATAGTTCACTTATGACTTTATATTACCCGTTCTTTTGTAAATTCCATGTTAAAGAGCGTTTTGGGCAAAATCGTTTCATTTGTCGTCCGTGTTTTGACTTGTAATTATTTATATGATTACTTAGATCATGATTACTTAATTACAGAATATAAAACATGATTTATATATAATACATATTCAGAATATACATATATATAATATATCAGTAAATGGAAAGAAATACACCGTTCATGGAGATGGTAGGCCGTACGTACACATGAACGTTGTTTTCGTTTCCTTATTGAGTTGAATGGAATTAAGTAGATGAAATACATATATATACACATAAATCCAGTTTCATTATTATGTTATATATTTCATGATTACTTATTATATATACTTTAAAATCATTCATGAATGGTTAACGTGGAGAATGAATCTCATCGCGTCGTGGAGACGGTAGTCTGTACGTACGCACAAGTGATGATATCATTCTCATGATCGTGGAATTGTATTGGAGTGTATGTATAATATTTCATAATCAATATCACTTTACAATAATAATATATAGTTATTATGTACACCATTATACCGATCCAAGTAAGGTGGTGGTGGAAAATATGTTACACCACGGCGTGGAGACGGTATTCCGTACGTACGCACGCGTGGTGACTTCATTTTCCATAGGATGGATATATGGTGAAATAGGGTTGTTTCATACTTATAATAACATATCCGTATATGAGTGATACTGATGTTATTACTTCATAATGAAACAACCTAAGAAGAATAAGTGGAAGAAGAAATAAAGTTGAATGAATCGGTAACGGACATTACCTCTTCTTTGAAGCGCCTCTTTGAGTACTCCTCTTAGGGCACTAAACATTGTCTTTGAAGAAGACCAAAACTTCTAGGATGTTTCTAGGGAAGTTTATAAGAGAATTTTTCAGGGTTTGGACGAGCTTGAAGGCTCAAATTGGTGTGAGGAAGAGAGGGAGGAGGTTCCCTTTTATAACAGAGGAGAGGGGCACCTTTGGAAAAACTAAAAATATTATTTTATTATAAATCCATGTTCGGTTTTAAATAGATACAAATTGATTTATTTTGAAGATAAGGTGGGGATGGGTCCAAATCCTCTCATCCAATATAATTTGGACAAGTTTAGTTTACTATTTTAACCTTATCATTTAGTTTTAACTTTACGTTAGATAATTTTACTTTTACCGTGTCTTTTTGTGTTCTTACACTATATGGTTAATAAACTTACTATAACAAGACAAAAGAACCCCAAGTTGTTTATTATTAATATATATAACCTTATCTAAGTCATTTGGCCAAACCTTATATTTTTAGGAATAACATAACAATTAATAATATAATATTTTTTTAAAAACAATTTTATGTCAATTTTGACACTATTTAGTAATTGATTTTTGTGAAAATCATAACAGAATTATTAAGTCCAAAACAAGTAAATAAATCAATACTAACATGAAATATTAACCTAGAAAATTAGTGTAATTTATAAAAAGAATCAAATTACATTTATTTGGGTATTTATAGATCAATTATGTCAATATTTCATTAATAAGATAATTACTACATCATCTTTGTGTCATAAATAAATTAACTTATTTAAAGTCTAAAAATTAAAAATAAAATAACATTATGTAGGAAATCGTTTTAGATTTCTAATTAATATTTATAGTCTAATTTATCTTAGGTATAACCATATATTAAAAATTATCTACTTATTAAACATTGATTTTAACTATTTTAACCCTTCTTTTAATAAATTAATAATAAATGTCTTAATCTAATCCAAGTGGGACTAAATGGTCATATTTTATTCCTAAGGATGTTTTTGGTCGAATTACACTTATCCAATAGAATTAGGACATGCATTAGGGTAATAATAATATCATTTTTACCCTTAACTACCCTATTTACTTTTAACTGTGGTAAAAAAAGTAAAAAGTTACTATTCACCAAAAATTATTTTCATCTCATTGAACCACATTTTATTCCTTGATATTAACCGTGTCTCTTGGATTTTCGAAATTTTACTCACAGAAGTGGTAAAATTAAGTTTTAGGAAAAATTCAGTTTTTTTAACTACCACTTAGTGGTTTCACTATTCTTCAAAAAATGAAAGTTTCAGAAAAATACCAAAAATTAGGCCTAAGATATATTTGATATTATGAATTCAAAAATGATTTTTATTTCACAAAATTCAAAACATATCAGTTACATTAACTAATTTAAAAAATAATTCCCGTCGTCAAAACAAATAACGTGTTTTTAAAAGATAATAACTATCAAAAGATTGACACTTGTTTACGTCTCCTTTAAATGCGAAATTACATCCCATGAAAAAAATTGTATTAAATTGTAAAAATATATTTTAAATATACTTTAAAACCACTCAAATTAATAATTTATCACTATTAATAATTTTGATTAAAAAATTTGTTTTTAATTAAAATTTAGTAATTTTCATATTCATCAGAAAATGAAAGTTATCCGAAAAGTACCAACATTTCACCCCAAGCTAATTTCGATATTCCGAATCTAAAAATGAAGTCCATTTTGAAAAATAAAATTTACAATATTTCAAAAAGTGGTTATTACTATTCATAACAGCTAGTTTTAATAATATTTTAATAGCATATCGTTTTTTAGTGAAACTCGGTGTTGCGTACTACACACGCTATCGAGGAAGGTCGTGATTGCGTGTAATGAAAGTCAAGTCAAGGATGCGTGTTGTGCAAGATCCTTTTGGTGTAGCGTACAAGACAAGACATTAATGAAATTAAAAAGAATATTTTTCATAAAATCTCGGGGTGTTACAATTATGCTAAGGAACTTTATATTCATCTGATTTTTTTTCTCACATAGGAAGTATTTATCGATGAATATTTAATTTAAACTATTCCACTACCTGTGTTCTATTTCTCCATCCTCCCCAGTATTCTAAATCAATGAACACCATTGATCAGAATCTCCCTTTGGAAAAAACCACAATATTAACCTTTTCCTTTTCACCACATCCAAATAACAAAAACACCTTATCCATAGTCTTAATACATTTATCATCTATAACTGGATTTGTAGTTTAACTAAAAAGTGCACCTTCTATAAAATAAAGATACATATTATAGGAGTATCTAACTATGTAATATTTTTCTCCCTCTTGGAAATTACATTTTTCATAACATGAATAAGATGCCCAAATATTTCCAAAAATTTCTCTTTTCAAATTCCCACTATATTGGTTTCCTCAAAGTGGAAATCTTTACATTTTAAAAAACTATTGATGCCATTATTCCTTCCATGTTGCATTTCTAAAAAATGGAATGTAATGGATTAGTTCATAAAATTATCAATTTTTAAATAATAATTTATATTTAAAAATATATAGCTCAATATAAATTACAAATTTATTCGTTCTTAATCTCAGAACCATATAAAATTGTTTCTTTGGGTATATTTTTACATTAAAATCCTTCACAATGGATTATAAAGAAAATTTAAATTATCTGAAGAATATCGGCCATGAGTTTCAAAAATAGTATTTCAGTAAGGGCCATTTTCATGTACCAGGTTACGCTCAGGTCATGCCCGAAACACCTTTCTTAGAGTTACAAATACTTGGTACGTCTGTTCTAGAACCACTTCCAATAATCGTATATAGACTAGTATTTAATTTTAGGATGACCCACATAATATCTACCCCAAAAACTTTTGGATGTTATTCTATACATTCATTTAAATTCTAACGTAGGTTTATGTTCCCTAATCTATGTTTCCCTAAATATAATTTCAAAGGATTCTACTATAATTTCCCTGATACCAACAGTACGAACCTGACCCAAGTAATGAAGTCCTAGTTCCCAACTTAATTACGTTGGAATAAATACATGATTGAAAAAATAAAGGGATGAAAAATTTAAATTTTTTGGAAAACAAGAATCACTATTTGATACCCATATTACATTTGGAGTGGAAAATATATCAAAAATACTAAAATACTAGAATCCTTGAAACTGATTTAAATAAATCATCTTCATATCCTAGGTAAATGTAAAAACATTTGTGATATAACATTCTACGTAATTGTTAATTATAGGTGATGTTATAATGAAAAAATGAGAATAACCAATATGGAAAGGTATATAACAGGACATACATTCTATTTAAATATCTTGATAAGGCTTAAAAAATATAGAATCGTAAGTAAGTGATAATAATTCAATTTAATCAATTACATGAGAATAAAATTGATCCATAGATTTTTTTTTCAAAGTGAAAATATCAAGGGTAATAATAAAAAAATAATGAATGAAGGAAATTATAAATTATCAAATGTTATGTTTCCTTGTAACATGATACCTTTATCATCAAGGTCTATCCACGATAGTGTCTAAATCATACTGGGTAAAAACCAATTTGATTTGTTATACTATGTCATATCATTAGACTACCAATACATTGAGGTGCTTGAATTTCATGGCCCCAACCCATTTCATTCATGTCCCAATCATTCCCCACATATAAAATAATCAATTTAATTCATAAATTATGTGAATTTTAAAATATCCAATTGAATAATGGATACCAATTTATAAATATTTACCCTATAAATTATATAGAATTATAAATAAACACCATATGTAAAAATGATATAATTTTTTGGAAATAATCATATCCATAAATAATTAATGTGGATATTTTGATAAACTCAATTTCCAATAATATGATTGTTTTAATAGAATGTGAACAATCACAAAAGAGAGTGATATTTCATAGTAAATTTTATCAGTTGGTAATTTTAAAATCTAACAAATTTGGATGAGATAATTAAAATTGGAAACATAAAATACCATTAAGGATGATGTATTAATGATATTAAATATCAAAGGGGTATTATATACATAACATAAAGTTAATTCAATGAATAATAGAAAATTTCTTTCAATTTGATTGAAATTAGAACGAAATCCCTTACCACTTTGTATAATTGATGAAAACCTTATTTGATCAAAATATTAAATTGGAAACATAAAATAAAACTAAATATGAATTATTAGTTATATTATATTTCAAATGGTATTCATGTAAACCATATATATGAAATTTTGTGCAAAAGAATAATGTATGTCTCAATGAATGGAAATTGAGATGAATTCTCTTACCTTATTCTCCCTATTGTTTGGTACCATTTAACCTCATGAATAATGGTTTTAATAATTTTAGTAAAATATAAAAGTACAATATTATAATTTATAATATCAAATATGATCTTTTATTAACATCTTATCACCTATTTGTAAATAATATTTCATTATGATCAGGGTTCTAAGTGTTAATTTCCATGTTTTTCTAACAGGTTTTAACTTATTATTTTTCGTTCAAATTAAATAAATCATTAATTAATTATTTAAGAAAGGTAATTAATCTTTTACATATCATATATATAATTTATATTGGAATTAATATTAATCAATAATATTTTTTGATAGGAAATTAAATACACCATTCTTGGAAATGGTATGTCGTGACTATGCATGAACTTTGCATCCATTTTATTATCGTGTTAAAAGATACAACATTATATTATATATATGTATATTATAATTCCATAATTATATTTAAGTTATAAATTTCACATATTGTTATTAATTATATCTTTAATAAATTCCATATAACCTATGATTGTATCACATCACTCTGCAAGGCGGTATTCCACTTTACGTACCATCGACGATATCGTATTCCAGGAAATTGAAGGCATTAAGGTATGTGTTATATAATACTTAATTAAACATAAATAAATTATAAATATCACATATATCATATATAATATAAAAATCCATCATTTTTCCCAACCTTTAAATGTGGTAATTAAATAACAAATGACATCTGATCACGAGGTGGTAGTCCACCGTACACCCAAACATTGATTGTGCATCCCTTTTTATGTAATTGTTTGAATGTAAAGGTAGAAAACATAAACTAAAATCGTCTTATAATATTTGGGATACAGAGTTATTTATATATGTTATATATATAAAATTTATTATTTTATTGAATAAATAAAACAAAGATGTTTTTTGATGAACATTATTTCTCCTTTGGATAACTTCTTTTGGTTTGCAGCAATGACCTTCCTTGGTTGGATTTTAACACAATGTGAGGCTTCTAGTATTATTTAATAGAATTTGGGAGAATAATTTGGTATGTTTTGGATGATTTATATGGCTTGATAGGGGTGAGGATGTGGTGAGATTTAATTTCCTTTTATAGTATAAGAGGAGTGGTATTCTTCCAAGTACTAAAAGGTAAACACTATTTGGAGGTCACTTATACATAATTTCACACAAATAATTAATTATTTTATATAAAATAGGTGTTATAAACGATATATGTAATAAAATTGGTCTTTAACATTTTCATAGGTAATTTTACCCCTTAAGATTAAATATTAACCACGACGTAAACTAATTTCTACATTAATTGTTGTAATTAAAATTAGTTCATTCACTAATATAATTTGGAAAGAAACTATTTTTACAAAACTATAAATTATAAATTATGATTATTAATAAATATAAAATCCATATCTAGGAATAAAAATAATATAAGTGTCATAAATTAAATTAAAATAAATTCCACCGATGGGATGAATAAGAGTGTTTTAAAAGAGAAAATGTTGAAAAGTTGGAATTGTTTTTATAACCAATTTAAATGATAAATTTAATAAAGTGACCAAAATTTGATAAATTTATTTATAATTTATATTATTATAATTTAATACCAATTAAAAATTTAATTTTACTGAACAAATATATTAGATGAAAAGTCAATTTTCAATTAAAATTCTGTATTTTTCACTTCTCATCAAAAAATAAAACTTCTCAGAAAAATTACAAAAATTGACCCTAATATAAATATGAAATTATTATATAAAAAATTATTTATATTTTGTAAAATATAATTTAAGAAATTATGTTTTTAAAAAAATATCGGTATGACATTAAAATGCTGTAGAATTACCTTCTGGAAAAGTATAACATTTTTTGCATGAAATTTGATTATTTCTTATGTTATTCCCTTAATATATATTAGATTAATTTAGAAATACATAAATTTCATTAATATAGTATAAATATTTTGGTTAATGTAATATATTAATGTAATAAAATTTTAGCGCATAAAATAATTTATAGAAAACATTTCCATAATACTAAATTGGTCTTTATATTAATTTCAAATTAATTGGAAACCAATGCATTCAACCATATATTTCATATTATAGTTAATCATATTTATAACATCTAATTTAATGACTAGGAAATAATTTTTATTTTAATTAATAATATTGATATTATTCAGTAAAACCGAGTCTTTCATGTAACACAAGTCGTTGATGAAAGTAACTGTTATATATAGTGTAAGTTTACTAAGTGTTTCATGAATTGAATGATATCAAAAAATTAAAATTAATAGGGAAGGAATATATCATAATGTCATGGGGTTTCACATTCCCCTCTATATGGATACCCTCAATTGTCATACATGTAGTGTTGTATATGGTGTTTTCCCTTTTATTTTTGGTCTCGTATTTTTTTATAGCTTTCTTAGGCATTTTATAAGAAAATAATTTTAGTATTTGGAACAAAAATGGAGGATCATGGGTGTCACTTGATTTTGGGAAACCTTTTTCTAGCCCAGCTACAGATTCTGTAGCCTACCAGAATCTTGGTTTTTTTTAATATAAATCTACCCCTTTATATTTTTAACCCCCCAATATAAGAACATTTAAATCTTTATATCCCTCAGAACACATCTCCTTCTCCTACTTTCATCTAGGACACAATATTTGGGTTTTTTTGGATGGATTTCATTAAGAATATCAAGTAAGTCTGTTACATATTTTTCAACTTATTTTCTATTGATCTCCCTTATCTTCCCCCATGGTTATCTTTTCTCAAGAAAGAATATTGTCATGAAATGGTTTCAATATCAACTTTTGATGTTTAATAGTGATATATTTGGGGACTTATTTCATCTATTACAGCTTCTCTTGGTCAAAAATGGTGTATTAAACTATATCTAGGTGATTTTATGTGAAATGTATGTGGGTTGGTGCTTATAAATTGTCTTATGATATAAATATTCTTTCTTTTTTCTATAAGAATATAAATGTTTTTTGTGTATGTCAAAGTTGGTTATTCCCCAAATAAGGGTATTTGTACAGTTTAAAATATTGAAACCCCCTATGAATTGATTTTTTTTATATATGTTGATATATTTTAGGATTTATTGTGGTTTCATTGTTTAATAAATGGAATAGAACCTGTTAATCCTAGGTATCTGGGTGGAAATACATGGAAAAGGACTCTATCTATAAGAAAACCTACCCAGAAGGACTATGTTACCACACTAACAAAACACCATTGATGGGTATTGTTTGGATTGAGAAAGAGAGAGAAATAATCATCTAGTATTGATCATCAATTGGATGAGGATCCTATATCCCAAATATCCCATGATACCTATGAAGTACTCATGGTTCTTATGCTTTAGTTCTTCTCATTCGCTTTTATTTTATTCTCCATTAACTTGTCCAAAATTCAATAAATTGGTTTTATAAATGAGATGTCATTTTTTCATTTAATAATATTGTGTGTCTAAAACATAATTTTTTTATTTTAAATAATAAATCATATATATTTCGCTAATATTTTCTATGAATGTATCCTTTAGGTGGTTTCCTACTAGTCATGTGATATCACACCCAACATACACCCTCAGATGTTTGTAGAACATGTTTTTTATCCATATAAGAGTATTTCCATGTTTGGATATTGTACTAGTTACTCATTTTAGTGGATTTCTTTGTGGGTGTTTATGGGGGTGCCATGGTGTGTTTTAACTCACATTTAACATGCATTTAATTTTTCTATATGTCCCTTTACCACTTTTTGGTATTTTTGGTTTCCAGTTGGGGAAGTAACATGTTAATATTATTCTTATATTATGTTAATACATTTTGTAAACTAATATGAACATTAAATATTATGATTAATGAAAATTTTATCGAATTTGGTTAATTTATATTTGGGGAAACCATTCCCAAAGGGGTTCCTCACTACCCTGGTACAAGTAACTTTGCCTGTGGGGATCTAGAACACCCTTTAGGGAATACAATGGGATGGGATGAGTATGGGGATGGATGAAAACCTAGGTTAGTTCATGAAAATAATTTTCATTTATGGGGAGGTAAAAACCCTTTGGATGATTACTGAAATGTTATAATCCATATGTATTTCTGTTTTTGTTAATTTTGGGTCATAAAATTACATAATTCATGACAAAAAACAATGGTATTTTCATTATTTTTTACAGGTGTCTTGTGTGTTTAACTAGTTTCTATTATTTTATATTATAATATTATTAATTTTTTATGATGTATTCTAAATGAAATAGGTGTATTAATGGTGGATAATATTTCATTAGCATATAGACCTCCCTTTTGGTGCATTCAGTTGGCATAGTAGTTGGTGATTTCCAAATCGATGATCGAGAATCATAATTCTCTAGATAGGAATTAGTTTTTTGGTATAATTATAGATTCCTTATTGTTAGGATTTCAATGGCGGTATCCCTATTATTTTACAAATAACTTTGAATATATGATAAAGGATGTTTAGGAGTGTTAGAATACTTATCATGATCAGGTGAGGAGGCTAATGGAGTTTTTATTTAGAGACCTTATTTTCTTGATGTTCTCCCCTCGTCCTGAATACTTCGTGTTTTTTATGGTACATAATATTTTTCCCATATTTTTTGGACACTTTTTGGTATTAGAGTTTGGGGGAGAGGTGTATTATCAATTTTCTTGTATCCCCACATATAGACAAAGTTCATGATGTTTTTCATGTGTCTTATCTATGATAATATCTTCATGATGTTTCCCACATCATTGATTGGAAATATTCAGATATAGAAGATGATAATAAGTTATTTTAATATCCATTTGTGACACATTATCATCTTTTGAAATTGTTATCCTGACATGTTATCTAATTGGGTTGAGTTCTATTGTGGTAGATTAGCTTGGTTGAGATTACATAAGAGTGGAAGTCATATATGTGTACATAGTATACTTAGTTATTCATATAATAATAAGTTTCATGAATTTTTTGAATCTTGTATTACATATTTTATGTTGGATTTATGATGATGATGATTGAGTTTTATTTGTGAGTTTTTAATATGTTTTTATACTTATTTGAGTGAAATTACCTAGGCCAGTTTTCAGTTGTTTCTCGAAGAAGGAGATATATATTATGGTTGGTTTTTATTCATGTGGATGTTAATAATTTTAGAGATATCTAATGTAATGTCCCAAGCCCTTCAAAACATTCCTTTTTTAGGGTTGGTGGTGTTCTGGTGTAATTTTGTTGAAAACTATATGCTAGAGGTGATGTCTTGTCCTTTTAAGAGTACACCACACCATTTTTGGTGGGTATGGTTGTGGAAGTTTTTGGAGAATTGGACATTCCATGGATTGTTTTTTGGTATTTTTTGCAGGATCTGATCATGTTGTTTTCCATTTTGATAATTTTGAAACCCCGCTGCATGTGACAAGGATTTTCAGGCCATGGTGGGAGGAATTTTTTTGTGGTGGTAGATTTGTGTTGCTTGATCTATATAGACATGAAATTGGAGGTTTGGTTCCTAGTCAAATGTGTCATTAAGGTGTTTTTAAAATTCCAAAAAAAATATTTATCCTACAAAAGAACATTTACAATTGATTTTACATTGTGTGTTGTGGTGTCATGACAACATGGTGGAGGAAATTGAGATGTGTTTATAAATATGGAGTTGGAAATCCATTAGGTTGGTCTTATAATATTCCCTATGACCATTAGATGACCCATAACCACTTCTCCACTCCATATCCTTAATTTATTGAGTGTTTTGATGTCATGGGTCAATGGATTCATTTGTTGAGGATCACAATGTGATCTATTAGTCTATTCATCCCACTCTTTGTGTTCCTCCTTCAGGAAATAGATTCATTGAACGGTCCCTTGTTTTAGGTAAATCTTTCTATCATAGTTTGAGGATGTCTTGTTATTTTTGTATCTGATGGGATTCATTTTCAATTTTGATGTGTTCCATATTCAATTCAATGATGGATGATTCATTATTCATGTATGATCATTACATGGGCCTTAGTTTGAGGTTTGTGATTATATCTCTAACTTTCTTATTTTGTGAACATGATAAAAAAAATGTTTTTTTTCATTTTGGTGAATGTTAAGAATCAATTTAAACAAAGATAATAAACTTATTAAGGTTAATTTAATGAGAAGGGGGAATCCTATTATGGATATATTATTTCTATTTTATTTATTATGTGATTGATTTATTTCGTGAGGATAGAATTTATAATTACTTTTATTCTGTTCAATTAACTTATAATGAATGAATTATTCCACCTTTTAAAATTATTAAAAATGTAATTGTGGTAATGAGAATTTTTTTTATTTAACTGTATTAAATAAATGTATCTTGTGAATATGGTAAGTAAACAAATTATAAAAATACTATAATATAACATCTTTAATTTGGAATAATTAATATTTTTTTGTGTCATATGCAGTTAGACATTATTCCTTGATGATGTTAATATTTTACAATTCTTTAAAGACAAATATAATTTTATTATATGTTTTATACCCCAGACTAATTAGGGGTTAAAATAATAAATGATATGATTATTCTAACCGAGGATAACCATTATTTTCAGGAGCCGAATTGATTAAAACTCCACCATTAAGCATTAATGACTTGGAGTAGTGATCATGATAGATGAACTTTGGGGAATATCCCTAGGGTTTCTACGAGTGAAGATAAAGACCACTAAAAGGAACATGTATTGGAACATGGGACAATCAGTAGTCTAATGACCTTTTTGGGAATGTTGGTGGGGCCAAGCGTGGGGACCACATGTCTATGGGGCCACTGGTGGTACCTAGTGGGCCAAGATATGATGACCTTGTTATGGAGGGTTTTCTATACTATCAGTGGGGCACATTTGTTAAATTAGCATTAGAGAAGGAAAATCTACTTATGTGTGGTGGTATTTCTTACATTGATATGTAACATCAACTATGAATAAGTTATTCTATAATTGGGTTGTGATTTTTATACCCGATACTGATTAAAGTTTAAATTATTAATGATATGACACATATCAAAATAGGGAACATTTAATTTTTGGAGCCTAAATGATTACAACTCCATAGTTATGTATTTATAGAATGGAATAGTTATTATAATGGGTTGTCATCATGGAATATTCCCAAGGAATGTGTGAGTGAAGGAAAATCAAACTCGAATGAGAATTTGGTGGCTTGTGGGGATATTTATTACTCTTATAACCCAGTAGGGCATGTGGGTGGGCCCATAGGAAGGGACCACATGTATATGGGGATTCTAGTGGTAAATAGTGGTTCATGACTTGACAACCATGTTCATAAGGGTGTATGTACTATTAATGGGGACTGGTTGTTACAATCATGTTTTATTTTATATGAATTGTTGTGATTAAAGGGATGGCTTGTTAGTAACTTTTATAATGGATAATCATCTAAAACCAATTATTTGTAAAACATTGATTCATATGTTATGTTATGTAAAGGTATATTTTGTTCATAGTTGAGAACATGGATTTTCCCATTCTCTTCTAATTATGATTTCTTATTTTTAGATTATGGATAGGTTTCCTTGGTTGATGTGTTTTAGTGTCCTTAGATATTCATTATGACATTTTAATAATGGTTCAATATAAATTGAATGATATTTATATGAATATTACTAATGATCATGGAATGGTAAAAAGTAATATTGAATGAAAAATTATTATGGGTTGAATATGCATACATATATGACCAACCCAAAATGATTAATTGGAATATTGAAATGGATTATGAATAATGTTGGGTGGCTTAACTCTCTTATAAGAAATAGAACCCGAGATAGGTTCCCCTGTTTGATGCATGTGGGATGATTATTTTCATATAGAGGTATCACATGGGGGTGTAACATTGGTAACATATCTGATGGTGGATTTAGATGTAGTTTCATTGTGTGAATCTATAAGCGTGGCTTTTGTATGACAATATATACACCTCCATCCTTATGTTTCTCTATACACACAACCTATGAATGATAACCTAACCAAGACCTAATTGTACTAAGGGTGTTTTCCTCAACATACCTGGTTGTTTAGAATGGATTAATGACTAACCCATCACACTTTATCCCCCATCTATTGTGGTTTTGATGGTGGTTGTTGGTGATACACAATAATGGGAAATTATCAAGGTGGAGGAAGATGATAAATGTATTGGTGATCAAGCATTGAAGGTGGGGGGAACATGGATGATTTATTTTAAATTAATGGTAATTTAATCCTCTGATATATGATGATATAATGGTATGGAATTATTCTAAAATAAGATTTTGGGCCTCATGCTATTTTGGGTGGGTAGGGGTTCCTCCTTGACTCACATCAGATACAGTTGGTTTCTTTATTGATGGATGTGGAATTTATGGTAGATTAATAGGAATGATATAAAACCAGTTGTCATGTGGTTTTAGGACACATTTATCTATTATTTTGACAAAACATTACTATATTTAGTTGAGTGATATTGTGACTGAGCCCTGGTGAGGATGAAGTAAAACATGTTGATATTTTGGTTCTGATTGGGCATGAAATTTTGTGTGTGAGGAATTATAATGCATTTTCACATTATCTCGAATGATTTTATATGTGATACATCTATGTATACATGTATTCACACCCCACACAAACACACACACACACACACATAGTTATATATATAATGTTTTTCATGTTTCCATGTTTGTGGTTGTTGTCGAGCTAAACATTATCATCTTAGGTTCGTGATGTTTAGATGGACCCAGTAAACAATTTTTTGGGTTTTTATTTATTTAGAGATTGATGTATTTTATTCATATAGAGATGAATTGTCAATTTAGTTGTGTATTTTTTTTATTTACTGGTGGATTTTTTAGTGGTTTATGTATGATCAATGGAATTTTTTTGTGTAATTCCTCATATTATGCATGAAATATCGGTGATGATAATCACCAAAATGTGGCCAAATAGAAGTGGGATTTAGGGGTCAGTCATTCCATCTCTGTGGGCTCATGAGTGGTTCCAAATGGGGGTGGCTCATAAAAGAAGAGATGTGGGGTAATTCTTAAAAATGAGACATGGTTGATGGTCATGGTATAATTATTCCACAATCACATTAACATTGTAAAAAGAATGTGTTTGTTCACTACATTGTTCATTAGGCCATCCATGTCAACCTCACATTGTTAATAATACATCCAAATTTATATCCCTAAATTTATAATAAGCTCATTAAATCTGATTTTTTTCTATTAGGATCCTAAATATTGGTTCTACCTTGTTAAATACCATAACCAGGGGTGAATCAGGGTATAAAAAACTGAAAACATCCACATTTGGTTCTTGTTTCATCATTAAACAAAACACCCTTTTATCACCATACTATATCATCGTATGACCATAAATTAAATAAGATAGGAGACACATTAATTTTACATGGTCCACCCTTAACAAGGATAGTATAATATTTATGAAAAAAAATGTGATTTTGTAACAAATATACTAAATCACAATGTTGTTATAATGATTAGAGAGTACTCAATATCTATCAGAGTTATCTACCAATCACACTTTGAAATAAAAATTTTCTCCCATGTGAAGGGTTCTAAATAATTTTTCAATAGACTCTTATATGGATCAAATCATTCAGTACTATGTTCTCCCCATTTGGATAATCATGAATTTAATATTCATCCACGTGATGAAGACATAATTACCTCATAAATTCTATGAAATCCCATTTTCATTGGGTAAGAGTAACATTGATGGAACTTTTCAAATTCATGAAAATTGAAACCTTTCATTTTTCTCTGTAAACATTCCTGAAAATTTATTTCTTCATTACACTGATATTATTATAAATACATTACACAAAAAACCATCATGAAAATGTTTCATGAATTGAGAGAATTTGGATCATCTATAAGTATTCATGATTTCCAAATGAGGGGGTGGATTTATGTTTGTAGTTTTTTGTTTAAAATAGTGATTTTTTCCTTCTTACCACAACTTTTTTATGAAACTCTTCATTCTATTAACAAATTCCCCTTTCTTCACTAAACAATTGAAAAAATATTCCATTCATGTGTCACTTCAAAAAATCATGGTGTCATTGTGTATGTCATAACTACTGTGAATATTTCCACATTAAAAAAACCTTGATCTTTAAATAATTGTATGATATTTATTGAATTTCTTGAAATTTTTAAATTTTTATATGGAATACCTTTAACTTAATTTTAATGAATATTATCCATTAATAACGATTTTAATCCTCAAAAATTTAGAAAACATAGGGAAATGTGTCCACCTTTTATGTAAAATAATTTGAATCACTTCATAACATTCCATACAACTATTTTTCATATTTTTTAGCATACAATGTCCACACTATTGTTGTATCTCCATAATTGACCATGTCATCATACATTGTAAACAAAAACAATCAACCAAAAAATATCAAATTAACCTTGTGGGATTTTTTCCAAAAAATCCCCCCATTTTGGTTTGTTTAAAACTCTTCACCCTTTGATAACTTATTAATACTTCTATTACCATCATCTTGGATGTACACTGTGTGATTATATCATATACAAAAATCCTCCACTTTAGAGTCTAGTTAATGAGATGATATTTACTCAACACATAATACAATACACAATTATCCATATTTAGTGTGAGAAACAATTGTAGAATGAAATGTTCATAAATTAATCACATTCGAACTCAATTTCACATAACACTACCTATGAAATAGAAACATTTCATCCCAATAAAAGGTATTAATGATGAATCATCCATAACCCAACAATATTCCTAAATTTATCACAAACTCCATCAGGGAATTATCTTCATTTAATGAACTTCTAAAGTGGAATCATATTTTAAGACTCCAATTGTTTCTCTAGTCCTCCAATTTGATAACTTGGTAAATCATCTTATCTCCCCTTTTAGGAATTTAACTTTTACCCATTTGTCAATAAACTAAATGGTAACACCTTTTCAATCTAGAGAATGGTAATGAAAATATCTCTACACATAAGAAATCAAACACCATACCTCAGGGAGCATGGGTTTAACTTCAACACTTTTCAAGTGAGGGGAATCAACTAACCTCGAAGAGGAAGTCAGAAACATTCCAAAAATACTTTATATAAGGCCTTATAAAAATATCCATAACCTTTATTTATGTTGGTATGATCTCCAACTTTGGAAGTCCATTTTCCACATTCTCCTTAATACAATTATATTTGACATCAATTTTTAATTTCTATGAGTTATGGACTAAGTTGTTATTATATTTTTAGAACTTCAATTATCATAACGTATTATGATCAATGAGTTCACATAAACTCAGATGTCATCAAGATTTTTCATCATTAACAATAACAACATTCATGATTGAGTATCTTGAATATATTAATCTTCTATAGTGTTAAACAAATTCAATATTGTTTCTTTCTTATCCAAAAAAACCCAATCAGCCAATAAAGAATGCATATCCTATCCTTTATTTCCTATTATATGTTGTACCATCCTAATCTAAATCTATATAACCCCATACCTATTGATGATATTTTCCCTTTTATAGCAAACCAATATCCATCATTCCATTGATGCACAAATGTATTCATATTTACATATTTTCATGGGGTTTGTTGGGATACCATTGATATCGTGTCACTTTTCATGTTGGGAAAATGTTCTAGTCTTTTTGTTATTATTTAAAATAGGCTTCCAGTAATTTTTGTATATTTGGAAAAATTGATTATTTTTCATCATCATCTTGTTATAATCTCATTCAAGTACCCATAAGAGATGTCATATATTTGGAATTATCCATTATAAATCTTCTTAAAAACTCAATGATGTATTAGGATTTTCAAATAAGTATCCATTCCTTATATAAGAAACCTATAAACCCAATAAAAACATCATCTCTACTGTCATTAACATTTGAAACTTTCATTTCATGAATTCAGAAACATTTTTCAATGTGTTTCATTTGACCCACAAAATATTATCTCATCAACAAATAACAGAAACATCATCCTTCGATTACCCTAATTACTGAAACATATGTTTTAATAATCTCCTCTACCTTGTAAACTAATCTTGATAAAAAATTCATACAATATTGAATATCACACCGTCATTTCCTTCTTCAATAATTATAAAACCCTTTTCACTGAACAAATTTTTTCTCTTCTTCATGGATAATAATACAAGGTGAATTTTTTATGTAAAAAAATTCCTCTAAATTCCTACCCATATATCTTAACATTACATACATCTGGAATACATTAAACAATCATTTTACTTTAATCGATAATAATAGAAAAAGAGTATCCAACCTCAAAATTGGAGAAAATGTACCATTTACACGGATTTCCATCAACTAAAAGAATATATTTGACCCCAATCAAGATTTTTTTAAATTCTTCACAATATTAATTTAATTTGATCTTGAAGACCCATTTGGCGTTAATGACATTTTTATCTTCTGGCCTCGAAACAGTCTCCCACATTTGATTTTTATCAATTTGGTTTAGATCTTCATTAATAGCTTAAAATAATTTTTCATACTCAATTTAATCATTAAAACATTTCTTCACTACCTATAATTGAGTGGGTGTTTACTATATATACTTCATTCACTTTATTTGAACTATGATTTTCTCATCATTTATTATGCTCTAATTTGAATTTTTTCTAATCTCTTCATTTTCTATGCTCTAAGAGATCTAACGTTATCTTTCTTATCATAAATAACCTCTTATTGATCAATATTTGTCTCATGTACTCACCTTCAGTTTCTTACCACCATATCACAATAATGGTAACTATTTTAACTATATATTTTGGAGAATCAATAAATTTTCTATTAATACATCATTATTTCTGTTGGCCCCTATTTCTAGCCTATTATTGAAGGATTTATTATATTAGTTTATTATAAAATATATGTGGAATATCTCCTCATATTCATGGGATATGAACACTATATTATTATCATTATGAAGAAGAAAGAAATTAATTCCAATGTTCAAAAGTATTTCAATGTTTTACTCCTTCCAAACTATAAAACATATGAATTTTTTTTTTCAAACATAATAAGGATCTATTAGATATGTAGACCAATTTCATGACCACATCCTCTGAAAATTTCTCTAGTATTTAATTTTAAAAAATAAATTTTCCCTTGTTTTTTTATCGTTCAATTACTTGTCTA
This sequence comes from Viscum album, assembly GCA_963277665.1. Classification (NCBI taxonomy): domain Eukaryota; kingdom Viridiplantae; phylum Streptophyta; class Magnoliopsida; order Santalales; family Viscaceae; genus Viscum; species Viscum album. The sequence goes on along the minus strand of OY728161.1, from coordinate 121,762,037 downwards.
AACCACTCCAATTTAGTTAGATTCCGTACTTCCAAAACATGCTGATTTATCACCTATTTTTCAAGACAATCCTATACTTGGGTCTTTTGGAATTTTTTGCCATTCACTATTTGGAACATCATAATATTAAATCAAAGAATCCTTTTATCATCACTACGATATTGTGTTATATAATTATATATCTCAGGAATATTGTAATTTAATAATATATATGAAATCATGATGAAAATATCAATTAAAAGAATGTATATCCTCTTTCTATAATTGGATCATGGTGATATTGGAGCCCAAAGATAAGTATACACTATTTCAAATAATATTATTGAGTTATTTTTTTCCCATGGTGATTTATTGAATGATCTTCCCTTATTTTCAAGGATCACATGTGTGAACATGATTATATGATAATATTGAGAGATCTATCACTACATCACATTTTACTAGATCATTCAATGATGGTTCGAACAAATGGCCAATCCATTTATAACGAATCCTATATTTATCCTCCTAATATAGAAAGAACATACATTCTTCCCCATATAAATGTTATAGATTCTAATTTGTTGTCATTCACTGTGAGACAAATGAACTATCTTTTACCATTATGATACAAAACTTCTTGGTAAATATTACAGAATGACACAAGTCATAATGTTGACTAACTCATAGAATATTGTAAAATATTCCTTCTACACCATAAACATCAGCATGTCTTATATCATTTCACCCAAATATGGATTTTCCAAAGTCGATAATAATTACGGCCTCATTGTTTCAAAATTTGACAAATTCTTCTATTTCATACTCGATTCTTGTGATAATATCATTATTTCTTGTCATTTGGGATGTGAATACACTATCAAGGACCCACACACGAACACAACATGATGATTTGAGGGAAATATCTTTGGCCACATCCTGGTAAATACTTCTTTTCCATGTATTCATATTAATAGATGTTCTATAAGGATATTCTTGATCTTACAAAGAGTATGATGGAACAAAAAACATATTTCCAAGATGAAAAATGATTTTTTGTTTTAACTTAATCAATGATTACTTGAGTTTCTGCATATAACCACATTAGGCCTACTTTTACACTTTCTTATACGTTTTTTTATGATAAATATTTAGATATGTGTCAAAATTATCCACAATATAAATAATTAAAATAATATTAATTTATATATTATTAAACTCTATGTGTATATATTTGATTATCTTGATCCATTTGGTACTTAATATCAATTGAACAAACATTATGGCGATGTCCCATAATTCTACAATAATAACACAAGATATGTGGTGTATCCTTGTATGATGATTTTAATGGACTGATTTTCCTTCATGTTATTTAAAACATCCTATTTTTTTCAAACTCAACCAATTTTCAACTTCTGAGTGAACACATTTGGTCTTGCATTAAAACAACAACATTTTATTTTTGGTCATTTCCCATATGGGCCTTTTAATTCAAATATATATATTTTTAGGTTTTATTGGACTTTTGTGCTTCACTTTCACCATTGGATTAAAGGAGTTAAATGAATTCTTGATGTCATATTAGAAGTTATGATTCCCTCTTAATCTTCTAATTTTATTCATAGGATGTAAAATTCCTCATCGTGGTCTTAAATGAGTTCTCTTTGATCATCAATAATAATATTCAAACCATTGATAACTCTAATATGTTCTTCACCTTTGAGGCTCAAAATCCTTTTTATGATTTCACTAGCATTGAAGACATATGATTTTAATTTTCATCTCTCATCATTGACTTATCTTCATTATACTATTTTATATATTGTTTTACACCATAAAACACTCTATTGGTTTTCAATATTTTGGATCTCAAATAATATATCTATTTAATAATGGCTTCGAGTACTACATGATGACCAACTCTCCCTTCCACTTATCCTTTTTTATTTTCCATCCCTTTCCTTATATGATAATTTCCCACAACCACCAACATATAATTTTACTTGAAATATTTACATTCATTAATTTCTTCTTCCCAAGTCTCATCAATTCTGTCATTCTCATACAAAAGAAAATTCATATTCTTGAATAAATTTATATTAACACTTTTCTTACATTTTAAATTTGATGAAGTCTTCATCAGGGGAGTTTAATCTTTATCCTCATCATTATCTTGAAAATTCTTTGGGAACCCTTATATAATAATTCCAACCTTTCCACATCAAAATAAATAGAGTGGTAGTTTACCTTTAATATTTCCATTTCCTCATTAGAAATTCGATGAATGGAATGAAATTAATTCATCAACATATTCATTTTCCAGGACATCCTCTATAGTGAGATTATTCATGGTCTTGAATTCATCTTCCATCGATTTAACATTCTCGAAATACTCATTATCATCATTTCTCATCTCTTATGAAACAAGAGTGCTCTATAAACTATCTAATGTTAGTTCATTTGGATATATAACCTATAATATAGATACATTCAAATTATTTATAGATGTTAGTATTCTATGAATGTTCTTGATGATCATTAAATCATGAATGATTTATATTAGAACACATATATCTTCCATAACAACTCTCACAATATCATGTAATGAATAAAATAACTCCTTATAGTGCTTTATAAAGTCTTTATACATGTTTAAAAGAACATTCAATTTTTATTTCTGACCTTTGAATCACCCTCAGAGATATTCAGAAAACTTTTCCCAGATAGAATTTGGTAACATACATGACACAACCTTTTTGTACATTGTTATTGATAAGGCTTACCCTATAGAATTTATAACATTTACCATAGATTAAATTCATCCTTGGTATGTTTTTGATAACAAATCCCTATCCATACTGGCTGAAATAACACGCATCACAATAGTAATGAAATCTATACCAAATAATCCAACGTAGTGATGAATTGGATTCTTCAACATTTAAAAATGACTTCCATTATAAATCAAAATCCCACAGTGATAAAAAACCTCCATTACAACCAATAAAAATGGAACAGAATTTTTAACACTATTCATTGATATAAATTTTTTGTTCTACCATGTTAAATTACATGAGATGGGTGTGGCGAATCGGGGTATGAAAAATTGAAACCTTATCCATTTTGATCTTGTTTCATAATTAACCAATGTGATATTTTCTTATCTTTGTGTATCACTATCTGAGAAGAAAATTAAATGATGCATGAGACACAAAAACATTTCATAATTTTCTCTTAAATAGGCCAGTACAAGGAGAATATAAATGAAATGTGATGATATTTAAAATCAAATAAATTTATTGACTATTATAATGTTTTTAGAGGACTCATTTCCTATCCTAGTTCATTACTAATCAGATTTTAAAGATTTATACTCTCTCAACTGACGTGTGCTCAATAATTCTTCATAAGATTTTTTTTGGATCATTTTAATCAATATTCTATAGACCAAATTTGGTTTATCATGAAGAATAACGTTATTCCACTTGATGATAACTTATTTACCTTCAAATGTATTCGAAATTCATTCTTATTTACTTAATATTTACTTCCATGAAACCTTTGACATTCAGGAAAATCAAAGACTTTTGGGAATATCTATGAATATTCATTAAAAAAACATTCTTTAAAAGAAAAAATTATAATGAATATTTCATTCATGAAAATAATTAATTTTTTTTAATAATTTAGTTCATTTCATTCATCAGTAAGGCATTGTGCATTCAAATGGAGGGAGTGTACAACAATTTATAAACATTTTCTACCATTAATGGAGCCTTATTCATTACCATCACCATTCAAATCAACTCTTTATTCATTTCCTAAATCAATCTTAATGTTCTAATATTCTATGAAAAACATCCATCCATGTTTGCTTCCCCAAATACTGGAAACATCACGTGAGTCATCACAATCAAGAAACATTCGCATTCATGAAACATTATATTTTTCAAATTATCCAAAATTTCATGAATTTAATACCTTAATAATATTTTCATAAGATGGAATTGTAAATTAATTTATATGAAACTTTTACATTCCTCTATGTTTTTCACCCAAGGAATTTTGAAAACACTTAGAAATTCAATCACCTTTATGAAAAAATTTCTGAACAACTTTGTGACCTTCCATAACACTATTTTAGTGCTTTATTAATATACTATGTCAAAAACAATGGTGGAAATCCAAATATGACCTTATAAACTTGGTTTACCATAAAAAACAATTCAACCTAAAACACTTCAAAAAAACCATAATGGATTTTGTTCAAAACAATAAACTATTATATTAATTCAAAACCCATAAATAAGATCAAAAACAAATTATATCCCTACAACACATGCTCGATCGTGGTTTATTTTGAAATATGGTGATGGTGAACCTAATAATAACCTACCAAGTTATTTATTAAATTTATTAGTCTTTAAAATACTAGAGATGCCTAGATAACAAGGGGTACTTTAAAAAATATATTTCTATAAACGAATCATACACATTCATAGAATTTAATAAATAAAAAACATGGGTTATCCTAAGGAATCGCCCATATTATCTTTTCCCATGGTTCACAACACTTTCCCTATCCCAAAGGTGTAGTGATGAGAAATTGTGTAGTGATATAAAAACCTGGGAATGATTTCACTCTAAAAAATAAAAGATGGGAAAATATAACATATCCAAGCAAATAAGTTCTATATATATAATAAATACTCATGTGTGAGCTGTAATATATGATAGATAAGAATAAGGATAAACATCCAAAACATAGAAAGGTATGATGGGAAAATGTATATCCATAAATCGATGATACCAAATCCATGATATAAAATCCATGTTAAATGTCATGAAAACCCTCATAAAAAGAAAAATCGAACATGTGAATACATCAACAAAAGTAATTCTTCTCCCATTTCCTTTTTCTTACAATATGATTTCAACATATTCCCAATGGATTATTAAGGCCGTGAACATGAAATACCAATATGATACCACTTTGAATGTACAAAATATATATCACCACACATCTATTAGTTCTTGTTCAGAGTATGTTTTATAAAATATTTCATATGAAATAATTTTCATAAAAAATCCTATTTTTTTATTTTAAAAATTCAACATTCAAAATAAATAAGGAATATGAGAAAAAATATATTATATATAAATCTATATAAATATACAATAAATCTTATATCAAAAAAATATAGGAAATCATATAATAACCATAAATTTAATATTTCTAGCAATGTTCCAAATATGTGAGAAACTTAATAGAATATATAATGAAGTCACACATGGATCACTATTTAGAATTTTTAATCCTATGTATGGGAGGGGAACCCAAGTAAATGAATGGAAATATTTCTATATCTTCATAAAAACATACCCTAGACTTCAAAATCCCCAAAATAATGATTTCATAAGTTAATATATTAATATATATACCATGTTCTTTAAAATGTGTTATATTCAAAAATTATGCTCAATAAATTATGGTGATTTTTAAAAAAAAATATATATTTGATGTTACCTATATTTCATGAATGAAAAAGAATATCTATTTTAAAATCTACTCAAAGGCATTTTATCAAATAGACTAGCTTCTAAAAATAGTCTTTATTATAAATCAAATTATGAGAACACATTCTATTTCCCCAAAAGATTAAACACTATCCATCAGGGACATAAAGACATTCAATTTCATAAAAAACAATAGAAAATAATAGACCATAAGGCATTCTGGGTGAAAATCCATTGGATAGAGACACCTACCTCTAAAATGTTGGAAATAATGTCCCCTTTAAAAATATATATTCTAATGGAAGTTATCGGACATCATCAATTTTCTATCAAAATACTAGATCCATACATAAATTAATTTATAGGGTTTCATTGAATGAGGAGGAGGAAAATTGGGTAAATGTATAGATACCTTCATGATATCCATAAATATTGATTCAAAATTACAAAATAATGAAGGAATAATTCTGATATATCCATGGAGAGGATGAGTTATGCTATAGAGGAATGTGGAATAATATTTGGTCATAATGGGAAAATGAATTGGGTAGGGGATCACATTTAAAAAAATTAAGGGCCATAATGTCAGTAAAAATTTTTATAAAATCCACAGACAGATTATTTAATCATATTTTCCTTATAAAAATCAACTCACACGATTACATGGGAATATAAACAAATTTAGAGAATCCTTGACCTGGCACTCAACCACAATTATACCCCAACATCACCTATTTTATAGTTTCTGTATAATTAATTTGGTTTGAAAAAAAATACACTAAATCTTAAGAAACAACTAGAAACTCATAACCCACCCTCACATAGTTATTTTATGCCTTATACTTACTATACACCCAAACTGTGCCCGAAGACAAATTCAATCTGTTATCCAAATTTTTGAATCCTATATCCTAAAAACCTCTAGAGTGAAAAATGAATCCCGAATGATCTAGAATAATTTGTTTATATGTCACATATGGTTTTATAATAATATATTTAAATAAATTTAGGAATCCATATATTTATATAGTTAATGTTGTAAATTATTATTTGGAGATATGTATTTGTTAATTTCGTCCAAATAAAAGATATATCTATTAGATAAGCTATAAAAATTTGAAATTATTCCATACATAAAATATTTTTTCAAAAGGAAATACATTCATTTTATATCACTTATAGAAATAAAAAATGAAAATAAATTTGAATGATAATTGAGAAATAAAGGAGTTGACAAGGGGAACAAATTCCTCTACATACAGAAGTTGTTTTTCCTATCTATGGAAGATATTAAATATATAAGGAATATATATTTTTAGAAATTTTTTACTTTAATTGACATGGAATATGTTTTTCCAACATGAAATAAAATAAAAAATTAGTTTTATTTATATAGTATATAAGAAAGTAAATTTATATAAATAAATTTAAAATGTAATGTATAAAGATGTTTTTTTAGCATATAAAATATGAAATATATTTCATGTATATAGAATATGTTGTGATATGATAAGGACAATATTTTGGTATAGAAAATGATATATATCATCATTCAAATGAATAATTTTTTAATGAATATGAATTTGAAATACATATTAGAGTGAAAAATATGTTTGATATAGAAGAATATGTGTATAATTTGCATAAAAAATATATTAAAAATATAAATAACTATAAAATTAATCTAGATATAGAAAATGTATTGTTATGCATTGGGAATATTTATCACAACTAATCTGAGATAGTATGTAATCCCTGTTGAGATAATATTTCAGTCGAAGATGGTATTGTGATGTGAGGATCTTTATTCCACAACAAAATCTATGGTACAATGATGTTATCAACATATAAGATTGATCCAATGATAGATATATCATTTTGGAGATCATCAAAATGTTAAAGTGGTTTCAACATTGGGATAGGTGTTCTATAGTTTTAATATATAATATTAAGAAACTAAATAATCAATATTTTAATGAAAAAACAAGTTATGGTAATTCATATGCCCCATGATGAATATCCTGAGTCATATTGAAGATTTAATTATATAATGAACCACGATTTTAAATAAAAAGTAAATGAGAAATAAAAGGGATAAATATTGAAAAATATATATGAGAGAAATACATACATTCATGATATATATAGAATGTTAAAAGTGTTACTATTTTATGAATAATATTCACATAGTTCAGAAACAAAAAAATAAATATATGAAGAGATAAAAAATATTGAGGATCAAATATTTTAATTATAGAGAAGAAATAATATTATTGAATAGAGAGGGTGAGTGAGTGTTTGATCCAATAAATATACTAAAGTTAATATGAAAATTATAAAATATAATTTTCTTATATATGACTAAATCAATTTAATAATAACTAAATAAAATAATTTTATAACATGTGAATTAATTTCATCACCATTCATGTTTCAATTAGTCTGCCTTTTTTTGATAATTGGATTATTTTCTATCTCAAAATTATAAAATTAAGAAATTTATATGTTTTACTTTGATATAATATGTTTTAAACATATCATTAGATTTCATTATGATAAAATAATTTTTCTATAACAATAATTTCTATGATATGTTTTTAATTTTACTCATTTTTTATTAAATAATGGGTAATTAATAATTATAAAATAAAAATGAGAAATTTAAAGAAATTGTTTGTATCATTCAATTTATTTATAAAAATATTTATTTCCTTTTTGTTCAGTAAATTTAAGTAATATGATGTATCAAAATCATGGTGCTGAAAAATATCTAAATTTAACGCCATTTTAATATAAATATACTGAAACTTAATGAATGTATATCTTATGACCTCACAAAAAATATAATGCATATAAAGTTTGTTTCATTGGGGTGTTTATTGGAATATTTACCCACAATCATACACTATTTATTTACTTAAATAATTTCTAGTGATTTTGATATATGTTTCCCTAAAAGATGAGTCGGATAATATTTAATTGGTTACCCATATAGAATGTGTCATATGCACTCTCATATTTTATATTCATAAACATAATTATTTTTAAAAGTTAATTTTATTAAATACCCATTTCAAAGTTCACAACAAACACACCCATGCATGCTTTGTTTGACAGCTCCGTACTCATGATCAGTCAGTCGTCCAATCACGATATGTCCCAATGATAGAGGCTCTGCCTAACAGTGGTGGAATAAGAGTTTACTATGTGGATTCAATCTCCCATGTATCTGATTTCCAAAATAGAAATATAAAATAAATGAACAACCACACTCACATGAAAGAAATAGTAGATAGGAAAACTAAATTATGTTGTGAAAAAATGAAATGTTGGAGAGGGCCTAAGAAACCCATTTATAATATAAAATAACTGATTTCCCTCTATCCTGATCAATTTAAAAACCAATATAGATGGAAATAAAAAAATTGGGGGATCTAATCTAAATAATAAGATGTAAATGAACATAGTCTGTTTGTCCAAATCGAGCTATCCAACTCGACCAAGAACATCCCATGATCAACATACAATGACATAGGGATGGTTTCTTGGGTACCCATGTAATAAAACAGTTATTCTAATTGTCTTGAGAATAAACTGAGTGATTACACAACCTTAACCGACATCGCCAAAACTTAAAAGGCTAGAAATAAATGCCGAAGGGTTTCAAATGCAAGTGGGGTTGATTTTCCCTTAAAAAATAAATCACTTACCATACAACCCTAACAAGAAAACAAAAATATGATGCATGATGAAAAAAATAAAACACAACCCTCAAATCGATAACATCCCACACCAAAGTTTGCTATAGTTAAGACATGTAATCATTAATGTAAGAAATTAAAGATAACTACCATAAAATCCATGAAAACCATGAGGATCTATGATCCCCAATATCCATGCTCCAATATCCACAAACATCCCAAGTATCACAAGGTGGTGCTAAATAAATGTGAAACAATACATTGCTCATGTACCTAATGATAGCATCTACAAAATCAACAAATTTCCCAAGAATTGATGAGTATAAAACATAGTTGGATTTACCCAATGAATTCTATACTCACGTCACCAGGATGAAAAAGATAGAAACATTTATATAGAACAATTTCCCAAAATAGTTTATAACCATATATAAATAAGTTCCAAAACCAATTACTCCAAGGGTAAAAAATTTCAATTTTCAACTTATTTTTCAAAAAGTAACCCTTATAGATATTTAATAAAACAAGGCTTTAAAAACCATTAATCAATATCATTTTGGAATACCCATTTCATAGTTCACAAAAAACACACCAATTCATGCTTTGTTTCACAATTCCATACTCATGATTGGTCTCTCATTCAATCATGATATATCCCAATGGAAAAGACCCGCATTCCAGGGTCATATACATTGAACCCCAGTGGTACATATCCCATATTCATGATCATGTTGAACATGAACTCCCATAACCCATATATGAAAATCCCGTTCAATTAAACCAATTCAAACAATTTCAATAAAATTTTCATTTATTTAAAACCATTAAATAAAATGATTCCAATCCACCTTTTCATTTTAATAAAAACGTTAAATTTACTGAAAATAGTTTAATGAAATCTCTATTCCATAATTCCAGAAAATCTATTTTTGAAACATCAGTTTCAAATCAAGAATCCAACACTTTATTCACAAGCACCAATTTTACAAACATCCATAACCATCCAAATTTTTTTTCAATAAATCATAAATCATCAAATTAAAAATCAAATACACACAATGAAATCTATTTGAAACCATGCCATTTATTTCTACTAAGAGGAGTCAAGAGTGAGGCCTCCTACCCTAAATGTTTTGATGAAAATCGAAAACGGACGAAGAATTCCCACGAAACCGGATATGAATTCCACATAATTTCCTTATTTATCCTCCCCTATAATGATTATAACCAACTCTCAACATATTTAGTATCCAAAATATTATATCTACACATAATGGGCATATATCTAATATGATTAGAGGAGAATAGAAATATATATAAGTAGATATAAGGACACAAGACAAGAATGGTGAAGAACGAGGACATACATCAAGAATCCAACTTAAAATCACCAAGGTAAGCCTTTGGATTGCATATGGATCAATGGGAGAACCAATTTGGCCTTAAAATAATCCAAATGCTGAGTTAGGACTGGTCTGAGAAAAAATGATTAGATTAATGGCAAGTTCAACCTATATCCACTTCATTAGGATCTTACTTTAACGTCACACAAAGTTAGTTCTCATGGTTAGAAAAATGGTGTGCTGAACATGAAATTAGATACTATCTAGGAAGACCCTTACATATCCTCCTACCATAGTTTCTTTAACTGTGTGCACACCATGTTGAATCTCCCTACCTTAAACCTAGTACTCCAAACAATTTTTCCTAGGATTTGTGCACGATTTGGACAACCCATGCACATCTTGTTCACCTCTCCTTTATCCCCCAAAACATATACAATGTTCACCAAACTCTCCCAACATTCACCCATATCATTTATATACAAAAAAATAATGAAATGGTTACTTACCAGAAATAAGGGGTATTATATTCTCCCCACCATTGGTCTTTTCATCCCTATAATGTAGAACAACATCACTATCTTGAAAGAGTTATGACCATTTCTCTTTTAGTTCCTTCTCACATTCCCATGTCTCTTCCTGATCAAATCCATGTTTCCAAAAACCATCTCTTGATTAATAATTTTTAATGAAATAAATTCTCTTCCCTAGCCAAAATATGCACCAGGTTATGTAATAATGAAGCATCCAGATTTAGGACAATGTGATCATGATTGATCACATGGTTAGGGTCAGAATGATAATTTTTCAACTAAGATACCTAGAACATGTTATGAAATAAACCAAACCATGGTGGAAATTCTAAAAGATATTCCACCTCTCCAACCCATTCCAATATATCTAAATGTACTATATATCAGGGAGATAACTTTCCCTGCTTCCCAAAAAAGATGGTGTCCATGACTTGGAGAAAGACGCAAGAACACATGATCACACACCATGAACAAAAACGGCTATTGATGATGATTCACATAGAATTTTTGATTACTATGATTCATCTCCTTCCATTTCATAAACAATCAAATATTTTCCATTGCTTCATCGACAAGGGTCATCCCTACTAGTGAAGTCTCACCTGTTTCCACCCAGCATAATGAAGAACATCAAGGTCACCTATAACAAGATTTAAAAGGATCCATATGTATGAAGTCCTAGTAACTGTCATTATATGATAACTCCATTAAATGTATGTTCTCTTCCCATGAGATACCAAAATACATTACACAAGCCTGAAATTTTTTTTGGAATGTATATTTCTTCCTTTCAGATTTCCCTTCCGTCTGAGTCTGATTCACTGTAAAAATAATCAATTGAGTCTGAGGGTCCTTCTGTAAGGATTTTGGGAAATAGGATCTAAAACTCAGATCTCTATCCGACATAATTGAAACTGGTATGCTATGTGTATTTACCACTTCATGGATATAGTTTTTTGGATAGATCCCCCACCATATGAGTTTAACGAATATGGGTGAAATGGGATTACTTTGTGAGCCAATCCACTATCACCCATATGGAATCATGTTTCTGAAAGAATAATTGTAGAACTATATTAAAATACAATGTTATCTACTCCCATTTTCACTCTAGGATAGGTAATGATGGCAATATTTCTACTAGTGACTGATTCTTTTCTTTAAAGTGCTGACTGATTAAACACATTTAAAAGAACTCAACCACTTTCCTTAGCATATCACTACACCAAAACTGTGCCTTCAATACATCATTCATCTTTTGTATACAAGTATTCACAACCCATATCGAATGGTTTTATGCATGAAGATGTTGTTCTTCAAAATCCATAGGTAAAAAAATCCTATCTATGAACCACAAAACTAAACTACCATAATGATTCAAACCCTCAATGGTCTCCCCACCATTGAGTTTTGAACTCATAACCATGTATTTCACATAAAATGTGTGTTCCTCTCTGACCATGTTTTCCAACTCCCAAACTAGAGAAACTAAAAATAAAACCACAACATCACCTCGGTCTTCAAATTCTGTATGCATGTCAGCTATGACCGACATCATCTACCATTCATTCGAAGCTTCTTTTTCCAAATGACCATTTGAATTTTGGTTTAATGAATCTACCACCAAATTATCTTCTCCAGGTGTATACATCATGTAAAACTCAGACAAATGAAGATCCTCCATCTAACTCCTCTTCCTAAGATTGAAATCCTATTGTGAGAAAATGTGCTTTAATCATTTATGAACCATAACCATGGTAATTTTTTCCATAATGTGATAATGATGCCAATTATTTATGGAATGGAAAATTAATTCTAACTCCAAATCATGTGTTGGTAATTATTCTCATGCACTCTCAATTTCCTTAAACCACAAGGAACCACATGGTCTCATTGCATGAGAACATATCCCAACAAGGGTTTGAAAACATCGTAGTAAACCATGTACCCCTATCATGATTTCAGAAAAATGAAGACATATAATGATGTAAGATTAACATTCAACTCTTGAAAAGACTTCTAGAATTCATTATCCCATTGGAATTGAACGTTATTCATTTTAAAAGTTTTCATTGGAGATGCTAGTTGTGATAAGTAACACACATAGTAACAGTAACAACCAACGAGACAAATAAATATAAGAATCTAAAAACGTTTTTTGGATGTTTCTTAGAGATAATAGCCTCTATCTTTTCAGGATCCAATGAACCACCTTTTCCCAAAATGACATGGTCGGGAAAGAAAACCTCTTGTATAAAAAAATAACATATGATAGTTTGGCATAAAAACTATGATCTATCATGATTTTTGACATCATCGCTAGGTGTTCCTCATGATCTTCTCTTGTCCTTGAGTACACCAATATGTCATCCACAAAAAAAAAGAATCCATATATCTCTGACATATCTGATTCATCAATTCTATAAAGGCCACTGGTGAATTCATAAGATTGAAAGGCATGAATACATATCCATAAGGGAAATATCTGCTTTTAAAAAATGTATTCAAAACATCGTCCTTATAAACTCATAATTGATGATATCCTGATCACAAGTCATTTTTAGGACACCACTGAGCTCCCCTAATTTTATTGAACATGTCAACAATGTATGAAGGTGGATTTATATACTTTATATAGCTTGGTTATGTTTATGATAATAAATGCACAATTGAAGAGTTCCATCTATTTTTTTACAAACAAGACTGCTACTTCCCAGGCAGAAAAACAAGGCAGAATGAAACCTTTTTCATTCCAGAACAACTAATTGCATTTTATTTCCCATAATTCTATTGGTTAAATCCTATAATATTTAAGGGAAATAGGATTGTTCCCTAGATGAAGATAAATCATAAAATACACTTACCTTATTTGTGGTAACCCTGCAATGTTGTTGAGAAATAAATCTCAATATTTATTTTGAATGCTGGAAATATAATATCTTCGATCACTTCCAATGATTCCAATGTTAATGTTGCAAACTAGTAAGTGATAATTCCCACTATAGATTCCAGAAAACCCATTTCACTTGTTATTACAACCCTTTTTCCTCTAAATATATTTTTGACACCCTCCTAAATTTCAAAAATAACTGTTCTGGTGTAACAATCAGTGTTAACTGTAAACATTGTCAAAAAAATCCATACACATGATTAAATCAAATAAATCCATATACAACACTGAAATTACCCACATCAACTCAAAAAAATAAATTTTCATAGAACAGTCCATACATAAAAGGCTCAACATTCTCTTTTACCAAAAGGAAATTGAATTTTTAACAAGGAAGGTATCATTTGAAGTTTTAAACATAAAAATACAACAACAAAATAAGCAAAGAAGGAATGTGATTCAACAGTATCAAATAGAACATATATAAGGGTAGAATTCACAAGAATCATACCTATCACCATTGATGGAACTACAAGATCATCTAGAATCACTTACTTAGTTCCATACAACATCATTATTGATACACTCCGCGCCTTGTCGCCATATTGAGATTGTCCCTACTTAGTGGTCATAGTGTTCCTACAATCACCATGACTATATCAATTCTACTGATGAGTCTTATTCTTCTAGCCTCATCATGTCATCGCATACGATGCTTGAGAAGCCTAGGAAGTGCCTCAAGGACCAGACCTTCGATCGACGCGACAATAGAACTGAATATTCCACATCTTATTTTATTTATGGAATTCCCTACGTTAGGACATATACTCTCGCTTCATGTGGTCAAATGAACCACATTGAAAATAGGCTTCTTTTCTCTTGGGGTATATAGGAAGGTTCACTAATCTATCCATTTTATTTTGATAACCACTCCCACATTGGAATTTTGTTTCCCTCTTCCGTTTTCTTCTTGAATTTGAGTTCCCCCCATTTCTCATAGGTATCACCATCCATACACCTCCCAAAGATCAATTGATATCACATTAATACACTATTTCTCTTCTCACCATCCCTGTATAATCTGTAATATAGAGTACCATAATCTTCGAACAAATATCCTATGGTAGATTTGATTCGAAGATGCATGCCTTCAAGGATGCACAAGCTGAAATATCTGGTAAAAATTGCACTAAATTAATAAATTTAGATGGATACTCTATGATAGAGAGATTATCATGCTTCAAGATAAAGAAATTATAAATTTTATAAATCTATAACATGTGGGGATATTTTTTTGTTTAATAGTTTTTTAAAATTCTCCCAACATAGGCCATGATCCCCTTTGGCATGTAGAACTAGATCCCACCATAGGATTGCAAGATCCTTGAGAATATATGTGTCTTTATTAACCATGAAATCTATTGGTGTGATGATGCAATCGAATATATGATTCATCATATTCAGCCACACCTCCACCTTTTCAGGTTTAGAATCACCTGAGATTATTGGTGGTTTCTACTTTATGAACTAGATGGAATGATCCACATGCCACGACTCATCCCTCCGGTTCCTTGTTTACATAGAATAGAATGCTTGAAAAATACTCATTACCACCCTTTGGTTCTACTGTAGCTCAAGTGAAACCACATTCCAAACATCTTCTTCCAGTTGGTTTCTATGACAACTACCAGGTTCCATTTTCTAAAAAACAACAAACTATTAATGTGAAACTCACTAGAAATAGATGGATTAGCATATCAAATTAAATCACATCAACTAAAACAACATTTATTTCCAAAATCAACCATTTTTAAGTCGTACAACATTATTTTGGACAATCAAACCATTTTCAAAATATGTCAACCATACTCTATCCAAAGTTATTCATTTGAAAAAATCTCATATTTTTCAAAAAACAACACCTTTTATCCAATAATAAATCATTACTCCATCATGAAATATGAAATCCTAGTGGTAATTTTTTACTCTAATGCATTCCATTATCATCTAATTGGATAAACCCATGAAAATGAGCTTCTATAGTCCTATACATGTCATAAAAACACGTATGCAACCAACTCCCTAGTAACATGATGTTCAATATAAAATGGTCAGCTACATATTTAATTCACTACATTTCATGTCTCAAAGATCTTAATCCTTTCAATGATCACAACCCATAGAATATAAAAGAATGTATTTAAACTCCAAGACCAACAAAACTGATGACTACTTGTTCAACAGGTAAAGGAACAAGCTGACACCACTTATTTCAAACAATCTTTTGGATCGAACAAACTAAAATAATTTTTAACGAACCAATTATTATCATTGGATTGCTAATACAATGAATCAATATTGGTTCTTAAGATACATACCAAAGACACCAATTGATGGTAGTAAATTCTTAAGGGTTTTAAATGTGAGTGGGGGATGATTTACCCTTTATGAAATAAACCACTAACCAAAAAACCAAAACAAAATAACCCAGTATATAATTGATGATAAAAACAAAACAACTGAACCCTAATATCTATAATATCCCACAAAGAAGCATCCTAAAGTGGTATTCAAGTATCTATCAATGTAAATAATGTAATTTAACTATGATAAAATCCAATACAACCATGAGACACCATGCTTCACAAGATCCATGCTCCAATGTCACTGAACAACCCAAGTATCATGAGGTGGTTCTTAATATGTGTGATACATTACCTTTTCCCATTTCTCATAAGATAGCATCTAAAAAAGTAAAAAATTTATAAATAAGGGGTGAGTATAAAACCTATTACCCTATTTTGAAAGACATCCCAACTCATACCTCTAGCATATAAAAGTTATAAACTTTTATATAAAACTGTTTCTATAAAATAATTTCCTAAAATATTTTATAAGAAAATATAATAAAGTTCCAAAACCAATTAAACCAAGTGTAAACAATTTCCATTTACAACCAATTTTCTAGAATGTCACACTTCCATAAAATTAACCAAATATGGATTAAAATTCCATTTCTCAATATCATTTTGGCATACCCTTTTCATAGTTCACAACACATAGACCCATGCATGCTTCTTCTAATAGTACCATACTCATAAGTGGTTTCCCGTCCAATCACCTTATGTCATAATGTCACACACCCCTCATTAAGGATCAAACACCTTGTTCCCCAATGGTACATGTCCCTTATTTATTGCCATATTGAACATGAACACAACAAACCCATATATGCCAAAACCATTCACATAAACCAATTCAAACCATTTCAATAAAAATATTCTTTCATTGAAAAACATTGAATGAAAAAAATTACAATCAAAAATTTCATTTCAATCAAACCATTCCTTTAACAGAAAACACATTAATCAAATCCATGTTCCATAATTCTAGAAATACCATTTCAAAAATTCATTTTAAAAACCTGAATTCAACACTTTATTCTCAAGAACCAATTTTACAGATATCCACATCCATCAAAAAAATTATTTCAATCAATAATAAATCGGGCTATTCAAAATCAAATCCACAAAAACAAATGAATATGAATCCATGCCATTCAGTTAAACTAAGAGGACTTGAGAGTGAAGAAAACTACCTCGAAGGTTTTGATCAAAACTAAAAGCAAACAAAGAACACTTAGGAAACCACGTAAGAATATCCTTTAACCGCCTTAGATATCTACTATTATCATGATTGAGAGAAAATATAAACATATTTGGCATCCAAAATCTTATATCTACCCAAAATGGGCATAGATATGAGAAACTGAGAGGAGTGGATAAGTAGATCGATGTAGATCTTAGTACATCTGAAATGAACGATTAAGAATAATAACATACTTCAAGAAAACAACTTTGAATCCCCTATAGAACCCTTCATATTACCTCTAGATCAATGGTATAAACTTCTTTGGCATTAGGATAAGAAAAATCCAATGATAGATCTATGTTGGGAAAAAAGTGTGGATTAAAGGAAAAGAAGACCTCGATCCATTTTATAGGATCTTACATTAACCATGTGCATGTTTAGTTCCCACGGTTTGACAAATCGTGCACTAACAGTGCATTAACTACTATCTGGGAAGACCCTCTCATGACCTCCTTTCATGGTCTTCATAACTATGCACACTCCATGCTGAAGCACTCTACCTCAATCCTTCTACTGAACAAGATTTCTCTTAGGATTTATGCATTGATTGGACAACTAGAGTGCATCCCATGTGCCTCTCATTTAACCCCCTAAAACATATTTACAATTCACCAAAATCTCCCAAGCTTCACACAAAACCGTTATATACTGAAAAACATAAATAAAGGGTTATATACCTGAAACTGGGGGTACTACAACCCATGCTTCATGGATTCCAGATAAGGGATTGAGTAATACTCAATAGGGAACCAACAACATGATCTTGTACTACAGAAATAGTAACCATGATATGTGATCATGATATGCTAAACTAATGTAATGAAATAAAATAGTTTCAATATATAACTTATTAAAATAAATATATCTAATATCAATCCTTAATTCCAAAACCATGATAGAAAATAACAACATTATAATTTTCTAGAATTTCTTTAATAATAAACATAAACAAAATAGGAACTCTTAGTAAATAAATCCCTTTGTTCCCGTACACATGCCTCCACAATGTGAGTACGACCCTAGGGTGAATCCATGTATTTATCCCATAACTATCTAAAAGGAGGAACCCCATTTTCATAAACTGCGTTTTATGAATCCAAACACTCATTTAGATTCTAAGAGTGTGGGAAATAGCTCTAGATTATATTTAAGTTGAAGAATGATATATTCCTATAGTGACCCTACGAAATCCATGGTTAATATCGTCCCCATATCCAAGGACTCTCACGTGGGAATCTAATATCTCATGAATACCCAATGGGTGACACACTGCATGGTGTGTCCACCAAATCATAAGGGGCTATCCTAGGCATTAAATGAAGGTTTCCATTAAGATACCCTTTTATGTTTCCCCATCTCTTGTTAGGTGTGAACCTCATCAAAGACCTCATATAACCATTTAAATCCCATACACACCATGGACATTCACAATGGTTATATAATAACTTTATAATCTCATATATCTTAGGCATTATATTTTTAAGGTCCCAACAACCTATAAGAAACCTGGAGACCTTTCTATTATGGTAATCATATTATTTTCACCTTCTTTATGAAATCTAATACATACCATTCAATCTAATGGTGATTTCATATCTATGGAATCCTAGTGTAATAACCCAGACTCAGTTCACATACATGTAATCAAACCCAATCTGATGCATGGCTCCAAGTAGGCATCCCCATATTCCAGAAGATGCAAACATGTAGCAAGATTCTATGATGGTACGGTGTGGAGACTATACTGTCATGAACTGAGTGAAAAACAATTTTTTATCTTAATAATATGCAGATGATACCATTATATTACATAAATAGTAGAAACCTATATTATGCAAACAATATAAACATTCTGATGAAACCATAAGCAATAACAATAGTGAATATATATGATGATAATTTTAGGATACTATATAAAAATGAAGGCATACAGGCAAGTTGGAACAGTTATCTACATGTATATAAAATGACCAAAAAGACCAATGTTTATATCCCCAAATACATCATGATCCATGGATCATTCCTAAGATCCCAATCTCCCACACTATAATTCAATCAAAGATCCATGACAGGGAGTGTGCCTTTATCCCTACCCTCATCCATGAAGTTTTTTTGACTAAAAAATGACTTCTAGAATATGGTGCGGGATATTACCATTATGCCACTACCAATAGTTTTAATAAAAAACCCAGTCTGTGTATAAAATCTTTAACGTTTTCTATGTATAATAAGTAAATATGAAAAATTAATTATATATATAATCATGTAAATGCGTGGAATATTTAACTAAAATATGGCTATAAAATTTAACCATCAACATATATAAAATTATAATATAATATTTTAAAATAGATTTTGAATGTACCATATATATAAAGAGTATGAGACCTAGATGGGATAATACCCAAGGAAAAAAACAAGGTGACATCCCCTTGGTCGTGGATGTTGTCCAAGGTGGCCTTGAAATAGTTTAGAACTACATGGAAATAGAAACCATGGACCATGGATATGAATTCATGTATTTAAAGATATGAATATACATTTGGGTCATAGGTTCTGGACTTCAATATCTTAGTCATTGTCATAGTGGTAATTAAGTTGGTGCCATACTGCATGACCCATCATCCTTACCATACCATGATATTCTCATCAATCTATTAATAAAAATACACAAGGGATATGTTGTTGTCCATACACAATTTCAATTATCCAAATAAATAGGTATACATGAAGATATCATCCACATAATTATAACATCATCATTTAATCCATTCATTTATCCATTTTATTAACATCAGTCTTCCACTGTGGTAGAAATCCCATGCACCATAACGGCTGGTTTTAGTTTATGCATGATAACAAAAATTTACCAAGGGGTTTATTCAATTTGAGTATGAAAACATAAAATAGGGTCAACGTACAATGGGGTAATCATATCCATTTTCCAACCAAATAATTTATGAAATTACAAAAAAATGTGCAATGTCTAGAAGGTCTTTTATGAAGCACAAATATGATAATCAATCAATGACTAAACCCTAGTGAAAAAGTATACACCATCTACCTTAATGCATTATATGAACACTCTTCCAGTATCATCTTTCTATTTGGGATAGAATAGTAGAAATTAGAAAACTAGAAAGCACCTGGGTAATTTAAAAAAAGTGATGGCATGAAGATCAAACAATGGATAGTGATCAAAGCTAGGAAAGGAAGGTAATAGTTTTAATCTATTAATAATATAATTTTACGGATATAAAGAATAATGAAATGAAATATCAGATTGAGGGATGGAGTCACATCCTTTTCTAAGCCATGGATGATCTCATGAGTGAGGAGGTTCTATGCATGGTGGGGGAAACGGAAAGTGATGAGAGTTATAAATAAAAGAGGGGAAAATTGAATTTTCATCCAACTTATGTGGGCTCTCATTTTGGCCGCATGATTTGAGATACCGTTGATTGACTATGCAATAGCCACTTCCTAGGAATAGTAGTCCTACATGGACTACTTGAAAAACTAGGATATATATGTGAATCCATTGGAAAAATAATCTAAAAATACTCTACCGTTTTTTCATGTCCATCCATACTCCCTTGATTGTTTAATTAAAAGGTGATTCACCTCATACTAGGTCACACAGTTGAGCTGCACAATTACTAGTCATAATGTACCAACCATACTCCTCAGGATGTTTCCCAAAAAATTGGAGGTTTGGGCTCTGAATAACCCTGTAAAACTCCTCAAACCTTCCTTAAACCACCATCCATAAAATATTGTTTACAAATTAATTTAAGTTGAAAAATTGGTATTAAATAACCTAGAGAATAATATGGGTATTTTAGCCTCCCCTACTTCAAAAAATTATTCCCTGAGCTTCCCTAAGGCTATTAAAGACTCTTTGGAGTAATGATCAATCTATAGGGAAAGCATAAATACAGGAAAATAACTATGAAATATTTTTTAGAATCATCAAACTCCAATTACACCTCATAATCATATAATATAATAGAAAAATTCAAATATTTGTAACAAAAATGATAAATGTGATGAATGGTGTGCACATCCCTATATCATTGAGATAGTTCTATCTGATAAGCCACTGATTTTACCCTCTATAAAACCACAAATTTTCAGAAGAAATGAAGGGAAAACTTACCTTACCACTTGAATCATCAATATCTAAGTCTAGTGGGAACACATAATAACGCTTGATAACTGACCTTGAACACCTTTAGTCCTTGACTCTGATGATCATAATATTTCTAAAAATATTGATTTGTATCGATTCATTTCCTAACTATCTTGACCACCTTCAGAATCATAGAAATTATGCGAGGTGCATGTAGTGGTTCACCCTACCTCTGACCATCACAGAGGTGATCATCACAACCTACAATAAAAGGCCTCATACATATATAACTGAATCATATCCTAAATCCTATTATTATAGGTGAAATTTTCCTTGGGATTATTTGTCACCTATAAACATCTGAAATCAAGGACACATGATTGAATTTTGTCTTCTAACTCCTATATTGTATAGATATATTGACCATCAATTTGTGAGAGATAGATTGTACTTAAGAGTACCTCTAAGATTAGTGCCTTTTGTAACCCCGTCAAGAACCATAATGTATTGTGATATTATCATTCCAATATTATTGTATAGGAAACCCTATGAAGACATATGATATATTGAATTTATATTCTTCTAATACAATCTAATAAAAAGGTATCTCAAATATTCAATAAGTGGGTGACCATCATCATCCTATCGATGATTACCCATAAAACGTCAATACCTTAGGGTGATCAAGGTAATTGAACTATGAAGTCCATAGTGACATCATAAAATTTTACATTTGGAATGGGAAATGATTTTAATTTCCATTCCATCCACTTCTTTTCTGTATTCATCTTCCAATATGTGGATAATTGAGGAAAAAACCCAACTATGATCCTTTTCAATCCCAACCACCATTACTAACAATGTAATTCATGATATATATTGGTATTATTGGGGAGTATTTCCAAACTATATTCCTGCTATTCTCATATAAATTCCTCGAAAATACCTCCTAGAATATAGACATGTCTATGAATGTGCAATATCTCATCCTCATCATCATTTTATTGAGGTGGTGGGTCCTTGACTGAAACATATTCCCTTAAAATTAGGCCTTCAAATTATGTTACATACCTCTTCTTCACCCTATCTAGTAGTGAGGAAGGATTTGATAGTGTTGTGAGTAAGGGCTTCCCAAGATGTTCCTACACCATTAAATTCATCTCAGATAATATAGACAAAATATTTCACCCAATCCAAGCTTCCAGAAGCACCTATGTCTAAGTTATCTTGTTTTGATAATTAGATATATCATATCCTCTTATAGGGGTTTATGAAAGATAAAAGATAGAATAATACATGAATTAAAATAAAATTAATTTATAATTATTCATGTCATGTTAGTTGAAGATATATATGATGATTTGGAGGTCTGTATACTATACAAACAACTCTCCATGAATGTAATTCCTTTAACAATGTAAGGCATTAACTATAACTGCTAACGTGAGATCATCAATCCTATAGTTTCAATCATGAGGCCCCAACTACCAATATTCTTAGTCCATGACTTATTCACCATGTATTAGAGTACATCCATGCCCAATTCATGATGCATCAAATAAACTTGAATCATATCAACCTAATACTGGTAGAATCAAGATTCGTGTAGAAGTCAATCTCCCATTCACCTCCTGAAAGGCTTTATCATAGGATTTAATCATTAAAAAAATAACCCCATTTTTAGTCAATACCATGATAGGTACTAATAGCCATGAAAATTTCCTATATAATTTACATGTAATATACATTTATCCCTAAGAAACATTTTACCTCTAAAACTATTTTAGGATGCTTCTGTGAAACAATGAGACTCACCTTCTCTGGTTCAATAGATACTACATCCAATATAATAATATGACTTAGGAAGTGGAGTTTATTGATCCATTAGTGGAATTTATTGAGATTAGAATAATAATTCTCTCTATCTGTGTATTCATAATGATCCCATGATATTTGACATGGTTGGGTCGAGTTCCATAATACATAAACATGATATTCACAAAGACTACAAAAGAAAGATCCAAACATGGTTGGAAACCCTGATTAATAAAATCCATGAAAACAACTATTGAATTCACAAGAAAAAATTATTTATAGATATTAGGATAGGAAAAACCTACTATAGAAGTTTTTAGGAGATATATTTGATTGTCTATCAGACAGTTGATTATTGCTCATCCTCAAATCCAACTTTGAGAAAACTCAAGCTGCATAGAGATTTCTTAATAGGTTGTCTGTATGATGTAAATAATACGAGTTCTATATGGTTTTATGATATAATTTATGGTAATCAACATAAATAAAGAGGGTTTCATTAATCATTTCAGTAGTTATCAAAATAAAACCCCACAGTGTTGTACTGGCTTTACAATGCCCTCAGAATCCATGTCAGATACATCTCTCTTGATATATTACATTTCAGTAGTGTCCATCCATTAAGGAGGAATGGATACATTTGAGGATCATAGAACTAGATCAATTTTAAACTCTATCACTCTCTTAGGAGGTAGTTATGAAAAATTATTTGGGAAGGCGTCCCTAAAATAGTCTATCACAAGTGGGAAATCATCTTGATGCATCCCAATGTTATCCATGTAGAGGCTAGAAATTTGGAATATCACTATACATAGCCCATGTTTCATGGGTAATGTTTGAAATTCATGTACATACTATTCATATTTTTGGATATAACTGTTGTTCTCTAGTGATGATAAAGATACCCTCTAGCAATAACAGTCAACCAGAGCTTGGTAAGGTAAGAAACTGTCTATTCTGTGAATGAAAACAAAACATTTCATCAGGAGGACTAGGACACCCCATAGTAAATGGTAATAACCAACCTCAAGGGGAAATTTTATATACCGGTAGACACACTATGATCATATACCCAATAGGGTATCAAGAAACCTCACTCCTTAGAAGTAATGAAAATAGAGGACAATGATTTCCATAATATAAATAGATATAAAATAAAGGAAAGGGCCAATATAAAATAATGGAGAGAAAACAAATTAAAGTCTACTAAGATCATATATTACATGGAAAAAGGATCATGATTCTAAATCTCAGTATTGGATGAACTAAATAGATCTGTCCAGAAATATGACCCCAAGATACAACATAACCACCATGAGTTGGCCAACTAT
The DNA here is from genome assembly GCA_963277665.1 of Viscum album. Classification (NCBI taxonomy): domain Eukaryota; kingdom Viridiplantae; phylum Streptophyta; class Magnoliopsida; order Santalales; family Viscaceae; genus Viscum; species Viscum album. The sequence continues at coordinate 121,737,142 of OY728161.1, read as the reverse complement.
TTTGGTGCATTACAACTAGTGTATGATTCTTTTTCAATGTCTATCCCCTCAAATAGATCATGTAAAAGTACTCCATCTACTTACATGATTTGGTGATACTAATCATGCTTATGTACCAAGATTTGATGAAGATACCCTCTCAATAGGCACTGAAGGGAATACCGTATAAAACCATTGAAGATATATTATCCATCCGTAGGATCAATACACTAACATGGATATTTAAAATAGATGTTTTTTTATTTCACTACATCCCACACAAATGACAGACTAATTTTTTTTTCAATTCATACACTCTAACTTTTTTTCCCTCTCAAGTGGTCCTAATGTGACACTTCCTTCAATCGTACACTACACCAGTCAATCGAGAAGTTGGACCACTCTGATCTAATATTCTAGATTCCATCAGTCTATTGTAAGTATTAAATGCCTATTTTTGAATCTCATTTAGGGTAATAAAAGAAAATACATTCACCATAGATTGTATAGGATAATTATTCCATTACTCAAAGCATCATTCTTTAGATAACTCATCAAAATAGATAATCGTAAAAATTCACTAAATATATGTGAATCGTGATGAATAATCCATAATATAAAATAATCATGTTTAATGTTCATAAAATCCCAATATCATTCATTTCTCAATGTCTTTGGGATTAAGTCATAATAGAATGTATATTGGAAGTCCCTCCAAATCGTTTCCCACTACTGATCTTACTAGTTCTTGATGAGAGTCTATTATTTTGTGGATCAAAAATGATTATATTTTTGGTGATTTCCCCACCACTATGGATGTGTCTCTATATGCTATAATATTGATAAAAAAATATAAATATATAACTCAATAGTATGGGGGATTTTTTCCCATAAGAAACATGGTTGATTCCATTTTTTGAGCTCCCACGTCAATTCTATCATTATAGGGACATGTCACAGATCATCTTGTATAACTAATAATATTAAAAATAATCTCTCTTGAAACTAAGTATATAATATAATATTATTGGTATGTTGTTCTATGGGGGGCCTATAGGAGGTGAAATTAGAGCCTCAAGGCCCACCTCCTCTGAAGAATGTATGTCACCACCCTATTAGAAAATGACAAAAAGAAGTCATGGTAACATACATATTAAAATTCTAATCACATTCCTCAGTTAAGAATTGATTATAATAAATATCATATATATATAATAATAAGAAAGAACAAACCCCTATTATCTAAATATTATCCACACCCCTTTACGTGATCCTAAATCCAGGTCAGGTCGATGTAAAAGACAATTTTGAATCTCGAGAGACACTACCTACTTCCCACTACTATGGTTGGGTATAGGTCTAGTTCTCAATTTTTCCCATGGGACCTAGTATGCGGAGTGTCAATTCAATGTTATATAGGAAAAAACCCATTATGTTGCAATTGGAATCCCCATTTACCATGTACCATAGGATTTAAACAGTCATGCATTTATATAGTATATTAGTTAGATGACATATGAGACTCAATTTATATAAGTAAATTATTTATAAATTAAAATTGTTTGTTCAGGTGAATTCCTATCAACCTTTACATCCAATATCCAAATGTAATAGATAGTATAAGAGGATTTTACTAGGTGAATATCCTTTATAAATTTATAGAGTTACATTAAATCCTTAAATTAACGTTAGCACTCATATGTTCAAATCAACTAATGTTTCTATCTATGTAACCACAATTAAAAAACAAAAACAAGAGGTAATTGTTTTATTAAGGTTCAACCCTCAATCTATTTGTGAAATCCCCATTTATATTGAGGGATAAATATTAATAACCAATTAATTTCATCTATTTTTTTATAGAAACATTTAGTAAATAAAAAATATATCACCCATGGAACATAAAACAAGTATTATGTAGTCAAAAAATGAATGCTATTGGGAATGTCATATGGATGAAATTTTGTATCTATATGGATCTATAATGGCGCATGAGAAAATTTATCTTAGAATTACCTATCAATGGGAAAAATAGAATCTATAAATGCAACATCATAAAACACGTGATTCACACAATGATGAAATCAGTATAACTACAACAGGGGTAATTTAGAACATCAAATACCATCCAAAACAATTTAATTTTTCCTCTGCACATGGGTTAGCTACTCCTAGGTACAAGATCATTATAAAATCTCTAACACATCCTAGTATCTTTACTACTAACCCAAAATAGAAAGATAAAAGAAAAAAAAAAGAAATCTTTGAAAATATTTTTTTACATCCCAGACCATGTTCACTAACAAGTATCCAAAAAGGGTCAGTCATAAGGCCTCATGTTCATATCCCTGTATTCCATAGGCTACCGACTAAAAGTAATGGTCTAAGATGGTATGGTTGGGAGACAACACCCCCTTAATCAGAGGGTATAAAAATGATATAAAATAATAGTATGTATTGAAAAATATTATAATACATAAACTATATAAGGAAAATCTATCCAAATAATAAATATATGATGAATAAAATACAACCATTAAATATATTGAATACAGATGATGATAATTCCAAGATAATTTATAAAAAGGTTGGCATGCATGGTAGATGGTACATATACATACATGTATATTAGAGGACCAGAATTTAAAAAAAGGCTATATCCAAAAGCATTATGTGCCAAAGAACTATCACATCTCCAATACTATAAGTCAGTCACACTTCTAGAATAGGGACTTTCCATTACCCATACCTGAAACCATGATGTCAGTTCAGGTATGGAATAGGGGCCTAAAAGGGGTGTTATATATACTCAGCTGGCCACCACCAATGGTTTCTTATAAAAATGTAGCCTATGTATGAAAAATTTAGTCATGTGTAGTCATAACCTATAAAGTAGTAAAATGAATGATACATTTAATTTGGTCTATGTGCACATTATGTAAAAAAATAAGGGATATAGAAACTGGGGTGTTACTAATAACCAAATGTGTATTCTTGTACAAAACTCATAGCAAGAGAATTGTTTATCTCTAGAATTCCCATAGTCAAACCATCTCAGAGGAATCCTAGGAACCGTAGGAATTCCTGTCAAGCATCACAAGATTCGAGTCTCACAATTAATCTTCCCCGAGTCCCGTGTTAGAAAATATACATGATTACATGTCATGTAATCCTATTATTATAATCACATTAAAATATAAAAAACAATTAAATTTTATTTTTATTAAAATTTATTACTAAATGAAAACACCCATAATGAATATCTCAGCACCATTAGGAACCCTTTCTAGCTTATATTCTATGGTGACACCGGCGACTATATCTATCCATGTCCATATATAGTTACTAAGGGAAATCCTATCAAAATAGCATGCTCAAGGGTCACCAAAGTTTTCACATAGGAAATGGACCCCTATCATGTTTCCAAAGTCTCCACTGGTATACAGTTCATCCTACGTTACTTATTATTCAATATATAATTCAATGACTCACTAGGTCAATTCTAGCCATATAGGAAACCCACAATCCACACATCACACAACACTAGATCCAGTCAATGTAAATCTAACAATCTGTTATGTACTAAGGTATTTAATTTCATCACTTACTATGGGTACCAATCAAGGTTATCAGTTCTCATACAAATCTAATTATTCCATGCTCAACCCATGAAGAGTGTTATACCCTTTGGTATAACATAATACACCACATCCTCATTATCCTCTCATTTGGAAACTTACTTCACCTTGTTGCATGATATGGAATAAAATCCAAATCTCACTTAGGTTCTCTATTGATGTTAGTACGTCCACATTTTCCATCATTTAACAGTGAAAGTAATATCTACCTAATCTATTTTGAGGCTCGGGGAGATCGTTTCCCACCAACACTCAAGACACTGAGCCTTAATAGTTCCAATAAATTCTAAGAAGTTCGAATTTGGTTCTTATAGACCAATGACAAAAAAACACATCACATTATTACAAGGGGAATTCATTCCTATTTAGGGCCCTTAAAATTCACCAATTACCATTCATTAGTATTAATCCATCAAGGTAATCCAATATCTCAGGGCCCTTATCTAGTGAAAACCTCAACCATCAGTGGATATGTTTAAAAAGTGGATTCAGAGGGCCTTCATCGACCATGATTCCAGTTAATGTTCAATAGTAGAAATCTCAATATAATAAATTTTATAATTAATTGAACAATTAATTATCTAAAAATGATTAATAGATAAATTTTATTAATCAAAACCAACACCATTTTGGTGAACTGGTGAATTTCACATCATATAAATGTAGTCATAAATACTATGGAAAATTATTGAAAAAAGATCATCCTTATTTTCAAGATTTCCAATAATGTCCAAAAGTCACATAGTAGTTCCCAAGCCCCCAAATTCTTATCCAAGAATTGATGAACCCACACTAACTTCGAGGGTTCATGACTCACAAAACATGATTTCAATAACTTATTATAACCAATAAATATTAATTAAGAAATTTTATTTGAAATTGTATAATTTCCAAAAACACACCATGATATTGTGCTACACTAGAAACTAGCCTGAAATCATTTGTGGGGCCAATATGGAACTCTCGACGCTAACACATTTCATATCCCCTATCATGCAAATATATAAGAAAATCCATTTAAAAATTCACCACAATGAAAATCCTCATTGAATCAACATGTGAAAACAACCAAATATCATTGTTACACATTATCATGATATGAAATGGAAAACACCCATCAAAGTCCCATGCTTTCACCATTTCTCTATACAATAACTAAATAACAGTAAACCATGAAATGAAAAATTTGAAAGGAATAAATTGGTAGGATAGGGAAGATCAATGAAGGTCAAATATATCCTCAAATTCCATAAAATAGAAAAAAGAACAACCAAAAATGATGGTTGATCAAAGGAGAATTGGGTCACTTAGAGACACATGAGAGGAAGAGGGATGAGAATAGTGGTCTTCTGGTCAAATCCACATTAAGGAGAATGGGTTATTCAACATTTTTAATGAGTTACATGGTTTGAAAATAATTATTCCTATAAAGTGGGACAATTTTCAACACCATAAATCTTAATCTAGACACCCAATATTTTTATGCCATATAGTTTATGAAACATTTCACAAACATTCCAAACATTGCTATAGGTTTCTGTAGTTTTTTCATACGGTTACTCTGCAACTATGCCCCTCCACTACGCCAATTGTGCTTCACCCTCCAAGAATCCACCACATGCAAATGGATTCCAATTTACCTAAATGGTTAGGCCTTAACCATGTTCCAAACATGCACTTGAACCATTCTTAGAAAGAATTGAAATGAAAATACCTAGAGCATGATTGGGTCACATGATTTCTTCTAAAATTTGATAACTAAACCCTGAACATGGGTAAAACCAACCCCAAAATTCATGATATATACTCAAATATCCCAATATTAACCCAAAAACCTGAGATGCCTCCCAATACTCAATCTATATGAAAATATTTTTTTGCAATTACAACTACGATAATTCCATTCTGATCTGAGATTGTTGAAATGGCCATTAGATAGTGAATGAAAAAAAATCATCCGAAATTTTCTTCATTGAACAATTCACTACAACTTGCATCCTCACCACCATAACACTTATCCTCTTCAATATTAACTGGTGGTCATCCATAGAAACCACATTAACTACCATGACCATCAATTCAATCCCAAATGTCTATGTTCCTTCTCTAAATTTATTATATGCTTCTAAACAACAAATTCCCTGTTTTGGTCACTCACTCACCAAAAATAAGCCCCCAGACGGTTAGTTTAATTAATTTTTGAGTCTAAAATTACCTAATACATATTGTTATATAATACCTATGCATCTACTCCTAACATATCATCTACACCATTGTGTTTCCCAATATAGGTGGTAGCTCAAAATGTTCACTTCCAAACCACTGTGCCTCCATAATTCTAGAATTTATAGCTAAAAGAGATTTATAATGGTTTGGTTTCATGATTTGTAGAGTTTCTAATAAAATATTCTCATATAAACACAAAATGATTGTACACATATGGAAGCTAGAATCATTTTATGATTCCAAACATTAATGAACATGTATATGACATTCCAGAATCATTTCAAGACATAGTTTATTTTTTTGAAAACCCTGGGAAGTTCTTATAACTTACCCATCATAACTCATATGATGTTCTCAATGTAGTTCTAACCCACTCCATCAAATTTCATGACATCAAAGATAGTCTAGCTCAGGGTTGGTAACCAAAACAACTAACTAGACACTCCCCAATATAGAATTTTATTACCATCACCTCACTTGATCAAATCTACGATCTCTATGGCTCGCATTCCATCCATCACTAAACATGATGTCTTAACATTTCTCCACTACTCAAAAGTTTGTTCCAATAGGAAATTATAAGAAAACACCAAATCATAACCTATATTAGGTAATCCAAAAAAATTCTAATACCCCAACATAAGAATGCACAACATCACCAAACTACCTAGGTTGCAATCCCCACAATACACCTCTTCTTATACCATTCCAAAAGTCGACCATAATAAGTATCTATATAATATCAGCTATATCTCTCTCCTCATGTCATTACCTTCCACATTTAATTCCCACATTAACCATTATTCTCAAAATAGAAACCTCACCAAGGTTGAGGAAACCACAAAACATACATTTCATAAGCATGGCATCTATCATATGTCATGACTCCCTATTAAAAACAACATGATATTACCCACCACATGTATGTGTGACCCATCCATAATCACCCTCAAAACTCTTCTAAATTGGGAACATCATTGGTTCTGTGTCCAATACACTCTCTATTATCACATATGTGACACAAGAATATAACATGGTCTGACTAAATTTTTATGAGCATCCCAATAACTGAAAAGTTCAAAATTAAAAATGATCTAACCTTGAATAACTATCAATAATTCAACACACCAACACACATGCTTCTCAACCCTATAAAACCTTTGGATGAAAACATATCTGTTGCCAAAGTGATTTCAATCCTCATGCATCATTATAAAACACAAACATATCACCATACTTGAAATTTATATAACTATAGAAATAATATTGCTAACCCCACTCATTGGTTTCCCAAACTAATCAGCGTACATTGATTCAACCATTCTGAAATCGAGAATCCAAAAGTCACTTGGCTTAACCACATAGCCCAAAACCCACTAACTGAAGTTCAAACTATGTGAAATAAATGAGCTGCCTTTAAAAAGTCTCAAATGAATCCAACATGCTGATCATTTTATCCAGGTTCCCTCACTATGCTCTCAATAGGAACCATTTTCCATGTCCTTGGGTCATTATAGGGTACCATCCTATCCAAGCATATATCGGAAAACTACTCACAAGAGGATTGGATCACAAAAACTAATACATATATATGATGATGTTTTACAACCAAAACTCATGAATCTAGATAGTACCCCTACCCCCACTAAGAACTCTAATAGGAAATAGATTCCGAATATATCATGAACATCAGGCTCAATTATTTATAATACCATTCTATGTGTTGTGACAAAATACAATATAGTTTTTTACTGAAATTTTATAAAATAGTTCGATACAAAGATATTCCACATGTATATTAATTCTCATGGGCATCTTAATATGCACAATTCGCTATAGAATCACATCCCAGACCCATTATAAGGATAAATATTTTTCTCACACATAAACACCTACATTAATAAACACAAGGAACATTGTTTGGATATGTAAATTTCATTCCAAGATATATGAAAAAACATTATATTGTTTGTTATCAATAATTTAAATAACCTAACCCAAAAGGTATCAGCCACAAGGGCTATATACCTAGGCACGTGTAAAATTCATATTCCGCTCTACTAGGTCCCCATACCCCCAGTGCACATGGAACAACTCATCACCTTTATAGATGAGTATCTCACTATATATCCACACTTTGTCATGTTTTAAGGAACCAATATTACAAGATTATTTAGAAGACTGAAATTCAACAATGTAATTTATGAAGAGAAAAAACTATATAATATCTTCTTGACACATTAAATAGATGAACACTCATCAACATTCATAAAATGAGACAATTTATGGCCATTATTTCATGTGAATATCTATTTATTTGATAAGATTCATGATGAAAAATATTTAATCTACAACCAAGAGTAGGAATCTAAAATAAATCATAACATAAACACAAAAATATATGCGAACAACATGATGTAAAAAATCAAACTATTATTACATAATATATTAGAACAATAATACCAAACCAATGGTAACACGAGATTCTAAAGAAAAATAGTGTTTCTAATGTACCAATCATGGTCCTTCATAAGACCATAAAAATTCCCACTACTAATGGATACTATTCTCAAATAGTAATAAAATAGAAAATAAAGCATCTATTGTACCACATTGTAATTATCCATCTCAGTTCTCTATGAACAATTAATGGACCTATTCTCTACATGGATTAAAGTACACATCGCCAAATTCCATAAGGTACATACTAGTATTGGGGCTCTAAGAGAAAAAAATTTCAAAAATATATCGTTATATATGTTTTCCACAAAAAAAATATAAAATTTGAAAACAAAATATACCCAAATAATAGAAAGAGAGTAAGAAATAAATAAATAATGTTATAAGAAATGATATGTGGTTGAGGGACCAAATAGGCATGTTCAGAAAAATGATCAAACATTGGGCTTTAAAATATAAAAACCCGTAAAAGGGAAATTAAAAATTGTGATTGGGAGGTACATAGAAACATGTCACCTAACCTCAACTCAGTCTCTTGGTCCCAATTGATCTATCCCACATGATAAAGCATGTATTTTAACTAATAAAAAAGACGTAGTGAAATATTCTTGGGAAAAAAACTATAGTAGCCTCCCAAATATGGCATGAGTATAATGAATTAGAGAACCACTAATTCCTCCCTATATTATTTTAGTATTAACTGTGATATATGCTCACAATATGTGTAATTGACGTAAATAAATAAAACATGTACAATAAATAATAGTTGGAAATAAATATTATTGATTTCATTTTTAATTACCGGACTTCAATAAAAAATAACTGCATTAGAAATTGAAATAATGCCACTGAGAATCTGTATCCACACAAGAGGGGATCTCAGAAAAATAATCTCTTGGTTTCTACGCAAATGACTAGACTATGCGAGTCAACCCCTGGATGCAACCATGAATCCATCCTATATCAAGATAAAATGATGAAACCCATGGTGGTAACTGAGTAATTATAATGACAATCTTACAATTAGATTCTCTATGAGGGGAAAATAGATCTACAAAGTTTGCATGTACCTACAAAACAAATTTTTCTGGAGATCTGAGGAAATCCATTGGGAATATCATCCATATAAATGAGGTATATCATATTATAATCCAATATATCGTGGATATATAGTTTCCATAATATAGAATGGTTCATCTACATGATTCTAGGATTATCTTAGAAATAAAATTATGGTATCCATTATGTCAATCATGGATGTCTAAACACCCATTTTAAGAGGTTCACCTCATTTGACACATCATATAACCATTCAAATACCATCCCCACCATAAGAATTTTGAATTGATGTACCAAATATGTGTAATATAAAATATCTTATACTTTTTAATGATAAAATCATAGAATTAGAGAGGAATACCAGTAAACCCGGCATTCTGGTACACATCTTGGTCTCCAATTCTCAGTTGAATCCCATACACCCAAGTCATTCCAATGGTGATGTCACATATATATAAATAAGGAAAATGAATCATTCTAGTATGAAATTCATAATAACGGAATCCTCCATATCATGAATTTACATATTTAACCCATTTTGTGGGAATCATAGGCATCCCACACATTATAATTGGGTATCACTGAATTCTATTCTCACTAAGAATCCATCCCCACTTTCTTTTCAAGAAACATGACATGATTCTAAGGAATACTAGAAAATCATAAATATTGGATAAAAATATGATGGAAAAGGAAAACATAAAAAAATCACATGTTCTATATACACATGCCTTTCCATTTTAAATATCTCAACCCCATAAGTCTCCCTTGCTTTTTTATATTCTATGATGACCCCAAAAAAATCTCTAACCTTGGGTATACATACCCTATTTGGGTCGATCTATCAACATAGCAAAATTATAGGTTCTCCAAGGTTTCCACGTAGGAAATATAATCCTGTCATGGCTCCAGACCCTCAAAAAGGCTATAGTCTATTCCCCATTACTTGATGTTCAAAATGCACCTCAGTATTTCACCAGTCCAATTTTGGTCATAGAGTACACCATAAATGACCCAACACATGACAATAGATCCAGTCTAGTGATGTATAACCCCAGACACATTGTTAAGTCCATATAAACATATATTAATTTAGGTACCCATCACAGGTCCCATTTCGCATTAAAATCTCATATATCCACGCTCATCCCATGTTGGCCATTAAGCTCCTCAGTATAGCCTAGGACACCACAAATTTATTTTCCAAACATTGGTACATCTAAATTACAGTGATCTAAAAGATGGAATACAATGAATATCACACTCTGGGTATCTCTCTACATTGTTCTATCTACATTTTACATCATTAATCAACTCAAGCCATACCTACCTAGGTTACTTCATGACTCAAAGAGATGGCTGATCAAACAAACATAGGTTCATAATCCCAAACGAATCTATGTAACTCTGAGAAGATTCTATTGATTTCTCATGTACTAAGGATGAATAAGACCAAAAATAAATACTATTAATATTCACTCCAAATATTGACCATAAAGAGATCATCATTCACATTCATTATGGCATGAAACTCAGTGAGTTCTAATATTCAAGGGATTTGTTCTAGTCAAGACCACGACCTTTGGTGACCATGTGAGAAAACTATATTCTAAGGTCCTACATGGAAATATTTTTTAGGTTCTATTATTTAGGACATAATTCTCCATTAATTTTCAATATTAAATAATAAAATAATTAAGCAACTAGAATAGATTAAACAATTTATTTAGTTAGTCAAAATTATCACCATGATGGTGAAACCATGCATAAAATACCACATAACACCATGAATAAATAAAATGAGAATATATGTGGAATTAAAAAACTCACAGTGTATCATTCATATGACATAAAATTATCTAAAAATAGCTACTGAAGCCTAATGAGTCATTCCCAAGCTCCAATGAACATGATCCAACCTCCAGGGAACATTTATCACAACACATGATGATAAAAATTAATTATAAACATTTATATAATCAATTAATAAATTTTGACCAAAATGTTCTAATATTAACAAAATAACCATGAAATTTCAACACACCGAAAACTATCCTAAAAACACATGAGATGTCAACAGGGGAGTCCTTACATCGGCCTAGAATTTCACCGTAACAAAAAATGATGACACGTTATTTATTTTAGACTAATGTTTTCAAAAACCCATGTAGAATACACTAATGTCAAATAATTAATTGAATCATCCAATGATGATAGTTGGAAATCATTACCGGATGTCCTATAGCTTGGTAGAGTAAAATCCCCTATGAAAATTGGTGATTTAACTATTCTTCAATGAAATCCCCCTAGAACCACAAAATAAGAAATGAAAAATTAAAAATGAACAAATTGAGAGGATAATAGAGATCAATATAGGTAAAATCCTACATCAAAAATCTTTAAATTGTGCTAAAAATCCACAAAAAATTATGTCATATCAATGAAAGAGTGATAGAATTTTTTTGGGGGTCATTTGGGGGGATCATGGATGTAAATAGTGGGGTTCTCCTCAAGAAATCATGAGGAAAAATGAGAATATCACTATTTTTAATGAGTCTTGGTGTTTTGATGCATGCTTTGAAATTTTTTACTCCAACCATGAATACATCACTGTATAATGAAGATGTCATGATTGTTTTGGAAAGAGAAGTTGTCAAAAAATGTTATAACCTTGGTAAGAATCATGCAAGGGGTATGAAATGTTTTTCATAGTTTCTCCACAACTGAGCACCACTTGTACACAAACCACTCTCTATCCACAATGGTACCACTAGGTCTAAATGAAATCCATGGAGTATCATATAGTTAGGCCTTAACCATAAACCAACCATGCACCAAGATCATGCCTCGATCAAATTTAACTAAAAATTCCTCATTCATCTTGGTGTCATGTAGTTTATTCTAAACAATGCACGCAAAATCGTGCACCTTGTTCATACTAGCCCCAATATTCTAAAATTAATTCGGAAGCTCCTGAGATTCACTAGAACACCCGAGCAACCTCATAAGACTTAATAAAAATTGAAAATTCTTCAACTTAATAAATTTCACCTCTCATAATTAAATTACAAAGAATAATTCTCAAATATACCATCCAATAATGAAAATTTTAAACACATCTAAAATTTTCCAGCTCGACCTGAACATGGAATCATATAAATTATTTGTCTAATGTGGGTATTAAAAAATATTAATTTAATGCAAGTTAATAAAGTTTTATATTTAAAATTGTTGTTGATTCAGTGTTTGTGATTTAAAAAATATTTACACGAATATAAAAATAATATATTTGTTGATAATGAAGAGATATATAATTCTTTAAATGAAAATTTAATTTGTTTTTAGATTTCATGAAACATAATATTTGAAGGAATGAAAAAATATATGTTTCCTTGGAATTTTTTCATATAACACACTAAAACACACACACACACATTATACCTATATTCAAATATTATATAGAACACACATATTTATAAAATGTATCTATTCATGTAGAATAAACACACACACCCACACTCTAAATGATATTAATATGTCATAATATATATATAGATTAAATATTTAAATATTAATGAAAAACATATTACCAATTAAAAATTATATATATGACCACATCACATTCATAATACACAGAAACACACACTCCACATAACACACATATAAAAATGCACATTATTTATAAATTATAAATATTGTATAAAACACACACCTACATACTATATATATTTTGGTATATTACCATGTGAATATATATATATATTATCATTTTTTAAATAATTTAAATAAAATTTTAATTAAGAATAATTATTATATGTTATTTTAATATAGAAAACATATATAATATTTGAAATAATACTCATTTAGAACACTGAACTCAATATAAAATTTAACATAGTTAATGAATAAAACATTAGATCTATAATGGATTCATGCTTGGGCACCCAAAAATCCTTGGGAAATGACTTGGCATAAACAGAAATAATAATCCAAGAGAATATATGTGGGATAATTTTCCATTAATATTATTCAATATATATCACTTTTGGGTTCTTCTTAACCACATTACAGTGGTCATCAACTTTTGAAAAAGATAGTTCCTTTAGACACCTTCTATCTATTATTAGATTTCACATGGAAATAATCTAGTAGATTAAGAACATTCTGAATGCCTTCATCTTGGACTCACATTACAACGGGATGTATCAATGTAATTATAGTCTAAGAATTAAAAAAACCAATTAGAGAGGTATACAGAAACTATAGATACATTTCATATATCATATATTGAATACATGTCAAATTAGTCTTCTAATTCGTCAAATTGGAATCACTCAGGGTTGAGTTCTATCACAGAAATTATGATAGAGAACAATACTATTTGTCAAAATTTAAGGCTGGTGTATCATATATTTAGTTATTCCTATAGGGGATCCCTTCCACCTTCTAAAATTATTTTTGATCGATAATGGTACGTTGTGTTTGAAAATTTAGATAGATATATGGAATCGGGTTCCACAATTTTTTAGGATGCGTAGTTCCAAGAATTAATTTATGGATTATAATTAGGTATCCCAATTTAATAAAAAAATTTCCCTAACACATTTAAGAAGTTTATTTTTTATAGTATTCATCTTTTGGGAGATCTAGAAAAGAGTGTGTTCATTACAATAACTTCATGCAATTTAAATGTTTCAGTTTATTTGAAAATTTCACACAAAAACTAAAATATTGAAAATTGGGTACATATTCTATGAAATAAGGATATAACAACTTTGTATAAATTTATTCTGTTGATTCATTTAGAATAATTTCAATTCTATTAACACTTAATTTCAAAGAAAATATATATAATAACTTTCGAAATGTTTTTGTTATGAGCACTAAAAGTGGAGAACGAAAATCTATCACTTCTTTGAAGTAGAGTGGGTGAAAATATTATCAATACATCTTAGATAATACTTGGGGAAAATTTTCTAGGGTAAAAGTTTCTATATTTTTCTCACTATTTTGTTTTAGGGGTGTGATCATACATATATAGAATATGGGTATACAACATTATCGTTCATATATTTTGTCAGACCAATTGGGAACCCATGAAAAAGAAAAAGAACAAATAAAGACTATTATATCAAATTTACAAAAAATAAAACATTTGGACTCCCATTAATAAGATTGGAATATTTAATAAATAAAGATAGAGTTCTCCATCATCCAAGAAGATTATTCCCTAATGTCATCAACTCTTGGAGGTGAGAGTGATATTTTTTTATAGTCAATTGGTTTTCTTGATGAAATGCTACAAATTCATGTATTAAAATATTTATGACATATCTTAATAAGGAATCATGAGTGTATGTGGAATCCTTGGTGGTATTATACAATTCATGGGGATAGTTCTTAGCACCTTACTTCATCCTGGTAATTATCATACAACTGATGTAAGAGATATACTCAATGGTATTCACCACTAAATGATATAAAAAAATTTCCAAAAAGTTGAGTAAATGGACTCATCATTATGTTTTTAGAAATTTCATAATTTTATCCCAAAATAATGTCCATTTTATACCAAATCATTGCTATCATATATATTCTAAACCACCAAGGGGAGATTCTTCAAACATTTTGAGGGGTGAATAACATTGATGACCACCTCACCTATAATGAAAGGTAGTACGATAACTATAAATTCACCAACTCCAATAACCAAATGATGGTGATTTTTTCTAACAATGGAATAATAAAACAATTATGGAATCTTGAATCACCAAATATTTTTGTAGCCTGGGTAAACGAGACAAACACTTGAGCATATTTTACTATTTAAAACAAAAAATAAAATAACTCATTTTCCTTTAAAACATTAATATTCCCTTTATCCAATCCCAATACATCGATATTAATGATATTATTAGAATCCTAGGGAAATGAAAAATAAGAAAGGATGAGCATATATTATCATTATGGGTAACCGTTTAGTGGAGGCTGTCAATGATCATATAATCATAACACGAGTATTAGGGTTTTAGATTATTATAATAACATATTAAAATCATACCCGGCATAACAAATACCAAAAACATGTGTCCTGAAATAAATATTTACAATTCGTAAGTCATGAATCATATAGGAATGGATGATATCAATCCTTAAGAGCATTCAATAGAAAAATGTCATGAAATTTCTGAAAACACATAAGCATATAGAATAATTTCCATATTAGTTAAAGTTCATTTCCAAAACATATCAGGAAAATTTAGTGGGGAATAATCCACCTGTCTTGGATACAAAACTATCCAAAATTACATATTGTTCTTCATAGTTGAATGGTTTTAAACCCAAACCATCATTGTTGTAAAGTTTTACTACCAAGAACAAAATTTCCTAGAAAGTACCTTACTAAAATAAGGTCACTCCCCATTCAATTCTTGTCTATATGAATTGATCCCATTACCTATCCCGGTCCTGTAAATCTGAACTAGGGTCATTCCCCATTCTAGTATTTTCTATATCATGTTATATAAATTTTGACCTTGTGTATTAGAGGGAGATATTTTTTCCACCATAAATTACACATAACTTAACCACTATCCTTGGATATAACCTAACCACTGTCACATAAGTAAAATCATAAAAATTTGTTCTGTAGTATCATAAAACATTCATCATATCAAAACCCATAAAAATTGATGGTTTTCATAAAAATTTAATTAGAGTATAATCTTCTTAAGAGAAATGGGTTTCATAAAAATATTATTTTCATAAAAAATTAATATAAAGAATAATAGTGGTATCCTTGGATAATATATCTATTAATTCTTGAGTAAGATCAAAATATTTAAACATATATGGGAAATTATTTTGAAAGTTCACTTGGAATATTTCTTTAAGAAAACAAAAATTCTTTGAAAATTATTTCTCTTTAACATATAATTTATAAAATATTTTATAAAAAATCTATCTAAAAATAATATTTGAAACATACACAAGAAGAATAAATAATCATTTAAAACATTTCATGAGTAAACTAACCCTCCCACTTTGAAAATAAATTTGTTCAACATAATATTATTTCAAATTACACTTCTTTGAAAAATAGTTTCAATGAAAGTTTTAAAATTTTTTATATAGAAAAATTTCATAAAATTCATTTTAGAAATCATTTGTTTGGAATAAAATGTATTTTGGTCTGAAGTGGAATAAAATGATGTATTTTCATAATAATATTTTCCAAACCATTTTAATAAATAGAAAGTGTGACAATGGCACTATTACTTTAAAATATGACTAATAGACATATTAGAATAAAATTCATGAGAATGATTTATATATTGATCATAAGATTTCATAATTAGGAGCATAATCATAAGTAATCCCAATAAATGACGAGATTATAATGTAAAGTATTTACTACATTGTATCATTGAATACCTATTACCCAGGATGAAATAAAATAAAATTAAATATAATATATCTTTATTAAAAAAAATTCATTATTTTACATGTCAAATGTGTTTTATATACACGTAATGAAATATGATAGGTTCATAACATAACATATGAATCAAAAGAGATAAAAGAAGACAAAAAAATATCATACCATGTGTAGCCTTTATACAGTAAAACCCATGAAAGAGAGATAATCAAATGGAAATGTAAATATCCATGAATTTATTTATTATCATAATCAATTATATTCAAGGGAATTATATTCAACTCATAAAAAAGGAACAAATGGTGAATATGAAATATATCTATCAGATGTAAAAAGTTAGTTTGAAATCTCTTACCTTAAGTCACGACATCCTTCATGGATCATCAAATATCTTGTAGATAAAAAATTATATTATTATATATATATAAATGAATCATAAAAATATGTATAATATCTTATATTACCCTTTTATAACTTCTTTTCATGTGTTCATTTGTAATATTTTATTTTTACTATTCTTTCGGGTGATTACATCTCAGTTTTCTCATCTGTTTTTTTTCATGAATGTTATAGAACATGAACATAGATCATAGATAACTGATTTCCAAAATTTTAATCGACTTGTAAATATCACATTTTTTATAATATAAATAATTATATTGATAGAAAATGTTTGAGATAAGAAAATGAATTATAGTATTCATGAAGGAGGAATGTATTATGTATGTATGATCGTTGTTTCCATTTTTTCAACAAAAAATAATGAAAGAAAAATAATAAATAATCCTTCAGGTAACATTATGATTTTATATATATCATATATATATATATATATATTAATTTATAAAATATTTAACACCATCTATGTAAACCAATAATGAAAAACACATCACATCGGTTCCCAAGATAGTAGTCCAACATAGACAGGTGTGACGTTATTGTTTTCATTCAAGATGGAAGGTAATATTATTGTTGTGATACAATAATTTCATTATTAATATTAATTAATATAACATCAAATAAATTCATTAAATTTATCCCTTTTTAACTTTCCATGAAAGGTGTTAGGGAAAAATGAATCGCATCGCTTCATGAGGCGGTAGTATGTCGTACACACGAACGACAAAATCATATCTCACAAAGAATGTAATGTAAAAAATAAATATGAGATATAAAAACCGAATATGTATAATTATAATAATAATAATATCATAAAAATATCTTATATCCATTATCTTCCACAACTGTGAAAGGCATCGATGGAAAAATGAGTTGCATTAGCATTACAAGGAGGTATTACACCATACACATGAGTGACATCATCGTTCCACATTTGATAGAAGAGGAGATAGATATAATTCATTACTGTAACATAAAAACATTAAATTATATTGATTCTACTGAATTTATTATACTTCTATGATATAATAATAATTTATGGAGGTAAAAAAATAAAGAATATTAATGGGATTTTTTAGACAATTACATTTTCTAAGAGAAACCACTTTGGATATCCTATTATGGGACCTAGGCATTGAATTTGGGTATTAAAAAAATATACATTGTCTATATGGATTTTTGGGAGGTATTATAGCAGGGGATCTTCAATCCATGTTGTTTGTGTGGTGTGAACATGTGAGGATAGCGAGTGCCCTTTTATAATTGAGGTGGAGTGGCATTCATGTGAACACCAAAAAGTATTCCGTAATGTGATGTAAATATCATCAAATTATTATCAAAGAATGAAAAATATGTTTTTTGGGATTTATTTATTCTATGAACACCTCCACCACAAAAAAGAAACAAAAGTTTAATCATGTGGTTCTTTATTCTTTACATTTAATAAAGTGCACTCTTTTAGTTTTTTTACCAATGTAACTTTAATCCTTTTAATTTCCTAGGAAATTTTTCATTTAAAAATAAAAATAAAATAATATTTAATTTATAAAATAGAATTAATTATTTTAATTATTAATTTAAATTTATTAAATAAAAAATATATATATATGTACAAATCATTAAACATGAGAGCATGTAACATGAAAACCACATTATGACCATAATCCCAAAAATTTATATTTCTTTTTTTCACTATTAATTATTGTAAAAACATAATTTTAACATGTTATATAAAATAAATTAAGCTTATTCTAAATATAGAATCCATTTTTCCAATTTAAATTCCAATAATCTAAAAATATTAATTTAATTTTAAACCAGGATACACAATGAGAAAGCAGGTATTTAATGAGAAAATGTGAAAAATATAAAAAAATATTATATCTAAATTAGATATAAAAATTATGAAAATGAAATAATACTTTTAAAATATATATAATTGAACTAATTTTACTTTAAAAACAATTTAAATTATATTTTAACTGGGTATATTTTCTAATCTAAAAGTAAATTTTAAATCAAAATCATGTTTTTCACTATTCCTCAAAAAATGAAACTTCTCATAAAAATATCAAACAATAAACTAATATAAACCTGGATATTACAAATTAAAAAATTAATTATATTTTATCAAAATAATTTTCTAAAATGATAAAAACTGTTATCAAAATAAGTATGGAAAAGCACAACAAAACTGTTTTTTAGAGAAAAAAATAGAGATTTTAAGTGTACAATTTGAATTGTTCCTATATGATGACTCTAAAAATTATATGATGAATGTTAAATAATTTTTATATAATCTATAATAAATAAATTTTATTATATAATTACATAAAATTTATACATTTAATTATTATTATTGCAGGCCTTTGTGAGTATAAAAATAGCTTTTCATATAAATGTTTCAATTATATTTAATTCGGTTTTAATTTTATTTATAATTAATAGAGATACAATGAAATACTTTTATAAATTAATAAATCATAATTTCTCATAATTTAGTTAACTATATCAAATTTAACCATTCCATTGTCAAGGAGACAACTTTTATACTAACTAATAATATTAATAGAATATTTTTATTCGGTAGAACTTTGTCTTCTTTATTCTTCCAGCTATCGATGAATATCATTGTTGTATGCAGTGAACACTAAAATAAGTTTTCATATATTGGTGTGAGATGAGAACCAAGGGAATCCTCTATATCAGTAAATGCTATTGTTAAACCACTTTAGAGTAATCCTACACATCAGAGGTTTTACTAACATGCTTAACATGATACGAATCTCGCTGTGAATCTTCCCCCTTTCCCATGTCAACAAATAAAACATGATTAGTTGTAAAAAAATGATACCTTATTATAATATTAAAATATAAAACACATTTAATACATATAGTTGTAATAATAGATTTCTCCATTCTCACACCCATCCCCAATATCGCAGACCTCGTAGGCTCCCATAACAGTTCTAATTCTATGGTGAGACATGCAATTATCTCTAACCATGACCTTACATACCCTCATAAGGAAAAACTATCAATTGATCACCCCAGAGTGTCTCTAAGGTTTTAACATAATAAAGGTCACCCAATAATTATTCTAGAGTCTAAATTAGTGTACCAGTCATCACCCATTACTTGAAGTTCAACACACACTTCAATACTTCACCAGGTCAATTCTTGTCATATGGGAAACCCCCAAAAAACAAAGCTCAAAACACTTGATTAAATCAAAGAAAATATAATACTATAGATAATACTGATGACCTCATCATTATCACTACTATGGGTCCCCATCAGGGGTCTTGATTCTCATAAATATTCCATAGGTCCATGATCATCCCATGCTGGATTTTAAACAATTTAGTATAGCCTAGGAAAACACATCTTTATTATCCTTTCATTTTTATTCTTACATTATAGTGATCCATGGTGTGGAATAAAAACCATGACACACTTAGAGTCTCTTATTAAGTTATTCCATCCACATTGTCAATCATTGAACATCCTACGAAATAGTGAGCATGGCTCTATCGGTCCTCAGGGAGAGGGTTTCTCACCCACACCCATGTCAATGATCAGGTACATCTCTAAAACATTCTAAATTGTTTCCCATTGGTTCATAAATTCCAAGGATAAAAAACACATAACATTATTACTTGGGGTATTCATTCATAACCAGGGCCACTAAAATTAACTCATTCCCTTTCATTAGTACAAATACCTAAAGGGGTTCCAATATCTCATATCTATTCTCTAGTGAAGATGTCGTCCTTTGATGGCCATGCTACACAAATTGATTGTAAGGCACTTCATGGACCATGATTCTAGGGTTATTTTTCAAGAGATCAATTATAAATTAAATATATTTCCTAATTAATTGAACAATTAATTAACCAACTAATGTCATGAAATTTCACTATTTATTAAAAAAAGACACCATATTGGTGAACCCATGCATCACACGTCACATAAAATTGTCATAAATTATATGAGAATGTATGATAAAAAACATACCTTATAATAATTCTTTCTAATAATTTCACAAAGGCCCGTAATTGTTCCCAAGGCCCTCTGAGTCTTGACCGAGCTCCAATGAACCCACACCTACTTCTAGAGTTCCTGTCTCACCCCACATGATGTTGAAAATGAATTATGACCATTTATAATTAATTAAAAAAATCCATCTCTAAATTGTTTAATTTTAAAAAACACATCGTGATTTAATGAGACACCGAGAACAAGGATGAACACGCATAGGGGACCGTCTTTGAAATCTCAAATCTAACCCGAGCCACATTCCTAATAAGAAAATATGATAAAATGTTTATTTTAATTTAATTTAATATTTATAAAAACCTATTTAAAATTCACTATAATTGAAATCATAACTAAATGAACTAGTGGAAACAATCAGATATCATTGCAGGACATCATCTAGTTACGCAAATAATAGTACCCTTCAAAATCAAATTATTTAACTATTCTTCGGTCAAATCACTATAGATACCAAATCTAATAAATGAAGAATTATAAATGAAAACATATTTGGGAGAGGATAGATAAATGGAGTTAAAATATAAGCTCAAAATAATTCCAATTTAACAAAAAAACCAACCAAAAATGATGGTGGGTCGAAGGAGAAAAGGGTCACTCCTGGACACACGAGAGGATGAGGGATGAAAATAGTGGGCTACATAACAAAACATATGTTGGTAAAATATGATATTCAACATTTTTAATTCGTAACATGGTTTTAATGTTTGTATTTAAAAACATTTGTCCAATTTTGTACAGCATACTACTAAATATAGGCACCCCATATTATTATGACATTATATTTTTGAAACTATGAACCAACCATGGAAAACAACACTGGAGGTGTTTGTAGTTTTTTATACAGTTACTCTACAATTTTCACCATCTTATGATAATTGTGATCTATCCTTCAAGGAACCACAAGGTCAACATGGATTCATGGATAACTACATTTTTAATATATTACCATGTTCCATACATGATCCTAAACCAAGCATAGTTCAAATTGAAATTGAAACACCTCGTGCATCATGGTGTCTCTAGATTTCTTCTGAACCATGAAAACCAAACATTGAACTAATGTAAAACCAGACCAAAAATTCATGAAATCAACTAAACTATCCAATTATTCTCCCAAAAACTCAATACACCTTCCAATGATGAATCGATGTACAAAAAAATTGTATTAGGGAATTACAATCCTTATATTTCTATCTCGACACCTAATTATTGAAGTGGAATTCCAAAAGTAAATGATTAAAAGATGAAAGAAATTTTCCCACCTGTCCTAGTCACTAAATCTTACATCCTCACCACCATAACACTTATCATACTCAATAATATTTGTTGTTCATCTATAGAAACCTCATGACCTACCATGACCATAAATTCATTCCCAATTGTAAGTGTTACCCCTCTGAATGTCTCACATGCTTCCAAACAAACACTTAAATTTGTTAGGTCTCTCACCCACCAAAACTAAGATGCCACTTTTTTTATTCAATGAAATATATATTACGAAATTATTGATTCCATAATATCATAAACACCCATGTGATATCTCATAACTAATCACATAGCCCATAGTGCTTCCCACTAAATTTTGTTGCTTAAAACATCCAATTTCGAACAATGATGCCTTTTTATTGAAATAATTTACAGTTAAAATCGATCTAGAATTGATTGATTACATGATTTGTTAAGTTCTGGACACACAAGTCCAATATATACACAAAATGATTTTAAAAACTATGGAACCAAGATACATTTTAGGATTCTAAACCTTAATGAATTTCTGTAAAAAATTGATGCATCATGTCTGAACACACTTTTTTTAAAAACCCATGGCCAATTCCTGTCACATACACATCACATTCTATATAATATTATAAATTTAGTTCTAACTGACCACTTCTAATTTCATTCCTTCACAATCCTTATATCTCGATGTTTGTAACCCATACAACTTAATAAACACTTACCATTATAAAATTTTTCATATCTTCACCTGAAAAGGTCAAAACTCTAATCGCATGTTCCCATATTCCACCCATCGCTAAATATAATGGATTAACGTGATTCCAATCGTCATCCTTGGGTGAAAATATGTAATTATAGACATCAAACCAATTCTAGCCTGTAGAAGGTTATTTAAAACATTTACTCAAACCTCCCCAAAAGAAAATGGCTCATCCTCGGAGAACCTAGATTTCACTGCACACCATACTTCTGGTATTATACAATTCTATAAAGCTACCATAATAAGTATCTACACAAAATCTGTTTTATTTACCTCCCTATTTCATGACATTCCACTTTTAATTCCACCTTTAACCATTCTTCTCGACATGTCCGCCTCACCATGGTAGAGGTATCTTCGAAACAACTATTTCATAATCTTGAAATCTATCATATTTCAAGATTCACTATCTAAAAACTCTAGAAATATCCCACCACATATTTTTTTCACCCAACCATAATCACCATCAACACTCTTCTCAACGAGGAATATCCATGGTTCTTTGTTCAAATACTCTCTTTATATTATCACCCGAGTTCCACACCCATGTCACAAGAATATACCATAGTCTCAATATATTCATGTAATCATTCCTAGAATAAAAAAGTTAAAACATCCAAATTACCCCACATTGTATAATGATCTATAATACAACACACGGACAATCATGTTTCTCAAACATATGAAAACCATGGAAAAAGGCCTATATGACCTCCCAGATTGCACGCCCCATGAATAATGATAAAAAAGAAGCTCAAAACCATATTTGAACATTCTATAAATCTAAAGATACAAGTGTTATACACACTCAATGGTTTCCCAAAATAACCAGAAGACATCAATTCAACCATTCTGAAATTGATCATCCAAAAGTCACCAGTCCAACTGTCCAGGCCCACAACAATGTCATGGAAGATAAAACCATGGGAAACATGTGCATATCATTGAAAAAATATAACAAGAATTTATGGAGATGATCAAATTATCTAGGTTCTACCACCATGCTCTAAATAGAAACCACATTACATGTTTTCAACTCGTTATAGGGTACCATCATCTCCAAGAATCAATGTATAAAATAATCAATAGAGGACTGGGTCAAAAATACTAATTCAAATTTATGATGGTGTTTACAATCCAAAATAAGGGAATATAGAAGATACAACACTATTACCCAAAAAAATCCCTTAATAAAAATAGATGATGAATATATCATGAACTTAATGATCAATTAATCACATCACCATTTCTGTATTATGTTTCAAAATACTATAAATTTTTCTATTGGAATTTTAGAAATATGTTCAAAAAACGATATCCCACAAAGATTTTTATTCCCATGAGCATCCAAATATGTACTAATCACTCTATAATAACATCCCAAAACCATCATAAGGATAAATGTTTGACTAATCCTAAAATACCTACACTAGGAAACAAATGGAACATGGTTTATTTAAGTAAATTTCATTCCAAGATATATAGGAAAAGATTTTGAAGGTTCTTACTAATGCTTTAAATTACCTAACCCAAAAGGTATCACCAACTAGGTGTAGGTATCTTGGAACATGTCCAAATTTTAAACCTATAAACTGGGTCTCCGTACCCCCTATGCACATGGTCCGACTCCTAATGATCATAGATGAGTACCTCATGGTAGATCCAAAATACGTTCTGTTATTAGGAATCATTGATGCATGTTGATCTAGTTGAGTGTAATTTAACCAAGCCATTTAGGTAAGGAAAAAATTGTATAAGATGTTCTTGAAAAATAAAGAGATGAACACTCATCATTAGTCCTAAAATGACACACTAGTAAGCCTATATTTCATGTGAATCCCTTTTTACATAAAATTATTCATTATAAATGAACTTGTCTTTACAACCAAAAAATGAATTGAAATAAAATCATTTCTAATCCTAAAAAATCTATGTGAAATACGTGATGTAAAATATTATTATCTAAAAATCATTTATTAGAACAATAGTCCCAAACCATTTCTAACATGGACTTTTCATAGAACATAGTGTTCATGATGAGCCAATCTTGGTACATCTTGAGCCATGACAGATGCCTATTACTCTTGGATACTATTCCAAAATTGTAAAGAAAATATAAAATAAATGTTCTCTTTTACCACATTGTAATTCTTAATATCAATTCACTCGGAATAATGAATGGACTTCTTTGATGCATTTCCTAAAGTGCACATGTCCAAATGTAATAGGATAAAAACTAGTATTTGGGGTCTATGAGGTTACTATGGGGAGGCTATATCCATTATATATGAAGGGAAAAATGAAAATATAAAATTTCCAAACAACCTCCACACTTATAAAATAAATGGAGGAAGAAGTAAATAACTAATGTTTTATCAAATAAAATTTGGAAGAGATCCAGAATATCCATGTCCAAAAAAATTCAAATCTTTATTTTTCTAATATAAAAACCAAAGTATAAGATAATAATATTTTTAATGGGATGGTACATTGATCTCCTCCCCTCATCCCATCCTAGTCTCCTAGTCCCAATTGAGTTGTCATGCTTGATCAAGCATGTCATATTCTTAATCAAAAATGAAACATTGAAGGATTATTAGGTATATAATTATATTGGCATCTGACTAGGGAGTGATTAGAACACAATATAGAAGCACTAATTATGCCCCAAAATATTCTAGAAGTAACCATGATAGGTGATCATGATATTCTTAATTTATGGAAATAAAGAAACTAGGAGAAATAAATAACATCTAGAAATAAATAAAAATTTCATTTAACCATAATTACTAGACTACAATAAACTATTCCTAAATTTTCCAATGAAAAAAATTCTCTGAGCATCCGCATCCCAACAAGAGGGGATCTCAAAAAAAAATCTATCGGTTTCTACACACATGAAATCACTTTGCGAGTCAGAACCAGGGCATATCCAGGTATCCTTCCCTTATCAAGATAAATGGTTGAGCCCCATGGATGTGACCTAAGAATTCTAAAAATAATCTCACATTTAAATTCACAGAGTGGGTAAAATAGATCTCAGAAATATTCATGTACCTAAAAGATGAATTCATCAGGAGATCCTTGGAAATACATTGGGAATATCCTCCCTATATCTGAGGTCCCTCACCTAAACATCCAATATATCATGACCCTCCAGCATGTATGATATATCTTGGTGCATCAAAATGATCCCAGGGTTATCCTAGGAATCAAATTAGTGGAGTCATTGTGTCACCCATGGATTTCTAAACATCCAGTCATGGAATTCCACCTCACATAACATCTCATATAACCATTTAAATTCATTTCACATAGTATGAATTTTCATGGGATGTACCAACTATGTAGAATATGAAATATCACAAACTTTCCAATTATAACATCCCAACAATAGAGAGGAATCTATGTAAACTTGGAATTCTGGTACTCATCTTGGTCTCACCCTCTTGGTGGAATCCCACACACCCCATGCATTCCAAGAGTGATGTCCCATTTATAGAAACCCATATACCCAATCATTCTGGTAATCAATTCATTCTAATTGAATCCTCTATCTCAATAATTAATAAGGTCCACACATAAAAGTGTAATCCTAAGTATCACATACATTCTAATAAAAAATTACTACATCCTAGTCTCACTAAGGATCCATCCCGAATTTCATTTCAACAATTACCACACAATATAATGTCAAACTAGGAAATCATAAATATCAGATATAAATATTTATCATAGTGAACACATTCAACAATAACTAGGTATAGACGCATGTGCATTCCCATAATAAATATCTAAGCCCCATCCGGATCCCACACTAGTTTGTTTTTTGACGTCACGCTAGAAACTATATCTACCGATGGGTATAAATACCCTCTATGGTTAGATCTGTCAGTGGATCACATTTGAGGGATCCAATTTCATCACATTGGAATGGTAAACCATTAGGGGGTCCTGAGTCTCCTCTATAATATTTGTTATGCCCATTACTCAAAGTCCAACATGAACCTCATCATTGATCCAAGTCGATTCAGGTCATACATGAAACCCATTGTTAACACAACATAAAGCACTAGATCCAGTCATGAAATTATAACACTGGGAATCTAGTTAGGTCCATATAGACATCAAATACTTGAGTTACCAACCGTAGGCCCTATTTATTATAACAATATCAAAATTCCTTGCTCATCCCATGATGGATGTTATGCCCCTCAGTGTAACTGTGTTCCACAGAACCTTATTTTCCTAAATTTAGCATTTTTACAGTATAGTGATCAAATAGATGGATTACAACCCATATAAAACTCAATGTCTCTCTCTATGATGTTCCATCAACATTTTCCATTATTGATCATCCCAAGTCATATCTACATAGGCTATTTCAATCCTCAAGGAGATGTATACTCAACCACACACAATTTAACAAACCCAAATGACTCTAAGAAACTCTGAGAGCTTTCCCTTCAGTTCAAATGAACAAATTGATTCATAACACCTCACATTCACACTATTGATATTCAATCCTATTAAGTACCACGAAAACACAACCATTCACATTAATTTTCACACACCCCTCAGAGGGTTCATTAATATTTGGGCTTTGATCTAGTCAACAACTTGATGTTTGGTAGGTGTGTCACACAAATAGATTTTATGGGCCACTTTGGCCCCTATTTATTGGTTCTATGATAAAGTATATTATTAAAAATTAATTATTTTTCGCAATAAATAATATAATTAAAGAACTAACATTGATCAAACAACTCCTATAATTAATCAAAATGATCCCCATGAATGAGAACCCATGCTTCACACATTAAATAACACATTTCATAAATACTGTGGGGGATATATGTGAAATTTTCACCTTCATAATAGATATTTACTATTAAATAAAATGGGCTTGAAATAGATACTAATTCCCACATAATCAATCCCAAGCTATAATGAAACCACACCAACCAACAGGTAAGTTTTCTAACACCACATGATGTCGAACATTAATTATAACCATTTATATAATTATTTAATAAATATAGTCTGAAATGGAGTAATTTCAGAAAAATCACCATGACATTGAAACACACCTGGAACTAGCTTGAACACACATTAGAGACCCACGTGTAACTCCTAACACTAACTCAAAATTTAACCCTAACGAATGATGATAATATAATAATTAATTTAATATAAATATTTTTTTAATACCCTAGAAAAATCAACTCGTGTCCCATTCCACATTGAATATTCTAGAATTAACTATTGGAAATAATTAAAGGATGTCCTCTAGATTGGTAGATTAAAATCTCCTTTTAAAATTGGTGATTTCACTATTTTCTAATTAAATCCCTTGAGAATCATAAACTATGTAAATCAAAATAAAAAATTTAAAAATATAGAGGATATATATGATCAACAAAGGTAAAATCTTACATCAAACACCATGAGAATGAGCTAAAAACCGACCCAAAATTATTTTTCATCAACAAAATATATTCAGTTGGTTTCTTGGGGTACATTTGTGGGAATATGAAAGAAAAGAGGGGGTTCTCCTAAAAACACTATGTGGTTAAATACGAATTACACTATTTTTAATGTGTCTCCTGGTTTGGATGCATGGTTTGGAAAATTAATCTCCAACCATGAATACATCCCTGACTAAGAGAGAAACACTCCATGGTTAGGAAAGAGAGATTATCAATTTTTTTCCATCCATGGTAAGAATTATTGGAGGTTTATGAATTTTATTATAGGTTCTCCAAAATTGTGCACCATCTATACACCAACCACTCTCCACCAACAAATGCCCCACTTGATCTAACTGAATTAGATGGGGAAAAATAGTGTTCACCCATAACCAAATTCCAACAATGAACCCATAATAAACATAGTTGATAATTAATTGTAAATTACTCATCTATAATGGTGTCATGCAGTTGCTTCTACACTATGCTTGCAAAATCATGAAGCTTGGTAAAAGTATCCCCAAAATTAAACTATGAAACCTAAAGCTCTCGAGCTTCTTTCAAACACCCAAGAAACCTCTATAACATAATAAAAATATAAAAAATCCTCAACTTAATAGATTAAAACTCTCATAATTACATTCAAAATGCTTACTCTCAAAAATACCAACCACCAATGAAAAATTCAAACTCGTCGGGAATTTTCCTGCCCTACCTGAACATGGACTCTTATAAAATTATTCATTAATATTGGTAGAACAAAAATAAACATTAATTTAATACATGAAAATAAGTATTTATCATTAAAATAATTTTGAATCATTTTTTAGAATTTATATAATATTTAGAATGATTTTTTTGTAGGATAATATTTGATAACGAATAGGTATATAATTATTTAATGTGAAATTTAATTTGATTGTAGATTTCATGAAGCATAACATTTTAATTAAAATAAAAAAATATATTTAATATGAAAAAATGGATCATATAAAACACAGAACCATATTATAAAAATATACATATTTTATATAGAACATTAATATTTAATATATATACATTCTGGTAGAAAAAACACAAACCCGAATACTCTATAAGACATTCATATTTCAGAAAATATTTTTGAATATTGAATATTTATATATTATTGAAATATATATTAGTAATTAAAATTTATATATATGATCATGTCACATTCATAATACACACAAACACACACTCAACATAACACACATTCACATGCACACATTGTTTACAAGTTATCAATAGTGAGAAAAAAAGACACATACATATTATTGATGTTTTGGAATATTACTAGGGAAATATATATATATATATTAACATTTTTATAATACAGTTAAATTCAATTTTTATTAAAAATTATTTTTATATGTTTTTTGAATATATAAAAAGTATGCAATACTATAAATAAAAATCATTTAGTACACGATATTTAATAGAAAATTTAACATAGTTCATGAATAAATCATTAGATCCTTAATGGATGTGTTCTAGGTCACTCTAGGATCATTTGGAAATGGATGCACATAAAAAAAATATTACAACAGAATATCTGGGGGATCCATTTTCATTAGGAAGATTCTATATCCATCACTTTTAGGTTCTTCTTAGATTAATTACAGTGTGAATAAACTATTATAAAATCTATTTCCTTTCGAGACATTCTCCCTATCCTTAATGTTCTAATGGAAATCATCTAGTAGATAAATAGCACTATGAATGCCTTCATTATGGAATCACATTTGGATGGGATATTTTAATGTGATTATAGATCACTAATTTAAAAACACATTTGAGAGGGAGACAAAAAATATAGATTTATTTCATAGATCATAAAATAATTTCCAGTAAAATTTGGATTGTAATTCATTAAATGGAAATCCCTTAAGGATGAGTTCGTATATAGAAATTAAGAAAATGAGTAATAATATTGTAAAAAATTTAAAGGATTCATCTGTCATATTTAGTGAGACCTATAGGGGTATCATTTCACCCTATATCACATTTTTTGAAGTATAATTGTATGTGGTGATCTCGAAATTTTTCCTGGTAACATGTCTAGGAATGTAAAAAAATTACGATGAGTAGGTCCTAAAATATATTTCTAGATTTTTATTTGATATACCATGATCATAAATAATATTAATTAACACCTAAAAGAAGTTTCTTTTTTATTTTATTCAAAATATGGGAGATCCAAACAAGTCTGTGTTCATCAAAACGGTATCATGCAATTTCAATTATACATCTATTTAGAAAATTTCTCACAAACATTAAGATATTGAGGAATGGGAAATTATTCCGTATTATATAGATATCATAACTGTGTATAATGTTTTTATTCATTTATAATAGTTCCATTCCAATTAACATTAATTTTTCATGAAAAAACACATACTAACATTCTATGTGATTTTGTTATGAGTATTAAAAATTGGAAAACACAAATCTATCACTTATTTGATGTTGGGTGTGCTAACATAATATCGATACTATATAGATAATACAAGGGAAATATTATCTAGGGATATTTTCTCTATATATTCCACTCTATGTGGTTTTAGGGTTATGATCATACATTTATTGAGAAAGGGCGTTAAAAATAGCCTTTAATATATATTTTTAGATTATTTGGAATCCATGAATAAGAATATGAATGAATAAAGACAATTATCTAATATTTAAATCATGTAGAATTTTCTGAATCTTGTTACTAATTGCGGTAACATGAATAAAATACGGTAGAGGTCTCCGAAAATTATGATTTTTATATCCAAAAGCCATCAACTATTGGTGGATGAGTGTAATATTTTTCTTGGTCATTTGGTTTTCATGAATCATCCTCACACATGCATATAGAAAAATATTTATTTCAAGAATCATTAGGTTATCATAAATGGATATGGTATCCTTAGTGATGCGAGATAATTCATGGTGGTGGTATTTAACACTTAACATGGTCCTGGTAAATGTCTTGCAGCTAAAGAATGAGGTATTCTAAATGGGACACACCTATGTGAGTACTAAAACAATATCCAAGAAGCTGAGGAAAATTAAACATATTTAGGGATTTAGTTATTTCTTAGTTTTCTACCACAACCATGGTCCTTTCCTACAAAATAATTTCTTAAAAAACATATTCTCATCCAACAAGAAAATATTCTTAACTCATGGGAGGGGAGAATAATGATGATAGCCACCTCACATATAATGAATGGTAAAATTATAACTATAAAGTCACCATCTCCAATAACCCAACACTTATGGTTAATTTATTACATTAGAACAAGGTACAAGTTATCACATCTCGAATAACTAAATAGTTTTTTAGTATTTGTAAACAAGACACATACATGAACCGATTTTACATTTGAAAAAAAATACAACATAATAATTTCTTGAAAACAAAAATGTTCCATTATGCCTTTCCCATGATTTTAATTTTAATGAACGTAGGGTGATCATAGATTCTTAGTAAGGGTAACTAAATAGTCGAATTTATGAATGATAATATAATAATAACATGAGTTTTAGTGCTTTAGAACATGAGAATAAAATTTTAAAATCATACCCTATATATATATTAAATATCAGAACATGAGTGATGAAATAAATATTGTAAATTCATAAGACACGAGTCATGTAGGAATCAATGAGAAAAATATCCAAGATAATAAAATATACATATTTCATGATATTTTTCAAAACAAATAATCATACTAAATAATTTTTTTTGTAGAGAATGATAATTACCAAAACATATCATGCAACATTATGGGTCACTACAGAAAAAGGCTGGGACGCACCACCATCCCCGGCGGCAGCCCACTCTTCATACTAGAATTGGTTCAAACCCAAAACAAACATTGTAGTCAAGGTTCACTCCAAACATCATAATAATAGAAAAGCTCCTTTACTAAGACAAGGTAACTCCACATTGTATTCCTTTCTATCTGAATTGTGGATATCCCCCATCCCAGTCCTACCTATCTGAAATGAGTTCATTCCACATTCATTTCATGCCTATATCATGAGATATAATTACATACACAATGTATTGGGGGTGAGATGGGTCCCACCAATCATTTTTTATAACATAACCACCATCATTGGTAATAACATAACCAATATCACATATTGAAAATCCTAAATATTTGTTACATAATATCAAATAACATTCATCATATCATAGTCTACAAACTAGATAGGTTCTATAAAAATCTAATCATTGTATAACTCAATGATTAGAAACAGGTGTTATAATAATATTTTATGATAAAGAAATTAGAGAAAGAGTAATAAAGGTATCCTTGGATAATATCTCAATTAATGACTGATTAACATCATGTTTTGTAAACATATATGATAAATTATTTTTAAAGATATCAAGGAACAAATGTTGAGAAATAAACCATTCTTTGAAAGTTAATTTTCTAGAACATGAAATTCATAAAATATTTTAAAGAAAATTTTATTCGAAAATATCCATTGAAACATATTAATGAATCTAAAATAATAATTTTATGTATTTCTTTAGGAAACTGTCCATTACACTTTTAAAAACACTTTTTAAATAGACAATATTTTGGCAATCAACTTCTATGAAAAAAAATTTCAAAGATATTTTAATTTTTTTTAAAATAACTAACATTTCAAATTTATTTTTCTTGAAAATATTCTTTTAATATCTTCTAATAAATTTCCAAAAAAAACTTTTTAGAAAACATTTCTTTGGTGGAAAATGTATTTTCAAGAAAAGTGATAGGAAATGTTCAATTTCCTAAAAAAGTTTTCTCAACCATATTATCAACCATAGTGTGTGAAAATGGTAATATTACAGGAAAATTTAACTAATAAAAATTGTAAAATAAAATTCATTAGAATTCCTTAGATATAGATAATAATATTTAATAATTTGTGTCATAATCATAAGGAACCCCGATAAATGATGAGATTATAACATGAAATATTTACAAAATGGTAAATTGAATAATATAACCCCTAAATATTTAGAATTAAATGAAACATAAAATATCATGAAAAAAAATAATTTCAAGATATAAAATTTCATAGACTTTGTATATACACCTCAAGAATGGAGATAGGTTCATAACATAACATATGTCTTTAAATAGACAAATTGTGGAAAAAATACCTTACAACTTTGGTATGTTTTGAATCATAAAAAAAAGATAGGGAGATACTCGAAAGGATATGTAAATCTCAATAATTAAATATAGGAACATAATAAAGGAAATTAATGGGAATTATATACACCTCACAAAAGTAACAAATTGTGAATAAGAAATTTATACAAAGGTGTAAAAAACTGAGTTTGAAATCCCTTATCGTAACTCCTGACATCCTTCATACATATTTGGATACAAGTTAAAATAAATATAATTTTATTATATATATATATACTATGATCAAATAGAGAATTAGAATATCATATATTACCCTTTTATAAATTCTTCTCACTGGTTCAATTATAATATTTTATCATTACAATTATTTCGGTTGTTTACTACCTATTTTTCTCAAACATGTTTTTAATGAATGTTATTGATATTTATATTTTTACATAATTATATGATATAAATAATTAAAATAATATAGTTAACATAAATTTTATTCATTATTAAAAAAATATTAAAATTAATGGTTACACCTAACAAAATGAAATACACTGTTCATAGAGAGAGTAGGTCATATGTACCCATGAACATTGTTTTAATTTTTCAATGGAAAAAAGTAATAAAGATAAATAATATTACAAACTGATGTAATCATTATGATTTCCTAAATATCATATTTTTATTTATAATATAAATTCATTTAATCAATATTTATTACTATCTAACAAAAACAAAAGAGAAAAACACATCACATCGGTTCTCGAGGTAGTAGTCCGACATACTCACCAATGACATTATTTATTTCTATGTGGTTGGAAACTATGAAGTTATATGTGATATTATATTTATATAATTAATTTACAGAAATAAATATCAGATAAATACCTTTAATTTACCCCTTTTTATTTTCCATGAAATCTATTAGTGAAAAACAAATCAAATGGCTTCATGATGTAGTTGTTCACCATACACGTGAATAATGTAATCTTATCTATCAACAAAATGTAAGGTAAAAAGGTATATGTAATATAAAAACTCAATAAGTATAATTATATTAAAAATATCATAAATATATATTATATACATCATCATCACCAACCACGAAAGGTTTTTTTTGTAAAATTGAGTTACATCGGATTAATGAGGTGGCATTACACCATACATATTAGTGACATTATCAATCCCCATTTTAGGCATGATGATGGGGATGTAATTTCTTAATTTAACATTAAAAATAATATATGAATTATGCATATATTTTATATTATCATTATCTAATAATTACTGAAGGTAGTATGAAAAGAAAGAATATGAAAGTGATTTATTAAGACAATTACCTTCTCTAAGAGAAACCTCATCTTCATCTCAACTTATGTGCCCCAAGCTTGAAATTTTGTTATTAAAAGAACATATAAAATGTACATAAGAGTTTTTGGGAGGTAGTTATGTGAGGTATGGCCAATTTATGTGTCTTGGGTGCTTTCAATAATTTAGGGGAGTGAGTTCTCTTTTATAATTGTGGTCGGGTGTCATTCTTGTAAAAACCCAAAAGTATTCAACAATGGGATGTAACTATTACATCATGTTCGTAAAAAATGATAAATAATATATTGGTGGAATGATTTTTTTTATTAATAACTCCCAAAAAAATTTAACATATTTTTCTTTAGTATTTATTTTTACTCATTTTTTACCTTTTTGTTTTTTACCTATATAACTAGTATCTTTTTATATTCATAGGTATTTTTTCATTTAAGAATAAAATTCAAATGATATTTTTAGATTGTATATAAATAATAATCTTAAATATGAAATTAAATTTATTAAACCCAAATCCTATATATGTGGAAATATAATTTACCATAAGTGTATGTAACGCTCAAAACCTCATTTTGACCTTAATCCTGGTAATTAATATTACAAGTTTTCATTAATAAAAATGGTAAGAAATTTATATGAAAATATTATATAATATAAAATATTATTATTCTAAATTTTTAATCAATTTTTAAAATTTATTTTCATATAAGTGGTTTTTTTAATTTAATGTCAAACTCACAGATGGAACAGGAAAGTTCATTTTCAAATAGAAAATGTTCAAAATAATAAAAGGTTTTGATATCAAAATTCAATTTAAGAAGTATTAAAATGACTTAAAGTTTATTAAAATATATATTATTGAACTAACATTCCATCAAAAAAAATTTATATAAAATTTTAACTAAATAAGTTCCCTAAAATAAAATGGATTTATAAATCAAAATTTGAATTTTTTACTATTCATCAAAAGATGAAACTTCTTAGAAAAAATTTATATTTTCACCCAATGTAAATTTTCATATTTTAATTTAAAAATTTATAAATATTTTAGAAAATTTATATATAAAGATGATAATAAATTTAAATTATTTACGTCTAAGAAAAATGAATCATCTCTTTTGGAAAAAAATGGAATTTTTATCTTTAAATTGTTTGATTCCTATCTGATTGTTTTTAAACCTATGGAATTTATTTTTAATAAATATTATTGAATATATAATAAATAAATTTCATTAATAATATTTAATAATATTTATACATTAAATTATTATGATTTTATTTTATTCTGCATATAAAAATAGTTTCTCATAAAAAAAATCATTTATATTTGATGGGTTTTTATCGTACATTCAAATTACATGAGATCCAATGAAATGAATTTATAAATTTTTAAACAATAAATTTTTATATGTTATTTAATCCTTTTAATTCTCACCATTAAAATTTCTTAGTGACAAATTTTATATTAAATAATAATATTAACAGTTTATTGTTATTCGGTAAAATTTGTTCTTGTGTGTTATGCTAATTATTTTTTAATATCATTGTTTCTTGTGGCGCAAGATGAAATCTATGTTTTGTGTAATTAAATATATAAATATAATTATATTTTAATATTAAAAAAATTATATGGATGTTACCAAAAGTTCTAATCTACTATGGGATCCCTTTCTGGTGATTGAAAGATCATTATTAGTGGGGTATCCCTTGGGATCCACCATTAATAATTTATGTAAATCATGGATTGTTACTTTCATAGAAGAAATTATTTAATTTTGAGTGTACTAAGCCTTAGTTTTTTCCCTATAAACTTATATATGCTTAATATTTCAATAAAACTATAAATAATAAATAACATATCAATTTATAAATGATGAAACAAATTTTAAGAAATCGTATATGATATAATATATTCTCACAAAGAATTATATGTGGAGATAAAAAATATGTACAATCATAGAAAATGGTCGAAGATTACTATTAATATTTATATATACATTTTTATGATTTTTTATTTATATTTATATTTATTTGTATAAAAATATCCAATATATTTTATTGGTTATACCCCTTTTACACCATTTGTGTCATGTTCGGAATCACCATTCAATATTTATTTAGATTATTATAAGAATCCCATTTGGTTCTAATGATGTTCATATCTTTTTTACTCAAAAAAATTCATTTTATTTATTAATTTTTAAATTGATGAAGCTAATAATTTTTCAAGTAAACCAATTATTAACTATTGTAACATCAAAAATATTTGATGGCTCTACCAATGATATTAGAAATGTTCATTTTAGAGTATAAATTCTTCCAATTTGTACAGGGGGAATGATCAATGATGATAATTTAATATTCAATATCTTCTATTATCTTAGGAATCTATACAAATATAATTCTAAACACTACTGGTTCATCATAAATTTATTATTATCAACCAACATTTTCCTCTTATATTTACCCTAAGACACTAACTTCCAATTCAATGTTAACCAAATATTCTCAATATTTTTTTGAAAATTATTTATCATTATCCCCCACAAGGATTTCATTTCGTTTAAAAACATTTTTCAGTGGAATAATATAATTAAATTTTTTTTTCACATATATCATAATTGTAGGTAAATACATTTATCTATATAAGACTCAATATTTATGTACTTATTCTTATATAGAAAAAAATTGGATTCATCAGTTTCAAAAGTACAGAAACATAGGTTTCATTCCATTAAACATCTCATATTGAGATTTTCCTTTCACATATGAACCATAATGCTCTATAATAAGATTAGACTGATATCATGATTTCTCCAATCCAAAATTTATCTATTTGGTATATCTCAACTAGAATTTGCTTGAAAATATTTTTTTTGATAATGTTTCTTGTCTCATTAAAACCATTTTCTTGAGGGATATCTCTACAGATAATTGGTTCCTTATCCAAAACGTATTAAGAAACTCCTTTACATGGATGTTTATAAAATCTGTCACATTATATGTGAGAACATTCATTATTATCTAACCATGCATTATTTCAGTTTTCATTCAATATCGAGAGATTCAATTAAACACCTTTAATATGTATGGGATATCCATTAAACATGTAATATTACAGCAATGATCAATAAACGGAATATAATATATTTTTTCTTGAGTGGATATTGTTGACATCTTTCCAAAAGTATCAACATGAAAAAATTTAATCATTAATTTTTAATTAATTTTTTTATTTATGAATAATTCATGTAATCATAACTTTTTTAAAAATATCACTTGGTTGAATGATTAAATTATTTTTTAAAGAGATCACATTCTCCATCACTTTTCACTAGATATTTTAGGTATTATTAGCTCAAGTAGACAAGTTGTTTATGACATAAATTGTTTTTTCATCATTTGGAATAAATCCAATATCTTCTTCTTTAATAATAAGGATGACATTTACCATCAAGTAAGTTTACTATATAAAAATTTCATGATCCATTCCATTGATTGTACTAATCATATTGGGGGTAGTGTATTGCATTCCATAAGTCACATAGTCGATTAGGACTATGAAAATTATTACTAATATCTTGACAAACCAAGGCATATTTGGATCACATATTTTCACCCCCAGAGTGACTTTTTCAACACCAATTATCACTATGCCTTCATCATCTCAATATATAGTCACACCATTCTCTTCATATTTTATCCATATGAAACGATTCTTGTTTTCCATCATATGTGAAGTACTCCTGCTATAAAGGATCGATGTTATAGTATTATTTCATGCACATAGGGATATCATAACAATTAATACCTGATAATATATTTTATTTTTTATCTATGTATTCTTTTTCATACCTAGAATTAATCATCATTACTAATATTTATTAGAATATGATAAAATACCTTTATCATATGGAGCTGCAAATCAATTTTTTATTTTTAAACAACTTGATGATTCTAGGAGCTATAATATATTTCAATTATAGTTTTTCATAAAACAATTCCTCTATATTTTTTTCTATAAAAACCTAGACATATTTATGTATCCTATAAATAAAAAATAGTGACTATTAGATGTATTTCTATAATATTTTTCAAATTTTTATACCTTTATTTATCTTTTCCCCTCAAGTACCACTTAGTTAAGATACAATGATTTTATAAGTTCATATCATTCTGTGACTATAAAATCATAATTTCAATTCACTTTTACTAATATTTTTCTATAGAAGAGTTAGAATTTTAGTCCCTTGAGTGTTCATATTATCTTTATGAATCATGTTAAACTACAAAATTGGAGTCGGTTATTATTGTTTGGAATCAACCACCACTATACTATACTTAAAATATACCCCCAAAACAGCTCTATTGTAATGATGTATCCATTATTTCTAAAAAACCACTGTAATTATTTTTACACCTCTATACTTATCTTCTATGTTTTCCACCAACTGTTTGACCTAATTTATAGATGTAAAAATGGAAGTAAAAAACCACTCGTGATCATATATTTTTCTCCACAAGATGAAATATTATATCTCCATATATTTGATAAATTTGGCTTTGTCTTTTAAGAAGATATTCAAACTATCAATAACCCTATAATATTTTTCAATTTTGAGTTTATAATCAACCACATTGTCTATGTTTTTTGGATATTTTTTAGATATTAATCTCTACCATCAATATAGTCATCTCCACTTTTTTCTTCATATGATGATTGGGATCGAAAACCTCACTTCTATATTGCATAATTTGGGACATCATAAATTACATATATTTAAGATAGGTTTCCAATTTAATACTAATATCTACTCTCCCTTCATGTATTCTTCAACAAAGTGTCTAACATTCATCTTTCTAGAAAAACATACAACATCCATGATAGTATCTTCATTGAGGTCATTAATACCCACAATATCTTCTTCCACTATTTAATTATATATTACCCACTTATAAAAGTGTTTTCTTCTTCCTGAAGAAGAAAAAATTTATACTTTTATCACATGATACATCAGCATATATTTCTTAAAAAAATATCACCATCATTATCATCACCTTGAAAAATAATAAGAAACCTTACAACAAGGTTCCCAATCATTCAATATCAAAATAAAAAGAGTGGATCTATCCCAATAACCATAACTTTACCCAATATTAAATTTGATAAAATTAATGTTATGAATTCATCAATAAGTTTTTCTTATATTTCATCCTTCTTAGTGATCTTATTCAACACATTAACAATCAACTACTATAACATTCCCTTTCATATAACCTTATAATCCTCATTCATCATTTCATATAAAATAATTACACAATTTTTACTATCTAATTTTATCTCCATTGGAACATTATCCTAAAGAACAAACACCATTGGATTATACTATGGTGGAAATCATCTCAATATGCACTTTTAAATCATTATTTATTCAAATGATTCACTATGACCATGTATATCCTCTATATTTACAATCATACAATCAAATAATTAATCAACTAACATATTTGAGTTCATCGTCACGACCATATATTTATTCAATAGAACTTGTAAATAAGAATAAAACACTTATTGATCACCTTCATAGAAATTTATTGGAATTTCTTACATATCATTTGTCGATTTATATGACATCACCATTATGTTTATTATAATAGATAGGCCTCCATTAATCCATTGGTTTATATGGTTTTGATACCAAACTCATTATGGTTGGCTTCTAATAAATCCCCACTATCCATACATACTTACCAATTATAATACCTATCAAAATATCCATGAATAATGATAAAAAATTGTTCTTCATTTGATTATTAAATAATTTAAAATTGATCCAAATGATGATCATAATCCCTTTATGATTAACAAATACCGTAGGTTCTACTGAGATATAAAAACATTTAATTCACCCTTCATCTCATGTACTAACTCCAATTTCTATTATGTATAATACCATTTGGGGAATCATGGTATGGATGATTAAATCTATATTTGTTTCATGAAATTGGTTCATAATTTTAAAAAACAATCCTCTCTCACTTTCTCATTGTAATTAATGATAAAATGAAAATCATAAAAGTGACAAAACAATACTACCTATTCCACCCTTACAAGAATAATTCAAGGATAATACAATAAAATTTTCCCCTAAAACTATAATCACCAACTACACTTTTGATTTATAATTAATGGTTGGAATAAAAAATCCCTTATGGTTCAATACCAATTTATATATTGAAATGTCAATGCTCTCCCTAGTTAATTATACATGTTGTTCCTTTTGTTTAATTCTTATAAAATTCATAGTTAATATATTAACTACATTATTGGTGTGTCATGTGGAACTTCAATCACTTCATGGATGAATTAAAATTTACCCTAGAAATTATGGCTATATTTATTGAGGATTGTTAAACTTCACTTTTTGGGAAACTCAACACATAATGAAAAATTCTTGTTCAAGGAATAAACCTTCTAAATAAACACATTCATCATGAAAATGATATTCAAATAAATTCATTCAAAAAGTAAATATTTTAATCTTACACTTTCAAAAAATTATATATTTTTCCCTTCACCCAAATATCCATCAATTTTTCCACATCAAGACTTGTTTATTTATTGGAAATCCTAAGACGCATATAAAATCATCCGCAGAGACAAGTATATCAGGAATCTCTTCACCCTCACAAAACCCATCACCTCAAAATATATTTTTTTACAAGAAAATTTAATCCTTCCCCATGTTTTTGAAACTCTCAATTTCATATGTATTCTATACTTTCGTGAATATAAAAAATATTTATAAAAATAATAGCGTTTCATTTTATATTATTAACCTAATTATCAAACATTATATTATGAAACATTATCCTTTCTTCTAGACTAAATAATATTTTCCTTTAATATTTTGAGCCTAAATAATTTTTAGCCACTGGAAAACAATGAATTTTTTCTACAGTCCTTGGTGAGCCTTTTTATTATGGAATTATCTACTCAGGATCTATGTTAATAAACACTTTTCAATTTTTTTGAATAATTAACATGTTGAATTTTTTTTCAAATATTTTCATCTTTGAACCAAACTCATGTTATTTCATTCCTAGGGATCACTACCCATGGATCACGTTCCTTGTTCAGAAAAGGAATTATGATAGAGGGGGTAAATTTAGGACATCTAATACATGTCTGATACTCCATAATAAAAAATCTCTAACTCAATGTACATGTGTTGTAGTGAAACTCAACTTTACTATTTTTGACCATTTAGCTGAACGATGGGGTTGTTCATCCCGTTTCATAACAAAATTTAGAATTTTCTACATTTACCATTCAATAATCTAACACTCATTATATTCCATAAGGCCAATATCTACCCCTGGATATAAGATTATATGAAAGGATCAGGCACAGACCCTCTATCTCAATAGTATCCTCATTATAAGAACCTCTTGATTTTACTTTCCAAGGTCTCACTGACCATTTATAAAAATGAATTTTGGTGGGGGTAATTTTTTCACATATAATATATGTATATAACTCACATATATTGAATATGGAAATCATGGTACATTTGTTTTTGTGCGACCTCATAGGTCTCATTATGAACCCAATAGTTGAGAGTTAGGGTTTTAACCCCTTTGACAACCACTCTTGGAAACTGATATTTTTTATTTGTAATGAAATTCACCATACATTAGGTAATAATTTGTAAAATAATTTTTTTTATTTAATGGAAATAAGATCATTATTTTTATATATGTATACATTAAAATTATGTATAAGATAATGTGGATAAAATTTTATCGTGTTTGAAACATTGTAGGATAAAGAAAATATTTTACACAACTAATAATTTAACACCAAAAATTTACATTAATAGATTTTTATTTTTTTAGATTAATAGAAGTTAGATAAAATCCTCCGTATTACATGGTGGAATATTCCATTGGTATGAGAAAATGGTTTTAATTTATCTCTAGGATTATAGTTATTTAATTTCCATTTTTTATTTTAGGCCCAAGGACTAGGGTGATATTTTAGTAGTTTTGTTTTAGTGAAATATATGATTCATTAAATATGGATTTAAATGTTCAAAATGGTAGTAATAATTACAATTGTTTGAGTAAAATTGAAAAGACACAATTTCCTATCGAACATATTGTATTGTACAATATGAATATATTGGAATTAACATTAATATAAAATTTCATGTGGGTTATTCTAATGATTATGAGATATTATTATGTAAATAATATATTTCAAATATTTAAAATTTTTATTTTTTGGTTTATTTAGAAGATATTTATTTTTAAAATTGTTCTCATTTTTATTGTATAATTTTTAGTACATTTTCTATAAGGTTGTCTAAACATTCTGTTGAGAATCTCACATGAACATCTTCCACCAGAAGAATGTTCACCAAAAAACAATGGATAAACCAAGTTATTGTTGGAATCCCCCCAAATATCATTGTACAAAAACATGGATGATAAAATCACCCCCATGAATCCACTGAGTGCTAGGACTTTAACATATTCACATAAAACCCATGAAATATTTAAAGAAACATAAGAGATAATAAATTCACGTAATGAAACTAGAGGATTTACATGGTTTAGAATTTTAGTCATATTTATAGGGGAATAGAATTAAATATTATCATTACATTATCAATATAAAATAAGTATTAATCATTATGAATTGAGAACCATGTAACTCACTAAACTCAATGATCATATGAAACATTAACTTGTGGTACCATTTAGCTTTAGTGAGTCTCAACAAGTCAACAATTTATACTAACCTTTGAATTCTATAGTCGTCCATCCATTACAATTAGCGACATCATATTCAATAAAACAATACCCAACATTACTACATACATATTTAAATTGATAGTGTGCCCTCTATCCTCCCAGATGACACCTATCTCATCCCTTCATGTAACAACCCAAGCTTCCACAATACGTTTCTCTTTGAATAATGCAATAGCTTGCGCTATACGTAACATAGAGGTTTAACACACCACAACCAATCAAACTAGTCATTTTGAATAGTAATAACAAATTTTTGAAATTTTATAAATTTTATTTTTCAAAATAGACTTCATTTTTGGATTTAGTAGATCAACATTAGCTTCGAGAGAATTTTTGTAATTTTCCTGGAAAATTTCTATTTTTGATGAATAGTGAAAAACACCGCGTTATTGTTTAGAACATACTTCTTATTTAAATAATTATTTTTTTATTTTAATTTATTTTAAGTCAAAATAGATACATAATACATTTAT
This sequence comes from Viscum album, assembly GCA_963277665.1. Classification (NCBI taxonomy): domain Eukaryota; kingdom Viridiplantae; phylum Streptophyta; class Magnoliopsida; order Santalales; family Viscaceae; genus Viscum; species Viscum album. The sequence continues at coordinate 121,692,645 of OY728161.1, read as the reverse complement.
TATAACAATGTAATTCATTGAAGTCATTTTATAATAAAATTAGATGTATAAAATTTTATTGAATTTTTTATCGGCTTTTACCCACATTCTAGGAACGTTAGAAAATTTAGATAATACATAATTTTACCACTTCTATGAGTTGAATTTCAAATATCCATGGGACACAGTTGACATCTGTATGTAAAATGTCATTCAATAGGATGAAAATAATTTTTGGTGAATAGAAACTATAGAATTTTATTTCTCATGGTTAAAAGGAAATAGGATAATTAAAGGAAAAAATGATATTATAGTTACCCTAACACATTTAATAATTCTATTAGATAAGTTTATTTTGACCAAAATCAACCTTAGTAAAAAATATGTTCTTTTTGGTCCATATGGATTAGATTTGAAAATTTATTATTAATTTATTTGAAGAAGAGTTAAAAGTGTTAAATTCACTGTTTAATAACAAAAGATTTTTTAATATAGGGTTATACATAAGATAAAATCAACTATAAATATTCATTATAAATATAAAAATATTTCCTATATAATGTACAAAGCCTTCAAAAATATTCCTGCACTGGACACCTGGGAAGCCATTTTTAGCACCACCGTGCCCAGACTTAATTCAGACCATCATCCCATTCTTTTATATCTTTTTACTAAAAGAGCTAAAACCGTTCATCCTAACAGATTAAAAAATGGTTGGTTGGCTGATCTGGAATGTTATAAGATCATAAAAAAGTTTTGGGACTCTATGAAACATCTCAATGATTCATTTTCTTGTGTTACCAAATTAAAGCACCTCAACCTATGTCTCAAAAATTGGTGTAATGAAAAATATAAACAAATGGACCAGGATATATCTAAACTTGAACAGGAGGTTATCCAAATTCAAATCTCCTCCAATATCTATGATTTCTATTTGGACCCCCATATTGAAATTAAAATTTCCATGAAATTAAACTCTATTCTTACTCTTAAGGATAACCTTCGAAAAAAATGTTTCAAAGATAAATGGATTTCTGATGGTGATAGAAATACCAGGTTCTACAAATCTCCTCAATGAATGAAAATTTTTTGTAGGCCCCTTTATCTTCTCAAAATTGATGATGTTCTCATTGACTATGAGGATGGAATTGAGAATCATGTGTTCTCTTACTTTGATAATATTTTCAATGGACCAAATATCAATAATGAGCTCCTTTCTGAGGTCATTCTGGTTATGGTTACTGAGGATAACAATGTCTATCTTCTCAGCATCCCTCTTGACCACAAAATCAAAGACACTGTTTTTGGTCTTAAGTCTGATAGTACCCCGGGCCCTAATGGGTATAATAATGTATTCATTTGACAATACTATTAGGTGATTCACACAGATGTTTGCAAGATTGTCCGAGATTTTTTCTCTAATGCACATCTCCCTCATGGGATAATTGCTCAATTCCTCACTCTAATCCCAAAAGTGGAAAATGCCTATGAAATTAAACTTTTTCATCCTATTTCTCTACGAAATACAATTTATAAAGTAATTACTAAACTTATTGTGAATAGAATTTCAGCTTCATGCAATAAAATAGTTTCCTCGAATCAATTTGGATTTGTCAAGGGAAGGGCCATAAAAGACTGCATCTGCCTAGCCTCTGAATGTACAAATACCCTCATTAATGTTGTCATAGGAGGAAACATTACCATTAAGATTGATATTAGGAAATCTTTTGATACCATTTATTGTGGATTCATTTTCAAAGTCGTCCAGTCCTTTGGTTTTAATGACACTTTCATCAATAGGATAAATTCCTTATTCAAATCGGCTTCTATTTCGTTCCTTTTCAATGGTTCCCCTAAGGTTTACTTTAAAGGAACTGAAGGTGTAAGACAAGTTGATCATCTATCTTCCATTCTCTATTCCACGGTTGAAGATTTTCTATGTAGATTTCTCACCCTCCTTGTGAATCAAAACAAGATCAACCTTATTCAGGCTGCTAGAAACTTAACTGTTCGTAATCATCTTCTATATGATGATGACACCATTTTATACATCAAAGGGGACAAAAATAATATGCAAATTGTTTAAAATTCATTTTCTCACTACAAAGAAATTTACGTTCTGTCAATAAGTTGGAACAAATCATATGTCTTATTTGGAAAAAATTTCTCTTCTTCTAGAAAAAATAGTATTATAAATAGTCTAAGCATCAATGAAGGTACTTTCTCTTTCACCTACCTTGGAGTTATTATTTTTTGGGGAAGGAATAAATCCATGTTCTCTACCAACGTGATGGACCAGATTATAAATCAGGTATCCTCCTAGAAGGGAAACTCCCTTTCGATGGTGGGAATAATCTATCTTGTAAAATCCACCATTATTTCCAAGATGTTCTATTCTCCGATGGTCTACAAATAGTCTACTGGAATTTAAAAAAATCAACACTTACATCAAGAACTTTTTTTGGTCAGGAAATATTCTTTAAAGGAAACTAGTTACCATCCCCAAGACCACTTACTTCAAACCTCTTGAAAATGGTGGTCTTGGTATAAAAACCTAAGTCTTTTTAACGATTCCCTCCTTGCCAGACTCACATGGAGGATTATCCATAACAACTCTGAATCCATTATTTTTCTAAAAAATGATTTCAATCAATGTTAATAATGGAAATTTTAACTATATTAATTCCTCTATCTGGCCCTATATTAGGAAATATTTTTCCAATATTATGACTAATTCTAGATGGATGGTTAGTATGGACTCTACCAGGAAATTTTGGCTAGATAATTGGACTGGAACCCCCTCATCTCTATGTTTTCTCTTTATTCTCTTTCGGAAGATATCATCACAACTATAAAAGATGTTACTCATTATCTTATCTCAAATTTTCCTGGGAACATTATACAAGTTATTGATAACTACGCCTTTGTGAATTCTGATAATTTCCTCATTTGGGAGCCTTCACACAATGGTATTATTGATTTAAATAATGTCTATAAACATAATGATACTAATCCTGGTGATGATTTTTATTGGATGAAATCTTTTGACAAACCATTGAATAAACCCTAAAGACTTACTCAAGTTTGGGGACTTTCCAATAATCGTATCCTCACTGAGGTTTGTCTTCAGTCCTTTGGAGTCCAACTTCGATCCAGGTGTCCTTTCTGCCACCAACATAGGGAAGATACTAACAATATATTCCAATCTTCTGCTACTGCCTCTGCCCTGTGGAATTTTACTTCTGTGATTTTGGACTGTAGATGGATTCTAACCGATTCTCTCAGATTGCAATTAAAATGATGTGCAGATCTAGATTTATCACAAAAAAATAATTAACTTATTCTTCACTACCATTGCTGATATCCTCCATGTGATATGGTATGATAGAAATTATATTATTCAAATCAATTTCTCTTTCATTCTCAATGCAGGTAAGATGCGAATTCTCATTGCCATTAGGGATGCTATTTCGATCCAAACAGCATATTGTGACAACACTGTTGGTGATTTTGAGATCCTCCATCATCTTCAGATGGAAGGACTCTACAAACAGCTGAATCACGCTTTTGAAGTGTTTTGGAAAGCTCCACTTCTAGGATGGATCAAAGTGAATGTGGATGGTGCGTTTAAAGGCTATCCGGGACCCGCGAGATATGGTGATATTTTTAAGACTACCTCGTTCAGGGTTTGGGATGCTTCTTTAGCAGTTGTTTTACTATTTCTTCTAAAGAGGTTGAAATGATGGGTCTGATACATTCTGCCATCATTGCCAAGAAAAAGGGTTGTAACATTATTTTGATTGAATTTGTCTCATCCACTATTGTCTAGGTAATTTGGGAGTGTGTGGTGAATCTTGCCAGGCCTCTGACCACCTGATGGAAGAACTGCATTGATTCACCTATAGTGACTAATTACATTACCACACATGCCTTTCCGGAAGAGAACACAGTTTTTGATAGACTTTATAATAAGGGAATCATCCATTACATAACTTGTAATTACGTCTTTCTGGTTGAGCAACTCCCTTTTTATGATAAATATTGTAATAATATACCTTATTTCAGACTCATGTAATTATCTCTTCTTTTTCTAATAATATAATTGATATAATAAATATCCAAATAAATTTAAATTGAGACTTATGATGATTGAAAATAAATTTTTAGGATAATATTACATGTTGGGGCTGATTAAATATTTTTTTAAGTGATAAAGTTGTTATGACTTTCACAAAAACAAAATATCAAATAGTGTCAATGTTGACATAAATGATTTTTTAAAAAATCACTCTATTGTTAATTGATATAATATTCCAAAAAATATAATTTTTTCCAGAGAAAATAGATAAGGTTATATATATATATATAATGAACCACATGGTGCACACTTTTATTTTAATAGTATGTTTATTAACAATTTATTATAAGAGTACAAGAATACATGGTAAAAGTTAAACTATTTAACGAAGAGTTTAATATAAAAGATAAGTTTAATATGGTGACCTAAACCAGTCTAAAACCTATTAGTTGAGATGATTGAGACCCATCCCCACCATATACTCAAAATAAATCTTTTTAGAGAAATTATTAACCAAATATTATTCTATAATAAAAGAATATTTCAAGCTTTTCCAACAGTGACCCTCACCTCTCTTATAAATGGGTACTCCCCCTTATCTCAAAATCGCACCTCCAATGCCATTTAGGTTGGCCAAACCCTGCTCAAAAATCCTCCCAACTACCCTCAATAAATCCTATATGCCTTAATTTTATCATAATCCAACTTAAGGAACCATTTTGATCAAATCATAAGGATGAACTAAAAGAAGAGATAATAATTTTACCACCTCTTTCATTGTAGTTTTCTTCTTCCACTTACACATTATTTGTTGTTTAAATACTAAAATAATAACTATTGTACCTAATGAATACTGTGAGGTTATTATAAATATCATACAACCATATTCATTATTCAATCCATGTCATGAATGATAATTTCACCATATATGGGTACGTACGGCTTGTCGTCTCCACGTCGTGGTGTAGTTTGTTACTCAACATTTCATTTTTAGATGGGTAAAATAATGAGTATAATTGATGTAAATAATTAATATAACATGTTAATGATTCTTTATATATGATATACCTTCCAATTATAGATGATTTCACTTTGAATATAATGGTATTTTTTCTTGTACATACGTACAGATTACAATCTCCACGAACGTGATTAGATTCCTTCCCCATCATAACCATAAAAGAAAAATTTTCATTTTATGAAAAAAAATAATGTTTTAAAACGTAATATAATTATTTATATAAATCAAAATATATCCTATCCATATCAAACATGACTTATGTAACAAAACATATAATGTAAAATGAGTTAGTTAACAACTGAAACAATGATACTACTCTAATATTATTAAAAAAGAAATTTTAGATGGTCATATATAATTTCATATTTATGTATATGGTTATTTAATAATTAAATAAAAAATATTTAAATATTTTACCAGAGGTTAACATAACCTCTACCAAGTAAAAGTAGAAGGTAAGGGTAAATTATACATTCTCTTTGTTACCCGAGGTTGATTATACATGAGTATCTACTAGGACCTCTTTACCATCCAAATCTGTGTTTCTTAAAAATGATTTCCAAAACATTTTTACTCTTTCCATGAATATGGTTAAAATTCATTTATAACCTTGTTTTAATTTTTTTTATGTTTATAAATGTATATTTATGTTGTTTTCCAAACAAGGTCCTTTAAGACCTTTTCGACAAAATTACGGAAATAATGTTATTTAAATTTTACTGTATGTGTGTCTATTTTCAGCCGTTATAGCACCTTCAAAGCTACCCTTACTAGATTATAAAAATTTCTTCAAAATAAATTATTTATTTTAAAATTATTGGAATTTTAAATGAGTTCAAAATTGAAATAGATATTTCTCTCAAATAGATTCAATTTCATCTTTGTCAACATCATTTGTTCGATTTTACTCTTGTTTGAAGCTGATTTATTATGATACAATATTCAATATGTTATTGAAAATTTTGTGATATGTTTGACTATGGATGTGATATTATTATACTATTCATGGTTTACGGTTAAAGTATTGACATTTCATATGCTAGTTTTAATACATATTATTATGTTATGTTTCAACCCTTTCAAATGAAAAATGCAATGGACATAGTAAGTGACTGGTGGAGCCAACTATAGCTCCTAGATGCATCGGTAGGACTCCTAAGACAAATAGGTTCCTCAGAAAAAGGCCTTGACACAATCTTATTTGTAGTCTTGGCACGAGGCATTGACTATGTGGTTATGATGTCTAACACTATGAATTACATCACTATGAAATTGGATATTGATATTAAATGTGATTATCTGAGTTGTAGAATATCTATGTGAATAAGTAAATGATATTATTTGATTTATCTTTTCCATATTATTATAAATAATATGTTTAAAAGTAATGTGTTTTAGTCTTATAAATTTCCTTAAATTTTTATGCTTATTTATGAAAGTTTCTTCTATATTTCTTTCCTTACTGAGCACCTTATCTCACCCCTTTTTTATGTTTTATTTTTTCAAGGATGTGAAGATGTATATTAAAATTAACCTATAGGAATAGACCAAGGGATATAAGAGTTTTCAAAGGGTACACAATGTTTTTGTTTTTTATTTCATGATGTAATATATAATTTATGTATGTTTCTAGTACTTCCTGTGCTTCTAAACTAATCGGTTTTCAGGATTTGATCCCCTATAATCTTGCCAATGTTATGTAATAATGCACCGAATCTTGGTAACTGGGGCCGGGGCATTACAATTGGTATCAAAGGAAGTTTAGTACATACTTGGGATACTAGATTTAGAAAAAAACTAATTAGATACCATTACCCTAAGATTGACGTTGAGGAAATGTAAAGACCCCTAAACTTGAAGGAAATTTTTTTCTTAATTTTCATTGGAATTTTACAAGAGCGCAGTTTCTGACGGCACCTGATTCTGAGGCCCGGTGTGCCCGGAATCATTTTCCGAAGTTTGGCTCGGGTATGTTCAGTGAACGGACGAGTGGGTTTTTCTAACTTTTGAACTGGTGCTCGGAATCAAATTCTGAGGGAACCGATGAAATCGCAGCGCCGGTATTTTCTTAGAAACGCCTCTTCCGGAGTTGCGTTTTCTCGGGTGTGGTTTTTATTTTTCGGGCTTAAAGTTAAGAAATAAAATAATTGTTCGACAAACATTATTTTATTTCACTTAATTTACTTGAAGCCACTTGAAAGACACTTAAATTGAGTTGAAACAGATAGGGTACTATCCAAAAATATCCTACCCTCTTGGTAGGATATTTGCGAGGTGGGGCCCGCACGAGCCCCGCCGTTGCTTTTCCGCTAAGTATTGGTCCTGCGAAAACTCGTCATTATGAATGTCAACTGACGCGTTTTCTTAAATTCTTAATGCACCATTTAATTGGGCGGTTTATTTCGTGAATTAAATGGGAAGTTTCTTTCGTTGAATTAATTCTACGAATTAATGGGTCGTTTCTTACCTCTGTTTCGTTTTTTGGCGTAATAATAAAATAAGACCAACATGAAATTTGAAGGATTACTCGTTGAGAGGTTTTTGACAGAGGTTCTTGTGCCTTCACCCTTCTTCACGAAGAAGGCGATGAACGCCAGCCTTCGACAAAGAACGCAGAACCCACGGAAATCGACGATGTGACGTCGTGTGCTGCGACGCCGACATTTCCTCTCCCGTGACGTTCTTTGGCGACGCTCCTTAATCCGCAACAAAAACCATCGATCATCTGTTGAGGTGAGAGTTTCATATTATCTTTTAATTTTCGTTTGGGTTTTTTGACTCAAGAAGGATTTAATTAATACTAATTAAATATTTTTGTTCTTGAATGCCGGAGTTCGTCGACGCGACACCCTTCCGCGACGACGTGACGCCGGATACCGAGACGATGCGACGATCCCCAATTCTTTGATGAACCTGCAGACGACGACTTGATGAGGTAGGGGTTGTTGTGAATGTTTTATATTCCCGTGAACGTTTCTATAAAATTAAAGAACCAGATTCATATGAACAATTTTATTTCTTAAAATTGTGGTTTCATGTGTTGAATAATTTCTCCCGTTGTTTTTTATCTAACGCGGAGGGTGCGGGCCAAACGAACATGGCCCGAAAACCCTCTGCTGTTCATCATGGTTGTGCGGATTTGGCGGGCGATGGAAAAACATGGTGCAAGGGCGTTTTGATGATCCCGCAGTGAAGAACGGAACCCGGGAGGAACAATAGTGCAGACGGGAAGGAAAACGGACCACCGGAGCAACTCCGGTGGCCAGTGGACCCGCGGCAGCACGGGTCGGGCTCGCCCGGTCGGGACGCGGCGACATGCCGCGTCCGTTTGAACCAATGCGGCCCCACGTGGGGCCGCGACACCTCCAAGCCGCGGGGGCGGCGCCCCGCTGCGTCCAGCTGCTCGGCCGCGCGGCCGAGCCGGTCCGACCGGCCGAGCCGCGTCCTGGCGGGGCCGGACCGGGTCGGGGCGACCCGGTTCGGCGGACCCAAGGGGGGGGGGGGGGGGGGGGGGGGGTGGGGGGGGGGGGGGGGGGGGGGGGTCGGCCCGGGCCCGGACCCCCCGTCTTCGGACTGTTTTCGGTCTTTCGCCTGTAACTTGAGCTACGGGCCTCCGAACGACGCGCCATCAGCGGAAATACGATCCTTGGATCAAGGCGGTCGTTTTTCTATATCGCACTCAAAGTTTCGGAATACTTTGAGTTCGGCCGGGTTGGTTCGTACATGAAACCAACCGAGCCCTCGGAGCGGAAACACTCATATCTTGAGCTTCGGACGTCCGATCGACGTGCCGTCGACTTCGTTGAATTCCTCTAAGTGAGACGGATCTTTTGGCATAATCCGCCAGAGGTTTGGAAATAGGTGGAGTACGGTCGGGTTGGTTTTCCTTAAAAACCAACCGGGTCCCTGGGACGAAAAAGCCAATAACTCTCAGACCGGGCGTCCGATTGACGCGTCGTCTGTGACGTTGTGTTCCTGTTGACGATACAGAACTTTTGGATACATCAACCTCGGACTTTGTGTTAGTTGATGTATCAGCCTCTCGGCTCGTGGAGCGGACCCTCCCAAATGAGCTTGCTGTGTGCGGGAACCCTAGAGCTGGCTGCGACTACTACTTCGACAGCGACGACCGTGAAGAGATCCTCAGTGGACTACAACGACGACTGTGCAGAGATCCTCAGTGGACTGCGACAACGACTATGCAGAGATCCTCAGTGGACTGTGACGACTACAGCACTCAGCGATCCCTTGCGGGTCAGTGCTACTAGTCCTGTGTGGGCCCGATCCTGTGTGGGTCTGATCCTGTGTGGGTCAGCGCTCAGCGGTTCTATTTGAGTCAGCGCCTACAGGTCCTGTGTGGGCCCGATCCTGTATGGGTCTTTGCGGGGGTTAGTACCTATCGATCCTTTGTGGGTCCGATGACTTTGATGGATCAGTGATCATCTTTATCATCATCTGAAGAAGTATACCTGTGTGAGATGAATCTTGAGTTACTCTCCTATGTGGATTGTGTTGAGCTATCCTGTGCAGATTTACTATTTACTCTCCTTTGTGGATTGTGTTGTGTTATCCTATGTGGGTTTACGTTTTACTTTCCGGTGGGGACTGGGTTGTGCTTGGGCTCGGATGTTGGAGCCGAACGGGAATTGATGACTTAGGTATATGTATGGGCATATACCTAAGTAGTGTCGGTTGTTACTTTCTGATTGTATCTTTCCTTTGTGGTTATCCTTTGTGGATTCTAGGATACCTTCGGGGGTCTCGACATCCCTACTTAGTAGCTTATACTCACCCCTGCACGGGCTATGCCCACACCTCGTTGTGTTGGTTGCAGGCGACGGACAGCGCTGATCGTGGTGGAGGTGTGCGGAGCAGGACTGTACCTGGAGGTGGAGCACTGGGCAGGATGTACACGGAGCGGATGGCTGGACCGAGGAGCTGTGGAGGCTATCTGTACCCACCTTTCAGGTGGTACCTTCAGAGGACGGCTCGACGCTGCAGATTTTCTTTTCAGTTGCTGTTTTCCCCTTTCAGTTGTACTTTACAGTTGGGATTTTATTTCCGGCCCCTTTTACTTTCAGCACAGCTTGTTACGGTTTTTACTTAGTGTTTACTTTTCCGCTATCTTACTCTGTGGTGCTTGTTTACTTTTCAAAGGCAATTCCTTCACATTTTTTGGGATTTACACCTTGGTGCTAGTCGCCAGACCCTGGCCTATGGAAGGTAGGCTTGGGGCAGTCACTGCACGGGCCCCGAGGACAGGTCGTGACAAATTGGTATCAGAGGTGGTCGGTTCTACCGCAGACTCTGATCTTTCTTCTATGTGAAGCAATAGTGTTTAGCGTATTGGGTGTGGTTATCAGTCTAGGGAGTCCAGTGTTGGTGTGGCGGCCGACGTATCCGTACACCAGGACCCTGACTTCTGATTTCCAACTTAATGCATGAAAACATTGATTGCATGTGTGTTTCAAGTTTTCTTTGTGATTACTTATGTCAGCTCACCAGGTATACTGTTCTGACCGTGGCGCACTTGTTTCCTTTTCAGGATGGCCCCACGACGGCAGACAGCTAGGGTCCCGAGAGTAGAGCGCGATGACAGTCCGCCGAGTGACGAGGCCTCGGTACAGGGCCCGTTGACAGAAGAGGCACCGGCGGTACCTTTACCCGCCGAGCCACCGATGCTTCAAGCGCTGACCGCTGATGATGCACGTCACCTCGGAGCTCTGCACGAGTTCCAGCACCAATGACATCCCAGGTTTCATGGGGAGACGGACCCCCCGGCAGCCGAGGACTGGCTGGAGGTGGTCGTTCGAGTTTTCAGGTTATTGAGGACACTAGCAGACTTCATGGTGATCCTCGCGGTGAGCCTACTGCACGCAACAGTAGGACGATGGTGGAGCTTGATGCTCCAGGTACACGATGAGGCATCTCTTCTCTGGACAGACTTCGAGAGCCTTTTCCGCTCAGAGTTCGTCCCGGACACCCTCTGTGTGGTGCACATTCAGGAGCTTCTTCAGCTGCGGCAGGGCAGCTTGACGGTCACCCAGTACGCGGCGAGGTTTACCGATCTTTCTCGCTACTCGACCGACATGGTACGGGACCCCTTCATCCGGGCCCGGGCCTTTGAGCAGGGTTTGAGACACGAGATCAGGGCATCACTGATCTCCCTCAGCATCCCGACCCAGGCAGATGTGCTGGAGCGAGCCCTTCTGATCGAGAGCTTTCTGGCTGAGTCCACAGCGAGACCTACCGCAGGGCTTAAGGTAGCGGAGTCTTCGGCAGTTGGTAGCCGACGGATGACTCAGGGTTCTAGGCAGATCAGACCTTCCGGCAGAAAACCTCAGGACACTGGCTCAACAGTGCGGGGCACACAGCATAGAGCCAGTCTTTCCGAGAGGCAGGCAGTGCTACGCCTGTGGTGGGCAGGGCCACATGGCTCGTGACTGCCCGACCCGTCGTGCCGAGGAGCAGCAAACGGTTGAGGGGCCACCCAGGCAGAGGCAGAGGGTCGACTGTGGCGGTCCGCTGGGAGGAGGCGGATGAGGCAGGGGAGCTGGCCGAGAAGCAGGTGGTGGGCGACGCTTTGAGGCTTTCCCACCACCACCACCAGGAGGCCCGCCCCAACCACAGGGAGCTGGCGGGCAGAGACAGGCACAACTCCAGGCAGCGGAGGCCTACGACCACGGCGCGCCAGAGATGATTTGAGGTACGATCTGTGTCTATTCCACCCTTGCTGCAGCTCTTATAGACACAGGAGTGAGTCACTCTTTCATAACCGCTGCCCTTGTTCGGAGCTCGGAGATTCCGACAGAGCTGTTGGCTCGATCCTTACGGCTAGAGACTCCTACGGGAGCAGACTCGATGATTACGCACTGGTGCCGGCAGTGTGAGCTTACTCTAGGAGGCGAGAGCTTCGGCTGGGATCTTCTTGTAGCGGCGTCGAGGCCTTACGATGTCATATTGGGAATGGATTGGTTATCAATAGTCCATGCTCAGATTGACTGTTTTAGGCGCAAGGTGCGATGTGTGCGCACCGACGGGAGCAGGTTCACCTTCACTGGCGAGAAGGGAGCCATTGCAGCACAGGAGGGACTCTCGTAGAGGAGAGGGCAGCCCATCACTCATCAATTGGCTAGCCTCATCCTTGGAGAAGTTGACGTGCGGAGTCCTAGTTTTCCTGCAGTGGTGGATCAGTATGCGAACGTCTTCCCCGACGACGTTCCAGGACTACCTCCTCGCAGAGAGGTAGACTTTTATATTGACATGTACCCCAAGACAGCCCCGATATCCACTGCAGCATATCGGATGGCCCCCGCTGAGCATTGAGAGCTGTGGGTACAGTTGGAGGACTTGCTGGACAAGGGGTTCATCCGACCTAGTGTTTCACCCTGGGCTTCCCCGATTTTGTTCACCAAGAAGGTGGATGGGGGCTTGCGACAATGTGTCGATTATCGTCGCCTGAACTAGGTGACAGTGAGGAATAAGTATCCGCTACCGAGGATTGATGATCTCTTCGATCAGATCAAGGGAGCACGGTGGTTCTCGAAGATAGACCTCAGGTCAGGCTATCATCAACTTAGAGTTCGAGACGAGGACGTGCAGAAGACAACCTTCAGGTGTCGTTATGGCCACTATGAGTTCTTGGTTATGCCATTCAGCATAAACAATGCTCCAGTAGTGTTCATGATCCTCATTAACAGGATATTCCAGCCATACCTCGATCGATTTGTCATGGTCTTCATCGACGACATTTTGGTGTACTCGACCACGGAGGAGGAGCACGCCTACCACTTGCAGGTTGTACTAGACACAATCCAAGAGAACCGGCTTTTTGGAAAGCTCTCAAAATGTCAGTTCTGGTTACGTGAGGTCCACTTCTTGGAGAACATCATTTATGAGGCGGGAGTTGCTGTGGATCCCGCGAAGATCGAGGCAGTGCTAGCTTGGGTTCCACCGAGGAGCGTGACAGAGGTGCGGAGTTTCTTGGTTCTAGGTGGATACTATCGGAGATTTGTGCCAGACTTCTTTAGAGTTTCGGCGCCACTATCATCTTTGACAAAGAAGGGGAAACCCTTCGTGTGGTTAGACAGATGTCAGCAGAGCTTCCAGGAGCTGAGACAGAGATTGACCAGCGCACCTATCTTGAAGTTGCCTGAGGAGGGAGTTGGTCATGTAGTTTACTCCGATGCATCCGGGACCGGACTCAGGTGTGTCCTGATGCCGGAGCGGGCCGTGATTTCCTATGGATCATGTCAGTTGAGGCCGCAAGAGCAGAACTACGCTACCCATGACCTGGAGTTAGCAGCAGTGGTCTTCGCTCTGATCACATGGAGGCACTATCTGATGGGCGAGCGCTTTACAGTCTTTTCTGACCACCAGAGTCTCAGGTACATATTCTCTCAGAAGGACATGAACCTGAGACATCGGCGATGGCTCGAGTTGCTCCAGGACTATGAGTTTGAGATAGTCTATACTCCTGGGAAGGGGAACGTAGTAGCCGATGCCCTCAGCAGGAGGACGGGCATTCGGCTACTTGAGGAGGCGACAGAGCAGCTAGCTGCCTTGCAGATATCCTTCATGGATAGAGACGGAGCAGCCTTCCTTCATTCTCTCACAGTCTCTCCTCCACTTCTGCAGCGGGTTAGAGAGTCACAGTGTGGGGACGCTGACTATGAGACGCGGTGTGCACAGATATCATCGGGACAGTCACCTGATGGTTTCTCCCTTGGAGCAGAGAACGACGTCCTTTTCAGAGAACGTACCTTGGTACCAGTCGCTTTATGAGAGGAGGTGCTGAGAGAGTTTCACAAATCTCCTTTTTCGGTACATCCTGGAGTGGCGAAGATGTTCTAGGACCTCAGACGACAGCACTGGTGGCAGAGCATGAAGAAGGCTGTGGCAGAGTTCGTTTCACGGTGCCTCACCTGCCAGCAGGTGAAGGCAGAGCATCAGGTACCAGTAGGCTTGGTACATACCTTGGAGGTCCCAGAGTTGAAGTGGGACGGGATATCTATGGACTTCATGACTGTACTTCCACGCACTTCCAGAGGTCACGAATCCATTTGGGTGATTGTGGACCGACTCACCAAGTCGGCACACTTCTTGCCCATCAGAGAGCAGGGCTCAGTGGAGAGCTTGGGGCGTCTCTACGTTCAGGATATTGTACGGTTTCACGGTGTTCCATTGACTATCGTCTCCGATCAGGACGCTCGTTTTACTTCCCGGATTTGTAAGGGGTTGCAGGAGGCGTTCGGGACGCGGCTACGTCTGAGCACCGCCTTTCACCCTCAGACGGATTGTCAGACGGAGAGGACCATTCAGACTCTCGAGGACATGCTCCGCGCATGTATCCTCGACTTTGGTCGCAGCTTGGAGGACCACCTACCCTTGGTGGAGTTCGCATACAACAACAGCTACCACTCCACCATCGGGATGGCACCATACGAGGCGTTGTACGATAGACCTTGCAGATCTCCTTTGTGCTGGACAGACCCTGGGGAGTCATCACTTATGGGACCAGAGATGATCCGGGCCACGACAGAGAAGGTCCAGGTCATCCAGGAGCAGATGAGGACAACTCAGAGCCGGCAGAAGTCATTTGCTGACGGGAGGCGGAGGCCACTAGTGTTCGAGGATGGCGACCACGTCTTCTTGCGTGTCTCACCTTGACGTGGTTGCGGAGATTTGGCCGAGGTGCAAAGTTGTCTCCACGCTTCATTGGACCATTCCAGGTCCTCAGCAGGATTGGTGAGGTGGCTTATCGCCTGGCTCTACCACCTCAGTTGCACCGGGTGCACGACGTCTTCCACGTATCTCAGCTGAGGAGATATGTGCACAACCCGACACACATCATTGACTATGGGGAGCTAGACGTGGATGATGGGGCGACTTTTTTGGAGGTCCCAGTGGAGATAGAGGATCGATAGGAGCGGGTCCTACGTGGGCGATCGATTCCTCTTGTGCGCATCAGATGGCAGCACGGGAACCTCCAGGAGAGCACATGGGAGCGGGAGGCTCAGATGCGTGCTCAGTACCCACATTTGTTTCCCTAGTTTTTGATGTATCTTTACGGGGATGTGAAGCCCTGAGGTGGGAGTTATGTAAAGACTCGTAAATTTCAAAGAAATGTGTTTCATAATTTTCTTTGGAATTTTACAAGAGCGCAATTTCTGACGACACCTGATTCTGAGGCCCTATGTGCCCGGAATCATTTTCCAAAGTTTGGCTCGGGTACGTTCAGTGAACGGACAAGCGAGTTTTTCTAACTTTTGAACCGGTGCCCGAAATCGAATTCTGAGGGCACCGATGAAATCGCAGTGCCGGTATTTTCTTAGAAACGCCTCTTTCGGAGTTGCGTTTGCTCGGGTGTGGTTTTTAATTTTCGGGCTTAAAGTTAAGAAATAAAATAATTGTTTGACAAACTTTATTTTATTTCACTTAAGCCACTTGAAGCCACTTGAAAGCCACATAAACTTAGTTGAAACGGATAGGGTAATATCCAATAATATCCTACCCTCTTGGTAGGATATTTGCGAGGCGGGGCTCGCACGAGCCCCGCCGTTTCTTTTCCGCTAAGTAACGCACCCGTGAAAACCCGTCATTATGAAAGTCAACTGTCGCGTTTTCTTAACTTCTTAACGCACCATTTAATTGGGCGGTTTATTTCATGAATTAAATGGGTAGTTTCTTTTGTTTAATTAATTCTACGAATTAATGCGTCGTTACTTACCTCTTTTTCGTTTTTTAGCGTAATAATAAAATAATACCAACACGACATTTGTAGGATTACTCGTTGAGAGGTTTTTGACAGAGGTTCTTGTGCCTTCACCCTTCTTCGCAAAGAACGCGAAGAATGCGAAGAATGCGAAGAACGCCGGCCTCCGACGAAGAACTCCGAACCCAAGGAAATCGACGACGCGACGCCGTGTGCCGCGACGCCGACGTTTCCTCTCCCGTGACGTTCTTCGGCGACGTTCCATAATCCACAACAAAAACCTTCGATCATCTGTTGAGGTGAGAGTTTCGGATTTTCTTTTAATTTTCCTTTGTGGTTATTGAATCAAGAAGGATTTAATTATTACTAATTAAATCTTTTTGTTCTTGAACCTCGGAGTTCGTCGACGCGACACCCATTCGCGACGACGTGATGCCGGATACCGCGACGACGCGACGATCCCCAATTCCGCGAAGAACCTGCGGACGACGACTTGACGAGGTAGGGGTTGTTGTGAATATTTTATATTCCCGTGAATGTTTATTTAAAATTAAAGAACTGGATTCATATGAACAATTTTATTTATTAAAATTGTTGGTTCATGTGTTGAATAATTTATCTCGTTGTGTTTTTATCTAACGCGGAGGGTGCGGGCCAAACGAACACGGCCCGACAACCCTCCGTCGTTCTTTGTGGTTGTGCGGATTTGGCAGGCGACGGAAAAATGTGGCGCAAGGGAATTTTGATGATCCCGTAGGGAGGAACGGAACCCGGGAGGAACAACGGCGCAGACAGGAAGGAAAACGGACCACCTGAGCAACTCCGGTGGCCCGCGGAAGTGGCCGGCGGCGCGGGTCTCCGGCAGCCGGAGGCGGCGGCGCCCCAGCGCGCCGCCAGACAGAGCCGCCGCGGCGACGACGGCCAGCGGACCCGCGGCCGCGTGGGTCCGGCTCGCCCGCTTGGGACGCGGCGACATGCCGCGTCCGTTTGAACCAACGCGTCCCCACGCGGGGCCGCGGCACCTCCAAGCCGCGGGGGCGGCGCCCCGCGGCGTCCAGCTGCTCGGCCGCTCGGCCTAGCCGAGCCAGGCCGGTCCGACCGGCCGGGCCGGACCGGGTCAGGCCGGGTCAAGTCGACCCGTTTCGGTCGACCCATGGGGGGGGGGGGGTCGGGCAGGGTCGGCCCGGGCCCGGACCCCCCGTCTTCGGACTGTTTTCGGTCTTTTTCCCGTAACTTGAGCTACAGGCCTCCGAATGACAGGCCGTCAGTGGAAACACGATCCTTGGATCAAGACGGTCGTTTTGGTATATCGCACTCAAGGTTTCGGAATACTTTGAGTTCGGCCGGGTTGGTTCGTACACGAAACCAACCGGGGCCTCGGAGCGAAAACACTCATATCTTGAGCTTCGGACGTCCGATCGATGTGTCGTCGACTTCGTTGAATTACTCTAAGTGAGACGGTTCTTTTGGCATACACTGCCCGAGGTTTTGGACGTAGTTGGAGCAAGGTTGGGTTGGTTTTGCCTTAAAAACCAACCGGGGCCCCTAGGACGAAAACGCCAATAACTCTCAGACCGGGCGTCCGATTGACTCGCCGTCTGCGACGTTGTGTTCCTGTTGACGATATGGAACTTTTGGATACATCAACCTCGGACTATGTGTCATTTGATGTATCATCCTCTCGGATCGTGGAG
Organism: Viscum album; assembly: GCA_963277665.1. Taxonomy (NCBI): domain Eukaryota; kingdom Viridiplantae; phylum Streptophyta; class Magnoliopsida; order Santalales; family Viscaceae; genus Viscum; species Viscum album. The sequence continues at coordinate 121,675,159 of OY728161.1, read as the reverse complement.
CGGACCCTCCCAAACGACCTTGTTGTGTGCGGAAACCCTAGAGCTGGTAGCGACTACTACTTCGACAGCGACGGCCTTGCAGAGATTCTCAGTGGACTGCGACGATGACTGTGCAGAGATCCTTAGTGGACTGCGACGACGACTGTGAAGAGATCCTCAATGGACTACGACGACTACAGCACTCAGCGGTTCTGTGTGAGCCAGCGCCTACAGGTCCTGTGTGGGCCCGATCCTATGTGGGTATTTTCGGGGGTTAGTACCTATCTATCCTTTGTGGGTCTGACGACTTAGATGGATCAGTGATCATCTTTGTCGTCATCTGAAAAAGTATACCTGTGTGAGCTGAATCTTAAGTTACTCTCCTTTGTGGATTGTGTTGAGCTATCCTGTGCGGATTTTCTATTTACTCTCCTTTGTGGATTGTGTTGTGCTACCCTATGTGGGTATACGTTTTGCTTTCCTGTGTGGACTGGGTTGTTCTTGGCCTCAAATGTTGGAGCCGAACTGGAATTGATGACTTAGGTATATGTATGGGCATATACCTAAGCAGTGTCGGTTGTTACTTTGTGATTGTATCTTTCCTTTGTGGTTATCCTTTGTGGATTCTGGGAGACCTTCGGGGGTCTCGGGGTCCCTACTGAGTAGCTTATACTCACCCCTACACGGGCTATGCCCGCACTTCGTTGTGTTGGTCGCAGACGACGGACAGTGCTGATCGTGGTGGAGGCGTGCGGAGCAGGACTGTACCTGGAGGTGGACCACTGGGCGGGACGTACTCGGAGCGGACGGCTGGACCGAGGAGCTATGGAGGCTATCTATACCCACCCTTCAGGTGGGACCTTCAGAGGACGGCTCGACGCTGCGGCTTTTCTTTTCAGTTGCTGTTTTCCCCTTTCAGTTGTACATTACAGTTGGGCATTTATTTCTGGCCCTTTTACTTTTAGCACAGCTTGTTATAGTTTTTACTTAGTGTTAACTTTTCTGCTTGCTTACTCTGTGGTGCTTGTTTACTTTTCAAAGGCAATGCCTTCCCTTTTTTCAGGATTTATGCCTTGGTGCTAGTCGCCAGCCCCTGGCCTATGGAAGGCGGGCTTGGGGTAGTCACGGCACGGGCCCTGAGGACGGGTCGTGACAGGATTAGTATAGAAGAGCTTCCTAAACTTTTGGTAAAGCCATGTCTGGATACGAGCAGGTAGGGGAAACTCAGGCACAAATGTACCTAGGAGTGAAAAATCTAACAAGGAGTTTCGGGCATGACCCATGGTATCATGGTACATGACAATGAGCCTTGTTTCACTCTTGGTTGCGATACTCCCAGGGGATATGCTTAAGATAATTCAAATTTTATTTACAAATCATTATGAAAGATTTATAAATATATACCACATCAAATGTTTTTTTTGATTATGGATTATATCCATAAAATATTCAATTAACGTTAAGTGTTTTACAAGTTTGGAATTATGTATTGAGATTAATAAACTACTCTATTTTATGCCATTTTTTAAAAATGGCACCTAGTGGAATGAATGGAAACTGCATCAATTCATGTAATCCATGTAGGTATTTCACTCCTACTCAAGACAATTATAGTGGAGCTGGTAATTCAACTTCTACTGATCAGATTTTCACCATACTGGGACAACCCACTCAGGTTATGAATAATATCCTTACTCATATGGAACACCCTGATCCACAATGAAGAGGATCAATGTTAGACATCTTCATGAGGAAAAAAACCCCAACATTCAATGGGACTACAAATCCATTTGTATATGAGAAATGGATATGTTCCTTAGAGAAAATATTTCATTCTTTGTGAGTAGTGAAAGTGAAAATGTTGTCATGGAAATTTATCAACTCGCGGGTGATGCAGATCAATGGTGGTCATTTATCCAAAACATAAAATAAGATGAATATGTAAAAAATATTAAATGGGGGGAGTTTAAATAAATTTTCTTAGAAAAATAATTTCCTTGTTACCATCAAAAAGATATTGAAATACAATTTCTAAGTCTGAGGAAAAAAGGAGGATGAGAATATCACAATGTATGTGGATAACTTTACAAGGATAAAAAGGCATGTAACTGATTATACATATAACCCAAGGATTAATATTGATCGATTCATAGATGGGTTAAACCATTTATCTTTTGAGCATTAGTCTTATAATACTTCTCATCATACAAAGATATTTTCTCATGTGCTATCAATATAAAAAAATAATTATCTAAGTCTTATGGCTTTAATGAAATGAAAGAGCAAGAGAGATATACTAAACACTCTAAAAAATGGAAAAAAGGGAATGAAGGGAAAAGTTGAATTTCTATCCTGTGGTAAATATGAGAAGAAATACCATGGCACATTCATGAAGGGGATGGTAGTATGTTACAAGTGTGGTGAAAAAGGCCACCAAGTTCATGATTATAAGGGAAAAAAGAGGCTCTCTATGATGAATGCTACAATCGTAGAGAAACGGGGCATTATGAAAATGAATATACTAAGAGCTAAGGAATCGTATCTAAAAAAAGGCCAAGGTACAAAGGCAAAGCATATGAGATAACTACTACAGAGGTTGATGTTCCGAATGACACGGTGGTAGTTAATTTAATGGTTTCCTCAAATTTATCCAATGCTTTTTTTGATTATGGATCATCACGTTATTTTATATCTTACCAGTTTTATAAGAAAATTAGATATTTCCATTTTGATTTAGCAAGGATGTGGTCAGTCAAAACTCTTAAGGGATGTATCATTACTAAAATATTTTCTGTATCAGTCACCATTACGGAATATAAATGTTCTTTATTTTCTAATCTTATCATCATACCCATGATTGAATTTGATATAATCCTTGGTATGGATTGGGTTTCAGTCCATGATGAAAAATATTTATTATAAGAAGAATGAGGTTACAATTTTCAATGATAACGAGTACCTTATATTTAGAGTAGAAACGTCACCACCTGATTCTTATCGAGAACCACCCCTAGTAGCTCAACTAAATTCGATTATTTAGGAGTAAGAGATTGAAATAACTATGGGCAAGGAAATAAATGTTCAAATAGTAGATGTAACTATTGTGCAAGAATATGTAGACGTGTTTCCTGAGGATTTACATAGACATCCTTCAGAACGAGAAATTGAGTTTTCCAATGATTTAATTCCAAATTCAATGACTATATTGAATAACACATATAGAATGTCCACTATGGAATTAGTGGAAGAAAAGAAAAAACTAGAGGACTTATGTAATAAATGATATATTCTCCCTATTGATTCTCCATGGGGATCCCCTTTTTTCTTAAGAAAAAATATGGATCTATGTGGTTGTGCATTGAATATAGGGAGATCAATGCTATAACAATAAAGAACAAGTATACCCTACCTCACATTGATGATTTATTCGATCAACTTCATGGAGGTTGATATTTTTCAAACATTGACCTTCGATCTAGATATTATCAGTTGTGTGTGAAGAAGGAATACATTTCGAAAACCACATTTCAATCTAGGTACAAGAATTAAGAGTTTACAGTAATGCCATTTGGACTAACAAATGCACCATCTGTTTTCATGTATCTAATGAATAGAGTTTTCAAGGAATATCATGATGAATTTTTAGTCATATTTATTAATGAGATCTTTATTTAATCCAGAATTTATGAAGATAAATACAATCCCTTGGCCACTATTATGATATCCCATGGAAGAAATGAATTATATGGGATGTTTAGCATGTGTGAATTCTGGCATCAAGAAATTTCTTTTCTTGGATATATTGTCTTTAAGGATGAAATCTCTATTGATCCTTCTGTGGCAAGAGATATACAAGAATGGACATCAACAAAGAGTTTAACTGAGGTACATAGTTTTATTGGTTTTCAGGTTATTATCGGATTTTCATCCTGAATTTTTCCTGATTGGCTAACCCATTAACCAAGCTCACAGGTAAAGGGGTAAAATTTGTTTGGAAAAAAGTGTGTGATGAATGTTTTGAAGAATTAAAGAAAATATTAGTTTTTTTTTGAAAAGGTTGGGGTCGAAGCCTCATTTTTATTATTAAATCAAAGCAAAGACCTCTTTTTAACTGGGTAGAGGGAATCCCATTACAAATGCCAAAGTCCCAGTGGGCTTTTAGCCCATTACATATCCCATAGGCCCCGAAGGCCGAGTGGGCTTGTAGCCCATTACATATCCCATAGGCCCAAATAAATGGCACAATTCAGATTCTGTGAATAGTAACCCGCCTGCTACAGTACCCGCACAGTACCGCCACCGCTATAGTACCCATTGTTGAACAGTGTCGCTGCTACTACAGTACCGCTACAGTACTGATACACTACCCTGCACCCAATGGGTTTTGAACCCCCACTATTCATGTAGGATTATGGGGTGCTTACCACTAATCCAAACCCCAACTACATTATAGAAAAGATTAGTAAATTATCCTATCATGACTCTACCATCGGGGAATGCGGGGTTTGTTATTTATAGCGATGCATAAAAGAAATGACTTGGTTGTGTCCTTATGCAGAATGGTAGAGTTATTTCCTATGCATAATGATAGATAAAAATTCAGGAACAAAACTATCCCACTCATGATATTGACTTAGGAGCTGTAATATTTTCTTTGACGATATGGAGACAATGTATCTATACTGAAAAATATGAGATATATACCAATCATAAGAGTTTGATGTATATTTTCTTACCGAAATAACTCATCATGAGGGAAAGATGATGGCTTGAACTACTTAAACATTATGATTTCACTATACACAACCACCTCGTGAAGGAAAATAAGGTGGCATATTCTTTGAGGAGAACGAATCATGGAGTTTTGAACAAGATGATAGTTGAAAGGGATCCTATGTTCTTCATTCTGGTAAAGATGGATATGAGAATAATCATGGAAGGTGAAACATCAATACTTTTTCAAATGGATTCCTAACCTTCTTTAATTCATAGGATTAAAAGTAATCAGATTGATGATGAGGAGTTTCGAAAGAAAATTAAAGGCGTGAATGATGGGACATTGATCAACTTTGTTTGTGAATATGGTATTTTGAAACATGGGAAGAGACTTTGTGTTCCAGACATACGAGATCTAAATAGGGAATTTTTGGATGATGCTCATATATCCAATTTATCTGTACACCCTGATTGCACTAAGATGTAAAGAGATTAGATGGAACATATTTTGTGGGACAACATTAAGAGGGAGATTTAGGATTATGTGTCAGGATATATGGTTTTTCAACAGGTGAATGATGGAAGACAGCATCCTAGAGGAGTCATGCAACTGCTTCCCATACATGAGTGGAATTGGGATGATATAATGATGGACTTTATCATGGGGAAACTAATGAATCCTAGAAGGAATGATTCAAAATGGTTCATCGTTGATCGTCTTACCATGTCAGAAAATTTTCTTTCTATAAGAGAAGATTTATCACATGAATGTTTTGAAAGACTATATATTAATGATGTTGTAAGACTTCATGGATTACCCCTATCAACTGTTTCTGATCTTGATCCCCATTTTACATCAAGATTCTAGAAAAGTCTTCTGATGTCCCTGGTTATTGAACTTCCATTGAGCACTTCCTACCACCCTCGAACTGATGGAAAATCATAAAGGACTATTCAAACCATATAAGACATGTTAATTTCTTTCTCACTTGCCCTTAAAGGTATGTTGGATCAATATTTATCTTTGGTAGAATTTTCCTAAAACAATATCTTCCATTCAAGTATTCAGAAGGCACCTTATGGAGCGTTATATGGAAAGAGATGTCACACTCCAACATGTTGGGATGATGTTGGTGAAATAACTCGTAGACCCATAAATTGTTGAGGAAGAAATGAAAAGTGTTAATATTATGCAATCCCACATCAAAGAAGCTCAAAGTAGGAATAATATATATACTGATAACCAAAGGAAGGATGTAGAATTTCAAGTAAGAGATCATGTTTTCTTAATAGTATCTACATAGAAGTGTGTTTTACGATTTGGTAAGAATGGTAAATTGAGTCCCAGGTACATCAGACCATTCAAAATTCTAGAAATTAAATAGTGTTGTTTCATACCATTTAGAAATACCACCATGTCTCCCCAAAGTTCCTTATGGGTTCCACGTATCACTGTTGAGAAAATACATGCCTGACCCAATGCATTTAATCACCTATGATAAACTATAATTGGAACCCGATCTATCTTATTTTAAAGAGCCTGTCAAGATTATTGATACCAGAGAACATGTGTTGAGAAACTGAATAAGACGTCTGGTAAATGTTCTATGGAGAAGCCATAAGATGGAAGAGGGAACGTGGGATCTAAAGGAACATATGATGAAGAACCACATGAATCATTTTATGCAGTAGTATTCTAGGAATTTCGAGGAAGTAATTATTTGAAGGTGGGAAAATGTGACATTTAAGCTTCCACAGTATGTTTCTCGTTGAATAATGGAATAGCTTGCGTTTTATGAAACTTGGAGGTTTAGCACACCACAACCAATCAAAATTGTCATTATGAATATAAATAACCACTTTTTAAAATTTTATAAATTTTATTTTTCAAAATGGACTTCATTTTTGGATATATAATATAAATATTATCTTAGGGTGAATATTTGGAATTTTTCTGAAAACATTCAATTTTTGATGAATAGTTATAACCACTGTGTTTTTTTTAAAACCTACTTTTTATAAAAATAATTATTTATTTTATATTATTTTATTTTAAGATAAAATATATACATAATACCTATATTAGTTCAATTTAAATCATTGAATTCATTTTATAATAAAATTTGATATCTAAAATTTTATTGAATTTTTAACGTCTTTTACCAACCTTCTAGGCACATTAGAAAATTTGTAAAAAACATAATTTTACCACGTATGTGAATTGAATTTCAAAAGTACAAGATACACGGTTGATATCAGTAAGTAAAATGTTGTTTAATAGGATGAAAGTATGTTTTAGTGAATAGTAACTTTTGAATTTTATTTACCACGGTTAAAAGTAAATAGGGTAATTAAAGGTAAAAATAATTTTATAATTACCCTAAAACATGTCCTCATTCTATTGGATAATTTTATTTCGACCAAAATAAATCTTAGTAATAAAAGATTATCCTTTGGGTCCACATAGATTAGATTTGGAAATTTATTATTATTTTATTTGATGAAGAATAAAAAGTTTTAAACTCAAAGTTTAATAACTAAACAATTTTTAATATAGGGTTATACATAAGATAAATTCGACTATAAATATTCATTATAAATATAAAAATATTTCATATATAATGGTATTTTATTTATAATTTTTAGACAATAAATAATTAAATTTATATATGTCATAATAATGATGCAGTGATTACCTTATTAATGAATGATTAAAATGATTGATTTTATAAATATCCAAATAAATGTAAATTGAGACATTTGACACGTTAATATAATTTCATATGTTAACATTATATATTATTATTGATTAAATAATTTTTTCTCAAAGTGCTAATATTTTTTTACTTTCAAAAAAACCTAAAACCAAATACTATCAAAATTGACATAAATGAGTTTTTAAAACAAACACTATATTATTAGTTGATATAATATTCCAAAAATATAAGGATGAGACAAATGACTTTGATAAAGATAGATATATCAATAATTAACCACCTTGTGTTCACTTGTCTTTTTATAGTATTCTTATTTACCATTTATTATAATAATACAAGAATACATGGTAAAAGTTAAACTATTTAAATAAGAGTTAAATTTAAAAGATATGTTTTATATGGTGACCTAAACCTGTATAAAACCTATTGGATGAGAGGTTTTAAAACCATCCACACCTTATCCTAGAAATAAATCCTTTTGGAACAATTATCAACGGAATATGATTTTATAATAAAATAATATATCATGACTTTCCTAACATGACCCTCAACTCTCTTATAAAAGGGTACTTCACCTTCTATAAAAATCACACCTCCAAATCCATTTGTCTCGGAAAAACCATGCTCCAATATCACCCCAACTACCCTCACATCATCCTAGAGTCTTCAAATGATCATATTCCAACCTATGTATCCCTTTTGATAAAATCAAAAGGATGCATCCCAAGAAGAGGTAATAATTTAACCACATCTTTCAAAGAACTTTTCTTCTTCCACTTCCTATTTCTTTGTTGTTTTGATAAATAAATAGTAAATATAGTACCTTATACATATTTTGATATTATTGTAAATATTGTACAACCATATTCATTATTCCATACATCCTATTAATAACAATGTCACCAAATGGGCGTACATCTGGCTTACCGTCTCCACGTCGTGGTGTAGTTTGTTATTCAACATTTCATTATTTGGATGGGTATACCAATGAGTATAATTGATATAATAATAAATATAACATGTTAATTATTTTTTATATTTTATATACCATCCAATTACATACGATTTCACTATCAATAGAATGGTATTGTCGCTGGTGCATACGTACGGATTACTGTCACCACAAACGTGATAAAATTCATTCCCCATCGTAACAATTCAAGAATAATTTTCTTTTTATAAATATAAATAATTTTTTAGAACTTCATATCATTTTGGGTATTAATTAAAATACATCCTATCCATATCAAACATGACTTACGTCACTAAACATATAAAGAAAAATGAATCAGTTAACACCTGAAACAATGATACTACTGAAATATTATTGACAAAGAAATATTAGAAGATTATATATAATATAATATTTACATATATGGTTATTGTATAATTTAATAACAATTATTTAACTATTATACTGGTGGTTAACATACCTCTGACCAAGCAAAATTATAAGGTAAGGGTTAATTCTACAATCTCTTCATTACCTGAGGTTGTTTATACGTGAGTATCTAATGGGACATCTATATCATCCACATCTGTGTTTATTAAAAAAGTATTTAAAAAAATTATATTTCTTAGAGTATGGGTTAAATTCATTTATGTCCGTTTTTAAATTTTTATGAGACGTTTATAAAGGAATCATTATGTCATTTTCCAAACAATATCCTTTATGAACATTACGACAAAATTAAGGAATGAATGTTTTTTAACTTATATGGCAGGTGTGGCTATTTTACTCCATTATAATACCTTTTAAGATTCCCATACAGTATTATAAGAATATTTTCTAAATAAATGTTCTCTTTTAAAATTAATGTTCTTTTAAATTATAACAAAATAGAAAGAGATATTTCTCTTAAATATTTTTGATTTCATATATGTCAACATCCTTGGTCAGATTTTACTCTTGGTTGAAGTTGATTTATTATGATACAATCTTCCATATTGTAGTGAATGTTTGGTGATATGTTTGACTGTGGATGTGATATTTTTATATCATTCAAGGTTTATTGTTAATGTATTTACATTTTGTGTTCCAGTTTTAATATGAATGTTTATGTTATTCTTCAACCTTTTTATATGAGGAATGAATTGGACTTAGTAAGTGGCGGCTGAAGCCCGATATAGCTCATCAATGCATCGGTAGGTCTCATGAGACAAACTATTGTCTGGGAACAAGGCCCTGAAAATGTCTTATTTGTAGTATTGGAACAAGGCCTTGACTATATGGCTATAATTTCCGACATTATGCATTCCATCATTATAATATTGGATATTGATATAACATGTGATTATTCGAATAGTAAAATATCTATGTGAATAAATAAATGGAATTATATGATTTATCTTTGTCGTATTATGCTGAATTTTACGTTTAAAAGACTTTTGTTTTATCCTTATACATTGCCTTAAATGTTTATGCTTATTTATGAATGTTTCCACTATATTGTTATCCTTACAGAGCACTTGAGATCACCCATTTCTTATGTTTTATTTCTCCCAGGATGCGAAAAAGTATATTACGATTAACCTACAGGAATAGACTAAGAGATATAATAGTGTTAAAAGGGGACACAATGTTTTAGTTTTTTATTTCATGATGTAATGTAAAAATTATGTATGTATCTACTACATTCAGGGCCACTAAACCGATTGGTATTTTGAGATTTGATCCCTTGTGATCTTGCCAATGTTATGTCATAATGCACTGACTCTGTGTAAGTGGGGTCGGTGCATTAAACTTCTTCAGGTGAACTAAAGATGTAACAACTAATTTCCCATTATAAGATCTCTATCATCTAGTCAATCGACTAATCCACTGAAAACAAATGCTTCCATAAAATTCTTCTGACTCAACTATTAATAAAAACCACTCATTTCATCCAACTAAAACCAGGACATAAAGTGGATTCATATTCTCAACACATGAAACATTGGATTATAATTTATATAGTTTTTCTAGTTCCTATTATAGATTAATAATTATATTTTAATTTATTAAAGAAAATGTTTAATCATATAATAACCATAAAATTTGATATACATTCACAAAACGTTATGTTTAAAATATTTACATCATTTAATATAGTTCTTATATGAGATGAATTTGTTGGAGATGTGAGATAATTTGAAGAAGTTGTTGTTTACTATGATATACCTAACATAAATATAGGGATTCCATCAAAGGGACACCAAAAATATATACCCATGTATCATTAGAAGTAATCGTTTAGAGGATATTTGAATATTATATGTTTTTTTAAAAGGACATAAAATAAATTATTAAAGCCCCTAATTTAATTGAATAATAATATAAATCATGATTCATATTTATATATTTTTTATTTCCTTCTATACATATGATATTTCAGTGAGTGAAGCTAAGAAAATGACAATCTCTTACATAAAGAATTTTTTTTCTTATATAGAAATAATTTGTTCAATGTTATTTGGGGAAACCAAAAATTGAAAGTCATATGAATGATAATGGAAAATAAAATGAATTTGAAATGTGAATGATGTTTTTTTATTTTAATTGTGTATTTACTTGATAAGGAAAAAATCAAATATATATTGCAAAGGAATTTTAACAAAACTACAAAATTCATTGATACGAAATAATTTTTAGTTTTATGAAATAAAAAACGAAATACATTTTTGGTGTATGTATTTTATGAAACATCATCAATATAAATATACTAAAAAATCATATTTTATTATAGATAAATATTTATCATTTAAAATATGTTTCTATTATACAGAAGAAATGTCATGTATATTGAATCCATGGTTAGAAAAACATATAATGTTTTGGTATTAAAGAGTATGTATCATCATCCATATGAAATAATATTCAAAGAAAATTTATTTGGATGAATTTTACGCACAGAGAAAATGTATGATATAAATGAAGAATTATATTTATTTTATGATTCATAAACCTAAAATATTAGAACGGTTTTGAAATAAAATACAAAAATATAAATGTTATTTAATTAAATGGAAACATATATCTAAATTATTTAGAGTGATTCAATGATCCATTCTCAGATAAGATATTGGGTGATAATGGTGTTATGATATAAGGATACATGTTGTTTCATAAAGGCATATTAGCCATGTTGTTATATTTGGGTAAGATTAAACCAATGGTTTCTCTATCATTTTTAGGTTCTTTGTATCATGAAGTTGTATTCCACAATATAATAAAATTTATATATATTTAATAGTAATGTAAAAAAATAAATATACAATATTTCTTGTAAAAAAATGATGTTGTGGAAATTCGTCTATCCTAGGATGATTATCATAAGTCTTACAGAATATTTAAATTCATAATTTATGAGGATTTTATATAATAATTAAAGGAAATATAAACTAGAGATATGTTGACCAATTTAAATGAAGTACATATCCTCTACCATAATATAGGGAAAAATTTATAAGTATAAATATTATATGAATAATATTCATTCATTTTTTAATTATAAATGGAATAATATGATTAATAATTTAATTTTGATGATATGATATCCTATCAAATAAAGAACATGTTGTATTAGATAGATAAAAAAATTGAGACATTAACACTAATAATATAATTATGGTATTATAAATTTTTTAAGTAGAAAAAGATTCTTATATTGGAAGTATCTAATAGGGAATCATATAATAAATCAAAAATAATATCCTATTTTACAAATAATAATTATCACATTCCTATGATATCCTTATATCAAAGAATTTTATTGAGAGTAAGTGACAAATGTTATTGAAATTTACTATAAATGGAATCTATATTATTGATTCATTATGAAAAAAATGATTGAATATTGTAGTGATAATTTTATAGATGAGAATTATGACATTAATAGAGTTATTTTGATCATATTCTAGCTGTTGAAGTACTATTCGTGTAGTTCGAGGGAGATATTTGAAGACTGGTGGTACGATTATAACTAATATTAATCAAGCAAAAAAAATAACTATATGATACAATATAAATAACAATAGATCATTAAATATAAAGACAATGTCACCTAAGTAATATAGTAAATATTGGGAAGTGGATAATACCCAATATAGGGGCCATCCTAACCCTTGTGTGTGAATTTCTAATCAGTTATTTTACTAAATTTAAATATTGATAATAAAATACTTGTATTTATTTCGTTAAAACATGATAAGAAGTAGGATTTCTATGATCGAGATAATCCATGGATTTTATATGCTACAATGTTTATATTTTTTTATCCCATACTCTTGTAAATGATGATAATGAATCAAGATATCCATTTCTCATAACCAATACAATGGTTTATTAATAAAAAGAGATAATTAAAAGAGATTTTAAAACATAATAAAATTTAGGAACACAAATTAACCCCCAACTTTGTGTCCCAACATGGCATGTTGGTATAAAAAGTTGAATCAGATATAGTTAAGGTTATCCTATTGTTATATTTTCTATCTTTTCGTGTTGGTTTTATTAGTGATATATAAAGTGAATGTTTCAAGGAATCATAAATTTTCTATATAAGTTTAATTTGGTCACTATCATTGTCATATAATAGATTATGGTTTCTCAGAAAACCTTATGTAAAAAAGGAAAACTATGTGAGATAGTTGAAAAATAATTTAAAATAATAATAATAATTACCACTACCAGACCATAACTTGAGTGGTATGTGTTTACTTTTTGACTGTGATTCATTTGATAAAGAATGTTCTTACTGTGATGATATTTTGGTTGATATGTTTGTTGAAATTATTAATATTATATTAAGGACTATTTTAAAAAAATCCACATTTAGGTTTTTTCATAAATTTTAGAGTTTGTTATGGGGTATAAGGATGAAAAATCATTGTTTTAATTAGAAGATGATTCTATTAAATAAGAATCATAAGGCTCATTAATGAAATATAATGATCTCATAAAGGAATTTTATTACAATAATAAACAATTTTTATTTTATGAATCAATATTATACCTAGATAATGAAAAAATACCAGATGGAAGTTATGTGAAATTAGAGACAACCAATTATTTTTATGAAAATAATCATGCTTTAAATGAATGAAACCATGATTACCTTTATACAAGGGATACCCAACATTATTTCAAATAAAACAGAATTAAATGTATTAAAAATACATAAAAATAAAAAAACAAGAAATAGTTACCTAAATTATTTGAGTAGATGAAGAATAATGTTGAGAACTAATTGGTTGCATGAAATTTTCTGAAAAATGAGAAAAATTATGTTCTAAAAAATAATAAATATAACAAAAAAGTTCAAAACCGTCTAAGTATGTTAAATGGTGGAAAATCCATGGTGGTACAAAAATGACTAATTTTTATGATTATAGAGATATAAAGAGAACTATATTTGGATGGAGATCATAGTCACAACCATGTTTATTTTACTAAGTATAGGAAGGATAACAAATCTTAATCCCATGTGGTTATTTATCTGTGTTTTCATTCAAGGAAATGAAGGCCATATTTCCAAAATAAGAAATAGATAAAATCACTGATATATTTAAAAATATAATATGATATATATCATGGATGTACTTAATGATATAATAAATATCTGATTATTTAATTATTTCAACTTGAGATGATCCATCCATGAAGAAGTGAAAGTGAATGAACCCCTTGAAGGGATTTATAGTTAAATATTTGGGGATGGATCATCATCACTAAATGAAGTTGTAAATTTATGTATAGTAAATACAGAAATATGAAATAGAGTTTTTGAAATCAAACCTACCATCCATACATTTACTATATAATTTTTTTAAGTCAGGTGTGATTCATGATTAAATAAAGGAGGTTAAGGGGGAATAAATTATCTTGTACATAGATATTGCATATTATTTTTTCGAAGATAAATATATTCTATACAATTTATGAGAAACTAATTTATATAGAACCTATAATTAAAAATCTAAATTAGTATCACATATATAAAATTATATTGTTAGATTTTATCATTTTGATTTTTTAATCCCATTACCTACACTGTGTTTGCCAACATACACATAAATATTTATAACTAACGTCCCATTACTATGGAAAATGGATTTTTTGATTCCTGTGATTGATTTGAGAAGAAAGCGTTTCCATGGGAGGATATGAAGTTGTTTTTGAATATTGAAGAAAGATGAATTTCTGTTAAATTAATCACCTATGTGTTTATTAACAATATGGTTGTGGTAGAGTAGATCTAAATCATATATATTTATTTAAATTTTTTAATGATATTAAAAACAAATAAAAAATTGGGAGATTGAAGATACTAGAAGTGAATTGGTAATTGTATATGATTTTTATGAGTAAGATTACAATTATTATAAGATCTTTAAAATAAGGTTTAGAGAGTGTGTAGAGAGATGATAAAGTTTCTTCCATCTTAAATGGCAAGGAATGATTAAAATATTTCGAATTCTTCATGAAAATCAAACATGGAGTTTTTACATTGAATGAATTATATAGGTAGATCACATGGTGAGATGATTGATTTGGTGTTATTTAGTATTAACAAAAAACCTGATTTTTATTCCAAAGTAATGCATACAATCATTTCAATAAGATATAATTTTATTTTCATGAAGAAATATTTTGAAGAATATGATTTTTAAAATAAAATAGATAGATTTATGATGGGTAATCTATCTATAAAATTCAACAATTATTTATATTAAGTTATCATGTAAGGTAGACCCTTTGGATTGTTTTTAATATTATTTAAATCATTTGAAAAGTCCATTAAATTAATTTAATAATCTTTTCATTTATTTAAATAATTCTGGGAATATCGATTTGGAGATGTGTTTTCATTAATTCCATCCAACATAAAGATATTATTGTGGGTTGAGCAATGAAAATGTAAAAGAAAATTTTATAAAGTAATTTTCTAATATGTAATACATTTGTTCAATGATATTTAGTGAAATCAAAAAAGGTATTTTGTCCAAAAGATAAATGAGAATTAATGGAATTACATATGAGATTGAAATTATTTATTTATGTAATATGTATTTCCTTGATATGAAATATTTATAATGAAAAAATATAAAAATAATGATAATTTAATCATGGAAATTTGTGGTGAAGGTGTTTTTTACAAATAGAAGTCAATACTTCATATTTTTATGTATACTATTAATATGAAACATCTTTCATATTATGAAATTAATAAAAGAAAACCTAGGAAATATTATTTTTTATTAATGGAATATGTTTATATAATATAAATGATATTTCTTCCATATATAATATCTCTATATAATCTATGAAATATGATTTTGAATGGAGGAAGATATGTATACTCTTATGTATGAAGGATTTCATAAATAAATTTAAAACATCAGACATTTCTGAATACATAATATGTATAATATGGTAGAATATGTATATATTCGATATGAATCAAATCGTATAATAATATAAAATATTATAATATTTAATAAATGAATTAAAAATGAATTTTTCATAAGTAGAAATAAATATAACAACTATTCTGATAGAATATTTGGTCCTAAATTAGATGAGATAGATGCCAATGTTGGTTCTATGATGTGAGTAGCTTCATTCTATAATATAATATATCACATTATGATGTTATATAAGTAGAATATTTATTTCATTATTACACTATAATTTTTAAAGGGTTTTGTTACGAAAGAGGTTTCCACACCAAGATAGTGATTATACATGAACAATTAAATGTGGAAGATAGTGAATACATTATATTGTGAAGAGAAAATGATCCTAAAATGATTCGTATATCTCATGAAGCATATACTAATACTTATGCATTACTAGAATGGATAATTTGCCATTTTTTTAATAATAATAATAAATTGATAAATTAATTAGAGATCTCTGGATTAATTTAAATGAGATAAATATCATCTAGTTAGATATATGGATAAATTTAAAAGTGTGAATATTATTGGAAGAATATTAATGTTGTTTATAAATATAATATGTAGAAGATAAAGATGAAAATGATGTTGAGGATTTTATATGTTACTCATAATAGTAATGTATTTATATCAAAGAGAGAGAGAGAGGTCCTTATATGCTACAAATATATTGAACATATTCTAAACTGTCAATGATAAAGGAGAACATTATGTTGTGAGAATTAACTATACAATCCAGTGTTTATTAAAAAATTGGATTATATAAATTTGTGAAAAAGGAACTCATTTTTTTAAATCATCATATCATATATTTTTATTGTGAGGAAGACAATGCTATTTTTTACTACACATTCCATTGAGAATCACGATGATTGGAGAATAGTTGTGATTAAATATTACAATGATATTGATGTGGAAAATATATCTAAACTTCATGGAGTAATTGTTTCATATACTAGTAGTTTATGATTTATTCATAGAATTTGAGGAGTATCATTAATGATAGGGGGCTCTAGTATAAACAACACTAATCTATTAGAGACCAAAGACTACAATATTTAGTATAATAACACAATTTGATACAATAAAAATATATTCTCACTGAGGAAATATAGTGATAATGTTAATGTGGATGATACATTCTGCATAGATATGATTAATTTATGTGTTACTTTTGTGTGAGTACTAATCATCAATTTTAACTACTATAAATCAATAGTAATAATAATTACATTCTATAAATGAGATTTGATCATGGAACTAAGTAGATTTCTCTTGATGGAGTTGGACCTTGTAATAACCATGTGTGCTACAATGTTTGTATACTTAAAAATTTCTTATCTCAGGGTGGTTTGGGTGTGTATATGTAGATCCATTCACCTTTAATGTAAACAATGTTTCAATTATCAATATGAATAATTAGTAATGATTTTAGAACATTAAAAAATTACGGAACATTGTTTCACCCCAACCAGTGTCCCATCATGATGTATTGTGACTAATATGTCATAATATTACATTTATGTTACATTAATTTTTTTTTATTTTAATATTTTTCTTTATCATAGAAGGTTTATGGACATAGTAACATTAGTTAATTAAATCATTTGAAAACTTATTGAAAATGAACTAGTGACTAGGAAATATATTTTCTAAATAGATTGAATGTGTTTACATTTAAATAATTTCTATAATTTTTATTTTCATTGGAATACAATACTGAATGAAAGATATAATTATTGTAATATGATGTGCTTTTTGAGGCTTCGTATGTGATAGGGTAATGAAACAGGTTTATATGTTTTTCTTTGAAAACATTATGAGATAGACCTGTTGATTTTGGTATATTTTTTCATGTTCCTATATTTGGATTTTATGACATTATTTGCATTAATTATTTTAAGTAGTTATATATATATTTATTTATTTATTGGATATACTCTTTTATGAAATTTCATCATGTCATGTTTGTTATTATTGTTTTTGATACATAATAACGATGGGTCAATGTTATTGTCACATAAACACACAAATATATATATATGCATCTGTATTGTTTCTAATTAAAACCGATCATAAATATGGATAATCTAACAAATGAACCAACCTATTCAAGGAAGAGTGATTGATAAATGATAACTCTAAATGTTTATATGAATTATAATGAGTGATATATCTTTAAATAAATAACAAGAAATTTTAAAAAATTTGAATTGAATATTATAGTAAGGTACTAATCAATTTGGTTTAGATTGTTAGTTTAGATATTCTCAATTGAGTAGTGATTTACATAATAAAAGTATGTGGAATTTATTTTGAAATTTTCTTTTTGAAACAAAATCAATTCCAAAAATTACATTTCTAATATTCTTACATATGTTTTTTGTATTCATTAATAATAATTAATCTTTAGTAAAAATTAATTCCTAAAATATATTAATTAAATTTTAAAAACATTATTCACTAATAATAGAACACTAAAAAGATGCACATAATGAAATATTTAGGATACAAAGTATTATTACATAGTATGGATTATTAACTCCCTTAAAACTGAATAAATTTAATTGGGGAAAAATATAAATAATAAAATCACATAAACTATGAAATCCCATAGATCATACTCACAACTGAGAATCTATATCTGTAGAACTAAAATTATAATAAAAAAACAAAATCAATGGTGAAATAATTTTTTAAAGTAAAAATGGAAAATTAACTGATTGTGATTTATAATTAGGGAAGTTATAAAATAATGTATTTATATGAGGTAATCTGTGTAATATATCCATTATAATTAGGTATTCCACCATTGGATATAGTAATAGTTAAAATGTTACTATTTTTGAATTACCTTTATATAGTAAATATATAAATGTCTTATTTAGATGTAAAATGAATAATTTTTCATCATATATAATTTATTTGAAATAAAATAAATGATTTTATTAATAAATTGATGTGAAAATATAATTGTTAAAATATATTTTTTCTAATTAATTTTTTTTACATTATACATTTTGATAAATTTATTACTTTTAAGGAATTATATCAAAAAATTATATATAAAAATAATGGTATGAATTGTAAAATAAATTTTCATCGAATAAATAATTATGAAACTATATCGAATAAAAATATTATTATTGAGGGTTAAGAAAATAGATTTACATAAAACATTATATTTATTGTATATTTCATTCAGTAACCTGGGTCAGATTGACCACTGAAAGGGGATGGGTTAATCAATAGTTTTATTATATGATTTCAATTTTAATTTGGATTAACCCACTAAAACATATTAAGTTTCTAGATCCACCTAATATCATCTCCCAATATAACATTGTGTATAGTTGTAATAATGGAGAGATCATAACATAGGATTTAAAATATTTGGAGGAAATCCAACTCCCTACTACCTCTGAAAATTCCCCACAGTTACAGATTCATTATAATTAGAAATGTTATTATAATTCTTCAGTTCCAATAAAAATACTTGATTTTCATCTAGATCCTAAATAAAGACATTCAATAATTTTTTTATTGACTAAAATACCTCTTCTAGTCTTGTTTTAATTCTCAGAGTCTATTTCTCTCCAGAACTAAAACAAATACATCATCTACTCAATGATCAATCATAGTGTACTGTCCAATTCCTAACTAAATCAATAAAAATAAACCTTTTATTCAAAGATATATCCACTTTTGGAAGATCTATTAATCTTATTATAGGATCTCTTAAAAATCACCCTTGATCATGTACATAATGAAGTACCGTCATCAACCACTGGTAATGTTTTTTGGTATTTTTAAATCAACTATAATCACCTGTGTTGAATAGTTTCCTCAGTTCAACTATTCTTAGGAAGATATTTTTTATTCTATATATTTCATTCTAGTTTTTTCTGACTTGTTCTTGATAATTGTTCATCAAAATATTCTTAAGAATAATAATTGCACAATTCAATTAACTACTTCGGGAATTCTTATCTTGAAGCCTTAGAACATATTTTAATGGAATTATTCTTAAATGTTATTAACTTATAGAATGTTTAATCTCCCAATTGAATATTCAATCACACACACACATAGATATATATATATATTTTAATTTATTTATTTTTCAGTAACATCAAATACTATTTACACTAAATATTCTACTTTGGCATAACACTTTTTATGCCCATCTAATATCATAACATTAAAAAAAATAATTTTAATGACCTATCTTCATGAATAACATTAATGAATGTAATGATAATGGACACTGGTTATTGGTCTCATCACATCATGAAAAAGTGAGTATATGAACGTTCTCAGGGTGTCCCAAGATATTCATGAAAAACAGAAAAGATTTATTGAACCATTTGATTGATAAGCCTTTGAGTGTGTTAAAAAAAGTCCATAGAACCATCAGTTCTTCTCTCCTCTTTCAGGGAATCGTATTGCAAGAAAAGAATCTTTTTTATTCATATAGAATGTTATACAGTGCTCTAGCTTATTTTGAAAAAATATAAATCTATCAATATTATATAAACATCTCTCTCAACAATGCCTTTGTATTGCCAATAAAAATTTCTTTGACTTATAATAACTCAGATAAGTGTTTCATTATGACTAAAATATCCAAAATTCATTCGCATATATAAACATTTATTTCACAAAATGATACAATATTTATCAAAATAATGTATTCAGAAAACATTTTGTTCATTACTAAAAGATTCTGCATTATATTCAATGATTATAGTCAAATCCTTTTGCTCTTGACTTAATGATTTAATTAATCCATGAATTCAATGTGGCCTTATGAAAAATTTTCTTCATTTGAGTGTAGATTTTTCATCAACAATTTTATTCTAACTGGATGAAGATGTCATGTATAGTGTTCCTTTAACTCATTGACTCAAAAGCTCAATCTTATAACGCCTATGGATACCTTATAATGATCATATATAGTTTAAAAAATGATTTATGGGAAATTGGAACCCATTGATAAGGGATGTGGTTGATGATGTTCGTCAGTAAATATCAGAAAACTCAAAATAATAAAATCAGATAGCCTTATTTTATCCATAATATTATAAGGTGGATGAATAGTAAAATGACTAAGAATACACACATAAACCATGCGTTGAGTTTTCCTCACGCTTATATTACAATGGGTTCCACAACAACATCAACTATCATCATGTGATCAAAACCCGTAGACTCCATACACACACTCCTCCTTGATCACGTCGACTGATGTTATCCCACCAAAAGCCATGTACCATGTCGTTTTATAAAGGAATGTACCTATGAACCTATATAGTACCCAACCACATACCTTCCATCATGTATTCCAATGTGGGGGATGGATCTCATGTTGTTGAGCCTAGATCCCATCATTGGTTGCATTAGTAACATCCCAGGTGAATAAATAATATAACATTTTCATTTTTATTAATATTTGTTAATTAAATATTAAATTTACTTTAATGGGGATTTTATGTTCAATGGTGTACCCAACACACAACAACATGTTTCTTTGAAAACATACAATGCACACTACGATGAGTTAAA
Source organism: Viscum album (assembly GCA_963277665.1). Taxonomy (NCBI): domain Eukaryota; kingdom Viridiplantae; phylum Streptophyta; class Magnoliopsida; order Santalales; family Viscaceae; genus Viscum; species Viscum album. The sequence goes on along the minus strand of OY728161.1, from coordinate 121,653,743 downwards.
TGGAAAATAGTAATATAATATTATTATTTTAACTAGAAGTTAATGCCTAGAAGTTGTAATGGAGAGAATGAATAGAACTAACTAAAAAATTATTATACATGTTATTTAAATATTTTTTGATATATAAAATAAATGTTAGAGGCTTAACATGTGAATGAATCTAATTTTAAGCATAAATACTCAAATATTATTTAAAAGGTCGATTTACAACTTTTTTATGGTGAAACCTTTTTAAATATATTTTTTTCACTTTAATAATCTCTATTTGACAAAATGAAATTATTTTTTAAAATCGGAACATGAAAATTTCCTTTGGTTAAAAATTTGTTATTTTTTAGAAAATGTTCATTTTTAATGATTTATGAAAAATACTATATTTTAATTCGATATTGTGTTTTAATATATCTTATTTATATGGTTATATTATCTTTTTAATTGGTTATAAAGAGTAATTTGATTATATTTTTACCATTTAATCCAATTTTGTTCATTGGATGTAATTTCACTTTCAAATTGGACATAAATAAGTGTCAATATTTTGATAGTTATTATTTTTTAAAAAATTGCTTTTTCTTTTGACAATGGGAATTAATTTAAAATTAATTCATTCAAATTATATGTTTTTAATTTGTTAAAATAAACATCATTTTCGAATTTGGAATATAAACTATGTCTTAGGGTGAATATTTGGTATTTTTCTTTAATCCTTCAATTTTTTAGGAATAGTGAAAACACGAAGTAGTAGTTTAAAAACCAACTTCTTCATTTAAATGATATTTTACAACTTCTATGAATTGAATTTCTAAAATACAATATACATGGTTTTTATAATAAATTAAAATGTGGTTCAATATGATGAAAATAATTTTTGGTGAATAGTAACTTTTCATTTAATTTACCGCGGTTAAAGATAAATAGGGAAATTCAAGGTAAAAGTAATATTATATTAATATTAAACTACCCTAACATGTCTCTTAATACTATTTGTTGATAAATTTCTGACCATGGGCATCCTTGGTTCTATTTTGGGTCCAAATGGATCCACATAAGAGTGATAATGACACTATATTAATTAATTATATGTAATGAAAAAAATAAAATAAACATATATACTTTAGTAAATCAATTCATAGATGGGGTAATATAAGTTATATCATCAACTATAAATATTTATTTTAAATCTATTGATATTATCTACATCATTGTATTGTTTTATAACTTTTAGACATCAATTAAATAAAATTATTTATGACACAATAATGATGTAGTGTGTACCTCATTAATGAATGATTTAAATAAAAAAGATTATAATGATTAAAAAAATATCCAAAACCATTATAGTTTTTTTGGATTTTTTTTCAAAAAATAGTCATCTTTTATTCGACATTAATGAGTTTTTGACCTTTATAAACTGAAAATCATTATAAAATAAAGTAATATTTTCAATCTTTCATAAAGAGCCCCACCTCCCCATTATAAAAAGCCCTCACATATAACCTATTACTCACACCTCTCAATCCCCTTGGCCAACCACATCCCAAATAATCACTCTAGACTCTTCTCTTCCACTTAGATGTCTTACCTTAGGAAGAAGGAACTTCCAGAATTTTTTTTTGGTTCAAACAAATGGGAGTTACCTGATTTAAAGGTAACTTCTTCTCTTAAGTTCTTTTATTTTATTTTACTAATAAAACCCCCTAAAATCATTATATTATTTTATCTTATAAAAAACCCATATCCTATTAATACTTTTTGTTATGATATGTATTTGAACTCCACTAACACATACCTTTATCTAATGGGTAAGGAACTTACTGTTTTTGTGGACGACAAACAACTTCTTCACGAAACAATGACTGTTTAATCTTCTCCTACCACCTATTATGGTGGAAATTATGATGGAAATATGTTTATATGTAATATATATTATAATTATGTTGTCTATATACTTGGGTATTTTTCATTTATATCATAACTTTATGATTTCTATAATGGGTAAATGTGATAATTTAATTTGGGGAAGTGCGGAGTACCGCCCCATCAAAGTGATATGACTTTTTCATGCCCTTCGTGGAATGTATAAAGGATGTAGTTAATGAAATTATATAAGTTATTATACTGGAAGTATAATATACCTACTTATCATTAACATTTCATTCCATTAAATATGAAATAGGAATGAAAGTAGCGTTTATGTGTATGTACGACTTACCGTCTCCATGAACGGTTCATTTCATTTTTATCTCCAAATGTTATGTAATATTATAAAAACATATATATACTGGATAAATATTATATATATGATATCTAAATAAATAATATAATTTTGGAGGTAATGGACTTTTGACCACATGGACAACTTGTAAATATAAGAAGTTCATTTTTAACTCCAGTACCAAATATCGACAAAACGACCGTTAGAAACTTAAATGATTACATAATGTTTATAACATTTAAATAAGTGATTTAAAAGGAATAATAAAAATGAAAAAGGTCATTATGTAGGCATAAATTAAATTTAGTTTATTATTCATTAGATTATAGAACTAACGAGTCATGTTGGACAAGAGGTAAGGGGTTTGCATCTCACTTTTTTTTCCCGTGAGATTCATTATATATTTTCCACTATTTCATTTTTAGTGGTGTATGTACTTCCCATTATTGTATTCATTGTGTAATATATTTTAATTTATTAATATTTAAATCTTCATTTTATGACCCTTATTTCATATGGTGTACGTTTTGTATCATACCCAATCTGTAAGAGAACCTTTCACTGTATACTTTTAGTCATGGACTTCTTCTATGTCATGTATTTTAATTTCTATTTTCCTATGTTGGGATATGTTCTTCTATATCCTTATTTCTGTACATTTTATGACCGTATAATGAGTTACCCTTTTCTCTTTCATCTACTCATTTTATAAATTTTAAGGTGGTGCTATTAGGCTGTCAAATTTCTGTAGGAGAACTTCTAAACCAAATTTTAATTCTTTGTGTGAAACTTATACATCTTGATTATGTCGTTCTATGAATACATGGGAATGACCTATGATATTTTTACACTTAATATCCACTTATATTGGGTGTATTCTTATTTTTCACACAAAATTATGTCATTGATTTTTCATTAATCTAAGGATGTGATCTTTGTAAGGGATTTCGTCTCAATTTACATTCCATTGAGACTTATTTGTTGTTATAAAAAAATTCACATTTATATGGTGTATACACATCAATTTTAAATATTATATCATTAATATCTTTACTCTCATGATATTATTATATCTGATTAATTTTATTCCTCAAATATTTGTATTCAAGCGTCTCTCATTTGGTAAGGAACTCTTTAACTAAAATATCGTTTAAAATGTTTTAAAGATTTATTCTTCTAAATCCTTCTCATTATTGTCCATGTTTTAAAAATGTTTTTAAGGATTTATTTATATGGAATTTAATATTTTGAAATTAAAATTGCATTCAAAATAATCAAAGTGGTATGGGACACTTTGATTAAAAAATTTCTTTAAAAAATGTTTTAGATGATTTTGAGAATGGTTTGATAAAGCATTGATTATGTCAATCTCTTGAAAAGATATATTGTGATTGAAATTTGGGAATGTTTTATATACAATATGATTATTTTATGTGTTATGAATATGTTATGTTTCATTGGATTTGTTTATGTATATGATTGGTTCTGTGATAAACCTACTGCAGGGGAGCCTGAGATAGCTCTCCAATGCATTGGGTAATGTGACAGACATAAACAATAATGTTTCTCCTAAGAGATTTATGGAATATACTATGATAGTTATTCCAAATTTCACTCCATAGATGTTTGTGATTATTACAATATAAGTATGTTATGGATTATACATGTTACCTTTATGATTGTTTATTACTATGTGTTATTCATAAATCTTATGATTTCATGAGGTATGTTAAAGAGCGTATGTTATGTAGTTGTTGGTGAAATAATTTTTTATTTCTTTTTTTATAACCCGTACTATGATATTCATGATAATATAAAGTATTGAAAGGTTTTTCATAGGACATAAATATGAATAGGTTCAAGGATGGTATCATTGAAAAGTCATGTTGTCTAAAAGATTAATATAGACATGTCTATTTTTTTAGAGTTTTTATTTTTTATGAAAAAATGTAAAATGAGTAGAAACATCTACATTGTAATTTTGTAGATGTAATGTAATAGTTATGCCCAGATTCTCTAAAACTCTAAACCTAAAAAGACCCTCAATGTGAATTGTTCATTTAACTCATTGTTATGTACTGTTTTAAGGCTGGTTCCTTATAATGTTGGCCTCTATAGGGGGTCATATAAGGCCCCGATGTTTTCGAATACATTCATAGTATAAAATATAATTAAAATTGTTTCTCAAAAATACTTCATCAATTATAATTCACAAGGAATATATATAATTACATATGTCCTATTTTTAATTCTCATTCAATCATAGAACTATTTCATGGCCTTAACTTATTTCTTCATGAAATTATTTATTTTTACATGTCATTCGTAAAATATTTTATGAATAATAGTTATTATGAAAATGAATATTTTCATAGACTTCTTTTAGTCGGATGTTATGTGACCTCCATCGAACATGTTATTTTTTTATGATCAGTTCAATCAATCCTCACTTTAAAAATAGAACCATCCCTGAATAAAATCAAATGATATCATCTGAATCAATAAAAATTCTCTAATCATCTCTACTTCATCCTCTTCAACTCACTAAACTCATATTGACACATAATTTACAAAAAATGAAATAATGATACCAATAATCCCCCCAACCCATGATATTTGGTTGTTAATGTATCTTCACAAATCCAAAGTCAATATGTGTGATCAAAAATTTCTCCCCATTTGACAATAAAATTCAATGTATAAATAGTGGAATTAAATTTTCATGAATTTTACCAAAACATGTTAACATCCCTAAAATAGTTTTTCTAAAATACATATATGAGGGATATGATATTATATGATTCTCTAAGAAAAAATCCATTAGTAAATCATCTCTACGTCAATATGGGCTAACCTATTGTATAAAATAGGATAAATAAAACCAAGGATATATTAGTATTCATAAAATAATATGCATGTGAAAATGTTCTAGATATTATCAATTATCATTTAAGGGATTTTGAAGAATCATATTTTTTTAACAAAATGCTAAATCCTGAACACAGTTAAACAAAAAAAAATAATGTTTATGTGAAAAAGATATAACCCCCTTTATATCATATTTTCATCAACAAATTACTCCACCTTGATTAATTTGATTAATCAAATTATGAATTGGTGATGGAATGGTGAATGGAATACCTCATCTATTGAGAAGTACAACATTATATGTGTAATAAATAATTAATAGCTTTAAGTCATCAATGGTACAATCAAGGGATGCATTCATAACAGTTAATTCACTGCATATCAAATTAGAAAATATATATTTTAATGGGAGTAAAGAGGGAAATTGACAACTATATTTTATCATTCTGGATGAGAACTGTATTCCAACCAGGGTTTATCTTTTCTTCAAATCTCTATCACTTTATCATCAAATTAGGGTGGAATAACTGTTTCGACCTCAGTTTTTGTAGAAACTTTATTTCCATTAGATTTTTCAATATTTTAATTATCCAATAAGTATCTTATATAATTTCATTATACTCGTTCAAACAACTTGGAAATCATTTTTATTATTATCTATCATTGAATAATCCTCACATGACATGAAACTATGTTTCTATTGAAGGCTCTTCCCCCTCTTAGCATGTGGAATATTTCCTTGAAATATATTCATCAATATCACATATATTTGACCCATAATATTACATATTTTCGAATACATATTCAAAGAATTAATGTTCACATTGATTTAGATTATTAAATAGATTTATATGCACTACATTATTCCTTTTCATGACAGTTTCTTTGGAAGTCTTTTTCTCTGGTACATATTTCAAGACATACATGTCATCATTTTTTTCTTAATCATTTTCTATTTTCCTACAGTTTTATCTTCACATTATTATATTATTTTCATTAATATTACATCAAAAATCATTATAACCATGGAAACATCTAACCATACTCATAGAAATCATTAAATCCATTAAATATGTTCTTTTGAAAAGAATTATTTTTCTCTATATTTTGGTTCTCTAGTGCATGTATTCTCTTTTCATTTTCATTCATCACTATAAATTAATGAAATATTTTAGTTTCATGAATTTTTAAGCTATTACAACATTTCAATTCATGGTTTCTAATCTTATAGAAACACAACAATTGCTTATAGGCCTTATTCTATTCTAACATGGTACAGTCTTCTTAGATTTAAATGATTGTGAATGTTTTAAATTTTGAGTGGAACAATATATTTTTTGGAAACATATTGTGGACCATATATATGTTATTTTTTTCTCATCCACCATTTACTTGGAGGGTTATTCAATATATTTCACCAACTATATGTTCCTAACATTTGGTTTGAAACCATTATCAATATCTGAATCATCATTAATACATATTATTTTTTGGGGATACATTCTTCTTGGTTGATATTTCTATTTGGATAGAGAATAATCTCATTATTTTGTTGATATTATAATTCTTAAAACATATTTTGTTGAATTATCTCTTTTTTCATGATATTTGGGATGTTTTGGAATGTATAGATTACTTATTTTTTATAATTTCACATCTTGCTGTGAACACTTGTTGTTCATGGAATCATTCTTATCCTCAATAACTATCCTCCACTTATCCAAATCCTCCCTAACATATATCTTCAAATATTAATTCATATTTTTTGAATAAGGAAAATAATTATAAATAACCATTAACCTAGTAGATTTATCCTCTACTTGAGCATCTTTTATAACCATATAAACATTGGGAAATTTTTCTTGGGATTAACAGATTCTACAAATAAATATCAAATAAACCATTCTCATGAAAATATATTTGCAATTTTTCAGCATCATCAAAATATATTTCAACGAAACATCCAATAAAAGTGTTTATTAATTATTTTATTTTTTTCATTTTATGTTCACTAAATTCAAAATTTAAATCACAAAATGATTCACAATAATCAAATATTACACTAGATTACAAAAATATTAACGATAAAAAAGACATATTGAAGAAAATACATCTTTGAATAATTTCAATTAGTGGAGTATCCACCTTTACTGTAATATTATTCTTCAGCTTCATTTTCTATATTTTATTATTTGATTTCAAATTCAAGTAATAAAAATTCCTACTATTATCCTCAGGATTAACTTACTTTCTCTCCATCGGATTTATATCAATCATTTTTTTAATTTCTCACTTCACAAGAGCACATTTGGGACATTAGTGCGAAATAATACTTAGATACCATTTCTAGTTTCATGTGATGGAATTAATACTAGGTGGGGAGGGGTTAATATGTTCCTACATTTTATGAATTCATTTCCTTTTAAATTCATACTCATAAACATGTTATGTTTGTTGATCCAATCAATTCTATATCTGAATATCGCATTACGTGTAATTATAATAATAGAGAGAGAGAAACACAAAAGATTTACAAGGCTTCTAAAAATCTTACACCTTGGTGGAACAGGTTATCCCTCTCCATTATAGATTTATCGGTATCAATCATGTTATTACAATGCTCGGTCATCAACTGGGAGACTCTTTTTTCTTCTTATTCTAACTAAAAGTCTTCCATATATTTCATCTTTTAATGTACAACTTCTTCTTCACTATGTTAAATAGAGCAACACCATTTTCTTCAAACTCTGACCATAAGGCTTCAACTACAACAAACTCCATATGAAGTAGTTCTCCAACACTTTTATATAACAAGAATACTTAACGTTTTATTCCAGAATTCATCTACTATATGATTATTTTTTATCGTTAATGATGGGATTGCTAAATCTGGCATGCTTGTGTACCTATTAAAGTACATTAAACTTCCTTAACTATATTTTTTAGGACAACCTCAATAAATTCCAATCACCTATACTGATCATATTTCATAGTGAAACTATTTGAAGGATATAATTCCTTCATCTTCAGAACACTGAGCCTCAAGGATGTTGTGTGCAAGAGGGGCACACAAATTCTTAAATGAAATGTTTTTCATGAATATTACCAAGAACAATTAAATTCCCTTATACATGAATTATAAACACAAAACATTACCACATATATATTATTTAGTTAAAAAATAATTTTATTATAATTTAATACTATTTATTTTTTCTAGTTAATATTAATTAAAACATGAATATATTCTTTCATGTATGGTTCACATAATTTTCATATTATGTGAACTGTCACTTTCTCATTCATGTACCAATGAATGAGACCTTATAAAGTAAAACATTTCATAAAAAATTGTATATACACACACTTTTTCCAAAAAAACCTTCATGAAATTAATGATCAAGTGTGAAATTTTCTACTTTATGTTCTCCATGAAACAATGAGGATATATGATATCTCACAGTGTCATATGATTTTAATGAAAAACTAAAGGTATTCATAGAACTAGATCTTAATAAATCCATAGAGAGTCTTAGATAGAAGTCAAAATACCCCTGGGATTTTTTATTGTCCTTCACATATGTGTGTTGGAATGAGGGAATATTACATACCCAAGATGGGTGATATATAGTGCTATGGTCTCACTATGAAATGATAACCTTCTTAAAATTTCTCAGTAATAGATCTCTCATCCATTCCATGGTACTTATAAGAAAAAACCCAATGATTTCACTATCTCAGATCAGTATTTTATGCCTCATCATAGAACAAAAAAATAATCCTTATCAAATAATTTTAATTCATCAATTAATTAAATATATCACAAAATACACACACCACAAAACATGGTGTTATTTATTATAGGAGTTCCTATTACATGAATCTATGATAACAATGGGATTATATTCATGATTTGAGGGTCGAATGAATCCATGTATTGAATAAATCCTTTAAAAAATTAATTTTTATTCTGATAAATAACATTTCTAAAATATTTCAAGCATAGAAGATGAATGTTTCATGCAAGAGTTATTTGGACTCATAGAACCAAATTATCCATCATTAAACACCTATAGATACCTCAACATGATCATCGGTAGATCAAAAATGAACTATGGAAAATAAAAACTCATCGAAGTAGGATGAGTATGAAGATGATCTTCTGTAGCGATCAGACAGGTCAAAACAACAAAATCATATGGTAGTGTTGTATCAATAACATTTTAAAGTTGAATGAATAGTATTGTGAATCCACTATCCCATATCGACTATTTGGATGTATTTATTTTATAATAAATTAACATCAGTGTCACATCACCCTCAAGATGTTATCATGGGATAAACATTCACACCCACCATACACACACTCCTCATGGGATGCGCCAACCTGCACTGGCCCACTAACAAACGTCTTCAAAGTCCTTTTTACCTAGACCACTCTTGTGGGCCCATAAAAATACCAACATCAAACCTACCATTTTGGACACACATTCATGGGATGGTTCACATGTGGTTGAGCCCAAATCCCATTACTAGTTATGTTCCCTGATTTGGGGGCCACTGTTGGGTATAATTTTTAACAATATATACTAAGAATAAAATATATTAAAAATCATTTCTCCAAATGAAATTCCCAAATTTAGAAAATTAAAATTATACATTATTTTTCATTGACATTAATTAGTTATCTTGAAATTATTGGACTATTACATAGCCTTCCCCTCATTCATCATGAAATTACATTCTTTTTCACTAAAAACCATTAAATATTTTTTCATAATGAAATTCATCATGAAAATGAATATTTACATGGTTCTTATTGTAAGATTAAAATATCTATACAAACCACATTTCATTCAATTATAAATATTAGTTCAAACATCAAAACATTTATAAAGATAATTTTTTAAGATTGACTACTAATACCATCCCATGAATCTATAATAATTCTCAAATAATCTCTGCTACATCCTATTCACCTCACCAAACACATATTGACACATCATTGAAAAAACATCTTACACTAAGAACAATATTATATGTTTTTTAATGTTAAATTTATCATATCCTAAAATTCCCCGATGTGAACCGCCAGGTTTGAGATTAAGTGACTCATAACCCCCTACATGTGTCCCTGTATACAAGAGGCTGAGGACTAGAGGTGTGGATAAAATGTAATGCAGAGATAATATACCCTAGTAACTGTAGACATCATAAATTATTATAATATATAAAAAATCCAAACAATTAGTACAACATAAGAATAAAACAAATAAAAGATACAATAGATGTCATTTCCTGTTATACAGAAGTAATCATGAACCCCCAAAGTGGATGGTCAAAAAGTATAATAGACCAACAGAAAAAAATAAAAAAATTACTACTCTTGAAACTATCTCGATTCTATTCCAACACCTTGTCCATGTCACATCTACATTATCCTTCAAAACATATCACATATCACTTTCCCTTTACTGGAACCCTAGTAATGAGGTATGCACACTCTCCATGATTCCCATGCATGGTGTGTGTATAAACCAAGTAGGCCACCATGAATGAACCATTAACATATATTCAGGTGTATAAAATACTTTATGTAATGATGTAATGTAAATATTCACATAATAATTCAACCAATCATAGACCAAGAAAAATTACATTGACGAAATATCAATGAACTCCAATCATAGCTACTTTGGTTCCACGTTGAAATAGTATCATAGTAGAATGACACAACTTAGATAATTCCATGAAACATTATCAAATCTTAAGGAAAGATTAATAATCCAAATTTAAAATAAAATATATATTCTTTTAAGGACAATACCTCCCATGAATCATGGTTACATGATTTCCTATGATGGTATACACACTTGGAAAACCTATTTTGTGGACACTCCCACATATGGCCACACATTACCCATTATTAAATCCCATCATAATATGATTCCAATAATCAAAAAGAGACATTCCCTTCCTCAATGAATACAAATATAAGTTATTGACAATCCTAAATTTTCCACCAATGAATCATGTCATCCATGAGCCCCCTCAAAAGAGTCGTCCCACTCTATCAAGACCATATGATAACCAGAAAATGAAACAGATATCCCGTATTCATGAATAAATTCATATATAAGGCATGATATAACAAGAAACAATATACACCAAAATGTAATTCCACAGAAATGAAATATTAAACAATTTATTAACAACATTGTAAGGAATATAAAAACCATAATAAGAATCCATTTCATGTGTATGTAATAGTTTCCATAGAAACAAACACACATACACTCAAAGGTTATCATTATAAAACATGGGTATAGTAGGATACATGGGCACATACATGCTATCAAACATTAAATATAGTGTAATAATAATTAAATTACATCATATCACATTAAAACCCATAGTCTTGGCCTTAATATAGTAATGAAATTCTCCCCATTTTGTTGTTGACGCTGATGCCATGGATTATGAAGAAGGATTTCATTAAAATAATATCATACTAAGAGACCCTTAGAACCATCCACAATATCATATGAGAATCCATGAATGAGTTTTTTATGTGAGGAGCATTAGTTCTAGAAAAAAAAGTGACACACTATGGATGAGTGATCACGATAAACACAATTATATGTCATATAGTTCTAAGAATAATCATGGAATGTTTTTGTTACAATAATTATAGGAAACCCCCCCCCCCCCCCCGCCGCAAAATTATATAAAACACCATAGTACAAGATATAATATATTCATTACCTAATCAATAAATAAAATAGAATAATTAATACATAATTAGAATGAATCAACAAGCATCTCCATTGAATCTCCAAAATCTTGATGAACAAATATTTTGGATCAATCAAGTATTTTATTCAATAATGGGAAAGAAAAGATCATTCCAAAAAGGTAATAAATTATGGATTAGGTAAAGAAAAAAAACACATATATGGGCACGGCCATGAACTCTAACAAAATAACAAATATTATGGAGTGTGTAATTATATAGCAGTGTAATTTGTGGAAAACAAGTATTGAAGGAAGTAATCACCCCATAGTTAATCATAAACATAGTTTTCAGACCAAACATCGATCATTATTGGAGATTCAATAAATAATAACCCATTTTATCCATTTATAATGTAGAATGAATGTTACAATAACCTACACCGTGACTTTTCCATGGTTGTGGTGTTGTTTCGCATGCACCCTCATATAGCGATACTTAAGATGTGTGACCCTATTCTAGATCATTTTCCCTCACTATGAACTCAAATTCAAGAATGGTATGTTAACCCAATACATGGATTATTTGATGATTCCTAAATAATTATATATTGTATATAGACTAGAAATCCATTTATAGCATTATGATTTTACATTTTGGAAAACCGAGGGCTAAAATGTCTTGTACCATGGGCGTTTTGATGGCTGTTTTGAGTAGAAAATTCACTAAAACACTTATAATCCGCTCAAAATAAAAGGAAATCACCCAAACAAACTCAACCCAATAACATGATTGAAAATATAAAAAATGTATTTACATAAATGAAATAAATGTTTTTTCAATTTGAAACCCCCATTCTAGGGACTTCTCATCCTTATGAAATACCATGAGAGGTATTACTCAAAAAATGAAGCCATTAATCTAAAATATCATACCCCCAATCACACAGTTCTTATTGGAGACTCCCATACAACCATAAGAGAAAAACTACTACAACTTTCTTCCCCCAAAAAAATTACTCTCTAGACCATGATTCGCACTGAGAACTCCACAAAAGTTGTGTCTGGTTCAAACACAATATCCTTGTATCCGATCACTTGATTGTGATATGAATATATGTATGATGATTAGAGATATTGAAAAAATCATGAATTACTCAATAGTATAGAGGAATTTCCAGTTATTAGGCTAGTATTTTGAAATTTTTTGTGATATCAAATGATTTCAAAAACTATAGCACAAGAATCCCTTGATTTTGAAAATGATGATTCCCCTACTGTGGTGACATCCTCAAGATAACCGAGTCACAAACAACAAACATCAAAGGTCATATCCTATAGATATCACATTATTTAAACCTACTCTGAGTGATAACTAGAAACTTCTTGATCAGTGTCACACCCTTAAAGGTTACACAAACTATACTCATCATAACAACAACTGCCTCACCTGACTCATGCATACACAACAGTGAATAACATTGTCTTCCATAGAAAACTGCTAAAGGATACATCTATATTGAATAATATAAACCATTTTTATAAGTTTAATCCCTCAATTTTATGATTTCAACACACGATTCAAATATCACTAGTAAGCATTTTCATGTCATAAGCTCATGTATTTTTGTTATCTTCTTCGAATGTCCATCATTATATGGATGATACACTGGACATATCATCAACTAAATTAAAAAATTATTATAAAATAATTTAAAAAATTAATACATTAAAAAAAACATACATATCCAATATGATAGTGGGAGTATCTCCAGGTAATCATTCAATATCTTAGACATACATCCTTCCAAAAAACATCTATTGCTGGATTATCCCATGTTGCTAAGAAATGAACCATTATCATAAACCTATCTACTATCACCCAAATGACATCCAAAATCCTTAAGGTCCTTCTTAACCAAGTCACAAAGTCTATTATCACATCATAAAACTTCTAGAAAATAAAAATAAGTGGATGAAGCAACTCAATGTATTTTTGATGGGATAATTTCACACTACGACAGGTTAGGAATTTTGAAATAAAATTAGTGATTCCCCTATCTCTTATAGACCTAAAAAACTAATATTTTATGTCATGGAATATCTATATAAACTCTAGATTCACAACCCGTTTTAATTCATCAATGGCTCACATCATCTCCTCCCTTAATTATTCTTCCACTATGAACATCCTGTTGATACAGATTTCACAATCATTATCCAATGAAAATTACAATATATAATAATCCCCGGCTAGGCATTCCTTCATCATAATGAACTAAATGCTTGACTCTTGGATCACATTCACGTGATGGATTAGAGATTACATGATATTAACTTGTTCACATATCATCAAACCTTGATCCAATTTTGTAACCAAAAACAACTTTTTGATCAAACTTATTAAAAAAATTCCTCCTAAGAAGGTTGGTCTCCAAACTCATGTGCCTCTTGTATTTTATTATTGTGAGCATCTGAAATAAAATTCACCTTCCATTTAGAATAGGAAATATAAAAGTAAAATTTGAAAAGATACATAATAAAAAACCTCCACCTTAAATTCATATACCACATAGAAAACACATATTAGGGGATCATGGAGTCTATGTAAACGACAATTCTCTCCATGAAGATATAGTTTCCCTAACACTTCTAGGTAATGAAAATAACATATAATTCAACATTATGCATTGGATTGTTTCTCTCATGGGGTTATATAGACTAGAAACCCCCTAACATCTTAATATTTTATTTCTACTCTATCCTTATCACTGCCAAACAAGATATTTCATGTATGGAATAATAATATTGTCTACCTAGCCTATAAAGAATTGTGATTTCATAGAAATTTCATGGAAATGACAAAGAAATAACAACCTATACATTTTTTCCAGGGAAATACATATATTAAAAATCACATGGAAAATTTCTGTCACCCCTTAAATTTAAAATTCTCACATAGATTTTTTAGAATGTAACTGATGTGAAACAAGTTTACTCATGAAAACCACAAGGTTATTATCATGATTTTCTTATGTCTTAAAAGATATCAAGATACAATCCATGAATAAAACTATGATAGAGTAAAGATATGGATTGAAAATCCTATTCATTAGATCACTGTGAATGACAATAGTATTTTACATTTCAAATGTTCTGAAAATATACTCATCAAATCCTAAACAATATCTTTTCTATATCCTATTCTATAACATATAATTGAGGTTATATAGAAAAATGATTGACCATGGGGAACCTATTTTCTCCCCATAACTGATCGAAGAGATCATCAATCATGGGTAATGAATTCATGTTTCAATTGATTACCTGATTCAACTTCTTATAGACCCCCAAAAGCCATATACTAATGGATTACTTCATGGAAAATAAATCCAAATAAACAGAAGATAATATTCTCAACTAGATAAATCCCTTCCACATTGATCCCTCAAACTCCACCTTCATCTTTCTCAACTCATTTTGTTATATTCAATAGAAGGAATTGATATTGGTTACACCCTAGAAAACAGATCAATCATAAAATCAAACCCTTTATCAAAAGGAACTCCATATAATTCACCTAAGAACACATCCTAAAAATCCACTATAGGAGGAATGTTAATGGGAGTCACTCTCATTTTTGATGAAAGAGTCATGCCTACTACTTATGCTATTATTTATTCAATATGACTCAGATTCTGTCACATTATACTTATTTTGAGACCCCTCTCACCAGTCCATACATACATCTCCCCTATAGACATGATTAAAGTCAAAAATATCTGATAATAGTCCACATAAGCTTGATAACAATTTAAATAGTCCATTTTTAAAACAAAAAAAATATAGTCAACTTTAAGATCATATAGTCACAAAGATTTTCATTGCTCTAAAAAATATGGGATACTCAAGAAACCACTGTTGAATATCTAAATTCATTCGAAAATGAGTTCCAATAGAAAGACATAGATAGGATAACATAAACATTAAATATATTACATTTACAACTTTATCGGATATAAAAGGGTGGGGCACAATAGTATAAAAAAAGTAAGAAGTGAGTGAATAGGTAACCAGTAAAATGACTCTAAATATAGAAGGACACAATACAGTAATGGTTGGAACCTCATTTATTGCATACAATATTCATGTAAATAAACCACAAATCAATTGATTCAATGATATTTTTAGTTTCTGGTTCTTCTTTAGAGGGACCCTTCCTATTCATTGACTTGTGCTCCTAAAATCTTGGAATGGAAACCTCAAACAAAAGTGATTATGATTTATGATATTTTTACATCAGTGAAATTTCATATGTAACATTGTAGATGGTGTACTAAAATTTTCCTTCCATTTATAGTTTGAGAACCCACTCATCCTTCCACCCATGTAGGTATTCAAATAATACCTACCATGTTTGACTTGATTCGTTCATGGTGCACCTAATCAGCCTTCTTATTCCTACTTCTTAATGAAAACTTACCTTCTAAACTTGAATATCCAATTTTCGACACACAACATATTATAATAAATCGTGATCACCTTTCCACCTATACTTACTCTGAATGGGCCAACAACATTATATTTGTAATCATTTTTTGATAATCCACCTTTTTATGGGATGAATGAGAACTATAACATGCACCATAGGATTCCTAATATTAAATGACTAGAAGGTCTTGGAGGAATTCATCCAGACTGTAACTACATATTACTACCCCTCCCTAATGTATAAATCATGATTTCAACTCCCCACCTTCAAATTATTGTTCATCTAGGCTTCCCCTTCATGTACCGGCTGGTCCTGATGGAAATTTCCACACACTATCATTCTTATAATCCATTATCTCTTCTCCAGTGAATGTTCAGGCTCTGAATCTTCATATAGAGAATACTCATTATAGATTCTTCTTATTCCATTTAATTACAACATCCTAATCCAAAAATTTCCTTAGAGTAATTATTGATATTGGAGTTAAAAATATCAATAATAATAATTAATAATCCCTTATATGACTCTAAGTTGTGGTGGGTGCACTACACAAACGAATGGCGTTGGTGTGGGTGAATGATCAGGTGATTCCACTTACATAATCTATGGTAGGATGAGTTTGTAATCCTGAATAGGTGAAATCAGTAATCTCTATGGTTAATTTTTTTCCAAAAATTATAAATATATGATTATAATTCCTCTCAAAACATCCTTAAGTAGTTTTTTGAATTTTTTTGGGGAAATTAAAGATATTACTAAAGAAACTAATCTTATGATGGTACTTACATTGTGAAGGAACAACCCTCCTAATACTAATTAAGTACATTTATTCCAGTATATTAGTCACAATCACACAAAGACACACACACACACACAGATATATATATATATATTTAACATAACTACATTGTAAACTTTGACTAACTAATACGTCACATAAGAAACATAGATATATCACCCAATAGAGAATATTGATCTATCCTAGAATGATTAAACAATCAATACTGATGGTTCTTGAATCTCAGGGGATATGAGTGGAGTAGGAGTTGTCCACGATCACATGGGAAGTATTTTTCTAGCCTTCATGGCTCACTATGGCAGCATCACATCTATGCAGGCAGAGGAAAAAGCTATTCTCACAGGGCTCAACCTCTGCGCTCATCAAAAAGTTCCCCTCTCTCAAGTGGAAATAGACTCGGTGATCATTAATGATTCCCTACACGGTAGAGGTTCTATTCCATGGTCTATCTCATATGTCATCAGGTGTTGCAAGGTCCTCCTCAACAAGGATGAATTGGTAACTCAAACCTGGCATGAGGGGAAAAGAGTAGCGAATTATATTGCCTCTTTAGCTATCCAAGGCTCCAATGTAGCTTGTGTATCCAATATTTCTCTCGTAAAGCATGATGGGGTGAATTTGATTTTGGGGGACGCCCTTGGACTTCATTACTTTAGGCCCCCCCTAACCTTCTGTCTTTTCACTTGATACTTTGGACTTTGTACTTTGGACCTTGTTTTTTTTAATTTTTCATTTCTATTGAATAAAAATGATAATATTGATGATGATGATACTACAATCATACTCATTATTCTTGAACTAAACCAAAACTCATTAAAATATAACAAAAATATGTTGAATTGTAACTCAATGGTCATTTACACATGAGAAATCTAGGAAGATTGAAAATTATATATTTTATTTTCACATTAACTATCTCCTGTCCATCATAACTCACAAATAAAATAATGAAAGGACCACATGCCTCTGATACGACTTTGTAACTCCCTGATCCAAACCCCTATGTTCGAGATGATGTGACACATAACTTCTTGCATACCTCGCCATATAAAAAAGGAAATTGGATAACAATGAGTACTTAGATTAATGTAGGGATATTATACCCTTGATAATGATTGACATCATGTGTTATTATAAAATAAACATAATACAAAATAATTTCACATTCAAAGAATAAAATAATATATTCTAAAAAAGTTATAAGGACATGCTAGTAATAAATAATTACAAACTCGCAACAGAGCATGTAAATGTGTATATCAGAACAAATATAATAGATAATTAAAACACAAGTACTATTAAAATTATCTGAGTGTGTCGAAACCATGTATCCATATTCCTACACAATTATTCTCAGGTAACATTTGTAGGACACTTTACCTTTACGAAATTCATGGTCATGGGATCTTCACACACACCAAGATTCCCATGAAGGGTATGACAATAAACCCAGAAGAAAACCACCAATAGTTCATTAATATAAGGAAACAATTATATATATGTGTATGGCATGATGTAGAGAAAATTCAAAAAATAGAATATAACTAATCACACATCGAGTGAATATCCATCAACCAAGCTACAATAAACCCCAATGATACCTACTTCATCTATATTCCAAAGGTGTAACAAAGTTATATTACATGATTTTTATCATTCAAAGAAAATATATCTACCTTTAATGAAAATTCTATACCCACCATAAATTGGAAAATATATGCTCGATAAAGTACATTTCCTCCCATGACTCATGGTTACCTTCTTCCCTATGATGGTATGAAAACATGGAAAATAAATTTAATTGATAGTATCCAACATGCTTGGGGGTTCGCATAGGTAGATCACACCAACATATATCTACACTCATACAAATGTGATATGGAGTTACCATTTTCATTCCAACATAAGGATCTAACAATCATATTCAATCAATCTCCAATTTTTCATGTCTTTTACTCTCTCCCTCAAACGATTAGGCTTAGCCTATCAAGGAAACCTGTCCACTTGAAAATGAAAAATAGATCCCACCATATTTTCAAAAAACTATATATAAGCTATGACATAATAAGGAAAAATATTTAACAACATGTAAAATATAAGATATGTAATATTAGACATGTAATAAATGATAAAAAAGGATTTTATAAACGATACCAAGGAACTATGCCAAGAATTGGTATCATTAGGCACACACCTAGAAAAATGTGATCATTATAAAACCTAGGTCCAATTCTCTATGCCTGAAAAAAAAGTTATAAAACATAAAACATGGTCTATGAATAAACAAAAAAAATAATATCATGCTAAAATTTAAATACAATACCACCTTATTTTAAAGAAATTCCAACCTTATGGTTTCTAAAAATAACCACATGGTTCATTAAAAATGTTGTAACAGAAACAATAACCCTCTCGAAGAACATAAGATCTATCACAAATGTTATAGGAGAGAATTAGAATAGTTATTCTATGAGAAGATGAAAAATGAGATAAATAATGATACAAACCATGGGAGATTCATCAATAAACACCATCGATACGCCATAGAATTATAATTATCCTCAGGAATGACTATTTTATAGCAATACGAGGAAAACCACCTTAATAGAATAGATCAATGACTATATTCTATGTCAAAATAGCTGAATTATGTGATCTATTAAGAAAAGATACGTTTTTGGATTGTAAATAAATACACATAATGGACCCCCATAAAATCTTCCCAAACCAGAATAAACAATAATGACGGACAGATTGAGGCCTTAGATTGATCAAAGTTATGGAAAGATTAACCAGACATGTTGTAAATCAAGGATATCGTGAAGGCCACAATAGTAATTAGACCTCTACTAAAAACTCTCTTGAAATAATCAATCACATAGAATGGAGAATGATCGGGTTGTTTAATACGTGACAAGTTAGTATGGAATGCATTAATAATTCATTAATTTTGCATGAACACAGTTTGATAAACAAACAAGGTCTATTACGAACGATCAATTGAATATGATGTTATATAAACTGCTTCAAATGCAGCATGACCATCTCTATTACCTACATGATGACATGGACATGTATTTTGTTTTATTTGAAACATATAACAATAAAATCATACCTATGATTTGTTATGGAATCCCATGAAGTTTTACATTATACATGGACTCCATAATGGGATTGGTGAGGTCACTAAAACTAATTTTTGATATAAGTCATCCCCAATCACTAAGGCTTGTCCACAAAACTGTCAATCATTTCACCTTTTCATATTTTTGATAGTGGAAAAGTATGGGCCAATATATCTTTTTCATATACTATATTATTAGCATTTTGGAATAGATAAGTCTCTAAACACATTTATAATCAACTCAAATCTAAAAGGACTTCACCCAAACATTTCTCATCAAAAAATTTAAAGTAGAAATTGGAATCAAGGCATTAAGTGAAATAAAAGAAATTAGTAAATTAAAATATATTGAGTACGGATTATAATTTAATGTATTGTATGTATATAGAAACAAATAAAAAAACGTCCCTTGAATGATTATTATTTTATATTGAATAATATTAAATGCATTTTGTTCATAAAAACACATTTCCATAAAATTTATTTTTATACATTATTATTTCATATATTAAAATTGATATTTATCACTTTTGAAAAATAAAACCAATACCTTTCATTTTGTATTATAAATAAAAAATTCCAAATTATGTATTGATGTTAATTTTTCAGACGTAAAAATATTTTAGTGTGGAAAATGTTTCTATCCATGGTAAATGTAAAAAAAGAAATTATTCAGTGAAATGTTATTATCGGTAGACTATTATTATTGGTAGAATATATTTATCATAATAAATAATATTATAATCTTTTATGGATTATTATAAAATATATATATTTTGTAAGTGGTACTAGTGAAAATTTATTTAGTAATTTATTTGAAATAATATTTAAAGCACTTAATGATTAAAAATTAATTTGTCAATAAAATATTTATTTCTATAAATATTATGTTTTCAGGTAAAAGTGTAATTTAACATATAAAAAAATAAAATTAGATTAAATGGAGTCAAAATTTATAATAACGACATAAAAATAATTTAATAAATTTTGTGTTATATTATAAGTTAAAATTAATTACAACTGTAAATTATTGAATAAGTTAGAAAGTAGTAAAAGTGATAATTTACAAGGATAAATTTTTTTAAATTAATTTAATAATATAAAATTATATAAGAACATTGTTAGGTGTACTGTTCTATCAAGAAATACCCCCAATTGTTTCCATACATAACTAATATTTGATTCATCTCTACCCTTCACCTATATTTTGTTCACAAAAAAATGTCCCTCATTTTCACCAATGAAATTTATCTTCATATACCAATTACAAATGACAAAAAATATAATTACTCACCCTAGAATGATATATTTATTTAAATAAAATTTAAATAACATATTATATAGCTTCATGTATTAGGAATTTCTTTTAGTTATTTTAAAATATATAATTAATAAAACATTACATACAATTTCTTCTTTATAAGTAAAGAATACTTATTCATCATTTTTATTTAAATTATTGTAATATATTAAATTTTTTTATTAATCATGTAATTAATACATAAATAAGATCGTTATACTCCTATAATAATAATATTATACATTATTCACTTCGCGATCAAACATAATCATTATTTATAACAAGTTCTTATTTGGGTTAGTTTAGGAACATACTATGGCGATGGCATACTTTGTTATCATGGATGGTAAAGAAAACATAATAAAATATACGATATGATATTAATAAGTAAATGGATATTTTTATCAATTTAATATTATTTTCTAATTAAATATTAATATACTCCCTTTATTTAATATAATTATGGATTTGATATTGAATAATTATACCCAAAACACTAATATAATGGATTTCGAAAATCATATATATATTTTTTAATACCAATTATAGTCACATGAATATTAAATAAATTAGTAACTCTTTAAAATTTAATGGTTATTAATATCCTACATTTTATTTATGTTTTATTTTCATTCAATGTATTTTTCAACATGTCTTGAAAGAGTAAAATAGCTTGGAAGTGAATTTGTGTTCCTTATGTGTTAATATATTATTGAGTTCCACTATTATAAGATCAAATATCGTAGGTAGTATTGTATTGGTGATGCTTGTAGAATATGTTTGGATTCATTTAATGGTATTTGATGTCATTCTTGAAAAATTATTCATATTAATTATGATGATTGTTAAAACGATCTTGTTCAAAATATATGTGAAAGTAAAACATAGATATTGTACTTTGTTACAAAATTAGAATAATGAATAATAATGTCTATGAAATAGGGAAATTTTTGAAAGAGGTGTTTTATTTCATGAAGGCAATGCAAATATTAATTATCTTTATTAATTATTTTGAATTATTATTGATGGCCCTGAAAAAATACAATACATTTACATTTTTCATGAATACCATTTTATAGAAGTGTTATGGGTTTGGTAGGAACATTATAGTCATTATCTACAATGTAAATATTATAATTGGAATTATTGAAAAATTTGGCCAAACTAAGCCTCCTAAGTAGGGTATCTTAACCACATTTGGTTTCCAAATGATTAACCATGTCTGAATAGTCATATGAGTGTGACATCGTGGTGGAAAGTGAGAGAGGAGAAGCAAAGCCTCTGTACTAGAAGGCATTGGGGTGTTCACATAGGCCAACATGTAAATATTGGGGTTTTTTATGAGTCAACAGCATAGTGGTACCCTAGTGTGGACCTCAATTACATTCTTCTACGCAAAGAAAACTGGGATTTCTTAATATATTTTTTTAAAGGTTGGGGTCGAAGCCTCATTTATTATTGAAGAAAAGAAAAGACCTCTTTAACTGGGTAGAGGGTAACCCATTACATATCCCGAAGGTCCAGTGGGCATTTAGCCCATTACATGGCCTGTAGGCCCATATTTTGGCCCAAAGCCCATTCTGTGAATAGTACTACTACAGTTCCCGAGCTGCTACAGTACTCTATAGTACCCGCTGCTGCTACAGTACTATTCCGCCGCTATAGTGACCTGCCACCGCTATAGTGCCTGTCATTTCTATAGTGTCGCTGCTACTATAGTACGCTAAAGTACTGCTATTGTACCTGCGCCCATTTGGTTTTGAACCCCCATTTATGGGATTTCTTAACATTGATACCAAATAAGAACATGTATTCTTGTTGAAAAAATAGGTCTTCAGGAAACTTTTCCTCCATTTAAAATATATGGACATAACACCTTTGGAAAACTTAATTTGATCTGGAGCATTTGATCAAAACACAATCATCTTCCACCTCTAGCACTTCTCATGTGTTTTTGTTCATCGAAGAAGATAGCTATTCCACCATTGATTGATTCATTTATTCCAAGATCATTATATATTGGAGACTATTAGTAGAGGAACCTCCATACATGAAATATTCTAATTCTAATAATAAAAGAGTTTAATAAAATGATACAACCGAGGATGCTATGGATTTTCATAAGGTTTTTCATGTGACCTCATTCATAAATAAAATAGTTTGATATTTCATGTGATTCTCAACACGTGAACATGAGAAATTCACCACAAGAAGTAGATCCTGAGGAATTTTACTCCAAGAAATGCATATCTAAATACAATGTTCATAGGTTCTTGAAACGACATATCATTCAGAGGGATTGATAAATCATGAAAAGTAGAGAGATGAGTTGATGTATGGAATAGATATTCTTCCTGTAAATATCTATTAATTGAGCTAGATGTGGGTTACATTCCCTCATGTCTCAAATGGGATCTCCCATTTTTCTAGTAAAATAGGAAATCTCTAGGGAATCCTTTTATTTAAAGGAACGGTGAGTTTAGAATGCTTCTAGACAACATGAAGGGAGAAGCACAAAACATCCAGGTTTATGAAGTGAGATCCATGCTCGTCTTGTTAAAAGGGAAACACATAAACCCATTAATTTTCATAAAGATAAAAGAACCATGCACTTTGTGTATGAAGATGAAAGTCCAACACTTTCATGTTGGGTGTCCTAATTCATGATTTCATGATGATCTGAATGTTCTATGAACCATTGAATAAAATCTCACTATGATTTATGAAGAAACAATCTTTCCCAAACTATTTGTTTTTTTCAAAACACTGAGGACAGTGCACATGACCATCCTTTATGTGTGTAGGGAGAAGATAGTTTATGATCAAGTAGTTGCATGAAGTATTTTCATATTGAATACAATGTGGTGTATTTCTGTGACAGGTGTAAATATGAACAATATAATTTCTATAGAATAGCTTGTGATATGGAAAAAAGTGTAATTGTACAAACAGAAAACAATACATTGATTTATTAAGCTATACGAGATTGAATATTAGAAAAATGTAATTCATAAGCAGTATCATAAACACCTGTAAATAATTTCATTAAGTTGATAATTTTAATTTTTACACAAAATACAAATAATAATTGATAATATAATGAATTTTATTATACATGAATGAATATTTGAGATAACTATATACAATATTCCATATACATTACATGAATATGATGCATTAATTTAAGATAAAATAAAAGAACTATTCTAAAAGGAATTCATACATGTGTTTTTAGTGTTATGAGAATTCATGAGGAATGGAGGAAGTCCACTTCATGTGTGTTTCAAAAAATCTGGATTTTCTTACCGATATTAAAGTGGTTTGTATAATAAGTTATATCTCTATCCAATCAGAATATTATATATAACCAACATGCATGCAATTTTATAAATCATATCATGTGGTAGTAATAGTCTTTTAAGATTATTTTGTGAAGATAAAATCTAATCATTAGAATAGTTGACTGGCGAAACATTAACATTTACAAGGACAACACGAAAATTTTATTTTTAGAAAGAAGATGTGGAATACATGTTCAAAGGAGGATGTTAATGATTTCTTGAAGAACTAGTGGTTCTAGTATAAACTATGTCATTAGTTATTTATTGGGAGTGGATATTACATATATAAACATATATGAGAATAGTTCATCACTTGTGATCAATAATGTTAATATTGATAAGAAAATCCTTAAAGAAACCAACTTTTTATCATGTCAATATATAATCATTTTCAAAAACACATTAAAATACCTCTATTCTATTCAATTTTTTTAATTTCTTTACAATATGGTACTTTTGAGGCTTTAAATAACATTGGATCATCGATGTAAATGTCAATATTGACTAAAAAATGGATAAATTAAAAAAAACATTAATTAACCCTCCCCCTTTTAGTGAATCCCTCATGGGGCCCTATAAGTTGTATTATAGAACATGGTTAACTCTATTGGATTATCTTCAATTGATGTTAATCTTTTCTAATATTTGAATCTTTTTATAGATCATATAATTAATTACAGTCTTTCAAAAGTTCATTTTTTTCAAATCGGAACATTGTTTCTACCAATACATTGATGAAAATCAATAATAAACAGAAGAATATGATGTAGAAGATATCCCTCTTACGAAGAAAGGAAGATGAAGTTTCAATAACTCTGAGTAATTCTATATTTAGATATAAAATAGTTTGAAATAATAAAATATAATTTCAATAAGGATACACAAAATATGTCTACCCTGGTTGGGTTAATATATTCAAGTGATCTTGATGTATGAGCTAATTGCTATCTGGATGTTGAGCCAAGTACTAATAAATGTGATAACATGATAGTTTTTTTCTCAATTGATACATTAACTAAAATGAATAATTAATTTCCCAAAGATAATTTTTTTTATCTATGGGAGTTTTTGGAAAAATAAAAATGTAATCACATTTCATGAAAATGGTTATGAAAAAATTGAGAATATCTATAAGAAATTGGTTTAAACAGGTAAATTTTTTTCCATACAATATGAAGATACTAAGGGAGAATATCATAAACATAAAAGTAGAAACATTAGGCTTTTAGAAGTGATAATTGAAAAAATCTGACAGAAGTATTCATTAAATAAAAGCTATAATAATATTATCCTTGTATTGGATGAAAATATGGAAATAAATAATCATGATAAGAATTATCAGTTGTAAATAAATTCTAAGAGGACAAAATATATTTACTCACTATTATCAGAAATATTTGTGTCTTATGAATTGTATGTTGAGAATATGATGAAATAATATGAAGAAAGAGTTATATATACAAAATATCAAATTAATTCCATCAGAATGTTATATCTTCTATAAGAAATTAAACCAGCTAATCTTGAAAAGACTCATTTACGAACATCACAAACGTAGTCGTGTGTCAATTCTACCACTAAATTTTATTTGATGGTTTATAATAACGAAATAACTCTATAAAATGTTAATATGATCATTACATTTTCTAAAGACCTCTCTCAAGTATCTGTGATGAAAATAGTACCATTTATATCTTAATGTAATATATTTTTTAAAATATATCTCTATAAAAGTGCATGTTTTGATAAATATTATATAAAATTTTGGATGAGGAGAAATAAAGAAGACCCTACTACCATATATATGGTGGGAAAATGAAATGTTGAAGATGGTTCCCTAAGAATATAAAATAAATTTGGTAAATAAAAATAAAAAAAATAATTTTTTTATGAAAAATTTTAGATTATATATAGAAGTTAGAAGAAGAACATGATTTATGGCCCAATTTTGGTCCAACAATAGATTTTGGATTTGTGAACCATATTGTAGGAATAATATATTAAATTTTAACTGAAAATTTATGTGTGTGTCATGTGGATGAAATCATATAATGATACAAGAATAAAATAACTATAAGAATTAATTTATGTTAAACAGATTTGATGCCATCAAATATTTTTGTGATATTTGATGTAGTGGTAGAAAAAAATATGAAACATGTACATATTAACATGTATCCATGAAGAATGATTATATAATACCATAAATTAATGAAGAAGAAACTATATGTTTATATATTATTAATGCTGGAAAAATATTACACAAGTGAAGTTTCAGAATAATTCATCCCTGGATAATAAGATGACGAAAAAAAGATGTAAAATAGGTCAAAGGTGGTTATTAGGAATAGTTTTACAACTCGTACAAATTATATTAATAAAGTAACTCATGTTATTCAATTTGTATAATTTAATTAGTCTACTAATAACCCCCATGATATATTATTTATTAGGGTAGAATATTTGTAGAGAGAAATAAAGTTATAATAAGCACATTTAAAGTCTTGTGAAAAAGTATAAATAAAAATTCGATTTGATGAAGACGAATTTCCTGAGATGATTTCAATAAATGAGAACTCTTATGGTATTTATGTTATGTGTGGGACGTGTAAAATGGATAGACACATTCCTAAATATTTATCAACAAAAAATCATTGAATAAAGAGATTCCTTAATAAGGATTAATATTTCACATTGAGAAATAATTTCATTTTGATCACTTATGAAGATATCAAAAGTAATGATTAGATATGTAATCATGTAGAATAGAGAATTAGCATATACATGGTTGAGAAAAAAAATCACTATCGTACTGTTAAAATTATAGATGATGAAGATAAACCATATTCTTGTAATCTCTATATATTTAATTTTTTATAAGTTTACATTGAATAGTTGGTTATACAATTTTATATGGGGTGAACCTAATATGTTTTGAAGAAGATCCTTCAATATTCAACAAAAAATAATGATTATACCTTCAAAGATTGATATCAAATGTTGGTATTCTAAATACCATCCAATATATAGGATCATCATTGATGATGATGTGGATGTTTTTAACACTATAATCCCACATATTGAAGGTCCAATTTGGTATATTCAATATATTTTTACATCATGAAATTCAGTAATAAATATATTCATCATTATGAAGATGTTGAGGATTATTTCCCATTAGGGGGTAGATAAATGAGTGTTTAAATCATCTAGAAGTATTTTTTACAATGGAAATCTAAATATTCTAGAACATTTTTTATTTGAATTGAAATGAAGATTTATGTGGTCTTTATCTATCAGTATTTATAAAAAAATTAAAATCTGATACCAATGGGGGAGAAAATTATATTTATCAATGATGTGAAAAAATGAAATGATTAAGATGTTCTATGGAAATTATAAAACCATTCCATTAGTCCTAGAATGCTTTTAATCTATTCTTTTATGTGAGTGTAGTATTTATTTGTTGATATATGTTTTTTATTGAAATTGGTATCTATCATTCCAATAATATTGAAATAAAGTTAGATAGTTCATTATTCATATTGTGAGTTCTCATTTTATTTTAAATTATTGGATTTTATAAGGGATAACATTATTTTCTAGATAAAACCATATGGTTTTTCTACACATAGCATTGAAAAGTAGAAATAGAGTGGAGTAATTCAAGAAAAATTGAAAAGAATTATTTGATACATATTTTACCAAGTACATTTAATTTATTTTAAATAATTGGGAAATAATGTAAAATTAAATTTTGAAAAGTACGTTGTTGAAAAGGGATGACACATATTAAAACATCCTTTCTATGTGGATATTGGTCAACAAATAAAATGGGAGATATTTAAGATCCTACTTTGTGTTTGAGTTTTATTTTTTTTTCAAGGTGTTTATCAATATGTCTTCAAGAAGAATATAATAGTTCATGTACAATATTATTCTAGATATTTTTTTGATGTTTCAGTTCCATCTATAGAAGACCAAAGATCCTAATTTTTGATAAAGTGGTGATTCATGGAGTATTTTTACGGAATCATTTAATGGAATTATATGTCATTATGGGAAAATTATCCATGTTAAGTCTACCTGTTGTTGGAATGATCATATTTCCTAATCCATGTGCATGATATAGTAAGATATTTCCCAATGTTAAAACATTTTTTGAAGGAAAAATAAATTCCATGTAATATAATATTTTTTACTAGAGGAGTTTTAATTGATGAAGATGAAAAGATTATATATTTGCATGAATAAATTTTATGAAGTAGTTTTGATGTCAATGAAAAAAGAGAATACGTTTTTTCCTGAATATCATGTTGAAGTAGAGTTATGGTTTTTCATTGAATATTATACATAGTATTTAATAATTAAATATTATAATGGGCTTTATCAATAAAATTTAAAAATAATTACACCCATGTTTGATAGCTCAACCATATATGTAATAATAAATATTAACCATGTCTGAACCATCACATAACTGGGAAAATATGGTGATACTGAAGAATGTATTAGATGATACTCTTCACTAGAAATTATTTTATGTGAACACAAGTTCACAGTCAATAATTGGGAAGTGTTGTGGGTAAGAAGCATGGTGAAACCTGGGAGTGGACCCCAATTACATGATTCTATATAAAAAATAAAATGTAATGTCTTATAAATGATAAATATGTTGAATGGACATATTATATGGCATCAGTGGCTTGTTTAACAATATTACTCCATTTACAATATATATAAAAAACACCCACCCTCAAATGAAATTGTCTAGGAAAATTCAATAAAACCTTTATCATATTCCTCATCTAGCATTGGTCTAATTATTTTTTTCACCAGTGTACATGATCGGACCAGCGGAAATTGATCCAATTGGATCAATGATCATTCGATGGATGAAATTTTGAGTTGAATGACCTTCATTCATGCAATAATCTTCTTTCATGACAGAATGAGTGGACTAAAATTATACAACCTAGGAAGATATGTATTTTAAGAAGGATAATTATAAATCCTTACTCATACAAGTATGAGTTCAATATTACATGGGATTCTCATTTTGATATTGTGATACCTTCACCATAAGAATTAAATCATGAAGAATTTCAATCCAAGATTTTCAGTGACACATAAAAAAGAAATATGTGTTGCATATATTTATAATATGACCTTAATGAATTGAAATGAAATATATTTCAGAGGCCTCAATGTGGCATTAAATTTATATATATGAGGTGGTGCAAGGATATGATTTTAAACCTATTAATAGAAAAGCACATATTTATATGTACTTATATTCCACTGCTGTTTCATATTAGTGATCATGATTTTTAATGAAATATAGAATCTCTATATATTTCAATTAGGTGAAGGAGTAGTAACGTCACTGGAATCTCAGATATTAAGAGTGGGAACAAGGAATATTTTGGGTTCTTGAAGAGTGTCCCATTCTCTTACTTTTTGATGAAGAAACACATGCTATTTAGATTTAGGATGAGAGAAGAACCACACACAACTTTCAGGATGAATAATGTCCCATGATTTTTGGATATGTATATTTATTAATGGTTTCATAATTATTTGAATGTTCCACAAACTAGTGAATAACATATCACTATGTTTCAAGAAGAAATAGGATCACTAAAAAAGTTTTGTTCGTGCAATGCACTAAGAACCCATATGCTTGACCAATAATAGTGTGTGTGGGGAAATAACAGAGTATGCTCAATTATTTTTAACAATACTTTTCACGTAGTAGATAGTTTTGTGGATTTGTCAAGCTCATGATAATAAGAGAATTGTAATGGCTATGAAAACACATGTTCACAAAAAATGTGTGTACTCTCATGAAAATTCAATAAACATTCATGTATTAAGTTGTTCTTTCTTGAACAGTAAGATAATGTAAGGAAATTCAAGTTTGATAATGACATATAAATAATTAAATTATGTTGGAAATTTTTATTATTTAATGAAATACAAATATGAATTTAGGATACCATGTATTTTATTATACCTTCATGGAGAATTGAGAAAACTAAATAAAAAATGTGTCTCCTAAAAAATGTGTAGTAATTTGAGACTGAAGTCGAGATATATTTCGGAAGGCCTTCATACCCTATATTTTTGTGTGATGGGAATTAAAGATGAATGGAAGAAATAACATATCATTTTATTTTGAAATATTCAGTTATAAATTCGGATTTTATTATGAGATGTAGTAGACATGATATCTTCTACTCATTCAGAAGAGTATATTAAGATGAATTTAAAGAAGGTCATTAATTAAATTTAGTGTTAGTTAAAATCACTCATTAGAGGTGAGAAAGTATATTGTTTAATTTGAAGAGAATTTTACTAACGGGATAATAATTTAAATACGTCAACATGAAAACGAAATCTGTAGGAAGAAGCAACTGAATACCTATTCAAAGTAGGTTGTTGAATATTTGGTGAATAACTAGTTGTGCTAGTACAAAAAATTTCCTTTATCCCATATAGGGTTGGTTGATAATAATATAATATTTTATGAAGAATTCTTATCACTTGGGATCATTAAACTTAACAGTGATAATGAAATACAGCATGTGACCATAGATTGATCATGAAATGGAACATGATTTTTCTTTACCCTATAAACATCATTATCTGCATTTCGTTATTTTCATTTATTTTTTTAGGGGATGTGGGACTTCAATGAATAAGAGATTGAGGATTTTACTTGCCATAGAGGATAAATTAAAAAGGATAGTAATAAAAATATACACTAAATCATCCACCACCTTTTAGAAGACATATCCTGGGGCCGTATAATTTAACTAAACCATTGTGCTAATACAAAAGATAATACTAAAAAAATTAGTAATTGATGATGGATATTAACCGAAAATGATTTCATACTATGTAATTAATGAGTATAAATGATTAATAAAAACATAATTGAGTATTAATACATTTGAGAAATATTTAATTAATGAGTCTCAATATATTTCAAAAAATTTCTACAATACTTTTGACTGAGTAGGATTCAAAGGTAAGGGTTTTCTCATCCCAATTTTCATTCATTAAAATTTGTTTTATATTAAAAAAATTATTTATTTTCATGGAGTATACACTACCCATGATTGAAAATTATCAATTTATTTATGAAATTAATCAAATATTAAAATCCATATTATTTCTATATTTTGATTCATTTCTTTTAGAATTTTCCATAGCCTGAATGGTTTATATTCCAATATCAGTTTCAAATCCGGATCATTTATGTTTGATTTTTTATTTAGGAAAATTTTATGTCATATAACTCTAAAACAAAATATATTTTTTTATTCCTTACTTATTATAGGGTTTTACATGTATTCATATCACTAAATATTTATTAAGATGATAAGTGAACTATATGGATTCTTATAATGGAAGTCATTCATATTCGTTATCTTCACTGGAGAATCATTCCCCTCCATGTACATATTCATTAAATTGTTTTATGAATTTCATTTGGTATACATAAATGATTTATTATTGTGATTTTATAAAATATTTTATATTATTAATATTTTTTGAAAGGATTATTTTAATTTTTTCCCCCATAGATCAATTTTCATGACTTTTGACTCTCTCTAGAGTAGTGTTAAAAGAATCTTCCTTATTTAATTCTTTCCACACAAAAACATTTCAAACAAAAATATCATTTCTTATAATGAAAATTCATTTCTATGTGTTTATGGTTTTTCCAAATTCATTATTTTCTCCTCTTAGTTAATTTTTTTTTCAATTTTTGAATTATTTATATAAGAACTAAATTCTTTTTCCCATTTTTGAATCAAATTTACTAATGCTATTATGATGTTTTTTCATATATTTTATTATCTATTACTACTTAATGTTATTAATTGTGGATATGAATTAATGAAACCGTCAATATAATTCCTCTTGATGAATTTTGACCATGTCTTGAAGAATTATTTTTTATACATAATTAATTAACTTGGGGAAATTATATTATAATGGAATAATGATTTTTCTTAGGATCTTGAGGTAAAATTCTGTAAATCTTGTTTTTAATTGATCAATCAGTCTAATATTATCCTTAAATGTATTAGTTGACTCTTTATATCTCCTAATATATTTTAATATCCTTGGAATGTGTTTATCCACTAAAAATAGTTTGGATGATAAATTAATTAAGACTTTAATTATAATTGAAATCACATTATTACACCCTCCATGATCTCTTAGGATATGATCTACTCAAATGTAATGTCATGGTATCACAAAAAAATGAAAAAATATTTTAGAAACAATAGTTGTAAAAGGTTTGGATTATTATTGTAATACCTTCTACATATTATGATTGGTGTAATAGATTCATCCTTCTGGACCGTTACATTTTCGGGAATCTAGTAGAGGTATTGGGGGGGGGTTTCTAACATTCTTGGGGATAATGTATAAATTGTTGCAACATGATGTAGGGCCGCAAAATTTAGCCTAGTGATATTGAATAATTCTTGAAGCTATGGAATGGTGGACTTGGATTCCCTGTGAAGTCACATGTGATGTTACAGGCTGTGGCATGGAGTGTTAGGAGACACCATTGGGTAGGTCTTGTTGAAGTTTTGAAACTACTTCTATTTATTAAGTATATATATTATGGAGAGTGGTTGCGGTGGGGAGATGGTTTTGGTTCCATTTGATGTGACGTAAGGGTTTTTGTGTTTAGTTTTGGGTGGTTATATCTATTTATAGAAGGAAACAACATGGACATTTTCCTGTGGTACAACCCCTCCCAGGTAGTTGAATGGTGCATCCCAGCAGAATTGGCTATACCATTGTGCATGATCCTATTTTATGCTAACTTCTACATAAATGTTTTTATAAAGTATAGTGGATAGATTTAATTTCAATGATGGGGAGTAGTTATGAGTTCTATATCATGGCCCCCCTTATGTTCAGTAGTTTTATGGCATGGTCCTACTAACAATATTGGGGTGTTATATATTTCATCCTTATAATAAATTCTCTGATCCCCTCAAATCTGTTAATTTTTTCAATTATTATCTCATTTATTGGGTGACCCAAGTGCAACTCAAATATAACATTCATCCCCCAATCAGTGTATTTTGAACATTGACTCATTGGATGGATTTTTAGTGGTTTATAATAGTCCCCATCTCATTATCGTACTATTTTCTTCCAAATTCTTCACCAAGGAATGGAATTCCAAGGTATTTCAGTGATTTCTAATGTTTTTTTAATAAGTGTATGTCATGGGTTTTTGTTCTAGGATGGTATAGATTTTTTATTCTCTATGATTATTCTTGGTGTCCTTATTCTAGTTCCAACTATCCGTAGTGCATCAGAAACTACATTTGAGGTATAATTTATTTGGAGTTTTATTTTATGTATCATTTAAGATGAGTCCAGTCATGTTATTCAATGGGAAATTTTTTTCATAGAGATTAATAAAGATAAATAAATTGAAAAAACTAATAAAGTGTTTGTGGAAGGAGAAACAAGTTTAACTATTTAGATTTGAATTTTTGT
Organism: Viscum album; assembly: GCA_963277665.1. Classification (NCBI taxonomy): domain Eukaryota; kingdom Viridiplantae; phylum Streptophyta; class Magnoliopsida; order Santalales; family Viscaceae; genus Viscum; species Viscum album. Next base: position 121,619,329 of record OY728161.1, on the reverse strand, counting down.
GGGAAAAATGCTTCTGAAAATCACTGTTTTGGGAGTATTTTCTTATACTAATTTGTCATGTATTATGGTTTAAATGTTGTTCGACATTTTCCCCATCACCTTTATAATAATTTTAATCACATATACATTGATATGTAATTGTATGTACATGGAAATCATGGTTTCTGTGACATTACCACTATATAATTAAGTTAAACTTGTGAAAGACCCTATGAAAAATATAAAAAATGCATCATTATGTGTAATGAGTAAAGTGTTTTTGAATATGGTTGTGTGTTATATATTTTTTGATGTAGTGAAAAGTGGGGAGTGGTTTTTTAATGAAAGATGATATGGGGTGTTGTGAAGTGAGGAGTATTGTGTAAGGGGAAGTGGTGGTTGTATTGTGATTGTGATGCCAGGATATGAAACTCATTGAAATATTGTATGTAGAGGGATTTTGGGGTGATGTGTTGGATTTTTTGAAAGGGTGATAGTGGGATTTTGATGTGTTTTTTCCTTATGGTGTGGTTTCTGTGTTGTGCTGGATTTATGGTTAGTAATATAATGTGAAATGAAAAAAATTATTATGTAATGAAATGGAATGCTAAAGAAAAATGAACTCTTAAAATGGGTTGTGTAGATAAAATTTTGTTTTTTATAAGTGAATTAATGGGATGGAATTATATGAAAGAATTTGGAATTTGAGTGGAATTAATTAATGATGTGAAATATTCAAAATTATGTAGATGTTGATTAAAAGTGGAAAGAGAAGTTTGACTTCTACATCATGTCTGTTTTGGGGGTTTATGAATATAGTTTTGGTAGCTGATGTAGTAATGTTTTGAGTTCATATAGTTTTCTTATGAACCCATAAGTTATGATTTTTTGGCAAAAAACTATATACATTGTATATTGTTGTGATTTCCTATATGATCTCCACCAATGTAGATCATATTTTTTTGATAACCAATTTTTTTTTGATGTCTTTTCTAACATCCTAGTGGTGAGAATGTGTTGATGAATATCTTCTATTCGTGGCTCCCTCTTCTAGGTGATAATGAAATTGATTTTATGTGATGTCCAAGAGTAATGTGATGTTATATTTTAGGTGTCTATGGGTAGGATGTGTGGTGATATGATGTGTTGGCCTTGGTGTCTTTGTTAAAGGTGAGATGTGATATTGAGTGATGGTTTTTTTTGTGTTGGTCATGCATTGTAGGAGGAGGACATATGTTTTATATCCTACATGATCATGATAACATAATACACTAGTTTTTTGATGTGGAGAGATGGATCTGGTGTATTGAGATGGGATGTGATGTGATTTTTTAGCCAAGCTGGTTGTTGGTAGATGTGTTGTGATGTGATAAGAAATAGGTGGGAGTTCCAGTATATGCATTGTTCAAGTGTGAGTGTAGAAAATCAGTGGGAATTTGTTGTTTGATACCCTATCATCATTATTCCTTATATAATATTATCATGTGGATTCTTTTTTAGTGATTGAGCTATAGTGATTATGATTTTAGATATTATTCCTATTTAGATTTCATTTTGTTCTACTATTTTCTCATGGGTTCATTAGTATGATATTTCACATGTTCAAGACATACTTTAAATTTTCTGATGAGTAGACTTTTACAATCACCATATGTATAAAACTGATATTCAAGTTTCATTGATGACTATTTGGATTGTTATAGAAATTACTATCTTGGACCCTTGGATTTTATTGTGTCTCTACTTTAGGATTAGTTTGGATATTAACATTGGGTTAATTTTACTAGTATCAGTTTTATATATACATGAATCATGGGATGGATTTTATTTAAATTTTATGTCATGTCATAGAGTTTCTTGTATTTTATTCGTCATATCCCCCCTGTTCTTTCCTTTATGTGGAAGTAAATGCCTCCTATTTATTAGAATTTAATACCCTTGAATCTAGTCTCCAACCTGGGACCTACTAAAGATGGGACACGATGGGTCATTTTCTCCCTCCTATTATTTTGGTTTCATTGGTCAGAGGGTGTCTTGAAAATTAGACAACCTCACAAATCATGAAAACATCACTATAATAAAATGTTATTTGAAATCATATATTATGTTATAATATTAGACTATGAGTTTCATGAATCATACTAGACTTTATATCTTCTCATTGATGATTATATAAATTAAAAGACAATGTGAACTATATCATTTGTAACTTGTATCCTTATATTTACGTTTATTCATTTTATTCCAAATTATCCTTCAATATTAATAAAAAATCGGTTTTCCACTTCACACAAACTCTAATCTAGATCTGGTTCTCAAAAAATGATTTATTTTAATGATCATTAAAATGCATTTATTTTTTTCGAATATTTGATTCTCTGTCAATGTTCTTTTTAATATATTTTAGATTCAACAATCATACATTCAAACTCTTTGAAAAATCTATATATTATAGTGAAACAAAAATTATATTATAAACATAATTTTGAAAACGTAATTCACAACTCATTATTCCCTTGAATTCTTTCAGGTAAATAATATTGCATGATCATCAGCTTTTTAATTTGTTTGAGCTTGAGTTCATAATTAATTGTATTAGAATATTATATTTCAATTAACTACATGAAACATGTAAATATACACATGATTTTTTTATTTTCAATTAATAGTAATTTAAATTATCCATTATTTCATCAAATTTGGCAACCATGGAAAATAATTCAAAAATATACATATTCTAAACTCCAAAATTTTTAATTAGTTATACCGTCACAAAAAAAATAGTGTTCATCTTTGATTATCATCATCTTTACATCCTGATAACATAAATAAACTCTTCATGGAACAACAGTGAATATTATTATTTGAAAACTAAAAAGAAATAATTTTAGAGTTGCTAGTAATTAATTTTAAGAATGTAGTATAATGTAACATAATCATAATAAGGTTTTAGGTATATTTTATAGAGTATCTAACAAAATAGATTTAGATACCTCTAAACTCTTCCACATGTATTAGATACCATGATTGAATCTAATAAGCTAATATTAATCCAAAAATTACATCAACCACCATGAATAAAAATACCATATTTATGATTTGAATATTTTGATCATTATGGATCAATTTCATCATTGATAGATCATATTATAATTATTCAAAAAAATTAGACATATAATTCTCATATTTAAAATTATGTGTAGGAATACTAAATTGATAAATGAACCCTAATATATGTAGGAATATTTTAATTTTCATAGGATGAACCCTTTGTTTCTCATTTTCAATTATATATTCTAATATCATTTTTATTTCTTCACGTCGAAACACAATATTATAAATATTTACTCTATGTTTAATTAGGAAAAAACTGTTTTGTATTGGGTGAACTCAATATAACATTTGGTGAACCCAATATTGTACATGATGAACTCTACACAAATCTGGTTGAACCCTATGACTTAGGACTTTTCTATATTTAAAATTTCATTCAAAAAATCCAAAAAACTATCAAATATGTGTATTAACTTTTCAAATAATATTGAAAAATATTCATTCACATATAATAATGTAAACAATACATCAAAAATTTTATTTAAAATAGATAAAACCTATTAATAGGTCTTCCTAAACTCCATAAATACAGACATTTATTCAATATCCCACTTTGGATTTGTTGTCAAACAATTTCAACTCATTCACAATCACCTGAAACTAATCATTGATTTTATACCAACATAATAAAGAATCATTAAATCTCATCAAATATTAAAGGAGAAGTACCTTTAAACCACATAATAAGATAACATAGTGATTGATATAGAATTAAAACAGTCACTGAAAAATATATTTGACCAAATGGTTGAAATTATTTTATCTCATTGACAATTGTATAAATTATGCCCCTTATTTTAATAAATGCAATTATTGATTTCCATGAAGTGAACCCTTATCTTATCTTAATACCTATACTCCATTGACATTGAGTTAATGACTTGTTTCAATTTTATTATCCTTTCAACATGATCCAAATAATTTGGGGTGTTTGTTACAAAAATCCCCATGTGATAACAGAAGGATGAACATAATGTTCTATCCATAATTCAACAATTATATCTCATGATATAACCTTTATGAAGATATATATAATCTAATTTTTTATCGACACATATTTAAATATGATATATTCATTAAACACTATTTAATTGATGAAATGTTTCTTTATATCAAAATTCATGGATCAGAAATTCTGACATTGGTTTTTAATATAATTATTTCACTTAGGTTGTCAAAAAGTTTGTTTAAAGGATTCTCACTCTTAATACTCAATTATGATAGTTGTATTGGAATCCATAATATATTCACATAGTATTGTGAAACAACCACATAAATTGCATTAACTATGATATTTTTGGCTCATTTTTTCTATGAATTACACTAGTTTAGTAATACCTCACAAATAAATTTCATTTTGGCCAATGTAGATATTCAATAAGAGAAATCACATATCTAATCCTCATAAGTAAAACTCTACAACTTCAATTATGCATATACCTTGTATATAATTCTAATGTTCAATGTTCATTTCAATTATATTGAGGTTATTTTTTCTAAAATCACATGTCAATCCATTTTATTATACTGAAATCATTCACATAGCATAATTGAATATGCTATGCTAGGACTTGAATATGTCCAAAAGAACTAGCTTATATATAATTTTTTGAATTATTTTCGATTAATACATATCTAATATTATATCTGCATATATTTGTTCTTATTGAAATGTGGGCTAAATCTTATCTAGAATATTCTATTTTAAATTCATAAAAAATATATATAACATATTTATCTTCAGAAAAAAATCTATAATCATGTTTTTCCCAATCTACAATCCAATAATTTTGGTTAACCCCTCTATATAGACATTTGAAATTACATTTTCATTTTCTATAAAAATATATCATAAAATTTCTATTTGTAACTAACTCATAATATATGATCAATATATAACAAATATTTCTATGTACCTTTGGATACTTCATTTATGTACAAATATATATCATAATTTTCATTATTGAAGACTTTTTTTTGGGCAAGAATCTTTTTTTTAATACCAACCACTAATATTCACATTAAATCTATATGAAGTCTTTTTAATTATATAAACCATTATACCATGAATATATGTAATAAAACGACACAGTTTATACGTAAAAACATATTATTCATTATCTGTATTTAAAATGAATGATTTAATGTCGATTTGATTGATTTTTTAATGTTTGTGTGCAACCATTGGAAAAAACTTTTTTATTTTTTATAAACCTTATACTAGTTTAAATGTATCTTAAAAATAAAATCATTCTACTTGAGAAGTTTGATTTCCTACCACACTAGCTTTGTTTCTTATGAAAATACTAATTTTATTCAATTTTTTTCAAAAACCCACAATGATATAATCACATTTTTATATTTTGACAATAGAAGTAGATCACATGTAGAGTTTGTCTCATTTTGATTTAGTTAATATTTCTTGAATTGTACCTAATATTCATGTTTACATTATTTATACACTATTATTGGTTCAATATATAATATAATTGTTGTCTGTATCTCTATTCCCAATTATATTCTTTCTTGAACCGAAGCCCCATTTCTAGCTATAAAATATTTATGTTGTATATTTTTATTTATTCACTATAAAATTTTCATTTATCCTCTAATATTATAATATTAATCAGTACTTTTTGGAAATCAACATCAATACGTATTGGCCCTTTCATATCATTCTTTTTAACCTCTTGAATATAATTGTAAATGTTATTTTCTCTAAAAAAACCAAATTATTCTTCAACTATTTCATCTAAATTATATGAAATTTATATAATTTTTTCATCGAAATAGTCTTCCAACTTATACAACATCATTTTCCAATATCCATATGAGTTTATATTTTATAATTTTCACATAATGTTTCCACCATATCCTATTTATTTAAAAACTCCAACATTTATTTTTTTTATCATTTCAAACATAGAATACATAACTAGAGAAAAGGCTTATATCCATAGTTCAATACAGTGTAAATAGGCCCCAAAATTGTGGTCATAGGCTAGGGACACAGATTTGGAAAACTGTGGCCTCTATCGCCATGGAAATAGGTACTAGACTGTTGCCACATATTTAACCATGGTGATATGCCTCAAAATTATCCACCATGTGGATTGAACTATAACTATAGTTTAAACCAAGGCTATAGCCTTGGTAAACTGGTTTTATAGCTGAAATAAAAAATGTTCCTGCAGAGTTTCGATCCCTACACCACCCATTTTCCGACATACAATGCTCACCACTACACCGCTGAAACCTTCAAATATATATTCATATGTTATGATATATATATATATATATATGTGTGTGTGTGTGTGTGTGTTAATAGAAACCAGGTAAATAGCCCCAAAACTCTGGCAGTAGGCATTCCCGCAAAATTTTAGGTGGGAATGTTTTTCCTTGTGGAAGTACAAGAACTGTATAACCACGGTTTTAAAAAACAGTGACTATAAGACTTTGAAAAAAAATTACTATTTCCACGGTTATCAAACCCGTGATAGTAGCCACTTTTCCTAGTTGTGCTACAAAACTCTTTAAATTATTTAGTAGTTAGTTTCAAATTGAACAAAATTCAATAAAGAGTGAAATGAGTATTAGGTATCAAATGACATATAATTTATATTTTTACAATTGTACACACATCACCTCTACAAAAATATTTAAAAAATTTCAATTTAGTTAGAACTCTCCAACCCATACCTACAATATTTATATTCTTCCTCTTAGAAACACCATAATATCTGGAATAATATGTTGTTCTATATTGACAGATGATTCCATATTTATGATGAAAAATCTTAAATAAATATTATCTATATTCCTTTGAATTTTTATATATAATTATTTATTTATATTTCTAACTCTTTTCAAACTTTTCTTTTAGAAATTTTAAAAAACACAATAGATTTTGACTTTTTATTGATTAAAATCATATTAGAGAATCATGTATAATCATAAAAAATTATGATCAGATATATATATATTATCAAAGATTTCTATCTCAAGGGAAAACATAATTCAATATATATAATCACCAATGGATTGGAAGAAATAATTTATACTCTTTTATAATACCCTTAAACATCTTTCCTTTTTAAATTGTTTGAAAAATAAAACACATTTCTCATTTTTTTTATGGTATGATCTATCATAGTAACGTACTCATAAATATTTCATAGGATTATTTTTTCAAGATGAAAAATAAATATATAACCTAGCATTATTTTATCTTTTGTACCCTTACAATAAGATTTGATAGGATCACCAATTTGAAAATATATTTTTTTTCTTTTTTCCTTGAGAAATGATGCATCCATTTTTTATACATATAATAACACATTTTTTCATCTTTAATAAAACCTAATTACCATCATCAAAACGATAGACAAAACATAATAAATTTTGATATTTCATTTTCATATTTAAAACATCATTAGATTTCATATTTTATTCATAAATATTAGTTTTGTGAACACCGTTTATTTTTTATGGAAAATCATTTAAAAAAATATCCAACCAATTTTATTATTAAAAATATATTTTTTTTTAATTTTTTCAAGATTAGTAATGTTGGAAGAGAACCCACTGTTAATAATTCATTTCATGGTTATTATTTTATATTATCATTCAACTTCTAGTAAAAAATATTTTTTCCTTATCCTTCTAAATTAAATTTACTTTTCCAATATATGAAATATATCATTTCTCGATTTTTATAAAGAATTCTACACATTGACCCTAGAAATACCTCCTTCAATATATATAATTACACTAAACTTATACAACCAAGAAGATAATTTTTAAATAATAATACATTTTATATAACTCTTAATGATATTTTTACATTTATTATTTTTAAAAATTTGTTTCTCACACTTATATAAGAAACCAATACATTACACTGTTGAAACATCTATTTTTGTTCCCATTTTTCAATACTGAAAATCATTAGGAATGAATAAATTTTCATTCCATGTAAAACATTCATGATTTTAGAATATAATTCATCGTTTTTCTTACTCATCATTAAACCCTCAGAAAAAACATTTGAAAACATGATAGGAGGATAAAAACCATAGTAAATGACATAAAAAATGAATATGAAGCTTTTATTCTATTTAAAAATCAAATTACAAATAAAAAGGGTTTTATTTAATATAATAAACTCTAATAATGAATAATAATATAATTAAAAATGCAATTTTATTTTTAACCTACAGTTTTTTAAAACTATTTATGATTTATCACAAATGAAAAATCAAAATCATAGGGGTCTCATAAATAAATGGGAACCGTTGAAAAACATTTTCATAAAAGCACACATTTTCCCCCTTAAATAGAATAATAATTCTTTTAAACAGGTGATATATTTTCCTTATTAAATAAATATATTTCCTTAAAACCTCATTAAAAAACATATATATTTCTTTCACGTTTTTTTGGATACCATCTTCATAAATCCATTACAAGAACGCTTTCAATTGGAATAACTTACATGGTAAATTCCATAAAAATTCACTAGATAAAATGATCAATAACCAATGAATTGGAGAGATATATCAGGATCAAATATAAATATAAATAATCAAAAATGACCATAACATAAAAAACATAAAAAAATTCCTTTCCATTATTAATATCATATAAATATCCTTCTAAACCATTAGGAAACTCATTTTTAGATATTGTAAAAAACATATACTTTGAAACACCATTTTAAAAATAGAAATACAGATAAAAAATATATGGAGGTTTTTCCTTTGAAAAAAATAAGGAATTTAGAAAGGAATTTGAAGTATGAAAAAAGAAATTTGGAAGAGGGAAAATCAGTTGTCGTCATATATGTTAAAATTGGACATTCTTTTTTTTGCTTTTTGTAATGAATGTCAATGAATTCTATATAAAACATGTAAAATTATTCCTTATAAAAATAATTGTATAAAAGTAAAAAGAGGAATAAAATGTACACTATAATTTTTCTTCAATATAAATTCATCTATAAAATAATATTAATAATAATCAAATGAAGGTAAAATATTTTTAATATAAACCACTAATAATCTAAAAAGTTATTTAAAGGTACGGATTCCTTTACCATGAGTAAAAAAGAACACATATGTGATTTGTCTTCATGAATAATAAACTTATATTAATTAATTGATTGATAAATATAATTTCCATTTTTTATTGATTTTATTTCTCTTATATCCACATTATACATAATTCCATAACAGATTAGATTTATATCAGACATTTTGAGAACATTCGGCTTCTAAGAGGGAAATTTATTGGGTTCATATACACTGGTTAAGTAGATCTTTATTGTGACATTTATATAAAATAAAAAAATTTATAATTTTCATTTTTATTTTTTATATATAATTTTATAACCAACTATGTATTGTTTTTATTAAAAATTTATTATCTTATAGTTTTGGAAATGATAGGTCATATATACACATGAGTAGCATTCTAGTTTTTCAAAGAACAAGAGGGAGAGATAGGTAATATAATTTTATCCTTATAAAATAGTAATTCTATAATTTAAATCATATTTATATTTTAAATAATATAATATATAAAATATATGAGAGGCAATGATGAAAAATAAAATACATCGATTTGCGAGGCGGGAGTCCACACAAACAAATGGGAAATGTTTTTATTTTTAATTTGACGGTTATGAAAAAAGAGTAATATTTATTTACCATGAAACAATTATACTAATATTATATTATTTAGTTTGGAAAAATATATATTACCATCCGTAATATTTGGTGATGAAAAACGGAATACATCCTCTCGTAAGGCGGTAGTCTGTACATACACACGATCGATGTTTTTATTTTTTAAAAGACGGTTAAGTGGATAAAAAAGATTAAAACATAAATTTATTTGAATTAAATAATTTTTTATATATTTATTTTATTACACGAATATTATTAAGAGAATTTTAATTTAGTAAAAAAATATAAAACCCAATTTTATGAACTATATCTATTCTCTAGAAAACCTTCTATGGTTTATATCTGAAGGTTTCTTATGATGATGTTTTGATTAAACTAGAACCATTAATACCTAGATACTAATGTTGATATCCTTTTGGGTAGGTATTTGGTGTGATATGTGGTTCTTTATGTTTGGAAAAAATAGAATAGGGGGTGTCTTTTTCTAATATGGGAGAGAACACTATTAGAATTTTTAAAAATATTAAACTATATATTAATTTTTTGATTTAGGAAAAATTGAATTAAATCAACCATTTAGGAATATGAGATGATATAGGATTAAAATAAAAAAAATTCATAGGATTTGGAAATTTTATTATATAATTTTATCCAATATTATCTTTGTTTTAACCTTTTGAACTCGTTTAACTATCATCAGAGTAACTCAATTTTTCACGACTCTTATATTCATAGGGACCAAAAATGAAAGTGGAATCATTAAAAAAACTAATTTTTATTCAAAATATATTTTACATTTTTTGATCTTTAATTTCTAAAAGTGGTAGAAAATAATTTTAAAATAAACCATAAATCACAATACAAAAATATCTCAAAATGATTTTCTAGATATAAATTTTTATTATATGGAATTAAAGTGGAATTTTTATTACAAGGATATATTTTGAATTTTTTTTAAAAAAATACTAAATTATTTATAAAATCAGTGATATATTAATATTTTTTAAATACAAGAAATTAAAAGAACGTAGTTTTAAAAACAATTAGTTTTTAAAATTCCACAAAAATAAATTCTTTTAGATTATTCATGAAAATTAACTCTAAGATAATTTCAACAATGTGATTTATTAAATGATATTAATTTTCATAAAATTAAAATTTAAAATATTTAAAATTTATTCTAACATAAAACCTTGTAGTACATGTAACCAAATATATTAATAAAAAATTTATTTCCATTATGATTTTAAAATTAAGTCATATTTTTGTAATAAATATTAATCTCTATATTGTAAGTAATGAATATTAATATGGAATAAAATTGAAATATAATAAACACCTCCAAGGTTGTTCCTTTCTTCCACCTTTGTCAACATTCTTTATCATATTTTTTATTCACATCATGAACAAGTGGTTTTCTTTTATGCTTCACAGAATTTTCAGATTCTCATGTTTCTTCTACAATCAAATGTTTTTTACAAAAACATTACCCTTGGAAATCACATTTTCCAAAAAAAAAATTGGTATATATAGTAAAATAATCTAAATTGATTGTTCCTCATATGAAAGGATCTCTTCCAATGGACCTACTCTAGGGCTTCAACCACATGATATATCTCATTAATTATTTGCATTAAAACATTTAACACATCATATACCTAGGATAAAATAAAAGGTAAGGGAACTCGATAAAAACTGATCAAATGTTATTTAGAATTTAATATGGTCTAATGAACCATATAATAAATTGACCAAATTATCAAAATTCACAATAACTTTCCATAGATATAGTATAATAGAATCATATTCTACATCCTTTAATAAAAAATCATTCCTATGGTTATTTGTATATCATTTTTTATTCTATGGTCAAACCGAATATATTTCCAAATCATCTAAACAATCAAAACCGTTGTTTTCTACCAATTCTAGTCCCAAATGAATTCACTCAACAATATCATCTCAACATTATAGGGTTTGAAAACACTTTCTATGAGATTCCTTATAACGTACTATCTATATATTGGAATAAAAATTGTATTAATATGAAAATAAAAATAATTAAGAGTAATGATCCGAAATTTATTTTCTAAACCATTGAAAAATATTGATTTATTTCTTAAAATATATGAATTGTTCACTCTAATTATTTATCATATTGGGGGTGAAATTTTGTATTGAAATTTTATTCACTGCCCATAGAATTTAAAATTCTATTCAAAAAATGAGAAGTAAAATTGGAATAAAAGACTTATATATCAGAAATAGTGACTCTATTCATTCTAATTATATATTTAACATTAGGTCATGAAAGATGATCCCAATACATATGATCTTGAATAGGATGGAAATTTAAAGATTTAAAAAAATGATCAACATTAACCCATAAATAATTATTACCAAAATATTTCATTGGGAATCTGAAAATGAAATCCATAGATATATACACCCATTCTAATTGAGGAACTCAAAAAACATTATGTATCACCTTCATTTATTATAATTTTTATTTTACGAGTTGTTAATTCATCAAATTTAATGGTAAAATCTACATTATCTTTATTCATTTTATCTGTCTAATAAAACTCCCAAAAGGTCTCAATATATGATAGTTCTACCATGATGAAAAGATAAAAAATTAACTATAAGTTTCAATCAACATATCTCCCATCATCTCGGGACCACATAGCACACACAACCCCTTATTAAATCATATATCACATTATTTATAAACATTATGCTCAATAAGATATCTATATTGATCAATTCATCCTTTTCATATAAACCACGATCCTGATTATGAGCATTCATATTTATTTCATACAATAATTATTGCACTAAAACATAAAATAAAATATAGGGAGTTCATGAATTTATAATATCTATACCAATATTCATCAAAAAAAATTAACAAAAGATCACGTTCAAATTGTATAATATTTAATGATTCATTACTATTCCGACATAATGTATCAACTACTCTATTTGAATTTACTAGATGGTAATAAATCATGTAGTCATAATCCCAAATAATTTCATACCATATCCTCTACCTCATGTTAAAATATTTTTGAATGGATATATACTTCAATATTTTATGATCAAAATTTATTTCACATTTTACACCATAGAAATGATTTATCTTTTTTTTAGTAAAAATTGTAGCTTCTAGTTCATTTTCATGTGTAGGATAATATAAAAAATTTGGTTTATATTTATGTTAACCCAAAACAAGTACTTGATTATTTTTATTCATATCATTACCATGTCCCTTAATTTAATCATTATTAGAGATGGGAAATTCACTTTTTCTGGATGGTAGGGATAATACAAGATCATTCACCAATCTTCAAACAAATTACAAGAAATAGTCATCAAATTCATTTATTTAGTTGAATTTAACTCTCTTTCTTGTCAACTTATTAGAGGGATTGATATCTGATCAAGGATTTCAAAAAACAATTGATATTATCACCCAAATACAATAAAACTATTAACTTATATTACATTTTTTGGTATTGGACACTCAAAAAACATTTCTTTTTACTAGATCAATTGTTAATCCATATTTATTTATAATATTTTAATGAATAGAAATATTTCACAACCATAATTATTTTATAATAATTTTTCCATATGAAATATTCTCATTCAGGGTTCTTAGAACAATCTTAATATGTTTTACAAGGTATTCATCACTTTAAGAATATACCATGATATCATCAATCAACAGAACTGAAAATTTATCCATGAACTTAGTGAAAAATCTATTTATAATGTCGATAAATATATATTAGAATTTTTTCAACCCAAAGTTTATTACCAACAAATAATAATTCCCATAATTAGTTCTATGTTTTATTTTTGAATTTCACCTCCTTAATCTCTAGTTGATGGTACTGAGACCTGAAATATATATTAAAAATATTCAGATCTCTACAAATGGATCAAACAAGCTATCTATATGAGGAAACAATTTTTATTCTTTATAGGGATGTTATTCGATTATCTATAATATAAAAAAGCATCATTTAACAATATTTACTTTTAGAAACTAAATTAAGAGCATTTCATGGTGAAATGAAAAGATGAATGGAGACAAGATCTAAAAATTCTTCTAACATATATTTCAATTCCAAATTTTCTAATTAAGATATTCAAAAAAAAGGTTTTGTTGTTAGATAATTGTCATTATCTAAGTCAAAGAGAAATTCAATATTCCAACTATGTATAACACAAAGAAAATATTCAAGAAATATATCCAAATTTTCCAGTAATATTTGAAAATAAAAAATTGAAAAAATATCATTCTTTTCATCAATATGTGAAAGAAAACATTCATTTCCATATTTAATAAATTTATCAACTTATTTATATGTTTTCAAATTTAATAAATCATTCATTTATTCAAACTAAAACTCATTCTGAAAAAAACTCATTCGATCTATAATATATCTAAGCATGAAAAATAGAAATCCAATCCATAATAAAAATAACATAAAACTATAAAAGGGTGGATTAAAATATATTTTTTAGTTAAATCATTTCAACAATCAACAACATGAATATTATTTTATTTGCTTAAAATTTTTATTTCCCATTATGATCGTAATAATAGTTCAAGATTCATTTTTGAGTGTCAATTTATAATTTTTGAGTCAATTTCAATGAAATAAAATAATTTATAGTCCCCAAATTAAAAAAATTTGAATGAATCTGAATAAACATGTAATGTATAAGAAACCACATTGCATGATGGTTCAATATACGCAAAATTTATAGCAATGGATTTAAAATCATCATTCTTATCTTAAATATGAATACATCCATCCTATATATCTCCAATTTCTCTTCTTTTTGGATATTATATGGATTCTTCTTGAGACCAAGAACTGAGGGGTTGTGTGATTCTGAGGCTTGGTGTTCTCGAAATAAATGTTATAAGTATATTAAATACATTTAAGAGAATAAGTAAGTAGTTTTCATGAAAATGTGTAATAAATTCTAAACTGGATCCTAGATCAAAAATATGAGGTCACCATAGGGCTCAGAACACGAGTTTTCCCCTAGGTGCATCTTAACATTAGTCTGCACACGTCTATTGTGGAAAATACTTCATAGGTATAGAAATGATGAAAAAAATTTCAATAAATTATTTTATTCTATTTGGGTTCCTTATAAACTATTTACTATTTAAATTTAAAATTACACCTTATTTATGGTGTTAACCGTATAACCATATAACCTCTAGTGAATCTTCTCAGATAGCCTTAGATAATCCTATCAATTGAAGTATGAAAAAATTGGTACTCAAAGATTGACACACCTCATATTAGGTAGATAATTTCAAAGATGATGACAATTCATTTTTCATCATTATAAATCAAGATGAATTCATGTAAAAAGTGCTTTTATTTTGATTTCCTCCCTGTTATTAATTTTCAAAATGAATAGAAATCATTAGAAATAAACTAATTAGCATATCAGTTTCCTTGATAGATAAGTTAATTTTTAGACTTTTAACGGGAGATTATTCGTGTTATTAGAGATTTATTTGTTCTCTTTTACAGTATATATTCACTAAGACCATCATAAACTTCAATATATGTTCTATTCTCTTTATTTAGTATTTTATTTTCTCCCCCAATTCATTGTTAGTCATTGGTTTTCTTCATTTGCCCATAAATCGAAAAATTATAACCAATCGACCGGCGCACATTCGTTTCATGGCACAATGATCCGATATTGTTGTTCATTGATAAGAACTTCTTGATGGAGGTGTGGTTATGGACATAGAGAAATTAGTATGAAAAATGGTTTCTAATTTAACATTATTTTCCTTTCATTGGTGTAGAATAAAAAAATGACGATCTGATCTGTTTCATAACAGATCATCCTAGGAACGCATTGTTAAATGATTGTAAGGATTGAATGAACTTGCATCTTTTTTTCATCAAGAATAAATCACCATATCGAAGGCCAATAGCTGAGGAGGCACACAGGTTAACCTCTAGTGATTCTTAAATATCGAGAACTGCATGGGGTGTTATCCGGGATTACACACCTTGTGGGGCCTCCATGCGGTGACTAGGGTTTTCAAGATAATGTTTTGGATCACATAGTGTTTGACCTTATCATAGGGTGTGTGACCTATCTTGGGTAACTCGACATGTTTCTTGGCATGTACATGGCCATGGGGTGAAGTATACAAACTGTATTCAGAGTGTTTACCCCCCTTTATAGACGTAGTTAGTATTAGTACATGGGAATATCTGTGTACTGACACATGGGTTGTGTACACTGAATGCCCACATGGAATTTTATACTACATGGATACATTTTGATTGATGTAGTCTATTTACATGGGCTGGACCTGGGGTAATGGAACATGGTTTCTAACCCTTCTTCATGTCGTGTACACATTATAACATGGGTGAGATCTATTATCCTCCATATCTTGGACATGTTTCATTATGGTTCATTCCCCAAATGGTTCCCCTGAAGGTTTGTATGAATCATTTCCTACTTATAAGACTACAATCACTATAGTTGGCTTTCATTTTTAATGTTTTTTGAATCCCCCCTGAGAGGCCTCGAGTGGGATACTCTATTTATCTTTGTTCCCCTAGTAGAGGTCTTGGTATCAACATGACCAATCCAATCATGCTATGATCCTATACGTAGTGGGTTAATCCAGATGGTGTTGTTTGTATCACCCCATGGCCTTCACTGTGATCCTCATCTTGGTATCACGTTCTCTTTAGATCTACCACTGTGTATCTTTCTCATGACAAGAATCGATGAGAATTACCTCTCATATGAACATCATCGGTTCTATTAGACTCAGGAGTGTGTTATTCTAGATGAGCGCTTCATGGAATATTCGAGTAGAATTCATAGGATGGTATACTTCAGTTGCGAAATAACTCTATATTTCTTACCTTCTATTTATTATATCTAGATATTATATTTATATTTGATTTAGATATTACCTCTTCATATATGGATTTATTTTATTTCATGTATGGTTTGTGGTTTAAGGTTCTCCTACTAATTATTCTTATACTCACCTATACATAGGATTTTCCCAAACAAATCATATCTTGTGTAGGAGATCAACCTGTTGAAGGGGTCCATGGTTTACCAAGACCAGACTGTGCTTAGTGAGGCCAAACATGCCAAGGTGTGTTCCTTCAAGTTTTAGATAACAGTCCCAGTACCTTTACCTTTTGGTTGGACTGGTGTGGTAGACTATTTTTTGTTGGACTTTATTTGGATAGGTTTACTTTTTTTTACTTACTATCAATATATCATCACATTATTAACATGTATGCATTCATGGATATCATTTGATTTTATATTTCATCATATTTATGGACAGAGAAGTGTGTGTGTCTGTGTGTGTTTAAGTACATAGGATAAGGCCTCCCATGTCAATGATATTCTTACATGGGGCCAGTCTCCAACCCTTGGCCTATTAGAGGCTGTCTTGTGGAGACGTGCCATGGGCCCCATAGGGATGGGTCCTGATAGAGTGGTATCATATCTTTCAGTTCTAATTTTGGATCAACAGTCTATGTGCTTGGTTTAGGGAAATAGTGTAAAGTATTTGGAGTATGTCCTTCAGGCCAGGGACAATGGTGTTCGTGTAGTGGCGGATGTATCGATACACTAGGAATCTGATCACCCGAGATTAAACTTAGTGCATGACAAAATTGGTTGTAAGGAAAAAATTGGTACATGAATCATATTGGAATGTGTTTTTGTTTTCATGTCCTTCTTAATTCATCTCTCAAGATATACTCATTGACTGTGGAATATCATGTTTAATTTGAGTATAACTTCCTGACATATTATTGATAGGATTTACTAGCTTGATCATGCGGATGATCCCCTTAGTGTTGAGGCATTGATATGGGGACCAGTTTCAGAGATGTTACCACTAGGTGGTGCAACATCCAAACCACCACCCTCAGAGTATCACGTGGTACTTAATATACCAGATGATGAGGTGTGCAGGCTAAGTACACTTCCAGAGTTTCATGTGATAGATCCCTCAGCCTCTGAGCCGAACATGATGCATAGGTGGTGGAGGACTGGCCTGAGGCTAGGACCCATGTTTTTCATCTAGTCAGTGTGCTGGAAGATCATATGGTGGTATTGGTGGAAATCCTTACTCACATATCAACTAGGATATGGTGGTATTTTGTTGCCAATACATTATATGGTGTGACTAATTCAGGGATAGAGTTTAATATCCTCTTTAGAGAGGAGTTATCATGAGATACGATGAGGGATATGCTTATCTAGGTGAACTTGCATCTCTAGTAGTGATACATGTCTAATGATGAGTATTTTTTAAGGATAACCAAAATCTCTAGGTACTCGATGGATATGGTTCAATATTAGTTCTTCTGGGATGGACCATAGAGCACGATATTTGTAGTGACATCTGATCTAGCATTATCACTCTATGTATTTCTACCTTTTCTTGGTTTCTAGAGAGTAATTTGGTTGTCTAATGATTCTTAGTTGAGAAGATACATCTAGTGATAGTCAGTTGTGGGAATGTAGTTGTGGAAAACACAACATCTTGGAGATGATGTAAGTATCACTTGAACTAGACAAAGGAATAATTTGAGGATGAGGTCCCAATATAGAGGATCTATAGTTTAGGGATCAAAGGCTAGATCCATTAATCACCGAGATAAGTTTTTCTACTCATGTGGTGGTTGTGGGAATCTCTCTTGTGACTGTCCGACCCATTGTACAACTGGAAAAGAAACTGTCGATAGACAACAAAAGTAGAGTAAGAGGAAGGAGATGTGTTTTCCCTAGGGTGGAAGAGATATCATAGGAGATGTACGACCAGCATGAGGTCGTCTGCATTTTAAAATGAAACCAAAAAATATCCTAGGTTGTCCACACCAGGACTGGGGAACTATAGGATAGGGGTAGGGATAGCTGCATGCAATCAAGGCTTAAGATCCATGGGATCTAGGAAAGATTTGAGGTATGATATTTTTATTTTATTAGTTAACTAGAGTATCAATAAACACATGTTCTAGTCATTCATTAATTACCAAATACCATGTATGAGAATTAAAGATACCATTGGGATTTTTGGCTCATAGCATACTCATGGAGACTCCTACTAAAGAAGGCTCAGTTATCACACACATGTGACGATAGTGTGACCTGACCCTTGGAGGTGAGTGTTTTGGTTGTAATCTATTGGTATAAGTAAAGAGGACTTATAAAGTTAATATTGGTATTTATTGGTTTTCTAAATTTCATGAAAATATTCACTATTTTAGGAGAAGGGTGAATTGTGTCCATCGTTATGAATCTAGGTCATTCTTTATCACCAAAAAGGAAACCCAGATAGTGCAGGATAGACTTGTTCATATGAGTGTGTAGATGATTACTCATCAGTTGTCTAGAATTACCCTTGGGGTAGTGGATGATATAAGATCATAGTTTACTGTAGTGGTGGAAGATTATGAAGAAGACTTTTTTGATGAAGTTCAATTTTTACCCCCTGACATATTTATCAACTTCTATATCTATTTAAACCTGGATACATCTCTGATAACAAATCCATCATTTCAAATGGCTCCCATAGAGTTTCATGAGCTCAAGGTGCAGTTTGAGGACATACTGAGGAATGGATTCATGAGACCCAACATTTCACCTTGGGCTTCCCCGATTTTTTTTACCAATAAGGTAGATGATACTTTGAGGTTATGTGAAGAATACAAGCACTTGATCCAGGTGACGTTGAAGAAAATAAATCCAACATCACAAATCAATGGACTCTTTCATCATTTGAGTGGCGCATGATGGTTCTTAAAGTTTGACGTTAGGTGAGGCTACCCCTAGTTGCAATTACGGTATGAGGATACACCAAAGACATCATTCATAGGTTACTAGAGTAACTATGTCTACATAGTGATGTCATTTGTGATAAAAAAACCCCAAAAGTCTTCATGGGGATTATAAACTAGATTTTTCAGTCTTATTTAGACCGTTTCATGTCGGTCTTCATCGATGATAGCCATGTGTACTCGGTATCGGAGGAGGAGCATGAGAGACACTTGAGGATAGTTTTGGGCGTACTCTGGGAAAACCATCATTATGGAATGATCTCTATGTGTCAGCTTTGGAATAATTTGGTCTACAATTTGGGAAACATTATCTCAGAAAATATTATGGTCATGGAATCGACCATATTCGAGGTAGTGTTCTCATGAGATCCACCTATGAGTGTGATGGAGGTGCAGAACTTCCTTGGGTTGGAATTATATTACAAAATATTCAACCCTAATTGTCCCATAAAATCATAACCCAAGATAGATTTTACCCGAATGGGGTATCCCTTCATGTTCAATTAATGGTTAGAGAAGGATTTTCATCTATTAATGTAGAGCTGGTGAGTGCTCCCATATTGAGATTATCAGAGGTGGGTGTCGAGTACATGGTATTTTGTGATTATTTATAAAAAGGGGTTGGTTTTTCTCTGATGTAGAGGAAAGTGGTGATTTCATATGGTTTATGTTAGTTGAGAGAAGATTAGAGGAACTATGTTACCCTAGATCTTGATTTAGAAGTGGTATAATTCTCCATGAAGAGGTGGTGAAACTACATGATTGTTGAGTAGTTTATTATTTACTCATATCATAAGTGTCTAATGTATATCTTCTCTCAAAATGATATAAACATGATATAGTGGTGAGGGTTAGAGTTCCTCCATGATTATGACTTTGAAATTTTCTATACACCTAAGAAGGGGAACATGGTAGAAGATGATCTCAGCAGTAAATCTTATTTTTATTAGTTGAATGATAAGTTAGAGTAGTTGGACTCATTGAATATATCATTTTTGGATAGATATGGGTCAGTATACCTCATGATGATGGTTGTCACCCCTCCACTGGTACATTGATTCAGGGAGGTGCAACTTGGGTACAACAAATGTGAGATCCAATGTGCTCAGATATAAAAAGGGAATTCTCCGGATGGGCATTCTAAAGGTGGGGAACATGTCTTTCTTTTCAGAGGATGCATAAAGGTACTAATGAAATTGTGAGAGGAGGATCTGAGAGAGATTCACACATCTCCTTTAGCGGTAAATATAGGTTTGGAAAATATGTACTAGGACCTCTAAAGTTTTATTTTGTGGTGAAGGATAAAGAAAGGTGTTGCAGAGTTTATCTTTTTTATGCCATACTTATCAGTAAGTAAAGGATAAGAACCAAGTTCAAGCGGTTTTGGCATAACCCCTCAAGGAACGCGAATGGAAGTGCGATGGGATATCTTTGGACCTCATGATGAGATTACCAAAAATGTAAAAGGGGAATTATTCTATCTATGTGATCATAGACCAAATCACCATGTAATTCCACTTCGTAACTATATGAGTGTAGAGATCAATATTGAGCTTCGGAATCCTCCATGTTTTCTATATAGTCCGATTCCATGGTGTTTTATCCATGAATGTTTCTTATCATGATGATTTCTTTAATCCCTATTGTGGAAGGTATTAGATGAGGAATTTGGGACTATGTAATGCTTGAGAACAATGTTTCACCCCCAAACTAAAATCCAAAAATAACGAACCATTAATGTTTTGGGGGAAATGTTGTGAGCTTGTAGGTTGGACTTTGGTCATAGTTGAGAGGATCACCAAAAACTGGTGCAGTTTTCATGAAACAACATCTACCATTACACGATATGCATGGAACCATTTGATGATTTTTATATGATACCATATAGGACACCACATTGTTGGCCAGACATTGGAGAGTAAGAACTCATGGGTCAGGAGTAGGTGTGATCTACAATAGAGAAGAGGTAAAGAGTGCAAAATTCTATTAGAAGTCTTATGCTAACTAGAGATCAAGGTATTTGGAGTTTTATTAAAGATTCCATGTGATCTAAATGGTTTCACCTCAACATGAATTATATATAATTTGATTGAGAGGAAAGATATCTCTAAATATCATTGGGCCACTCAAGATACTACGTAGTGTTGGGAAGATTGAGTACCCCTTAGCTCTACCTCCCCAGTTAGATCGGGTACATGATGTCAACCAAGTGTCATAGTTGAGGATGAATATGAATGACCCCTAACACATTATCTATTTGAGAGATCCGAATATCGAGGATGAATAAATATTTTTTGAGACACCAGTGGGGATCGTGGATCCTTAGGAGAAAATCATTCATGGGGGATCGATTCTTTTAGAGCGTGTTTAGTGGTAGGATGAGAGTCTCTAGAGGATCACTTGGGAGTGAGAGGCTTAAATTTGTGCTGAGTACCCACATTGTTTTTAGTAGAGTTTGTTTTTGACTTATGAGGTCGTAAATCAGAAAAAAACGGTATAATGTAATGTCTTTTATTTTATGAGTATTATTTTTTAATATTATATGCATTATTATTGATGCCACATGCTATTATGATATGTGATTGTGCAGCACAGTATTCCTAGAATTAATGTTTGATGTATATTAAATATATTTGACAACAATTTTGAATAGTTTTTTGGAAATTTTGGAATAAATTATATACGGGTTCCCAGATCATAAATATTATTGTAAAATTTATCTTAGAATGTGATGATTACAATCGAGAATAAAAATGATTATTCTGTACTAGTCATTTGTGGAAATTTCTTCGCATTCCCATAAATGAGTAACATAATTTCAATAAATTATTTTATACTATTTTTTTACCCATCAATTTTTTAGTATTTAAGTAGACTATAACATTAGAATTAGAAGGATAGTAGAATAACCCTATAACCTATGCAGGATCATTGTAGAGATCCTTGTATAATCCTATTAGGAGAAATATGGTGGAATTGTAAATCATAGATAGACATGCCTTACATTCAGTGGATCTTTCAAACAATTAAAATGATGCATCATTCTTCATCATTGATCAAACATAATCAAGAAAGGGAATGATTTTAATTTGGATTTCCTCTCTATTCTAAATTCATATGATGAAATCCAATCTATTGAGAATTGGATTTATATAAGGATTAGTTTCCTTGCAGGATGGGTATTTTTGTTACTCTTAATTTGGATTGTTCTTTTCTCCACCCATTCATCATTCATTTTGGGTGTTCTTTCTTTTCTTATGGCTCAACAAATTCTGATCGACCAATCATTGTGTGAAAAAATTTTAGGACAACAATACACTATTATAGATCTAGGATTACTATATCATGACATAGGTATGTTGATTGAGATGGAGGGATTCAGAAATTGAATGATTAATGATTTCATGTTATTTGGATTTCTTCATCATAGAAATAGGAACAACTATTTGATCAATTTTACAAAAATATCATAAGACATAACATGTTTTTGGATGATGAAGAGGCTTTTACAATCTTGGATCATCGAGTTTATAGAGAATTGATGTCCATGTCGAAGGCTGGTAGTGGAGGAAGAGTTTGGGAGAAGCTATGGAGAATCTAAAAAATCCCAAACCACACGACCTGTAATTTGAAATTACACAGCGTGTGGGGCCCCCTTATAGCATCCAAGGTTCTCAGGAGAAGTTTTAGGATCACACATTGGGTGACCCTATAACACGGAATGTGACATATGATTGGAAAATCGACTTGTGTCATGGAAAATAAATGGACATGGGGTGGAGTACATAAACTTTCTACATATATCCCCTACACGTACATGGGTTGGATCTTGTACATGGGTTGTGCCCTGTAGTGACACATGATTAGTGTTTGTAGGATTCCTACATGGAATATAAAGATACATTAACACGTTTTGAATCATATGGTCCAGTTAAATAGATATGACCTGGGTTCAAGGAACACCTCTTATAACCCCTCTACACAGTGTGTACTCTTTCATACATGTCTTCGATCTTTTGTCCTCTATATCTTGGGAATGTTTTGTTATGGCTTGTTCCCCTTATGGGTTCCCTAAAGGATGGTTTTAATGACTTCCTACTCCATGGAATATTATCCGTTTAGAAGGAAATTTTGGATAGAGTATTTATAATCCATTCGAGAGTATTATATTGTGATCCTTTTTTCATCATCATGCCCTTGGTGGAGTTATTAGAAAGGATGTGAAAAATCCTACCGGTCTCTGATCCTCTACATAGTGGTTTAATATATACAGAGTTTTTGGTATTACCCCATGGCCTTGGATTTGATCCACATCAGTGTATTTCATTATCTTTGGATGTATCAGCATGTGTCTTTCTCATGAAATGACCCAACGAGCATTACCTCTTAGATTGATGTCATCCGTTATATCTAACTTATGAGGGTGTTCACCCAGATGAGTGCATCATGGAATCTTTATGTTGAACTCTAGGGATGGTATACTTTGGTTGTGACATACCTATAGGTTTTGTGTCATTGATTGAGTATATATGGATATTATGGTTATATGTATAATATAAATATACCTATGTATTGATAATTTTATTGACTTACCTATATTCTTTATTATGTCAGGGTATCCTGCTGAGTATTGTCATACTCACCCATGCATAGGATTTCCCCACAAGCATCAAATTTTGTGATGAATATTGACTATTCGATGGATTCCTGGGTGGACTAGGATGAGACAATGCAAAGTGAGAATGGACAGACTAAGGTTCTCTCATTCAGTGTTCAGATAGTAGTCCCAGTAACTTTACTTTTAGGTTGGACATCTATTTTAAACACATTGTGGTGGGCCTGTATTTGGACTAATTTACTTTCTTTTAATCCATGTCATACACTGGTTATGGGATTTAGATTCATGTATGCATGGCTATCAGATTTTTTTATATTTCATTATTTTTACTAGCTTGGAGATGTGTGTGTGAACAAGTACATTGGTTATGTCTCATCATGTCGATGACATTTATAATCAGTGAGAGTCAGCAGCCATTAGAATATTAGAGTAAGGTTTGGGGATTCATGGTACTGGACCTACTAGAATGTGTCATGAAACATCTATTATAACTATCTTAGTATAAGTAATCACATAATTACCCATTCATTTCCAAGAAAACATATTACTCTCAACTTTTCTTTACTTGTCTCATCATTATATTGATCATTTTCTTAGCATTTTTGAGCCACATATCCGAACTAAAAATAATAGAAACTCTTACCATATTTAATAATACGACCTCCAATGTTATTTTATCCAAACATATCATAATATTGACACTTGATTTCATAATCATTGGATTTCAATGATATATTATATTGCATTTCCCGCCACCTAGACCACTTTTTTTATAGTTTTTTTGGAATACATGGTCATCAAGAAATTCTATTTAAAACATTAGTGTACATACACCAAGTTATCATCACATCTAAATTCATGAAAATTGTATTCCATTTGATATCATTTATTCAATATGGAATGAAAATTAAAAAATTTACAATTAAGATCTAAAATACAATTTGGTGCATTCCTTTCTAGAAAGAAAAATATTCCTTCTTATATAGCCACAAAATCATCCTCCCACACTATCAATTACAAAAATTTAAGTTGGATTATAGGTCAAATAACCATATGTAAATACATCTCATGAAAATTATTCTTTAATTCATATGATTCCAAGGCATTAACAAATTATCCTTATTTTGTATTTGTAACCATTGGCATCAATTTATCTGATTCATCTTCAAATAATGTATTGAATGATTTGAAATTTGATATCCCAAATAACATAAGGGTTTGGAAATCTTCTTCTTGGATTTATCCCATCCTTCATATGTCATATGCTCACATGATCTTCTGAATGTTGGAAGGTGATGTTTCATGATATTCTCTAAAATGGACATGTTCTTATGGGGTGAAAGTGGATTCTTTCTCACATAGGTACCACCACCATTTATATATTTTATCAATTAATACATAAAAAATAATATTTCTAATTCAAACCATTCTATGTAGTTAATTTGGAGGGATATTATCCACTTACAGCCTTCCTACATCATATTCTATGTCACCTCTATAAAAACCCATTATTAATAGACATTTTTTAGTTAAAGGATAATCGTAAAATTGAAATTATATATCATGATTACCGTAAATTAGAACTATTTAAGGTTATATATATATATAAAATTCTATCCATTAATTTTCTTTAAATCATTTCATGATATCAACTATAAGGAACCGATACTTATATAGACCATAATTTTTTTCATAAAAGATATATCAATTTCTTACATTTCCAATGATCTTTTTCTTTTTTTTCATTAAATAATCAGTTCATAACTCTTACATAAAAACACATACATTACAAAGTGGACACATCCAGTGAGTACAAATTTTTTCCACAATAAAAATCTTTTACTATGTATACCTTTTATTTTTAAGGAAAATATTAATAATGTTAAACTTGAATTCATTATTTTTCCTGCTCATCCTTAGACCCTATAAAAAATATAAAAACATTTCATGAAAAAAAATTATAATAAGTTAAATATTCAAAAAATAACCTGTTAGTCCATTTCATAACCATGAGTTCATGTTATAGTGTTTTCCAATAGAATAATCAACAAGAATAAATAATCATTTATATAAACCTAGAATATATTTAAATATTTCATTTGTTTACTTAATAAAATTATATAAAATTAATGTAATAATAATAGGAATGAGGGTTTCTTAGATAATATGGTAACACTTGAAAAATACTTTCATAAAAACATTACATTTAACCTTAAAGGGAATAATTATTCCTTTAAAAGATATCCTAATATTACCCTATAAGTACTAAATAGGTCAATGAAATCTTATAAGAAATCATAGAATATTTTTTTCGGTTCATTACTAAACTATCATTATTGAACCATTTCAAGGACCCTTACAGATTGAATAACCTATTCAATTAGTTCCAACTAGTTCTGTGGAGAAAATAATCATTACCCAATCATTCGAGAGAGATATCAGTTTAAACCATTATCATAGATAATGAAATAGTTCCACAGAATAAATTATACACATAAATTATACACATAAATTATTATATTCGTATCATAAAAATCATAAAAATAGTTTTGAATCCATAAAATTGTTTTTATGATATTGATATATCCTATTCCATTAAAACCCTATTATCAATAGTAAAATACAAACAAAAAATGAAATAATGTTTTTTATTTTAATAAAAAATTATATAATGTAAATAAATCCATCCATAAAATAATTTTTATAGCATCAGGAAAATATTTTAACATCATATACATTGAAATAGAATAATTCATTCTAATTTTTAAAAATTAAGTGAAAATGTTACATATAAAATATGTAGAAATATTCATTTGTAAAATATTTGAAATTGACTCAAAAATATATATCATATTTCCTTTATAAAATTTTTATGATAAGAAAAATAAATTCATTAAATAAGTTTTTCAATACAGTCATCGAGGGAAAATATTTAGAAAATAAATCACTATAACATTTAAAATGAGTTCTTAAGATAAATGGTCCATTATTATGAGTCTAAATTGTCATGTACATTATTTATATTTATAAATAATAAATATATATATTAATTATTGAACACATTAAAATCCTTTTTGGTTATATTATTCGTTTTATTTAACATCATGTTATGATTTATTACATAACTGATTATGTTCATCTAATACGTCTTAAGAACATTCATTATATTGGTCGAAAAAGGCTTGGGTAGGATGACGGTAGTCAAATGGACCATAACTATTTAATTTCTATAATATTAATATTTTTATAGACATCATTTATATATATATTTTTAAAACATTTAAAAACCAACTATTTATGGTGGTTATGAAAAAGGAATTATGTTACAATCATGGAGATGGTAGTCGACACATTAGAATGTGTTAGCTTTTTTATTTTTCAATATAAATGAATGAAATATGGTACATACAGATTTATCTTTCCATAATTATAATTATATCATAAATATCATGGTATTAAATTAAATTCAAACATATGTTAAATCCTATTGAGAAGATGAATAAAAATGAAATAATTCAGTTCGGGAGGGGGTAGTTCACACATACACACAAGCTTTGTTTTTTTTCATTATATAATAAAAAAATAATTATAATACTTATTTACCATCTCTATAACCCCTTGATATTTTAAAATTAATTATATTTTTGATAGCATATACAACATGAAACTCCTACCATAAACAAACTATGAAATATTATCATTTAAATATTATATTTATAAACTAAAAATTTAATTTTTGGGTATGAATAGGATTAATCAAATTTTGAAATATATATAAAGGACCACCACAATAAAAATGAAATTATATATACATAGGAATTAAGCACTCAATATTTAGTGAAGTCATTTTTTCTTAAAAAATTATATCTCTTTAAAATTGTTTTGATTGGATTCTGTGAAAAAAATAGTCTAAATATTTTCTAGAATAGTTATAAATTCAATTATATAAAAACGATATCATTTTTTTAATTAATTATTTTAAAATTATTCTTTTATAAAATGTTTTATTTTTTAAAAAAGTTGATTTTCAGTGGATATTGATAGATTCTAATTTTTATTGAAAATTATATTTTCATATCATGTACATTAAAAGTTAGATTATAATATTTATTATTTTAAAATTTTATTAGATAATTTTTATTTAAAAATATCTAGATATATTATTTTTAATGAATCGTATACCTCAATTTTTTTATAACAATTCTTACATAAAAGTTAATTTTTTTAAATTTAATTTTAGTCGAATTATTTTCATGATTAATTCTAAATAAAAATAAATAATATATATATATATATATATATAATTTTATGAAATGGATTACATATTCGATCCAAGACATATATGTTTGATAAATTGGTCCCTTTTTTTGTTGTGCACAGTAAACTTAGTAAATATTTATTATCTTGGTAAGGGAAAATTGGGTAATTATGGTTAGAAATAATATGATGAGGAAAAATACCCTAAATTTTACCTAAATTTAATTGAATAAATTAATCTCATCATTACAAATTATGAAATTATATATATTACCCTTTTTGAACTTTTCTATGATTCCAACCTAAATAATATTTATTTTATATAGGAGTTAATTATTTATTTCTCGTTATTATATTAACTCTAAATTTTTTAAATTTTGAGAAATGGTGGAAATGTATTATTATGAAAATTTAAATGAATGATAATCATTTTTTCCATTTTTAATATTTTTTATTTTTTAGTGGTTATATTATAAACTTAAATGCATAGATATTGCTGACACAATATTTATTCAATTAATTAAAAAAAAAATACATGATTTCAAAAAGATTAAAAATAATATAAATTTAATGAATTATTATCTTACAAGATTTTATTAGATAAGTATTAAATTTTATTTGTGTTTAAAATTAATATGTTTAAATTTTATTATTTTCATGTAAATTTTAGAATAGAAAATAAATTTATAATTTAAAAAAGTAAATTAATGTTATTTTATAAAAAAATGTATTTTATTAAAAAAATAAAATTTCCTAGTGTTCCTATATCCATAAAAGATATTTTCATGTGATTAAAAATATAATCTATTTCACATTTTTATGAAAATTTCATTTTTAGTAACTATATAGACCTATAGAGTCTAAAAACCATGTTATAATTGAAAATGTCTAAAATGGATAGACATGTTAAAAATAATGTGATAAGGGAAACAGTGTAAAAAAACATGTTAAAATTATAATTTATTATAATTTTAAACTAATACTAATCCTATATCTATAATATAATAGTTTATATCATTTTCAACTTGAATAAAATTTATATTAACTAGAAATTGTTTGTTATTCTAAGTGTGTCCCTACCCTCGCTCTTAAAAAGGGAACCTCATCTCATATTTTATTCCTAATTAAAAATACACCTTCTTTGACCAATATCTACATAATTAAATTCTAAATATCACTCCTTATGTGTTTTATGTATTTTTTCGAAATAAAAACTATATGGGGCTTAAGGTTTAAAAAACTAATGTTGTTTTAAGAAGAGTTATAGGTTTTAATAAAATATTTCAGTATAATTTATTCTTAAGACTTAATAAAATATTATTAAAAACATTAACAGTTATAAAAACATATATTAAATAAACTATGATTCTTTTATGTTAATTTGACCACCTATATCCATATCCTCTTCTATTAAAATGGAATAAAATTGTGATTTGCGTATACAGTGGACTACCACCTCGTGAACTGAAGTAATTAATTTTCCATCACCACCTCCCATGAATGATTATAATGATGTATATGAAAGATATATATTTTATTCAATATATTATTTTGAAAAAATAAATGTGAATTATTATTTACCTTTATTTGTTTCATTCCATCGAAAATGGAAACATTGTTCATGCGTAAGTACAATCTACCATCTTCATGAATAGTATAATTTATTTTTATCACCCTTTTATGAAATAATCAGTATATATATATATATATATGTTTTTAATATCATATAAAATACTATATATATTATGGAAAAATAATAAAATTATAAACACCATGACTACTAAACCAAACCAAGTGGCAAAATGAAGTAATTATTACCTAAAACTATGATTTTAATAAATAAGTTTTTTAAATGGGTGGTAAGTTGTCAGAAATATCATATATGATATGATATATATTATTATTTTTATGGAATAAATTAATATTAAATCTATATTTATTTTATAGGAGGTTATAACACATACTATATGATATAAGACTTAGGAGAAGGGATCTCTCAGAACAACCCCTTTTCTAAAGGGTTATGACCATTCATTCTCTAAATCACTCTATATCTCTATTTTTAATTATCTAATGACTATAAATTATTAATATATATCTATAAAGTATATAACATGGTATTTTCATATACAGTTATGGGGTAAAATATTCCTTAAATTCATTTTAGAAATACCGTATTTATGAAATAATCATTCATTTTGATACGAGGGATGATTATACAACCCATTTATTTTAATGGGTATTTAATATATTAATAAATTATTATTGATTTCATTTTTTCCACATATTCCTCTACATTTTATTATGGTATCACATAGAGAGTAATTCAAATCACTGGGTACTGATTTTGTCTCATGATATGTTATGTATGCGATTAGGGAGTAAAATGAATCATCAATGGGACTCTATCCACCATGTTATATTGTCTTAGAAGATATCATTGACATATAATCATTTCATGTTTTGTATTTCTACCATAATTGTTGTATTTATATGATCCAATGATACCATTATTTTTATTTCAAACTCCCATGTGATTATTCACCAATATTCACTTTTATAATATCATGTTATGCTTTACTATTTTGTTTATTGCCTTACCATTATTTATATCTCATCCATTCATTTTAAGAATTCCCTAGGTTATCATGTAGATCAATATATGATCAATGTGATTTAGGATCATATTATGGTGATGAAAATAAATTAATGTTATTTCATGTTGAGTTTTTATGTACCTAGTCTTTCAAATAGACTGGGCCTTTCTATCCTTGTTTTATATTTAATTGATATCTTATAAAAAATAATATATTAACATATATATTAATGGATTGGGTCACTATTTTTGGTATGATAGAATTGAATATTTATTTTTTGAGGTTATGAATATAATAATTTAGTGTGATCCATAGGGATTAGTCTATTTATAAGAGAATATTCGATAATTTGTGTGAAGTATAGTGGGATTGATATCAAAAAAATATCATCCCTATCTGAATACAAAAAGTTTATTTTGATCTATAATAGGTATAATTTGGTCAAATTCATTTAAAAGTGGTTCATTGGGTATTAACATGATAAACACCTACTTAACAAAAATGGGGCCTTAGTACACACATTGTTTGATACTCCTAGGGGATATCATCATCATATTCACAAATACATTATGAACAATCATGAAGGACATGAATATATTGTTAGGTTTGAAAAACTAAATGGAAAAATTAACATGCATAATTTATATTGAATCCTATAAACACATAATTTAAGATATACTAGTAATTGTTTCATTCAAAAAAATTTAAAAATACCTCTTATACGCTTCATAGTGTTGTATTTAAATACCTAATTGTATTTTCCTTTTTTATTTAATGGTGTGAACTGTGAGAACCTGTTACATCATCCAATGGGATATTCAATGTGATAATTTCCCTAATGTGATATCGAACCTGATGGGGGTAGGAGATGAGAATAGTATGATATTACTGTGTCAACAAGCTCATGCTAAGAATAATAACTTGAATCAAGTGTAATTACCTACTTTTCTTAAGAAAGATCATCTTATGGTTGATTAGTTCATGTTACAATGGCCTCATACCTTTAGTGGATAATTTGTTCTCTTCATCATGGAATAATGGATTTAAACCATTGATATGATATTCCATATCCTCTAATGATCAGAAAAATAGAATATAGTGATCACTTTTTATCGTATGGAGGGGAAATCTTTTTAGTGGTGGATTCTCATCAAGAACATGATGTCCAATGAGGAAATTAATTCCATGTAATAAGAAGAACTAAATAAAATATTTTTCCATAAATATTTTCCCCAAACACCCCATCTTAAATAAGAGAGGTACTTATCTATACTAAAGTAAAAGTATAGTGATTATTTTACTGAATATGTAGATAAAATACATGAGGCTTCCATGGTAAGCCTACGACTTCATCAACAACACTAAAACTAAGGCTCATCATTTATTTTGTAGATAAAATCCAATTATAAGACAAATTAATTTCGTGGATATAATTAAAAAATTATGAATATTTTTTGTTGTTGTTACCTCATGGGAATGGTATAAATTTGAAACTTTTAGTGGTCTCATGGGTTTAGAGATAAAAGGAGTAAAGTGGATTTCTAAATTTAGAGGATCAACTGATATATCTCATGGTGTAAAGAAAACTCAACATCCCATGTGACCAAAGTATGCAAGAATGCATTAAAAACCCATCAGAATAGAACCAAGAGATGGTTCATGATTGAAACATAAGGGCATAATTATAAGTAAATAATATTTTTACTCACAAATATATCGTCCTTTTAGATTAATATTCAATACAGTTTAGAAATACATGCCCAATGACCATAACAATTTAGTTTATTTAGAGACATGATATGAAATATTATTTTATCATGATATCTCTTCAACATATCCAATAAATAACCTATAATTTAGTAATATAAATATATATACCCTATATAAACCTTTCATCATTCACTTGGGAAAGGAAACATAAGAGGTGATGATCTCAAATTCTCAGTAAGGGTATAAAAGGTAGATATCATTCAATGATCATATGAAATCATTAGATAAACATAATTTTACATCATCATGAACATAAAATACGAGGTTCATAAAAAATATATCATGGAATTTAAACATTATTAATATAATAATAAAGTATCTTATAAAAATATATGAATCATTAGGGTAATAAATCAAAATAAATCAATCATGAACCATAACATAATGTTATAAATGTGTGGAATATAATATGTACAGAATCCATTCCCTATGTAATAGTAAACTACAGAAACTACTATATCATAATGGATTAGGAATCAAAAACTATTTGAAATATGAAGATAGATCATGAATCACCACCTATATCCCTTGTTAGATCAAGAAAATACATTTTTCTATGTTGTATCAAGAACCTAGACTTTTATCCCATAGCTATATCATGATGTATAACACCTTCCCTAATAAATGTAATGGATATATAGGTCCCACAAATCAAATAATTTCAAACAAACATATATTTTCCAAAACATCATAAAAAATTTATCATATCATAACATCATAACAAGTTTAATTAAAACATATTTCATAAAAATTTCATCATTCCATCATAGCATTACCTAATAATAGAAATTGGGTTTCATAACTATCTCATAAATTTACTCATGAACCATATTGTGAAAGAATAAGTATATTTCCATTTGATCATACCCATATTAAAACTTAAATAACACCCTATCTTGTTTTCATTCATGAATATCAATACCATAAAAAGATCATTAAAAATATCTTGAGGATAATAAAATTTACATATTCAAATTAAATTTTCAAATCAAATTTTTTTTAAACTAATTTGGATGAAATATTATTTTAAAAGTACAGTAGAAAGTTATAAAGTAATCATTAATGTTTTTTTGGTGATGATATATGGATATTCCATTCATTCCATATAAGTTAAAAGAAAACATTCCATTTGCATTTTTATAAAGTCAAAATTTGCCTTATTTAGAAAATTTAAATAATATTTTAAATACCATGTATAGGTAAAAATAATATTCATATTATATTGAAGACATTTTTAATAAAAATTTTTGAGATCATTGATATATACGAAAATGAGATTTTAATTGAAAAGAAAAAATATAGAATATGTTTTCCTTAAAACACATTTCAATCTCTTGAGTATTCAAAGTGATGGAAACATAAATGAATGAATTTATTAATCAGATATAACCATAAGAGAATAAAATTAATAACTTTTCTATAATATATCATAATATTTCACCATTGTAAACTTAATCATAAACAATCTAGATAAACAATGAGTTTGTAACACAAAACACATACCCCTTTGGTAAATTTTGAATCCTAATTCTTGTGTACTAAATAAATTTTTATGGATCAATATGTAGCATGATTTTCAGGATAAAATATATAAAATACAATCATGGGAATATTATACCCCACATTCCATAAGCAAGTATTCAATATGGCATGTGTCCCATCAAACTAAAAGATAGATAAAAATCCATTACCTCAGGATTGATTTTAATTGAATGTTCTTTAATATTATGTATAGTAAATTTTAGTTTATTATATTTATATACTATTATCAATTATTATATTACTATATCCTATATATTTATATTCATCCATGAATGTATATATTCAATAATAAATTACCTTTATAAAAGAGATGGTAGGTTATACATACACTTGAACAGCGATTTAAAATTATTCATAAAACTTATCCTTCCTCGGGTTCTTATGTACAATTCAAAATTTAACTTTTTGGTATTATTTTTCATTTTAACATATTATAATATGATCTATAAACCATACTAGAAAGTAATCAAGGATGTATATAAATATAATTTTCATCAAATTCATTATGATTTCATGGGAATTAGTATGACTAAATGGAATGTCTATATATTCATAGTGTCTATACATTATATTGAATACATTATTCAGTATGTGCACCTTCATAACCCTAAATAGATTTTATCCAAAATGAACGACATCTTATAAATTTTCTAAGCTCCATTAAATTGATCTGAATTGACATAAATAAAAAGGTACATGATACTTATTCATGATTGTGATCTTGTTAAGTTTTGAACACTCCCTGAAAAGTCCGATTGTTCTATTTTTCTTATTAAAAAGGATAAATGGTGTAAACTAAGGTGAAACACATGGTTGAATATATCCATAATCTTGAATCACAATGAGTTCCTTTATCAATTCATGCAACTCAATTGAGAGAAGAATATAAGGATTCTTTAAAATAGGTGTTGCACCATGTATTAGAATACATTTTATATATTTTCAGAAACATTATTTTAATATACAAAATAATCGATCTATTTTTTTTGTTAAGGATGATAATTAATGAATTAGAATAAATTTTATATATTTTCATGTTATCCTCATTGGTAAAAATATATTCTCCTTAGTTTTTCTTATTCTCAATGAATTAATTTTATATCTTCGAATATATATTGTGAGTTATGTTCATTATAAAATATATCCCCTTAAACTCATCCCATTTCATACAGTCAATTTATCATTCTAGAATCGTATTAATAATAAGATTCCACCATTTATTTTCTTATCTCTCCAAATGATAAATGATGAGGAAAATTTTTTATGTTTCAAATATAGGTGATCATAAAGTATTTTATCAATTGTATTGATCAATAACTCAGCCACTAGTGTATTAAAATACCCACAAACGTAGGTGGATGTCGCCTCATGATTAAAACCACATTTAATTGTTTCATCCTTTTACCGTTTGGAATCTCAGAATGATTCATGGCCCCTTAATGTTATGTTATCATGGAAATAATATTTAATAATATGTATCCCATAACTTTTGGTTTCTAAAGAGGAAAAAAATTCATTATCCATCAAATTAATAATTAAAACAATTCCTTTTGTTTCCATATATATAATAGAAAACAAAAAAATTGAAGAACAATAATCGTAATGGTAAACCACATAATCTTGAAAATTAATTTATAATATGTATAGATCTTTACAAATTATTATCATTCTATGAATCCTTATGTTTATACATGGTCATTAATGGTCATTTTATATTCCAATCCATCATAATTGTATTTATAATGCCTTGGAATTTCGAAAACATATCATAAGGGACTTTCAACAAAGGGTACAACAATGCATATTTTCGTGAACCATGTTACAATAGTGTCAAATTTCAATACGTCCATTTTGTAGTTTTATTCCTAGATAAATATAAATACCCCAACCCCAATTTCCCAGAGATTGTGGTCACTTTATTAAATTGGTGCTAAATAAAAGATAAGATATCCCAATGGGTAGAATATTTAATGGGTCGTGGAATACTAGATACATAATTGAATCATATATTACAACTAAAACAATACAACATATGGATCCCTTTTAGAACACAACTATCTTCCTTGATCATCCCTATATAGTTAGTTATAAAAAAGAATTTAAGGATCTTTGGGAAAAAAGAAAGGGGTGATTTCAAATGAATAGAAAGGGTATGTATACAGAATAATCTATCATAAATAATAATTGTGGAATTTTATTTAAATAGAACACATTCCATTAATACAAGGACATGATAATAATATGTTTAGAAAAAAATATGATCAAATAATGTCGTATGAACAATCCCATTAGAAATAAAAAAATTCCATGTAAATTATACTAACCTAATAAAAACATGGATGTTAATAACTAATCTCATAATTATAGAATTAATAGTTATGCTCATCTCAAAAATCGCATCGAGGCCCTGGAAAAGGAATCTGAAAAGAAATGGGCAATGCCTCGACCAAATCCCAATATATTTTTTCTCACGAAGTGTATTGAGGCATTAAAGGTGATATATAAATCACCACCCAAAACATACTATATACAATTAAATGACATTATGAATGGGGTCAATCATAAACAACATATACATGTGAAATGTTAATCACATTCCTGGAACAATAAACATAACCAAAAACCATTACGAGTAGTAAGGTGAATGGTATCAAAATATTACAACCACAGATAAATTGAATATAAAAAATATAATAAAATATGTTATATCACATCATTATAGATCAATCTCAATTTATCATATGATTCAAGAAATGTTGTTGAGATAGATTAAAATACTCTAATAAAATCAGATCAAATTCTTGGGGGGAATAACCATTTTTAATTGGAAATAATTTATTTTAAAAGACAATAATTAATAAAATAAATTATTTTCACTTAAAATAACCCTGTAAACATGTAAATAATGCTTCAAAACATTAACATTTGTTAATGGTAGAAAAGTCTTCCAATTCTGAAAAAGTTAAAAAAATATTCCTTCTATATTTATTGTCGAAAAGACATAAGGTACTTCATTTGGAAGAAGAAAAAAGTATTCATTTCATAACACTTTATAAGGATTCAGATTTGTGTTAAAATTTTTAGTCACGAATAGGATAATATAGAAAATATTTTTTAAAAAAAATTTAGATAATGTATACATGTATGATAATATTCACCAATAGAGACTTAAACATAAAAAATCTTGAATAATAATGAGATTGTGAAAAGAACCATTACTAATTTGTAATTAGTTGAATTATACGCCCCATGAAATAAATAACATACAATAAAAAATTAGACACCATTAATAAAAATATATTAATGAAATAATATATAAAATGGAATCATATACACCACATAAATGAATTTATTGGTGAGTATGACATTTGTCTCACAAAGATAAAAGTGAGAAACAAAACCTTTACCATAGGTCAGATTTTCATTGTACGTATCTAAAACTATTTTATAATGGTTTAAAGGATGTTATTAAATTATATTTAAACTTTATTCAAATTTATGATACCATATATGATTATCTTGTATCAACTTATAACCCTTTTTTGACAATATCCCGTTATTACCCTTGTTTTCATTGTTAACTACGACATTTTCCTATGCATGTTTTGTCATGTAAGTCCCAATTCTAGTACATATTATATATTTAATTCTTGTATATAATAATATTATTCTCATATATATCATATTTACTCATTATATAAATTTCTATAATCATTATTTAGTAGTGAACATGGAAAATGATTCGCATAACATGGCGGTGACAATATGTAGTACGTACACACAAGTTATGGTATCATTCCCTTATTGGTGAAAGGGTAAAATATTTCATGGTATATTAAATTTTATTGAATAAATATAATTTCATAAATTTCATATATATCTATTATTTCCATCATTATACCCATCCAAGTTAAGTGGTGAAGAAAAACTAATTACACCATGGTGTGGAGACGGTAAGTCATACATACGCATGTGCGAAAAATTCATTTGTTGGGATGGATGAAATGTTTAATATGTTTTTACCATAATAAAAATAACATATATGAATATATATTAGACATTTGTTATTTCCTTAGGTTTTAATAAAGTCATAAAGAAAAAGTAGAAGAAGAATTCAACATAAGTGAGTTAGTAAAAATGATTACCTGACATACAACCTTTAGATCTCTTCTTATGGGATATAAGGATGGTATTTTTGGAATTTTATGACATTAAAAATATGGTTATGTATTTTGGGTAGAGAAATGGTATGTGTTTGGTAGAGATAGAAGGCCCAGTTTTTTGTGAAGAAGCGGGGAAGGAGTTTCCCTTTTATAATTGAGGTGAGGTCAACATTCAGAAACTATCCGAATATTAAATTAATATAAACTAACATTGAACTAAAAATTGATAAAAAGTTTAGAATTTCTAATATAATATTATTATTTGTGATAATACTCTCATATAATTATATTTATTCATGTTTAGGTCACATTATTATCCTTATCATTCAGTTTCGTGCTGATTTAACCCCTTTAACACTTATAGTGACAACATGGATTTTACGTTTTAAGGGTCAATATAGTTTCTATAAAAGGTTAAATGATATATAAATGGTCATTTGGTAAAATATAAAGATTATCCTATAACTCATTGACCCTAGTTACCCAGAGTTAGTGCATTATTTAATAACATTAGCATGATCACAAGAGATGATTTCTTGAAAGGCCGATTAGTTTAGTAGCCATGGAAGTGATAGATACATACATAAGTTTTTCATGACATCATAAAATGAAAAAAAAACAATAACATTGCATCTCCTTTGAACACACTCATATTCCTTTGCCTATTACATCAGGTTAATCATAATATACTTCTTCGTATCCTGGAAAAGAAACAAAGAAAGTTGTTAGCTTAGATGCTCTATAAGGATAACAATATATAGGAAACTGTCATAAATAATAGTAAAATTTTAAGGAAATGTATTGGACTAAAACATAGGAATTTTATACATAAATATCATAATAATATTTCAAATATAAATTAAATATTATCGTTTACTTATTCACATGGATATTCTACTAGTATAATAATCACATGTAATATCAATAGCTAATTTTATAATGATGGAATGCATAATGTCAGACATTATAACAACATAGTCAAGGCCTTGTTCCAACACTACAATAATATTTTTTCAAGGCCTTTTTCCAATACACTTGTTTTTCTCATGGGACCTTATGTTGCATCGATGAGCTATAGCAGGCTCCACCTGTCACTTACTAAGTACAATGTATTCCTCATATGAAAGGGTTGAAACATAACATAAACATTCGTATTAAAACTAGCATACGAAATGTTAATACTTTAACCATAAACCATGAATGGTATAAAAATAACACATACAGAGTAAAAAATATCACAAAATGTTCAATACAATATTGAAGATTGTATCAAAATAAATCAACTTCAACCAAGTGTAAAATCAATCAAATTAAATTAAAATAGATGACATCAATATTATTTGATAGAAATTTCTCGTAGTATTTATAAATCATTTAAAAGTAAAATAATTTTAAAATAAAACATTATTTTTAAAATATCTATATAATATTGTAAGGGAATATTTGAAGGTTTTGTAATGGTTGAAAATAGGCATACTCGCCGTATAAGTTAAAAAACTTTATTTCCTTAATTTTGTCGAAATGGTCATAAAGGACCTTGTTTGGAAAATGACAGAAAGATTCCATTATAATCATTATATAAAAAGTCAAACAAGTATATAAATAACTTTAACCCTTATTCTAGGAAATTTTTTTAAATACATTTTAAAGAAACATGATTGTGGATGATAAAGGGGTCCCAGAAGATAATCAGATATAAACAACCACGGATAATGAAGTGATTGAAGAAATATCCCTTACCTTATAATTTTCCTTGATAGATGGTATGATAACCTCTTGTATAATAGTTAAATAATTTTCATTAAATTATATAAGAACCACATTCATAATTATGATATCACATATGATATTCTTATATTGTTTTGTTAATAATATTTCAGTACTATCATTTTTTTGGGTGTTAATAGATTCATTTTACTTTATATAATTTGTTATTTAAGCCATTTTTGTTATAGATAGGATGTATTTGATTCATATATAGAATTATATTATGTTCTGAAACATTATTTTTAATCATAAAATTAATATTATTCTTGATTGGTTACGATGGGGAATGAATCTCATCGTGTTTGTGGAGACGTTAATCCGTACATACTCAAGAGCAACATTAACATTCTATTGATGGTGAAATAGTACCTAATTGGATGTTATATCATATATATACATAATCATTAACATGATATATTTATTATTTACATCACTTATAATCATTATTATACCCATCCAAAAAATAATGTGGTTAAGAACAAACTACACCATGGCGTAGAGACTGTAATCCATACATACACATGTATTGTTACTTTTTCATTAATAGGATGAATAGAATAATGAATATGGTTGTACCATATTTGTAATAGAATCATAGTAAGTATAAGGTACTGGATTTATTATTTTTATATGGAAACAACAAATAAATAAGAAGTGGAATAAGAAAAGAAAATTGAATGTGGTGATGAAATTATTACATATTCTTCAGGTGCTTCCTTTTGATTTGATCAATAGGGCTCCTTAAGTTTGATTATGATCAAATTAAGGCCTCTAGGTTGAATTGAGGGAAGTTGGAAGGATATTTGAGTAGGGGATAGCTGATCCAAATGTCTTTAGATGTGGGATTTTGAGAGAAGGGGAAGTAACTTCTTATAAGAGCGGTGAGGGTCACTTTAGAAGAAATTTGAAATATTATTTTATTGGACAAACATATTTTTTTATAGCTCCTAAATGATTTATTTCCAGGATAAGGTCGGTATGGGTCTAAAAAATCCCAATAAATAGGTATTAGAGAAGTTTAGGTCACCATATTAATGTTATATTTTATATTTTACACGTAGTTAAATAGTTTATTTTTACCATGTATTATAGTATTATTATAATAAATGGTTAATAAAATTACTATAAAAGACAAGAGAACCCAAAGTGGGTCATTATTTATATATCTATCCTACTATATTTCTTTTTTGTGAACCTTAAATTTTTAAGAATATTATATCAATTAATAATATAGTATTTTTTTTTAAAACCCATTTATCTCAATTTTGACACTATTTTGTATTTGGTTTTTATGAAAGTCAAAAAAATTGAATACTTCGAAAAAAATAAATTAAACCAATATTAAAATGTCATAATAACCTATAAAATTATTGGAATTAATAAAAAGTCCCATTTTTAATTTATTGGGATATTTATAATATAAATTATTTTAATCATTCATTAATAAGGTAATTATCGTATCATCATTGTGTCCTAAATAAGTTTAATTATATAATATATAAAAAATTTAAATAAAATAATATTATGTATAAAATCCTTTTATCTTTCTAATTAATATTTATAGTAGAATTTATCGTATGTATAACCCTATATTAAAAATGTTTTATTTATGAAAATTTGAATTTAACATTTTTAACTCTTTTTTAAATAAAATAATAATAAATGTCTAAATCTAATACAAGTGGATCAACATGGATCATATATTAATAATAAGGTTTATTTTGGCCTAAATACACTTATATAATAGAAATATAACTTTTATTAGGGTAATTATAATATCAAATTTACCTTTAATTACTCTATTTACTTGTAACCGTGGTAAATAAAATTCAAAAGAAACTATTCACCAAAAATTATTTTCATCCTACTGAACATCATTTTACTTACTGATATCAACTGTGTCTCTCTAATTTTTGAAATTTTATTCATAGAAGCGGTAAAATTATATTTTATGCAAACTGTCATATGTCCCTAGAAGGTGGGTAAAAGAAGATAAAAAGATCTACAAAATTTTACACATATAATCTTATTATAAAATGACTGCAATGAATTACATTGAAATAATATATTTATTATTTAAAAAATTTCACTTAAAATAAATTTAAATAAAATAAAAAAATATTTAAATAATAATTCGGTTTTAAACAATAACGTCGTGTTTTTCACTATTCATAAAAAAATTAATGTTTTCATAAAAATACCAAACATTCACCCTAAGATAATTTTGATATTCCAAATCCCAAAATGATGTCCATTCTGAAAAATAAAATTTAAAAATTTCAAAAATTGGGTATTTCTATTCATAACGGGTAGTTTGTTTGGTCGTGGTGTGCTGGAACTCGAAGTTGTGTACAACAAAAGCTATTGTATTATTCAAAGTGAATGTACCATGGAAGCTTGGGGTGTGGAATTCATCCCTACTTCAAATAATATCATCCTTGAAATTTCTATAATACTATTGCATGAAAAGATTCAATAGGATCTTCATCATAAGTT
The DNA here is from genome assembly GCA_963277665.1 of Viscum album. Taxonomy (NCBI): domain Eukaryota; kingdom Viridiplantae; phylum Streptophyta; class Magnoliopsida; order Santalales; family Viscaceae; genus Viscum; species Viscum album. Next base: position 121,576,453 of record OY728161.1, on the reverse strand, counting down.
CCTCAGGTTCCCACGTTGCCTCTTCCATCTTATGGATTCTCCATTTAACATTTACTAGACGAGTCATCTGGTTTCCCAAAAATTGTTCTCCGGTATCAAGAATCTTGACAGACTCTTCACAATAAGAAAAATTAGGTTCCAGTTATATTTCTTCATAGGAAAGTACATTCATTGGGTTAGGCATGTATTTTCTCAATAGTGATATGTGGAACACATCATGAACTTTGGAGAGACTTGGAGACATTACCAAACGGTAAGCTACAACTCAATTAATTCTAAAATTTCGAAAGGTCTGATGTACCTAGGAATTAATTTACACTTCTTACATAATTTTATAACACCCTTACATGTAGATACCTTCATGAAAACCTAATATCCTACTTGAAATTCATAATCCTTCCTTAGGTTACCGCCAAAGATCTTCTTCCTACATTGAGATGTTTTGATGTGGGTTGGGATAATCATCACCTTTTCCTTTATTCCCTCAAAATGATCTGGGCCTATGACATTTCTTTCACTACGATCATCCAAACAAGTTGGTGTGCTTCAACTCTTTCTATATAATGCTTCATATTGTGCCATTTGAATACTTGAAAAGAAGATATTGTTATAGGAAAATTCAACCAGAGGTAAATATTGATCCCACATACCTTGAAATTCATGTGAGAATGATCTAAACATGTCTTATAATGTTTTAATAGTTCATTCTGATTTCCCATCAATTTGAGGGTGGTAGGCAGTGCTCAAACGATATTCAGTATTCAGGGCCTTCGAAAGACGTTTGAATAATGTTGATGTAAAATAGGGTTCACTATAAAAAACAATCTATAGAGGAACTACATGAGGTCTTAAAACATCATTAATATATTGACTTACTAAACGTTAAAGTTTTAAATATTCTGTTATAGGATGAAAATGTGTTGAATTTGTAGTACAATCAACAATGAACCATATTGCATCATTCCTTCTAGGAGTATTTGGTAGGCCCATGGAAAATTACATCGTAATATCATCACATGTCCACTCAGGTATGGGAAGAGGTTGTATAACTCTTCTGGGATGTTTCCTTCCAAATTTCACCTGTTGAAAAACCATACATCCTGACATATAATCAGCATTCTCCCTCTTCGTGTTGTCCCACAAAAAAATTTCCTTCAAATATCTACACATCTTAGTGCTACCATGTTGTAGAGAAAAATTAGAGCTATGAGCATCATCCAACAATTCCCTTTTTAGATCAGGTTTGTCAGGAACACAAAGCCTCTTCACAAATTTTAAAATTTTATATTCATATATGATGTCAATAAATATCCCAACATTCACAAAATTAATTGTGTTTTGGATCTCATCTTCATCAGTCTCATAACTTTTTATCCTTTCTAGTAATGATGGTTTGGGAAACATTTGAAAAGTATTGATGTTTCACCTTCCATGATTATTCCCATATCCATGTTTACTAGATCCATGACCATATGATCCCATTCAACTCTCATCTTGTTCAAAACTTCACATTCCTTTCTTCTCAACACATCTCCCACATTATTTTCCTTCCCTAGGTGGTAGTGTATAGTGATAAAATAATCCTTAAGTAGTTAAATCCATCCTCTTTGCCTCAGGATGAGTTCTTTCTGTGAGAAAATATACTTCAAAATCCTGTGATCGGCATATATCTCATATTTTTCAACATAGAGATATTATCTCAATAACTTCAAAGTAAAGATGATAGCTGATAACTCAAGATCATTATGGGGATAGTGTATTTCATGAATTTTTAGTTTTCTTGATTCATAAGAAATAACTCAATCATTCTACAGAAGGACACAACAATGTCCTTTCATTGAAGAATCATTTGAAATAACAAAGCCATCATTCCCCGATGGTAGAGTCAATATAGGATACTTGAATAATATTCTCTTCAATTATTAAAAACATTCTTCACATTTTTTTCAAACCAAATTTAATTCCTTTAGTTGTGATCTCAGTTAATAGGGTTAGCCAATTGGGAAATATTCTGGGGGAAATGTGGACAATAACCTACTAAACCAATAAAAAAACGTACCTCAGTTACACTTTTTGGTGTTGGAAATTCTTCGATTGCCTCGGTCATTGAAGAATTGATAGAGATTCCATCCTTAGAGACAATATATCCAATAAAAGAAATTTCCTAAATCTGGAATTCACACTTTCTAAACATCCCATATAATTCATTTCTTGTAGGAGTATTTTGAATAGTGTGCAAGTTATTTTCATGATCTTCATAGATTTTGGATTAAACCAAGATATCATCAATAAATACAACTACAAATTCATCAAGATATTTCTAGAAAACTCTATTCATTGTATCGATGAAGATAGAGGGTGAATTAGTTAGTCTAAGAAGAATTACTATAAACTCATAATGCCCATACCTAGTACAAAATTCTATCTTTGTAATGTATTCTTCATTCAGACACAACTGATGATATCCAGAATGAACTTCAATTTTTGAAAATATTGAGATCTATGAATTTTATTGAATAAATCATCAATGAGAGGTAGGGGATACTTTTTCAATATTTTTATTGTATTGATCTCCCTGTAGTCAATGCACAAAATCATAAATCCATTTTTGTTATTAACAAAAAAACTAGGGCTCGCCGTGGAGAAAAACTAGGGAGAATAAATCATTTATTTCTCAATTACACTAGTTGTTTATTTAGTTCCACTAATTCCAATGTGTTCATTCAATAAGGGGTCTTCGATATGGGCCTTGAACCAGGAATTAAATTAATGGAAAACTCAATTTCTCATTTGGGAGGATGTCCAGGTAAATACTTTACAAACACATAAACATATTCTTGCACAATATGTACATCCTCTATTTGAAAATTTCATTCCTCGCCCATTGTTATTTCACTCTCTTCATCCCCAATAATTGAATTTAGTAGAGCTATTGTGGATGGATATAGATAAGAATCAGATGGGGACGTTTTTTCTCTTAAGATAAGTTACTCCTTATATTCATCAAAAATTGTAACCTCATTCTTGTTATAATAAATTTTCGCATCATGGTTAGAAAGACAATCCATACCAAATATTATTTATAATTCAATCATGGTTATGACAAAGAGATCAATAGATAGAGAACTTTTATATTCCCTAATGGGAACTGATACACCAACCATTGTTTCAATGATACTTCTCTTACGAATTTTTATAGAAAATTACATTGTTAAATCAAATTGGAAATATATAATTTTCTTAGAAAACTATGATGATATGAAACAATGAAACGATCTAAAATCAAATCAAGCATTGGATAAATTTTAGGAAACCATTAAATTACTTATCACCACATAATTCGGAGATTCAACCTCAGCATTAGTGATCACATAAGCTTGGCCTTACTCCCTTCGACTTTTCTAAGGTATGTTTCCTTGGATCTTAGGACAATAATTTTCATAATTCCCCATTTACCTACAATTTTAGTATTCATAATTGATAGCCTATTTCATTCCCTTTCAATCATGAGCTTTGTGGCCTTTTTCACTATGCATGTAATATACTCTCATTCCATTCAAGCTAGTACCAGAGTGTTTCTTCCCACATTTACTGCAAGATAGAAATTAAACTTTTCCCTTCTTCCTCTTAAATCCATTTCTAGAGTGTTCAGCAGATCTATCCTTCTCTTGCTTTCCATTAAAGTCGTAAGACTTAGAGAATTCCTTTTATGTCTTGATGGTACTTGAGATAATATCTTCATATGATGTGAATGATTTTAAGAATAATTATTGAAGGAAAAATTGTTTTAACCCATCAAAGAATCGATCAACCTTACTCTTTGGTTTACGTATATAATCTGCTGCAAGGCTTTCTAACATTGTAATGTTTTCCTGATATATTATGACATTCTCATCCTCCTTTTTCCACAGGATCAAAATTTTATTTCCATGTCTTCTCAATGGTCATGACGAAAGTATTTTTCTATGAAATGTTTTTTTAACTCCCTCCATTCCATATTGGATTCTTCTTCATCCTACTTTGTGTTTTGAATTAATGACCACCATTGATCTGCATCTCCTGTGAGGCGATAAACATCCATGAAAACATTTTCCTTTTCACTACTCCCCAAAGAATGAACTATTTTATCTAAGGTGCTTATCCATTGCTCAGAAAAAATGGATTTGTAGTCTCATTTAATGTTGGTGGTGGTTGCCACATGAAGCGGTCTAACATTGATCCTCCGCATTCTGGATCAGGGTACTCCATAAAATTATGGTTTTTATTCATAACCTGAGTGAGCTATCCCATTATGCTTATAAGTTATTCATCACTAGTTTCATCACCAGCTCCATAATAATTATCTCAAGTAGATGGTAAATCCCAACATGGAATACATGAATTGATACAGTTTTCATTCCTTCAATTGTGTGTCATTTCTAAACAATGGAATACACTAGATTAGTTTATGATTCGCAATACATAATTCCAAACTATTAAAATACTTAACATAAATTTAATAGTTTATTCATATAATCTATAATCATAACAAATTGTTTTCTTTGAGGAAGTATTTACTCAAAAATCATTCATTATAGTTTGTAAAGAAAATTTGAATTATACTAATCATATCCTATTGGAGTGTCGTAACCAGGAGTGCAACAAGGATTGTTGTCTTGTATCAGGATAACTTAGTTCAAGCACGAAACACCTAGTTAGAGTTTTGACTCCTAGGTACATCTGGTAATTAGGGGCCTCTACCTGCTTGTATCATGAAATGGATGTATTTCTTAGAAAATTCACAAAATATCAACATTACATAAAATATAGTATGTTCTTGTTCATTAATATGAACGGTCTATTTTAGTGTAATAGTCTCGAATCATAATTTTTCTAAATCTAGTTGTCATGGTTTTTACTAAACTTTCTCTCAAACAAACAGTAACGCCCCGACCCTAGTTACCAAGATTTGGTGCATTACTACATAACATTACCATGATACCAAGAGATCATGTCTTGAAAGACTTATTAGTTTAGTAGCCTTGGAAGTGCTAGATACATACATAAGTTTTACATTACCTCATGAAATGGAAAAAAACAAAAAAATTGTGTCCCCTTTAAACACAATCATTTCCCTTATCCTATTCTTTTAGATATATCATAATATGATTCTTCGCATCATAGGAAAAATTAAACATAGAAAGGGGTCATCTCAGATGCTTAGTAAGGATAACAATATAGGGGAAACTATCACAAATAAGAGTAAACATTTAAGGAAATGTATAAGACTAAAACACAATCCTTTTAAACATAAAATGCATCATAATATGGAAAATATAAATCGAATAATTCAATTTACTTATTCAAACAGATATTCTACTAATTGAATAATCACATGTAATATCAATAGAAAATTTCATAATAGTGGAATGCATAATTTTAGACATCATAAACACATAGTCAAGTCCTCGTTCCAATAGTACAATAAGAATTTTTCAAGGCCTTGAGCCAAGAAACTGGTTTATCTTATGAGACTTATTGATGCATCGAGGAGCAATAGCGGGCTCTACCCGTCACATACTAAGTCCAATGCATTCCTCATATGAAAGGGTTGAAACATAACAAAACCATTCGTATTAAAACTTGCATATGGAATGATAATAATTTAACCATAAACATTGAATGATATGAAAAAAACACATCCCTAGTCAAAAATATCACAAAACCATCAATATAATATGGAATATTTTATCATAAAAAATCAACTTCGAATAAGCGTAAAATCCATTGAAAGATGTTGACATAGATGAAATGAGAACTATTTGAGAGAAATATCACTTACTATTTTCAAATCATTTATTAGTCTCATAATAATTAAAGAAAACATTTATTTTGAAAATATTCTTATAATCTTGTATGGTAAGCTTCAAATGTGTTATAATAGTGGAAAATTTCCACACTTTCCGTATAAGATTAAAAAACATTCTCTCCATTATATTGTGAAAAAGGTCGTAAAGGACATTGTTTGGAAAATGACATAATGATTCCTTTATAAACATTTTATAAAAAGTTAAAAAGGGTATAAATTACTCTAACTCATAGTATAGGAAATAGTAAAAATGTTGTGAAATATATTTCTAATAAACACAGAAGGGGATGATAATGAAGTCCTAGTATATACTCACGTATAAACTACCGTGGATAATGAATTGATTGTAGATTTAAGACGTACCTTGAAATTTTACATTATCATGGGTATGTTGAACTCCTGTATAATAGTTAAATTGTTTTTATTAAATTATACAAGAACCACATACATAAATATTATATCATATATGATCTTTTAATATAGTTTTTTGAATAATATTTTAGTATTATAATTGTTTCGGGTGTTAACTAATTTGTTTTAGTTTATATGCATTGTTATGTATTTCGTTTTTGTTATGGATAAAATGTATTTTATTAATATAAATAATGATATTACATTCTTAAACATTATTTTTAAACATAAAATGAAAATTATTCATGAATGGTTATGATGGGGAATAAATCAAATCGTGTTCGTGGAGACGGTAATCCGTACATATGCATGAGCGACAATACCATTCTATTTATAGAGAAATAATTTGTAATTGGATGGAATATCATATATAAAGAATCATTAACATGTTAAATTTATTAACTTCACCAATTATACAAATTTTTATACCCATCCAAATAATGAAGTGTGGAATAACAAACTACACCACGATGTGGGGACAATAAGTTGTACGTACACACGTATGGTGACTTTTTCATTCATAGGATGGATAGAATAATGTATATTGTTGTCTCATATATATAATAACATCCCAGTAAGTATAGTGTACTTGAGATTTTATTTTGGTATGGAAACACCAAAGAAAGAAGAAGTGGAAGACGAAAAGAACATTGAAAAAGGTGATGAAATTATTACCTCTTTTTCGGGTGCATCATTTTGATTTGACCAAAAGGGATCCTTATATTGGATTCTGATCGAATTAAGTCCTCTAGGATTCAATTCGAGTAGTTGGTATGATATTTGATGAGTTTTTGGCCGAGCCAAATGTCTTTGGAGGTTTGATATTTTGAGAAGGGGATGTACCCTTTTATAAGAGAGGTGAGGGTCACTTTGGGAAAAGATCGAAATATTATTTTAATATACAGTATTATTTGATTTATAATAGCTCTTAAAGGATTTATTTAGATCCTAAGGTGGGGATGGGTAGATATCCTCTCATCCAATAGGTTTTGACATAGGTTTACACTACCATATTAATCTTATCTCTTTGATTTAAATCTAAGTCAAATAGTTTAACTTTTACCGTATATTCTTGTATTATTATAAAAAATGGTTAATAAACATACTATAAAAAGTAAATAGAACCCCATGTGGTTCATTATTGACATATCTATCCATTTTTAAGTCTTTTTTCTTATCCTTATATTTTTAGGAATGTTATATCAATTAATAATATATTATTTGTTTTAAAAACACATTTACATCAATTTAGACTCTATTTAGTATTTGGTTTTTTTGAAAGTAAAAAAAACATGATTACTTCGAAAAAATTAAATTAAATAAATACTAATTTGTCATGTTAAACTATAATATTTTTTTAATGCATCAAAAGTCTCAATTTATATTTATTTGTATTTTTATAATACCACTATTTTAATCTTTCATTAATAAGTTAAAATTGTATCATCATTGTGTCATAATTAAATTTAATTATTTAATTTCTAAAAATTATAAAAAAATACCATTATTTAGGATATATTTTTATATTTATAATGAATATTTATATTCACATTTATCTTATGTAAAACCCTATATTAAAAATGTTTTCATTATGAAAATGTGTATTTAACACTTTTAACTCTTCTTTAAATAGAATAAAAATAAATGTTCTAAACTAATCCAAGTGGATCAAAGAGGATCATATTTTATTCCTAAGGTTTATTTTGGGCGAAATAAACTTATCCAATAGAATTATAACACGTTTTCGGATAAATATAATATCATTTTTACCTTTATTTAACCTATTTACTTTTAATCGTGGTAAATAAAATTCAAAATATACTATTCACAAAAAATAATTTTCATCTTATTGAAGCATATTTTACATAATGATGTCAACCGTGTCTCTTGGATCTTTAAAATTCAATTCATAGAAGAAGTAATATTACATTTTATGCAAATTTTCAAATGTTCCTAGAAGATGGATTAAAGATGTTAAAAAGTTCAATAAACTTTTATACATCTAATCTTATTATAAAATGACTCCAATGAATTAAATTGAACTAATATATGTATTAAGTGTCTATTTTTACATAATATAAAATAATAAAAATAAATAATTATTTAAATAAAAAGTTGTTTTTAAACAATAATGCAGTGTTCTTCACTATTCATCAAAAAATTGCATGTTTTCAGAAAAATACCAAAAATTCCCCCTAATAATATTTTGATATTTGGAATCCAAAATTGATGTCCAATTTGAAAAATAAAATTTATAAAATATCAACAAGTGGGTATTAGTATTCATAATGGCTAGTTTGATTGGTCATGGTTGGCAGGAAGTTGAAGTTGCGTACAACGAAAGCTATTGTATTATACAAAGAGAAATGTACCATGGTAGTTTGGGGTGTTACATAGCCTATTTTGTTGTTAAAATTTTAGGTTTTTATAAATTATAGATCATTTAATAATCTATTATTTATTTCAATATCACATTAATGTAAATTTTCAAATGATTCATTACATTAAATTTTAAGATGTATCATTACACTAGATAACGTTGAACAGAATAAGTTAATTCATCCCTAATATATCAATTTAATGTATAATTTTTGGTGTGATATTAATTTTGTAAAATAATATTTTTATGAATATTTTTAGTATCATTCATTTGATATTTCTATTGGTTTAAATATTTTTTCATCATCATTGTGAATTACATTATGTTTATTATTTGATACCAAAAAATTAAAAATAAATTACCATAAATAATAAAAAACTTTAACCTTCCATATAGTACTTATATTTGAATATATCTTCAAGTTAATCACATATTAAAATAGTTAAATTGTTCAAAAAACTAACACATAATTTTCTTTTAATTAAAATAAAATATTATAAATGGATTAAGGTCATATAATTGGGTCCAAGAGATCAGAAAATCATCTCAAAGATGATTTTGGTTGACTATATCTCATCAAATAAAATTAAGTTTTGTTTTTTTGTAATTTTATAATATTTATAATATTATTTTTACACATATTTACATAATTTAAAATCATTCATGGTAATTAAAAAAATTAATGTTTCTATTCATATTCTCCAAAAATAAAAGGGACCTATTTAATTAAATAGGTGCATCTTATGTTGTCACCAAAAAATAGTATTTCGAATAAGATGACATTAGTGGGTAGTTAGAACCATGACATGGAAGAGAAATATAACTATCATGTTATTATTGATAATAATATGAAAAATGGTCATTATAAATTTAATCACCACTAATCCATAAATTTATGATCAATTAAAATACCATTGAATTATCAAAATGAAAAGTAAACAGATTATGTTTTTGTTCCAAAATATTTTTCCATAGAGTTTATTTAATCAATATTATATTAAGATACGTAGTAGATATATAAAACATTGTTTACTATTTTCCATTTCATGATCTAAAGATCATCCTTTAGATGTGATTTGATATATTTTCACTTTATTTTGTAGACCTCGAGATGGATTTTCAAGATGAATTTTTTTATTCATGAAGAATATTTAATGAATCATAGGTAAAAAACAATTCATAGATTCATTAAATGTTTAATGAAACAAAAGTGGTCATCAAATTATATCCAATAAATCATAATTTAACCACAAATAATAATATCCAATTTTCAAATAAATCCATTCCATCATTAATAATCATCTAAAATACATCTGTCCAAATTCCCATTCCAAAAAGGTATCTAAATTGAAAAAAAAAATATTAACATTAGATTTAGAATACAACATAACATATCTCTAATTTTCACATACCATTTAATTTAATACCTTTATCCCCTTTAAACCTTATTGAAAACATCTGTGATTCAATTAATAAAATAAAAGTTATATTTCATAAATCAGAACATGAAGTAATCTTAGAAAAGAAAACATAAAAAATCATATCACTAACCACATTCAAAAGTCTCTAATACTATAACAATAAAATATCCCTCTCATTAGTATGTCTACATCAATAATCTATTTAGGGTTATCTTTAATCAATCATGTGTTTTCCAAAAGATATAATTTATACTAAATCACTTTTCCAAGTCAACAGTATAATTTAACATATTCAATTAAATCCTTAAATTAGCATTATTGTAGTGCAATCATTATATATCTCATGATTATTATAACTATAATATCCTTGAAAAAATAATTTTAAAACATATTTCTTCAATACAATCAAAATAATGTAAATCATTCTTTTTCAACTATGGTAAGAACATAATATTGACATTGATCACATTTCTTCTTCTGAACAATAATTCATTAACACATGGGTAATTTTTCTCCATAGATCCCCATTTTAATATACTTGAAATATTATGCATTTATAGATTCTTTATATCACTTTAAATAATGATACTAGTGACGTTTCTCCCGATACATTTTAGAAAATATCATCCCCTTTAGCCAAGAACAAGGTAGATTCTTTATTCAATTATCAAAGATACCTTTTCCCCTTTATTTAACTCTCCCTCTCCATACTTATCTTTTTCTAATTATCTCCATTACATTAATAATAATTAGTATAACAACCCATCTTATTATTACACATTAACAATCTATTTATTATATTAAATTACACTTAATACGACTCAAAATATTGATAAGTGTAGTTTCATTTTGAAATAGGCGCATAAAATAAAATTTCGAAAATTGGATAAAAATGTTATTAAATACATATGTAATTGTCCTTATTAAATTTTTTTTAGCATACTCAAAATACTATTTTTAAATTAAAACTACATAGGATAACATAGGGATATAAATAAGAAAGTGGTTAACTATAAAGCACTACAAGGGAATAAAAATTTAATAACATTAAGTAGATAATACAGGTTAGTAAATAGGTATGTCATGGATGAATAAAATGGGTAAGAATTATAAACATGAATAAAGGGAGATGATATAGCATCATAATCATTGAATGTGAAATTTGGGTAAACATAAAATTCTGAATCACAAACATTGGTAAAGGATTTACCACTAAGACCTTATAGTGGACAAATTCTTATAAATGAATCATGTGAACCATTATCTGAAAATTATGTATCATGATACTAAACATTACCCAATGAATTATAGTTAAATCTATCTACACCCATTATTTACACATCATTCTCATGCTTATGTGTTCGAAAAATATCCTAAAACATGGATCCATACATAACCATAATTTATTCCATAGTTAATGAGTTTCATATACTTATATGTAAGTCCCAAATGAATATAACATCTTAAATAATGTGAACACTATTGTATGAATTGGGTATGGTATTCACTACATAATTGTTTTTTCATGGAAAAGAGTGGTGAAATTTTGGTAGGATAACAACGTCACATAATGATTGTAAAATGGTTTCATGAATGAGAAACTTGTATATCATCATGTAAAAATAAATTGAAAAGTAATAGGGGCATGTAAAATCATAACCCAACATTATAAATTATTAAATATAAGTCATAATGTAATGATGAAACATGGATATAGAAAGGAGTCATAACTCTATTTCGACTTGGTAATGGGTGTGCATAAAGGATCAAAAGAGGATTAATATGATTAAAAGGGGTAAATATCATATAGAAATCAAAAGGAATGTTTGTGGACTGTTTAATAACATATAACAATATGAAAAAATTGAAATTAATATCCATTTCCTAAATGATATTCTTGAATAAAAAGGAGAGTGGAAGATGCCATACAAAATTTCAGTATTGTAACATGTATAAATAATGTATCACAAAAGGATTAATTAGAGATAATGTATTCTCAAATTATTTATATATAAAATGGAATGTAATTGTAATATGTGATAACATATACCAATATAATAAAGATGATATTTAGAGACATAACATAAAGAAGTTCTTCATAAAATGTGGAGTGTTATACATTCCTTAATGAATTCTGGTATAGTAATGACTTGGGTATGGGTAAAAATGAGAATGGTATAATAAACTATAATTCATAAAAATTAATTTAACAGTAATGGAATGATTATAAATGTGTTATGATATAAAAAATAAGAATTTTAATTTCAAAGAATGTTCTTGAAATAAAAGAAGGAGATAAAGGTGAGGATCCCTTATTTGAGTGTGTGACGCCAAAGGAATGGGGGATTCATGAAAGATTGGGGGAATATTTAAAGGACAATAGAATGTTTTGATATGTTTTATTTCATGATCCAAGAAGTTTAATTGTTGAGAAATGAGAGCTTGTGTGGATTTATATAGAAAAGAGGGGGATTTATTTGTTATTTTGGTTTTGGACTCTAAATAATAAAATATCCAAACCCACAAAACATACCATGGTTTTTTAAAATGGTTTTTACAAAAGGGGATTGATCTTTATTATTTTGGGAGCCCAAGGTCTGTATATATTAAAATATTAACCCTGTTGATATATAGTTGAGTCACACTTTTAAGGAAATGATTTTAAAATCATAAAATATACTATATTTTTTGTAGGATTTATAATGCATTTAAAAAAATAAAAAAACATAAAATCATATCATTTTAAAGTTAAAATAAATATTTGGACTTAGGACCACATTTATATTGCTTATTACATCACTTTTGGGTGATTGTTTTTCCATAAAATATAAATTATATTTATATTGTATTTAATTTTCACAGAACAATTCGGTTATCTTAGAAAATTATTAAAGGTTCATCATTGGATAATGTCGATGTCTTGATTCTAATAAAATATTTATTTTAACTAAATAATTTTCTAAATATGTTAATTTTTATATTCAAAATAAAAAGGTTATTTATTGAAAATGATGGGTTTTTTACAATAACATTTCTTAATCTCTTATAAAAATATCATTTGACATTATAAAAATTATATTATCTTTTATTTTTATTTAAATTATTTTAATAATAATATATAATTAATATATTATTTATTTAAAAAATTAATTAATTCATAAAAATATATTTCCTAATTGAATTTGATTATTTAACAAAAAAAAATTTTATAAAATCAAAATAAAAAAATTATAAAAAGTAAAAATAATACGATTGATGTATATTCATTATTGGATAAAAAATAATTTAAACACTAATATTTATAGATACTTATTTTATATCACATTAACAAACAAGAAAACTCTCTAGGGTTACGGTGTGTGATGTTGGGAGTTACATGGGGTGGTTCAGTGAACATGTTTTGGGTTGTGATCTCGATGATCTTGAAATTCTCCCATAAATAAGTTCACTCATGCTTAAGTTGTGGACTATTATATTAGGCTTGGTCAATAGAAAATAAAATAAATTGCATCCCTTTTAGATACTCTTATAATTGAGCTTCATAGGGTATGATCCTACTGGTTGAGTTCATCAGTTCCATTGTCTGTGATAATTGGATTTTTTAAAATCCAATATTTACTGTAATCTTATGATCATTGTTATATGGATATTTTATCAATGGTAATAATTATTAATGGTCAATTAATTTTAATTTTATATAATAAAAAATAAGATCATGTGTTTTCTATTACCATTTTACTTAATAATACATTAAATTAAATTGAATGAAAAATTTTATTTATAAGAGCTAGGGTTGTTAGAATATTCCTTAAATAAATAAGTATTCACTCCAAATTTTCATTTTACATACTATAACAGATAAAGGTAACTTCACTTCATCAAATTCTTTAGTTACCAAATTTCTTATTCATACATTTGGTTTCCCCCAAACACACTAACTTTGGGTATTTTCTTATTTCATGGACATTATTCTCTATGATCTAATATTTTCACCGGATGACCCTAATATGAAAGTTCATTCTCCAATGGTACCACCTCTGGATTGAATACAAGTGATGGTTCTGGTAGGTACCCCCTCTAGAGGGATACAATGAATATATCATGTACTCGAGATATGTTTGTTTGAGTTCTAGTCGATATGACACTGCTCTAATTCGATGAAGGATCTCAAAAGGGCCGATTTACTAGGGAATAATTTTTCCTTCTTCTAAAGTCTCATCACTTTCAATTATAGAGATATACAGAGGAATTCCATGTCTCCAACATCATACCAAAGGTTTCCAAAATTATTATCATGATATATCTTCTTTTAAATCTGAGTATATTTGATGTTATGCAGAATGGTCATAATATTTTTTTCCATTTCCATGACCATTTAAGGACTTAGGAATTTTTGTTCCCCAACATCATCCTAGGAGGAAGGTGTTTTGCACTACTAACCATAATGGGCTTAAAGAGGTGGAATTTGGATGGTCCAGTGGAAACTATTTTTTATGGGAACTCAACCAAAGGTAGATGTTTGTCCCATCCTCCACTGAATTAAATATAACATTCCCACAATATGTCTTAAAATGTTTGAATTTTTTACTGAGATTGGTCATCATTTTGAGGATGAGAGGCTGTACTAAAGTTTAGTTCATTGTTTAATGCATTTTGGAGAATCTTCTAGATATTGTCGTTGAATCTTGGATCATGATCGGATAGCGTAGATAACGGTACCCTATAAATCCTCACAACTTCTATGATGTATATCTATGAAACATGATATAGAGAGAAATAATCCCAGATTATGAAATAGTGATTTGTATTTTTTTGACAGTCCACAATCAACCATATATAATTATTTACATTTAATGTCTTCTAATGTCTAGTGACAATGTCCATGGTGATGATCTACAATTTCCATGTTGGTATTGGAAATGTTTGCATCATCCATATATACTTCTTATTTTCATCCTTCACTAGAAGACATACAAGGCACTTTGATGTATATTCTGTGATCTCCTTCTTCATTTTGTCCCACCAATATAACTCTCAGAGAACTCGATACATCATTGAGTTTCTTGGGTGAATTTCAAATGACATACTATGTTCATCTTTTAAAATATCATAATTCAACATTGGATTTTATGGAACATAGAGTATTGGCCCACAACTCACCATTTCTTCTTCATTAATAATGAACTCCAAAGAATTCCCTTTTCATATAGATTTCACATGTTTTTGAAATCCCACATCATGTTTTTTGTTATCCATTATCTGTTCTATATGATATAGTAGAAAAAATTTGAAAGGATTTGTGATGTTCTTTTATGATTCCAATGTCCGTACTTTCCAAATATAATAAGATAAGACCCCTCTCAATTATTATCAATGATAAAATTGCTAGATCGTTTCTACATAGATCATCATCCACTTTATTTTCATTCAAAAGATGATAATGAATTGAGATTTAATGGTCCCTGGTCATCTCTATCCATAATCATTAGTTCATATTATTATATTTATATGTGATTATATATTTGAGGCTATTGTGGTCAGTATATATATCAAATTTCAATTAATAGAGATAACATCACCATTTTTTCCATGAAAAGATCATGTATTTCAACTTCCTATAATTTTTGGGATAGTTTCCCTCCTAATTGTTTCAACTACCATGAGGCATAGATAATCAAATTTTAGTTATTCTATAACAAAAATCCTAATCCCTTCTTCGAGGAATCATTGATACCATAAAAAGTTCTCTACTTGTGGGTAGTGTGAGTAGAGGTGCAGTGATAAGGAACATTTTTAACTCCATAAAGCTTTCTTCATATTCACCATTAAAAGGAAAATTTACTACCATCCATGTTAGATTGGTAATAGGGTCTGACCATCATGATAAATTTATCAAAATTTATGTGATATTACCCAGTTAACCTATGGAAACTACATATATTTTTCACAGATGTTGGCCTTAGTTATCCTTTGATTTATTTTTTCATTAATTGATACACAAATATCCCATTTATTATGATGATACACCCCATGAATTATACATCCTTCAACCATATCTCAAAGTTGTTGTACTTGGTATAAACCTTCTTCTTTCAGAATGTCATTAGAACAATGTTCATTTTCTCCTCATTCCCCTCCTTTATTTTAATGTATATTAGAATATCATCTACGAATACTACCACAAAATTTTCAAGTTAATCACTAATTATTTTATTCATAAATTCTATGATTATTATTGGATAATTACGATGTTTTAATAGAATCATGATAAACTCATAGTGCTCATAACTTATATGAAAATAGATACTGGGGATATCTACCTTCTTCACTATTTCTTTATAATATCCCGGGAGTGGATCCACCATGGAGAATTATTGTTCTCAACATAGCTGATCGAAAATTTCATCAATACAAGGTAAATGATACTTTTTCTTTATTGAGATATTTTTTAGATAATTATAATTAATGAAAATGTTCATTCACACATCCTTCATCTTGACGAATAGGACTTGTGGACACCATAGTGATGCAACTGTGCATATAAACCATTTATCCAAATTCTCTTATAGTTGTTTATTAAGGTCATCATGTTCCAAAAAATCCATATTATAAGGAATATTGGATACTAGAAATTACTCATGTATAAGCTCTATTGAAAATTAATCCTGTCATCTAGGAAGAATATAAGAAAATTCCTTTGGAAACATCTGTTTATTCCGTCATAATATGAATTTCTTAGAGGGTAGTTCTTTCCTTAAAATCTATAATTCGAGATTGATATGCATGTTCATAGAGTAATAACATAAATTCTTTAGATCTTGGTGTTATAGAATATTCATCTGACTCCATGCACTTGTATAGAATCAGAGGACGATTTTCAAAATGGAGAGTGATTTTCATCTCATGAAAATTTATGTCAGATATCTACAATAAAATTAAATTGATGCCCAACGTATCATAATATTAAAGCAGAGAATGTATGAAAAGTTTTTCTAGGATGTTTATTCCAAAAATCTGGATAGAGGAGGAGTTATATAAATGGGATGAATAATGTTTAAATCTTCCATTTTTACTCACATGTCTTCTTCCATGCCTTTTGGTGGTCTATATATTTTTCTAGAAAACATTCATAATATTAATGAATATGTAGAACCAGAATCAAAAAGTAAATTCTCTATTATTGAATGAATAATTTTCATAAATGTCGCCACTTCATTTTTGTGATTCGCTTCTGCTATAGTGATGGAAAAATATCACCCTAACTATATTGGATTTTTTTGGTTTCCTCAGAAAACCATTTTTTTAAGTAATTAGTTTTTATTGTTCCCCTGTTCCTTGTAGTTTTAGAAATAAAAAACGTTATGAGGGTTTATTGGTTCATTTATTTCATCCATTACATTAGCTGGTTTCTTCTATCCTTAATTATTAGCTCTGTGACCATGCTTCATGCACCTAAAACATTACTTCATCCCCATTAGGAAATTTCTGGGTTCCTCCTTCCACACCATTGACATGTTTGTTACTGAAATTTATTATAATAATTAAATTTATCCATCATCACGCTGTAATTAGAATCTACTTTCTACTTCTAATGGCGGCGATACCCTTGAGTTCCAACATTCCCCGTTTAAAATTTGAGGTAACATCATAAAATGTTTTCATAGGAGTCAATGTAACATATAAATATGTCTTTTTATAGACTAGGTGATACCCCACAAGATATTTTTCCAAAAAACAATTTAGGTGTAACCGGAAAATAATAAGAATATCATGCATGTTTATTAATGTTTTTATTGTACACCTAAATAGATTAATTTAATATTTACATGGGTGCCTAGAAATACACTTCCATTTTATTAAGGAGAGTGTGAGGATATAAATTATGAAAAAAAAATTTCCATAATTTCATTCACAACATTGCATCGATATCTTCCTCATGCTTCATTTTCTTGATCAATTACCATTACTGATCACAGTATTTATCCATATGATAAAAAAATGAACCCTCTCATAATAAATACATTGATGGATTGAAAAGATCTTCTCAATTGATTTTATCCATAATTCCATGATTATGGGATTATATTATCTATTTAATGTTTGAGGATAGTTTCACATGAAGATCCCGATTAAGTTTTTTCACTCATATGGGGGGTTTTGGAACTCCTCAAAATAAAAGTTTCTATTCAAAACCTGATTCAGCTAAGTGTGTATCGTGCCAATGTTTAGAATTCCTACTCCCAACATATTGGGCTTCTAGTTAGGGAAATCGTCACATTTCCCATCACATTGATTGTTTACCCAATTCCTAATATTTTTTCAATGGTTTATAATGAATGGGAAATTTTGGAGGATTATTTTATACTTTAAAACACATAAAAAAGAATCCAATGACCATAAAGGGATTGTTTGTAATAAAATTTATCTTATAATATTATGATTTTGTGGGAGTCAATCTATGTTATCAATCAAATGTTTCTTAATATATATTCATAAGGGAGTTTTTTTCATTAATAATTGTTTTTAATTGGGATATTAATTAACAAAGGAATATCCCCTTGGTGTTTCAATCAAATTTCAATGTAAGGCCCACTGTCATGAACCATGTTCCCCTGATTCAGGCCCAAAAAACCTTGTCAGAGGCTTTACTCCTATGTAAA
Organism: Viscum album; assembly: GCA_963277665.1. Taxonomy (NCBI): domain Eukaryota; kingdom Viridiplantae; phylum Streptophyta; class Magnoliopsida; order Santalales; family Viscaceae; genus Viscum; species Viscum album. Next base: position 121,557,733 of record OY728161.1, on the reverse strand, counting down.
TCTGTGTGAGAACCACATCCACTTGTATAATCAAGACGTAATATTATTTTCTTGAAAAACCACATAATCTATAATTTTCAAAAAATTTGATGTTTTCATATATTTATTATTGTCCCTATGAATTTTTATATAGTTCTGAAATCCTAATCTCAAAAAACTATTATTTTAAACTGATTCCAACTATAACAACCCTACTCTTAATTATTCATTAATACATAATTTATTAAATAAAATTACACATAATAAAAACCAAAAGATTAATAATTATAGTGTATTTGCGAATTAGTTACATAACATAACATCTAGAATATTGGATACAACAACATTATTAAAATCTTCCATAACATGTTTTATTGAAAACTTATTTCACATACTAAAAATAATCCTTAAATCATGAAACCACATTGGATAACATATGGACATGCATAAGAAAAGGGTGATATATAAATCCCTGTAAGGGAATAAACAAGTAATAAAATGAAGTGAATAATACAGGGTAAACAATAGTTATTTAAAGTAGGCATAAAAAGGGTAGGAATAATGATCATGAACAATGAGACATTATATAGAATGATCATCCGAACAAGGAAAATGTGTAAACATCTTAAAATAATGAATCATAAAACTAGGTCAAGGATAAAAAAACCAAAAATCCTGGTGGATAGTTTCCAATAATTTAATAAAGTACACCCCTTCCTAACATAACATATCATGATTATAATCATTACCCAATGTATTAGAGCTCTATCTAGGTTCACCCATCATGTACATTTAATTCCATTTCTTAAGTGTTCCACATAAATAACAAAACTAAATTTTTTTCATCATAATAATTTTTATATTACTATGTAGTTTGGAATAAATATATGTAATCCCATAATAAAAGTTATATATTCATAAATGTGAACACTGTTGATAATAAAATTTGTGTGGTATTTACAAAAAAATTCTTTGGTCATGGAAGATAGTGGTGAAATTTCAGCAACATAATGGTGTCACATAAAGAATTGTAGAAATGGGACGATGAGAATGAAAGAGTTAACTCATAAAATATAAATAAAATGGGAATTAATACATATATAGAAAAATATATCCCAACAATACAAATTTGGAAATATATGTTGCAAGTTAATGAGAAACATGAATAATGAAAATAGCCCTAACTATATTTATGTATGGAAACAAGTGTGAATAAGGGAACAAATGAGTATTAATTTGGGTGAATGAGGTATATTATAATTTATAAAAAAATTAAATTCTGTGTGATATGTAAGAAAATAACACAATTTGAACAAATTGATATTAATAAGAATAATGTAAAAAGAAGTGCTCGAATTAAATAGAGAGTGTAAGATCTCTTATAAACTTTCAGCATAGTAATAATTGTTAATAAAGGACCACTAAATGAATAATGATAGTTAAATGAATAAAAATTTATTTACAAAAAAAATTCAATGTAAAGGGAATATGTAAGATCATATCCCAACATAATCAAAAGGGAAATTTAGTGACCTAGGAAAGGAAGTGCTTCAAAAATGATAATAGTTAACGATTTCTTATGAAATATCAGCATATTAACTTCATAGGTAAGGATTACAAAGATAGGGGTCAAATGATCCCTCATTAATATAATCTAAATTAAATAGTAAGGTAATTATTATAAATTAATTACTATATAAAAAATTAATATTGAGAAGACAAATTTCAAATAATTTGTTTGGATTGAAAGGGGGAGACGAATGTGAGGATCCTTTACAAGAGTGTTTGACTCCAAAGGCTAGGGGGATTTTTGAGAGATTTGGGGGTATTGGGAGGACTATTGGGAGTGGTGGGATGAGTTCGGACATGCTTCTTGGAGTTAGAGTGTAGAGAAATGGGATATTAGTTGGGGTTATATATGAGAACAGAAGGATTTCATTATTATTTTGGGTTTGGACACAACATAATAAAATTCCCTAAACCAAACACCATCACAAGGTTTTTTACCTTGGTTTCTAACAAAGGGCTGTGATTTTTATTAATTTATGAGGAGAATTTCCTATATTACTCAAATATTACCCATGGTGATGTGGAGGTGAGTCCCACACTTAAAGAAATGATTTTTAAGTCATAAAATATATTATAACTCTTCGAGGATTCATAATGTATTTAAAAAATAAATAAAATAAACTTATAATCAAATTATATTAAATTTAACTCATATATTTGTCCACTTATCCAATTTATATTACTTATTACATCAGTTTTGGGTCATTTTGATTTCATAAAACACAATGTCTATTTATGTGGAATTTAATTTTTACTTAAAAATTTGGTTTTGTTAAATAATTAAGAAAAACCAAAAGTTGGTTAATTTAAACATCATGTTTCCAAAAATAAAGTTCATTGTATCTAAATAATTATATAAATATGTGAATTTTAACATCTAAAATAAAAAAAAAGATATTTATCTAATATGATGGGTTTTTAACAATAATTTTTTTTGCCCTTAAAAAAATTACATATAACTTAATTAAAATTATATGATAATTTATATTTTATAAAATTTAATTAATAATAATATTTTATAAAAATATTATTTCTCTAAAAAATAAATTAATTCATAAAAATATTTTTCTTAATTTAATTTTAATATTAACCAAAAATATTATATGTGTTTCATTGAATAAAAAATTATAAGTTAATAATAATATGATTGAAATATATTCAATATTCTATAAAAAATAATATAAAAACTCATATTTCTAGGGTATTTATACACATAAAATAAATAATATAGTAGATTCAGAAAGGGTATCATGCGTGATGGTGGGACATTCATAGGGCGTTTTCATGAAAATGGTTTGTGTTGTGATATTGATGATCTTTAAATTCTCCCGTAAACAGTTTAAATCACAATTTAGTTGTTGGATCTCATCCTAGTATTGGTAAAGGGAAAATCCCATTAATGATATCTCCCTAGAAAGATTTAATTAATTGGATTCCTATTGTTTGATCCTACTGGTTGCGGCTATCACATCCTTTTTCCATGGAAATTTTATTTTTAAATCCTAGTATTTATTATAATCATATGATCACTATTAAAAGACTATATTATCATTGATAGTGATTCCTAGTGGTCAAATAAAACCCATTGGATATAATAAAAAAAATAAGTTCATTTATTTTTGATAACCATATTATATAATAATGCATTTAATTAAATTTTAAGGAATAATTTATTTATAATAGTTCCAGTCATTTTACCTAGAGAATTCATTCAATGTCTTAATAACACGTGAAATCATGTCAACAAATGATGAGAACATTAGGAAGAATAGTTACCTATGGTGAAATGGTCTTAACCCACCAAAAGTTGAACAATATTTCTCAATGGACTATATATTAAATCTCTAACATTTCATAATATCATTATGATGTTATCCACATAATTTAAAACATTCTCATCCTACTATTAAATCATACATAGATGTTACGAATCCATATCATCTAGCTATTCATGAGGAAAATATTTTTCTATAAAATGTTCCTTAAAATCCTTCAATTCTATTTTTTCTATTTCCTCCTCCTACTTTGTTTTTTGAATAAATAACAACCATTGATCTTCATGTCTTTAAGATTGATAAAATTCAATGAAAATCATATCTATTTAGTTAATTCCCAATGAAAAAGATATTTTTTATCAGTAACTTATCCATTTCATAGAAAAAAATGGATATGTAGACTTGTTGACTGATGGGGGCTGTTGTTTCATGAAGTGGTCTGACATTTTCCCGCTACATTGTGAATCAAGATTCATTATATAGGTAAGGTCATTTTTTAAAACATGATTTAGTTTTCCCAATATAGTTTTAAGTTGTACAACACCAGTTGCAAGTAAACCTCGAACATCATTATCTGGCATTAGGGGAATCCATACATTGATTGTGTGTATTGATAAAGTTTAATTCATTCTACAAGGTCCCATTTCTATATAATTAAATATACTATATTAGGTTATGAATCATAAAGCATAATTTATAATTGTTAAACACATAGCATAAATTAAAAATTTCTATATAACTAATCTAAAAATCATAAGCATGATTATATTGGGAATATTATCAAAATCCATTTTGGGGTTACATTTCCCTAATATATATTTTTCCAAATCTTGTTTACAATGATTCTTATAAACATTCTATAATACCATATGTAAAGACCCAGACCCTTGTAGCCCATAACTGGTTGTTAAATTATTACATTACATCTAAGTATAATAAATCATATCCCAATAAATATAATAGTTTCGTTGTTTTAGAAAACTATATACATACCTGAATCATATATTGAAACTAAAAAAATACATCAATGTAATCATCTTTATAATACCATTATTTTAATAGATCATCCCTACATAGTCAATCATAAATCACTTCCTAGGATCCATGGGAAAATTAAAACAAAACAATAGAGCGATCATAGATGCTCAATAAAACTATTTATATAGTGGAATATAACATAAAAACAATTATGAAAATGTATTTAACAAATACAGATGCCATTCAATCCAAAAATTGATCATAATATGGCCAGATCAAAAGATGATCGAATAATTCCATATAAACAATCCCATTAGATTTAAAAACTATCTTTGGAAATAATAATAACTATATAATAATATATAAATAAATAACTATTCAGATAATTATAGAACACATAATTTTGGACATTGAAAAATTACCATAAAGTCCCCAGACAAGACATCTAAAAATTAATGGGAAATGTCTCGGCTAAATCCAAATCAGGTATCTCCCACGAGACCTATCAATGCATCTGGGGGATATTTTGGGCCCTAAACCTTACTTACTATGTCCTATTAATTCCTATAATTAATTTCCTAAAACATAAAAAATATATACATATGAAATTTATATATCATTCTCCAATCAGATAACATATTCACTAAACATTACAATTGTTATGGCTAATATTATTAAAATAACATGTCCACATTCCAAAAAATCATAATCTATTTTATATAATCTAGTAGATGGTATCATAATTTATCAATATCAATGAATCATAAGACTACATAAAGGCTATAGACATATATTAAAATAAACTAAGAAAATCATTTAAAATTTATGATACAAATATCCATTTTTTTCTATTAAAATAATTTATTTAAAATGTTTCACATTTATAAACTAAAAAAAAATAATTTAAAATAATCTTAAATACCTGTAAATTAAGATTCGAAACATTAACTTTTCATAATGGTGGAAAAATTCAATCATTCCACATATGTTAAAAAACATTCCATTCATATTTTTTTGTCTAAAAATTCATAAAGTATCACGGTTGGAAAATGAAAAAAGGAATCCTTTAAAAACAATTTATAAACATGAAAAAATGGTTAAAAAGGATTTATTAATTTTTAGGATAATATTAAAAAAATTGAATAAAATTACAAAAATCAATCACATGGTGGAAAATATTCCACAATGGAGACTTAAAAATAGACAATCTTGAATAATAATGCAATTTTTAAATAACCATGACCACATTCCAATCTATTGAATAATATACCCCATGAAAAAGATAACATAAATGTAAACTATAGTGACCATGAGGAAAATTATTTTCATGATATTTTATATCAAATGGCATTGTATACAGGACACAAAATGAATACTTTGTGAATATGACATATGTTTTGTGGAAGTAAAAGTGAGACGAGAAACCCTTGCCTTAGGTATGATTTCCTAATTATAAAGATGAACAAATTTTATTATTGATAAAAGTATGTTTCTAATTTATACATGAAAAAATTCATATTTATGATATCATACATGGTCCTCTTATGTCATATTATCACCTTTATTTTAATAATATTTAATTACTACCCTTGTTTTGAGAGTTAGATGCTTCACTTTCCTTAGCATGTTTCTTAGTATAAGTCCCAATTCTTGGGCAGAGTATATAGTTTATTCATATAGAGAATTATTCTCAGGTAATAGATATCATATTTAGTCATTATATCAACTTTTATAACCACTGTTTCATGGTAAACATGGAAAATGAATCACTTGACCTCATGGAGATGGTAGGTCGTACAAATATACAGGAGATGGTATCATTCCTTTGATTGTGATTGGGTAATGAAGTGGATGGAATATAAATTTTAATAGAATAAATATATTTTCATAATTATCATATATATTTATTGTTTCCATCAATATACACATCTAAGTAATGTGGTGATGAAAAAAAAAGATTACACCAAGGCATCTAGGTAGAAAGTTGTACATACATAAGCACGATTATTTCAGTTTTTATATGATGAAAAAATGGTGGAATATTTGTTTCATGTTACCATAATAACATATTCCAATATAGAACTTGTTTATTTATTACATTATCATGGAAATAACTCATCAAGATGTAGTAGAATAAGAAATGAACTTGAGTGAGTTAGGAAAACTTATTACCTCTTCTTCGGTGGACTTCCTTTAGATGTTTTTATAAGGGATTTAGGTTGGTATTTTAGAAATACTATGACCTATAATGCTTGTATAAGGATGTTGGGAAGAGAAATGAGAATTTTTTAGTCATTATAAAAGGCTCACTGTGTTGTGAAAATGTGAAGAAGGAGGTTCCCTTTTATAATTGAGGTGTGGTTCACTTTAGAAAATTCCATAAATTATAAACTAATATAAATTAATATTCGTTAAAAAATTTATCAAATGTGAGTTATTTTAAATATATTATTATGATGGGTCAAAGTACTATTATTTAATAATTTATATACATGTTTTGGTGAAATAATTACCATTATCATTTTGTTTTAACCATTATTTGTCCTTTTAAATTCTTAATGTGACAACATGGATTTTACTTTGTATGTGTTAATGTAAATATTATAAAAATGAAAAATTATCCATAAACGGACCATGGATAAACACTTATGCCTTTTCCATGTAATTTTTTCTATTTTATATTTTAATAAATTTCATTTCATTTAATAATATATCATTTATTTTAATATCACATTAATGTCTATTTTTATACTATTCATTACAATAACTTTGAGAAAATATTGGTACAATAGATAAAATAATTATTTTATTGAATCCTTAATATATTATGTTTATCCAAAAACAATTGATGGAATTAGTTATGTCAAATTATTTTTTTCTTATTATTCCTAATATCATTAATTGAATATTTCCATTAATTAAACACTTACTACATAATCATTATGGATGCATTTAACATAATTATTTATTTACATAATATGAAAAATAATGTAACATGATTAGGATATACGTTTTAGATTTCTAAATACCATTTATAAAATAATATACATTTTAGTTAACCTCATATTAAAATTTGTAACATGTTAAAAATTAATATTGAAATCATGGACATTTATCTAAAATAACATACTATCAATGGAATAGAGTAATACAACTGGATCCAAGAGCTCAAAAAATATATTAAAAGAAGATATTGGTATAACATAACTCTTCAAAAAAGAACTAGTACAATTGTTATGATAATTTGATAATATTTATAATATTATTTTACCCTTAATTAGTTGATTTACTGTTAACTGTTGTAATTAACATTACTAATGTTATCATTGATGTTAGCCAAAAATAAAAGGGACATATTTAATTTAGATTAATATTTTAATTAAAAATATGGAATCCATTTTATGAAATTAAAAAAACATAATTGTATATAATAAATTTAAATATATATATATGTTGACGGGGTGAGAAAACATGTTATTAAAGTGGAAACCTTCAAAAGATTAAATGTTTTTATATCAAAATTAAATATAAAATAAATTTCAATGTCCATAACAGAATTAAGGGATGTATTATTTTTATAAGGCTTCATTAAAACAAATTTGAAATATAAATTAACATTATTTACTATTTAGATTAAAAGTTAGTTCTCAGTTAAAATACTGTATTTTTTACAAATTATAAAAAAAATTAACCTTCCAAAAAAATAAAAATAATTAATCCAAATTAAATAATGACATTATTATTTAAAAAAATTATTTATTTTTTTAATATAATTTATAAATCCGTTAAAATGTAATTCTAAAATAGTGTCTCCAAAAAAAGGTGACAAAAAACTTTTCGAATAATATTTCTTTTTCTGCATAAATGTTAATTTATTTTTATATCGTGTATAGAAAACACATAAGAAGAATGTTATAAATTTTAATGATCTCATAATATATAAATTTCATAATTTGGTCTATACAATTAATTATCACCCAATTAACGACTAGGTAATAATAATATTTCATTTCTTATTTATGTTGGGACTTGTATGCCATGTATGTTATTGAATAGTTAACTTCAAACAAAATTCATATAATAAAATAATTGGGTGTTATAGTACAACTATTCTAGAGACACAAACCCTTGCATTATCTAGATAATGATGAAATTTCTTGGGAACTACTCGCTCTATCCTTTACCAAAATTCTAAGAAATTTTCTTGTACATCAACATAACCCTAGGATTCTAGCTAAGGTATTGTCATCCAATTTTAAATAGGTTCATTAAAATATGGATCAAATACTATCTATAATTACCTAGTATTTCAAAACATAAATATTTCATCAGTTTAGTTGAATATTTAAAACATTTCACAAGTATATTCCTAAGGAGTATAAGGGACTAGGGTATTTGGAGAATAGATACACAATATTCATATTTATTGAAGATCACCAATTTATTACATTATGATATTTTCATTTATAACTATTTATATACATACCTACCATAATAATATCTTTATAACTTAGGAAAGGATACGCAGAAAAATGGTGAGCTCAGATTCTTTGTATGGGTAAAGATGGGATATTTAGAACAATTATCATATGAACAAAAAAAGATAAACATATGGGTATGAGATCACAAAAATAAAATACAAGTTTCATATCCAATATTCCATCGATCATAAACATGCGTAATTATATAATAATTTATCTTTTGAAAATAATTGAATCATATGACTAAAAAATTGTCTGAAATCATTCATGAACCATATGATTATGTCATAGATGTGTGGCATAATTATAATTATAGAATGAAGTTAAATTGTCAAGGTTAAATACATATACCGGAAAATCATAATGTAATATGAATCAACATGTATTTGAAATATCATAACTGATCATACATAACCACCATCGTCCCATTATGAAACAGGTAGATAATCTTATTTCCCATAATAAAAGAAGCACACAAAATTGAAATCACGTAGTCGTCTCATGAGATTTGAATATGTACCAAATTTATTGGAGGTATATATATGTTTCATAGATAACATATTTAAAACTATACATATTTTTACGACAATATCATAATAAAATTAATCATATCATCAAATCATAACTTGTGCAATGAAGTTGGGTTTCAATAACATTTCATCAATCAATCACCATATTGACCGTCGAAAATTAATTGGTTTTATAAACTTCTCATCATTATAATAATAATAAATTATAATAAATAATAAGGATGGTACCAATGGATCTTATCCTCAGTTTAACATAATTAATAACCATGGTTATTATCATTAATAAATAGAAATACTATAAAAATAACATTAATAAAATTTGTGATGAAAATAACCATTCCTTTTTCAAATAACTTGTATAAGTAAATATATGTCCAAAATAATAATGAAATTATATTAATTTAAAATATCTATGAAAACTTATAAATTAATATTCATTTTTTAGCGATAATGATAGTGGGGAGTTCTATATATGTCTTAGAGCTAAAATAAAACATACCTTTCCTAATTTTGTAAAAAGTCAAAAAGTACCAAGATCCAAAATGACCCTAAGTTGTATTTTAAAACGTTTTTTAAAAATTAAAAAGGGTAAAAATAATTTTAATAGAATAGTAAAATCATTATTTATAACATTTTATGAAAACTCGGACTCTCACAACCAGTTTTTCATGTCTTTGTTTTGATCCAATTCATTGGAAATCCTGATCCTTTTCATGGGTATTGGTTGATATTAATGTTGAATTTTGAGGTTTCATTTATATATAATCATCCATCTTTGGGTGCCTCATATTTTGTTTGAGTTTTTGTAGAAAGGATGGTTACTTCATGATTTGGGCCAAACCGTGAGCCCATTTCCAAATTCAAAAACATATTTTTTTTCTTTAATAACTCATTGATTTTTATCCTTTTTGACACATTCCCTTAATAATTTTCCTCCCATGACATATTAATTCCTAAATATCTATTTATACACATTAATAATTAATTATCATGGTGAATTTGGGTTACTTATTTTGGTATTGGGCCACCCCGTGGGCCGATTTCCAGTTTTAAAAATATAATTTTTTTCTTTTGTATCATTTTCATTTTTTAATATTTTTTTGGAGATTCCACATCCCATGAAAATAACAATATATATCCTCAAAACCATTATCTATTTTACCTATTTGGAGCTCATTTGAATGGAATATGAGGGCGACATTTCTTAGGTTTCCTCAAAACTTCCAGAACTGAAAAGGTAAATTGTTTCTCTGATAAATCATTCAATTAGTACTTTATTACCAACAAATATTCATTCAATGGTTAGTACAGACCATAGGAGACTCTCCATGATGTTTCATGACATTTCTGTTTCTCAAAGGGTGCAGATATATTGGAAGACTAAGTGTATTCTAGGTAGTATGGTGAGATTCTTTCTCCTTTTTCCTACCTCTTCCTCCTCCTTTAATAATTTCTTAGTTTTATATTATACAATAGTCATGTTATACCAAGGGTTATGTTATCCCATGATTTTCTATGTATTGTTTTTATATTTGGGGCAGGTTATCATAGGTTTAGGGTTTATAATCCCTCATTTGGTGAAATAGGGCGTGTGTTTACATTAGGCCAAAGATTTGGGGTCGGATATTTCTAGCACATGACTTTATCAATTAAGTGTCATAATTTTATTATTTTTCACATATAATATAGATTTTTATTAGTTTTTTTCATCCATTTGATAATTTTATTTGTTAGAAAATAGTTGTTTAAGCCTTGTTTTGTGAAAGGTTCAGTTGTTTTGTAATAAAAGTACACACCATGTGTTTGTTTAAATGTTCCTCTATCTTTCACAATTTTTTTGTGAGTTTCAAAACTTGTTTTATGGTATTTTGAACATGTTATATTTTATATAAAAAAATATTGAATGATATTGGTGTTTAATTCCTTGTCATGTTCTTAAAGTTAATTTTTTTTAAAAGGGCATGTCATTTGTTCGGTAAATTGCCCAGTTGGATTTTATGTGTGATGTGTGATTTAAAAATTATTATTTTTGGATTAATAAATGAATTGGAATAATGCTAAATGGGATTTTTTGTTCCTTATTTGGATTTCATATTTTTATTTGGTTTTACAAACAAATGGGTTTTGGTTTACAACATGTTTTGTCCCGAGTTGTTGGAAAATGGCACGTTTCACATCCTTATCAAAATGGTTGTGTTATCAATATGTAACCTGAGTGTTTTAAGGGATTTATGAATGTGGTTTTCTACTGTAAATGGTTTGTATAACAATCCTTAATAAAATTTAAATGCATTCCTTCATCAAATTTTAGTTTTGAGAAATTCTTAAAGGCTCGTTTGAAATATTTTTTGTAAAAATGGTTTTTATATGTATTTCATGTTCTATCATTTGGGTCCATTTTATGGTCTATTAAAGTGATTTATTAATTGCTTTTTGGGCTGAAAAAATCTGTTTTGTTATGTTATTGATGGTTTTCTTTCCCCAAAAGAGCTTTTTTGAGTGGATTTTATGTGCAAAGTCACGTTATACTCATTGAAATTTTTTTACGAATCATTTTAGATGTTTATTGATTTGGGGAAAAACGTGAAGCTTGTTGAAGGTAAGTTTATATTTTTATGGTTTGGTAATGTAATTTTGATGTGAGATGTGTATTTGGTAATATTTGTATCTTTATTGAGCTATAATGGGAATCTCGAGTATCTATGTGGGCGAACGTGTACTAGTATGCCAGTAATCATTAGGGGTTTGTCCCCTACATCACATAGCAAGTTTGACGATGAAAACAAAAACAAAACAATGATGATGATATTTGGGGTTCCACTAGGTAATGGGTATTCTCCCTACTAGTGGATCGTGTTCATGAGAAAAAATATTTATTATGTTTTCTTTCATGGAGACACAAGGTGTCTTGGTCTCACAACTAACTAGTGCCTAGGGGTGTTCCTGTAAGTTGTGCTAATTGGATATTTTGTACTCACTGTCAAAATACGGCATGTTATGTTGATGAATTCATCATTTTTTGTGATTTATTTAAAAGTTTAAATTATTTAAAGCAACCCTCTTGAAAACTATTTTAATTTTGAAGTTTCATTTATTTGAAAAATTGATACTAGCATTCTTGTTATAAAACATGCATGTTTCTGTCATTTAATTTTTCATAGCATGGGATCTCATTTGGAAAACATACCTTTATATTTATATTTAAAACTTTTAAATTGATTTTTCTTTTATTTTAATGTATGTGCATTGGGAATAGAATATATGGCAAACATACTGAGTTTTTATACTCATGCCAATCGTCTTCTTCTGTTTTTAGTCCTTCTGCAGGTTTCACCTTGAGTTCAATCGCCATGAGTGACGTGTGATCATTATGTTGGAGAGTGACCAGAAGGGTCACATGGTGTTATTTGGTTCTCAGGTTTGGTCAGTTGATTTGTTGGTTTAGTTGTACATTTAGTTTCATGCATAAATAATGTTCAGTTCAGTTTTTATATAAATGTATTTTGGGATATCCATTTCCTTCTACTATTTGTTTGATTGTTTATATATTGGAAAATCATTTCCTTGTGTACTATATTATGGACCTTGGTTCTTTTCTCCATCCTGGGAGGATCTGGAATTCCTCTCCAGACTTGTCGCGGGCTGGACCTTATGATCGGTTCAGGGTCGACTCGGGCTGGTTCGTGACAAAATGGTATCAAAGGAGGTGGGCTCTTAGAAGACCTTTTTTAGATCACCCGTGTTAATTGGGGGATGTCTGGATTTATGGAGTAGTATTTTTGGGACTTGAGGGGTATGTTTCAGAAGAGATTTGCGAACTCTTTCTAGTTTTGATCCTCAATTTTCCACTAGATATCCAATTTTATTTGATTCCATTGTTCTTGTTGATTGTTTGCTGTTGGGATATGAAAAGGGGAGTCTAACTAATGTCCTCCATGAGTTGGTAGGGCATGGAAAGCCATGTAGAGCCATTATATGGTTCAAATATGTCTCTCTATATTGGTGTAGTGTTTTATATATGGCTTCCAACCATATGGTCAAGCCACCCACCGTCACTAGTTCCCATTTGTGGGTTTCTTGGACCATTCTTGAATTCTAAATATTTTTTTGAAAATACGTCTGTGATAATTATAGAAATGGGTTTTAATGGAAGGATTGGATTTTGAAAAGGGGAAAGGGGTTTTCAAAAATTAAATATAAGAATGGTTTTGGACGGTTGTGTTTATTTTAACAAATTTTTGGGAGGAAGTGGAACTGATTTAATATGATTTTATTTTCCCTAATCTAAAAATGTTGTTTATTGAAATAAATTGTTTTGAAAGTGTGAATAATTTTATAGTAATTTTGAGACATTATTTTAAACGGGTTGTTTTGGCCTGTTTAAAAGTGTTTGAATATGATGAATTGGTTTTGAGAATTTGGTTTTGTGCGGCTTGTGTTTTTCAGGAAAGGGGTTTTGGTCTTTGTGGTTGTCGGATTATGAAAATAGACCTTGTGGATTTTTTTAATGGGAAGGGTCTATTTGGAATATAATGGTTGTTTTGTAAGTTCTATTAAATGAAATGGATTGTTTTTTTAATCAAATGGTTCTTGATGAAGCATGTCTTGTATTGGAAAATATGAAAATGGTTTTTGATTTTTTGGTTAATGTGCCTTTGGAAGGTTCATGATTATTTTTGTAATGATGAAGTTTTGTTTATTCATTAAGTGTTTTCATGGGTTCTCACATGAATGGTTTTGTTGATATATGGATGAATGGCCGGTATGGAATGGTATTTGGGTGCCCAGGGTGGCACGTAAATGTTCATGTGAGTGAGACTTGATGAAACACCATTGGTGAATGTGAAAATCCTCCACATTAGGTTATTTTTTTCAATATTTTTTGAGCTGAAAAATTATGTTGTTTGGTATGTAAAAATGGTTATGTGGATGGATTATCCATTGTCTTAGAAGTTTTGTCTATTCGTTATGATTCCTTATGATCTAGAAGTCATACTCTCGATTCATCATGAGAAGGGATGTTGGTGGTGGCACGGTCTGGGGGTAATGTTTAGTGGGTTTCTAAAGATGTGTTTGATGTTGTGATGTGGCCACAAATCAATCTCCATTGGCATTATTTCCATTTAATCAACCTAAGGATTTGTTTTGAATGTTAAATTCACTACTTAAAATGATTCCTCAGCCCGTTTGTTGAAATAGAGAGCTGTTTCGGCGTGATTTAAAGTGTCTTCCCTTTATAGTGATTATCTCGGTTGTAGTAGTTGTGCTCAGTGATGTTTAGTGGTTGTTTTTGTGTTCCATGTTCATTTTTCTCCTCATTCAGAGTGAGAGAATATAGCTTTGTGTATCTCCATGTTCTTGTTTGGATAAAAATGTTTATTTGATGAAGAGTGTTTCATGGTGTATCTTGATCTATTATTTCTTCCAGTGAGTGTTATGGGGTACTGTGTGGAACAAAGGGATGGATTACAAGTTGGGGATTATCAAAGCCTGACTGTGAGTCATGAGATTCTTCATCAATCAGAGTTCCAGTCATAGGTTTCAGAGTGAAGGTGATGCGTAGTCAGGAGTCCTAGTATTGTGGGCATTATTTATAAGATCATAACTCTACAATTTCAGTGAGGCAGTTACATTGTTTCTATTGTGGTTTCAATGCCTCAATTATTGGTTCCCCTTCCCTCCCCTCCCTAATTTGTGGGGGTTTGGATCTATGCAGAGAGTATTGGACCAGTTCTTGCCACATCCATTCAAGAATGGGTGGATTAAATGTTAATGTTGTGTTCTAGTCATCTTGGGTTGGTAGGTTGTTGTAGGAGATTTTTGGTGGGATTGAGTGAGTGAGGCATGATTCGAGCTCATTTTTAATTCTTGTTTGTTCATTGCATGTGGGGTTATAATTGTGGGGAGACCCACCATGGGTCTCGTTGATTTTTCCTCCTAATAACATATCTAGTGCTATTTGTTTCTTAATGGTGGGGAGTCCATCTAATAATCTACTCGAATACTTAGTTTTAATGAGTTCTCTTTGGTTTGGGTGATTGTTTGGTCCATTGGTTGAAGGCCCAACAACCGGGTTCTTGATTTGGTTGTGGAGGTAGTGACTCGAACTATCGGTTGATTCTCATGAAGTAGTTGAGAGTTGGTGTTTTGGTTGAGGTAAGAGGATTATGTTACATTAATGGTTTATGGTGTTTAATTGGTTTATTAGGTTGTACCATATTAATAAATAATCCTTAGGTGTTGATTGATCAGCTGGAATGTGCTATGTCTTTCGGGGGCAGAAAGCTTTTATGGTGTGGAGAACTGTCACACCCTATTTTTCTTGTCTTTGTTTTGATCTGGTTCACTGGAAATCATGATCATTTTCATGGGTATTGGATGATATTAAAGTTTAGTTTTTATATTTCATCTATATCTAATCATCCACATTTTGGTGACTCTATTATTTTTTTGGAGTTTTTGTAGAATGGGTTGTTACTTCATGATTTGGGCCAAACCGTGAGCCCATTTCTAGATTTAAATATATATTTTTTTTCTTTTATAAATCATTAATTTTTATCATTTTTGACTCACTAAACTTTTTATTTATTCTCCACTTACATTTTCAAGCCTATATATCCTTTTAGTCCAATTAATAATTAATGATAATGGTGAATTTGGGTTACTTATTTAGGTATTGGGCCACCCCATGGGCCCATTTCCAGTTTTAGATATATAAATTGTTTTATTTATATCCTTTTAATTATTTAATATTTTTCGTTTATTACACCTCCAATGAAAATACCAAATACCTATCATCACCCCCATTATCAGGTTCACCTCTTCGGAGCTCATTTGAATCGAATATTGCGGTGAAAGTTCTCAGGTTTCCTCAAAACGTTCAGAATGGAGAAGGTAAATTATTTCTTCCATAAATCATTCAATTGGTACTCTTTTCCCAAAAGTCCCCATTATGTGGTTCGTCTAGACCATAGGAGCCTCTCCATGGTGTTCCAACCCATTCCCTTTTCTCTATGGGTGCAGATCTAATGGAATATGAAGTGTTTTCTAGGTGGCAAGGTTTGATTCTTTCTCCTTTATCCTACCTATTCCTCCTCCCTTCATTATTTATTAGTTTTCTATTATCCCCTAGCAGTGATATTCCTAGGTTTATGTTATCCCATCATGTTTTGTTGGGTTTATGTTCATTAGGGGCTGGTCGTCATAGTTTTAGGGTATATAAACCCCCACATGGTGATATTGGGTGTGCGTTTCCATTACACCAAGGTTTTGAGGTAGCTTATCTCTTACACATGCCTGTATCATTTAAGTTTCATCATTTTATTGTTTTCAAAGTATGATATATATGTTTATTAATATTTTTAATCCTTTGGATAAATTTTTGGGTGTGCAAAATGGTTGTTTAAGCCCTGTTTTGTGAAAGGTTGAGTTGTTTTGTCATAAAAGTGCACACCATGTATTTGTTTAAATGTTCCACTATCTTTCACAAATATTTTGTGAGGTTTAAAACCTGGTTTATGGTATTTTTAACATGTTAGAGTATCACTAAAAAAATATTTAATTAAATTGTGGTTTTATTACTTGTCATGTTCTTAAAATTAATTGTTTAGTTTGAAAAGGGAATGTCATGTGTTTGGTAAATTTCCCTGTTAGATTTTATGTGTGATTTTTGATTTAAAAAATATTTTTTTTGGATTTATAAATGAATTGTAAGAACAATAAATTGTATTTTTGGGTCTTTAAATGGCTTTCAAATTTGGATTTGGTTTTACAAACAAATGGGTTTTGGTTCACAACATGTTTTGGCGCGAGTTTTTGGAAAATGGAATGTTTCACATCCTTATGAAAATGGTTGTCTTTTTAATATGTTACTGTAGTGTTTTAATAGATTTATGAATTTAGTTTGAGCATGTAAATGGAGTTTATAAACTTCCTTAATATAATTAAAATGCATACCTTGGTCAAATATTAGTTTGGTGAAATGGTGAAAGACCCTTTGGCATATTTTTGTTAAAAATGGTTTCCATCGGGATTTCATCTTCTATATTTTTGGGCCATTTTATGGTCCATGAATTTGATTTATTAATTGGGTTTCGGGCTTCAAAATCTGAATTTTTATGTTATTTATGGGTTTATGTCCTTAAAATGTCAATTTTGAATGGATTTTATGTCCAAGGCCTCGTTATACTCCTTGAAATTGTTTTACGAATCTTTTTAGTGGTTTATTGATTTGTGAAAAAAAATGTGAACCATGCTTTCAAGTAGTACGTGTGTTTAAGGTTTGGTAATGGAATTTTGATGTGAAATGTGTATTTGATAATATTAGTAACTTGATTGAGCACTAATGGGAATCTTGTGTATCTAGGTGGGTGGACGTGTACTAATATGCTTCTCATACTGTGGGGTTTGGACCCTATTTCACGTAGTAAGTTTAAAGATAACAAGACTAACTAAAAAATGATGATGATGATGTTTGAGTACCACTAGTTTATGGTTATTCTACCCACTAGTGTCTTGTGTGCATGAGAACAGATATTTATAATGGTTACTTTCACTGAGATACTAGGTGCCTTGGGCTCACAACTAACTAGGGCACAAGGGTGTTCTCGTGAGTTGTTCTCAAGGGATATTTTGTGCTCAACATCGTCATACGGTGTGTTTGGTTGATGAATTCATCAGTGTGTGTGATTTATTTAAAAGTGTAATTTATTTCAATAACCTCTCTTGAGTACTATTTTCATTTTGAAGTTTCACCTATATGAAAATTTTTACTAGAATTCTTGTTTATAAAACATGCCTGTTTTTTCTTGGAAATTTTTTATAGCATGTGACCTCATTTGGAAAACATACCTTTATATTTTTATTTAACACTTGAAATTCATTTTTCTTTTGTAAAGGATGTTAATTGGGAATAGAATATCG
The DNA here is from genome assembly GCA_963277665.1 of Viscum album. Lineage (NCBI taxonomy): Eukaryota > Viridiplantae > Streptophyta > Magnoliopsida > Santalales > Viscaceae > Viscum > Viscum album. Next base: position 121,539,499 of record OY728161.1, on the reverse strand, counting down.
GGTTAACCTACTGTGTTTGAATACTCATGCCTATAGTATTCTTCTGTTTTTATCCCTTGTTCAAGTTTCAACTTGAGTTTGATCGCCTTGGGCGACATGTGATCATTATATTGGAGAGTGACCAGCAGGGTAACATGGAGTTATTTGTATATTAGTTTTGGTCAGTTGAGTTGATGATTTATTTTTAATTTAATTTTCTTGTACAAATAATGTTCAGTTCAGTTTTTATATAAATGTATTTTGGGTTGTCCATTTCATTCGTCTTTTTTTATTGTTTATATATGGGTGAAATCCTTCCCTTGTGTACTCTATTGATGCCATTGGTTCTCTTCATCATACCAGGAGGATCGAGAACTCCTCTTGGTACTTGTCATGGGTTGGACCTTGTGACCGGTTTAGGGTTGACTCGGGCAGGTTCCTAACAAGGATATGCAAGAAGGAGGATTTTTGACCAAATATAAAAAATATTCTATGCTTTCCATAAATAAACTATTGAACTCTTGAGTTCTTTAACTAAAGAAAAATCAATATATATAATATAATTTTTATAAATAACCATAATAGAATAAAATTCATAATTTTATTGAGAGGTATATCATAATATATCATCATTGTAAACATAATCGCAAACAACCTCAATAAAAAATTATATTGTAATATAAACCCGTTACCCCTTTTCGATCATTTTATTCACAACCCCCATTTAAGAAATAAAATCTTATGGATATGTATATACTATAATTTTTAGGATAATATTCATTAAATAAATTCATTGGTATTATATACACCATGTATTGGAAACTAGTTGTGAATATGGATTATGTCCCAGAGAAATAAAAGTGAGATGACAATTCCTTGCCTCATGTTTAGATTGATTAAAATATTCTTTAACCTCTTGTATAATAAATTTGTTTTTATTATAATTCTATAAAAATATCATTTATGTGGTCATTATATAATATATACTTATCATATACAATTATTATTATATATAAAAGGTAGATATTGAAAAATAAATTACATTATTCGTAGAGACGGTGTGTCATAAAAATTCATGAATGCTGTATCAATTTTATAATGTATAGAAAGAAATAGAGAAAAATTATAATTCATAATTATATAATAATTATTTTATAATATAAATAATATATATTTATATTATTTATCCTCATTACCATCTATGTAATATATTAATGAAAAAATCATTACATCATTATGTGGAGATGGTAGTCCACCTATATGCACATGGGACATTTACATTTACCAATAGATTTGGCTTCGAAATGTTGGATATGATATTATAATTTCATATGTACAATTATGTTATAAATAACATATAAAAACATTATACACATCAATATATCAATTCATTAAATAGGGTGATATAAAATAAATTGTATCATACGTTGAGATGGTAAGTTTCACAAACGCACAAGTGATACTTAAGCATCATGTTTGATGGGAAAATGGTAGGTAAATGTGGTTTCATAATTATAATAAATTTTATGTATATTTATGATACTATTTTTTATAATATATACACTATATCTTGAGGGGAAAAAAACAGAACAAAAAATATTGTGATAGGTTATGGAAATTACCTCTTCTTAGAAGAACTCATTTGAATCTCTTTTATAAGATATTAGGATTTTATATTCAAGAAGACACGAATATATAGAATTTTTATATTTATGTTTCTTTTGGACTTTAAAATGGTATGGTTGAGAAAAATGGCTCAATGTTTTGTGAAAATGATTATATGGGACCCTTTTATAAGGGAGTGGGAGGACAAGCTTGGAATTTATTATAATATTAATATATAATAATGTCATTATCAAAAAAAATGATTCCAAACGATGAAGAAATCATAGAAAATTTGTCAAACATTGAAGTTAAATATACTAAAATAAATATATGTTGGTTTTGGTGTCATTTTAACCTTTTATTTTTTATAAATCCTTTTAATAATTAATCTGATCTTTAACCTTGGTAACAAATACATTTAATTTAAAGGGGTTAAGAATGTTATTATTAATTGAAAATTAACTCATAAATGGACCATGGATGATATTTTTACCAATATTCCACGAAAGTGGATAATGTTAAGATTTTCATGAATTTTAAATAAATATATAAAAGATTATTTCTTATAAAAGATTATTTTCGTTAATTTTGGCATTATTCAATAAACATTACTTAAAAGAAACCAATAAATATAATAATTTTGAAAATAATAATTTTAAAAATAAAAAATATGTTGTATTTAATTATGAAATTCAAAAAACACTTTAAATCACTCGAATTATAAGACCTTAAATATTTTAAATATAAACAAGTTTATTTTTATAGTAATTCATGAAATATTGTGTCGATATAATATGAGAATTTTAGTTTATTTTGTAATTAATTTAATTTAGAAATAAATTTCCATAAGGAAAATAATCCCATTATTCACAAAATAATCAATTATCTTCATTCAAAACATACTTTTGACCTTATGTGAAAACATGAGAGATGTATTAAACTAAGAGAGTGGTATTTTGTAACATACATTTATTTATATATTATATAGTGCATATTCATAGAGAAGTATAAATTAAAAAATTAATTTATAGGATAAATTGATATGGTTTGAATTAAATTCGTCCAATATATTAATATGATATTTTATGTCCTTATCGCATTGTCTTAACCATGATTAATTAGGTTTACCCTTTATAGAGGTGATAAATTTTATCGTGGTTACAATTCATATATACTAAAAAGTCAAGGTATCTATTTACTATGTTTAAGAATCCTGATTCAAATTATATAATCATTTTTTCCAAATTAGCATTTTTAAGTGGTTGAAATTTGTTTTAAAAATAAGGGTGAGAATGTGTTAAAATTGATTTTATGAAGGGAAAAATATTTCTAAGAATAAAAAATCTGTTATTATTGATAAATGATTAATAACATATTAAATGAATGTTAATTTTTTATAATATATAATATTTAAATTTTTTTCATAAATACGACTACTCTATTTTCACATGATTTTTATTTTTAATTTATATTTAATTTAAAAACATTAATTCATTTTATACATTTGTAATCCAAACTAAATCATAATTTAGTTTTTCCTATTCATATTCATCAATCCTACTTCCTGGTTGGAATAGAAAATTATATTATTTTAGTAGTATATCGTGGTTTAAGAAAACTCATTATTTCATGTAGCTCAAGCTGATGAAAAAAAATAATATTATTTAAAGGGAAATATATTATAAAATATTAAGGTGTTATAATAAGGCTAAAAAATTCTAAAAAGAGATGAATAAACCCAGTAATGCCATAGAGGAAATGAATGTTTAAATCAACACTCACCCTCTAGTACAGTCTTTCAACTATATAGAACACATGAATTACGATATCCAATGACCTAAGCCAAGGGTTTTTAGAGAAAATACACAAAAAACCCATAATGGTGTATAGAGTAAGGATGGGAATATTATATCACTATCGATATGGAGTATCTTAAAAATGACGTGGTGATAGGTACATTTTTTATTCATTCTATAATTAATAATGTGCTTTTGATTCTGGTTTTATGTGTTATTTCAAATATTTTATTTTTACTAGAACTATTTAAACACTACAACAAAACATTTTGGTTGACCTATCTTTGAGAATTGAAAATAGATTATTTGTTTTATCCCATGAAAATAAGTCATCCCCAGTAAATTTTTTTGGATTTAATCTTACATCAAATCTAATTTTTCATCACTCATTACATATTGATGATATTTTTGGCATGGAATTTCTATATATATAACAATTGTGAATATATGGTGATGACTATCAATCATCACATCCTAATCCATCCACCAATTAGCTACAACTCTTATTAGTAGAATTAATATACATTGGAATATTCTTCTCAATTGGGTATATAATTTTCTTATGATAAATAATAACTAACTCAACTAATTGAGAAAGAGGAAAAAATAAATCTTGGAGACATTCCCCTTGTGAGGGATTATACAGATGCATTCCCTTTAGAGTTTCGATTACTTCCACTAGTCCAAGTGGTTGATTTCTCAATCGATCATATATATGGGTATCTTTATATATCCAAAACTCCTTACAGAATAACCCCCATTGTATTGGGATAACTAAAAAAGTTGTTGTAAGAGAATCTTGAAAAGGGTTTCATATGAGATAGTGTTTCACAATGGGGAACTCAATTCCTCATCATCATGAAGACATATGGGTAAATGTGCCTCTTTATTTATTATCATGAACTAAAATACATCATTATAAAGAAAATGTATCCCCTTCACCATGTAGAAGAATTTTTCAATCAATAAAGTGGGTGAAAATATTTCTCTATGGTTGACCGTCGATAGGGATATCACCAATTAAAGGTGAAGAAGGAATATATTCTTAATAATCTATTTCGAACAATATATGGGCATTATGATTTTATTGTGAGTTTCTTTAGACTCACTAATTCCACAATAATATTTATACACATAATGAATAGATATTTTTCTATTATGTATATATATATATTTTTAGATTTTATAAATGATGTTTTGATATAAAAAAATGTTTGGAGGAGTATGAGAATCATTTAAATACAATGATAAATATATTAGTAGAGGAGAATTTATATGTAGAGTATAGAAAATGTATGTTTTAGATAAATTACACATAATTCATGGGATATGTTATCACCTGTAAAGGGATATCATTCACACCTTATATGACAAAATTAATTGAAAAATATAATATACCAGAATTTTTCTTAGAGATAAATAGTTTCCTTAGAATATCTAGGTATTAATAATGAATTTGGAGGATCATATCAAGATTTTAAATCCCACTATGTAATATAAATCAGAAGGGATAAAATTTTGAATGTATAAGTGAATGTGAAGAGAGAACTAAGGAATTTAAGAAGAGGATTATTGGTAAATTAGTACTCATTCATCCCCTAGTTTTTAAATTTACATTGAATATTATTATTATACAAAAAGGTAATTAAATTGTGTATTAATTAATAGTTTCCATGTTATACCCTACTCTTCATGATAATTGAAATTTTATGAGTAGTTTTATCTGATCAATTATTTGGGATTATATGAAATGAAAATTGTTTTGAAAATCTAGATGTTTTATCTAATTTTGGAGAAGAATGAAATATATTGAAATTAGAACATCATAAAATATATATTCACATATACTGGTCTTAATATACAACAAAACATTGGTGATAGTTGACGATGGACTATTAATTCTATATCCATTACCATCCTAGGAAATAATGAAATTGGTATATGCTTTCGGTAGAAAGAACCCCATGACATAATCAATGGTTTTGATTAAGAATGATCTAATCTACTTAGTATTGAAGAGTATAGACATGAGAGTCATAACAAAAGGAACCCATTTTTTCCTTAATACAAATATTTCTCAATTATTACTTCTAGGGACCATAATCGGTATACAAAGAGAGGATGTAGAAATTCAAAAGAAGCTGGAATCCATAAGAAAAGGGAAATCCTTAGAGTTGAAAATTGATGAAGCTGAAGATATATGATTTGGGATTTACTAACTGTATTATAAAATTGAGAGATAATAATAGAGATATCTAATGATTAAAATAACATCAACTTCTCCATCCACCCATGGAGCACGGAGATGTATCTTGATCTCCAAGGGAACTATTTGTTGGAAAAAATGAATAAGGAGATAATGGGATATATATATATATATGTGTGTATCTTATGATTGATAGTAAAAGTGGAGAAGAAAAACAAAGAGTAAGATTCAACCATGACCTATAAATATATGGAAATGGGAAACCGACATCATGGTTTTTCAAAATACTCCTGAAAGTAAATCTAGTTGAAATATTACTATATTGGATGTGGTGGATCATCTTACAAAGGATTCTCACTTTATTAAAACATGATAAAACTTCCCAAAAAATATTCTACTTAGGATTTAAATTATATAGTTTTTAATACAAAATGTAGAACCACAATTTATAATATCTGATTGAGATATATGATTTAAGACCATATTCTTGAAGAGTCTAGAGTTTTCTGTAAACATTGATGTGTAATTTATTATGATTTATACCTCAGTAGTTGATTTCCAATTCATTTGTACTATCCAAAAACAATAAGAAATGTTTACAGTATGCTAAAATTTATTCAAAGGAGAATGAGATCAATATATTCCTCAGGTTGAACTCCCATCAAATAATAAAATTAACCCAATTATTTGAAAGGCTCATTATAAATCAATTTATGGGGAGATATGTTATAATGACCCATACTTTGAATACATTGTTAATACTTCAAAATTAAAGTACACTTATTACAACATATAACAAAACCATGAAAGGACCAAATAGGTATAGTGTCTTTAGAAACTGGGAAACATAAACAACTGGTTCATAAAGCATCTACATTGTCTCCCATTTATTTCATCATATCTAAAGTCCCTATTGGCATATCCTACTTAATAACCATCTTCCTGACCTGGGGAAAGAAAAAATACAAAAGGGTGAGCTCAAATGCTCAGTAAGGTTATACAAAAGAAATATCAATCACATCATATTCATAAGAACATAACATTTTGAAAATCTTAACCTCCAAAGAGATCATAAATTCATATCATGGGATAAATCATAGTAGTGAAATGTAATCCCAATAATCATAACCTAAAACATGAATCTCTGTGTAAGACACACATAATCATAGAGAATCATTTCTCAGTAGTCAAGACTCATTGCCAAGACTATCTTAATGGACAAAGTCCATTTTTGAACCGAGTTCACTCCTCGTTTCAGTCCTGTTTCACTGAACCGATTTAACCTGCCATTCCAGCCATGTCTATCTCATGATATATAAATCTTTACCCAATGCATTGGAGGGAGATATAGGTCTCACCAATCTCATATGATACCATTCTTATGTGTGTCACAAAATCATAAATCATACATCATTTCATAACCCATGTAATAAAAATGGGATTCTTAAACATCATGACATCATAAAACAATTCATATAAAATAAAGGAATTCATAAAAATAATTCCATCACAACATAATTAAATAAATGTAATAATAGGGATAGAAACAGAACCCTATATTATCTTAGATGAAAAATAATTTTGATAAAACACTTGAACTCCATTCTTGAGGAAAATATCCTATCTACTTCAAAAAATATTTCCTTTCATAACATGTCATAAAATTTTAAATTAAAAGAAGTTGATTAAAAATAAACTTGAAAACTTGTGAAGGAATCTTCTTGTAAATAATGTTTTAAAAATCCATTCATGTCGTATAAGTTAAAAAAACATTCTTCTCGTACTTTTGTCAGAAAAGTCAAAAAGTACCTCGTACGAAAAACGACAAAAGATTCCTTTCATATCATTTAATAAAAACTCACCTAAGGGTAAAATTGGATTTAAAAAATTGTAGGTGGATGGAAATAATATTACATATTGAGGAAACATGGATGTGGATGATAAAATACACCCCAGTAAATATCAAAGTATAAACAATCTAGGATAAAAATGAGATTGTGATATTTTCCCTTACATTAGGTCCAATTTGCTTCGTAAGTGTCTGAAACTCCTATATAATGATTTAAATAATGTCATTGACTTATTCCAGAATCATACGCATTGTTATGATATCATATATGGTCATATTCTTAGCTTCTTATTAGTGATATTTCATTCCTACTTATTATTCGGGTGTTTATTACGTTTTGTTCGTATGCATGTTTTGTCGAATAAATTCTTATTCATCTCTTTAGATTATAGATACCTCATTTACATAATGGTATAATTGTACTATATATCATATTTATTCATTAAATTCATTTATATAATAATTATGCAATGAAGAACATGTAGAACGAGTCGCACCACATCGTAGAGAAGGTATTCCGTACGTACGCACGAGTGATGATATCATTCCCATGATCATGGAATTGTATTAGAGTTTATGTATACTATTTCATAATCAATAACAATTTACAATAATAATATATTGTTATTTCATTTCACCGTTATAACCATCCTAGTAAAGTGGTGGTGGAAAATAGATTACACCACGACGTGGAGACGGTATTCCGTACGTACACACGCACGGTGAGTTAATTTTCCGTAGGGTGGATATATGGTGAAATAGGGTTGTTTCATACATATAATAACATATCAGTATATGAGTGATACTGATGTTATTACTTCATAATGAAAAAACAAAAGATGATTAAGTGGAAGAAGAAATAAAGTTGAATGAATCCGTAATGGACATTACCTCTTCTTTGAAGCGCCTCTTTGAAACCACCTCTTAGGGCACTAAAATTGGACTTTTAAGAAGTCAAGGACCTCTAGGATGTTTCTAAGGAAGTGGATAAGAGAATTTGGCATGGGTTGGCCGAGCTTGAAGTCTCAAAGTGGTGTGAGGAAGAGAGGGAGGAGGTGACCTTTTATAAGGGAGGAGAGGGGCACCTTTGGAAAAACTAAAAATATTATTTTTTTATATAGTCATATTCAGTTTTTAATAGCTCCAAATTGATTTATTTCTAAGATAAGGTGAGTATGGGTCGAAATAATCTCATACAATAGAATTTAGACAAGTTTAGGTATCAATTTTAACCTTATAATTTAGATTTAACTTTAAGTTAGATAATTTAACTTTTACCGTGTTTCTTGTTTTCTTAAACTATAAGGTTAATAAGCATACTATAACAAGACAAAAGAACCCCAAGTTGTTTAGTATTAATATATATAACCATATCTAAGTCATTTGGATGAACCATATATTTTTAGGAATAAAATAACAATTAATAATATAATATTTTTTTTAAAAACAATTTTATGTCAATTTTGACACTATTTGGTAATTGATTTTTGTGAAAATCATAACAGAAATATTAGTTATAAAAAAGTTAATTAAATCAATAATAACATGTAATATTAAAATATAAAATTATTTTAATTCATAAAAAGTCTCAAATTACATTTATTTGGGTATTTATAACATCAATTGTTAATATTTCATTAATAAGACAATCACTGCATCAACATTGTGTCATAAATAAATTAAATTATTTTATTTCTAAAAATTATAAACAAAATACCATTTTGTAGGAAATATTTTTATCTTTCTAATGAATATTTATAGTCTAATTTATCTTATGTATACCCCTATGTTAAAAATTCTTTAGTTATTAAACTTTGATTTTAACTATTTTAACCCTTCTTTAAATATATTAATAATAAATGTCCTAATCCAATCCATGTGGGCCTAAATGGTCATATTTTATTCCTAAGGTTGTTTTTGGTTGAATTACACTTATCTAATAGAACTAGGACATGTGTTAGGGAAATAATAATATCATTTTGACCCATAATTACCCTATTTACTTTTAACCGTGGTAAAAAAAAGTAAAAAGTTACTATTTACCAAAAATTATTTTCATCTCATTGAACCACATTTTAGTCCTTGATATTAACCGTGTCTCTCGGATTTTCAAAATTCCACTCTCAAAAGCGGTAAAATTAAATTTTATGAAAAAATGAGTTTTTTTGTCTACCACTTAGTGGTTTCACTATTCATCAAAAAATGAAAGTTTCCATAAAAATACCAAATATTAGGCCTAAGCTATATTTGATACTATTAATTCAAAAATGATGTCTATTTTACCAAATTCAAAACACATCAGTTGCATTAATTAATTTAAAAATTAATTCTCGTCATCAAAACAAATAGCGTGTTTTTAAGAGATAATAACTATCAAAAGATTGACACTTGTTTATGTTTGGTTTAAATGTGAAATTACATCCAATGACCAAAATTGTATTAAATTGTAAAAATATATTATAAATATACTTTAAAACCACTAAAATTAATAATTTATCACTGTGAATTATTTCGATTAGAAAAGTTGTTTTTAATTAAAATTTAGTAATTTTCACTATTCATCAGAATATGAAAGTTATCCAAAAAGTACCAAAATTTCACCCTAAGCTAATTTCGATATTCCGAATCCTAAAATGAATTCCATTTTGAGTAATAAAATTTACAAAATTTCAAAAATTGGTTATTACTATTCATAACGGCTAGTTTTAATAATATTTTAATAGCATATCGTTGTTTAGTGAAACTTGGTATTGCGTACGACGCAAGATATTGAGGAAGGTCACGGTTGCGTGTAAAGCAAGTCGGGCTAGTGTTGTGTGTAGTGAAAGATTCATTTGATGATTTATATAATAACAAAACATTTCTCATAAAAGTTTCAGGTGTTACATTCTACCCCCCTTAAAATGAATATCGCCCTCGAAATTTGTCACTTTGTAACAAACAGATGAGGATAACTTTCCCTCATCATATCCTCAAGCTCCCATGTAGCATCTTCTAACTGGTGGTTCCTACATAATACTTTCACCAAGTGAGTGGTCTTGTTCCGTAGGAGTTTTTCACTACGATCCAGAATCTCTGTCGGCTGTTCTTCCTAAGAAATATCTTGTTCCAGCGGTACAACTTCTGAGCTGAGTACATGTGAAGGATCAGGTATGTACTTTCTTAGGAGAGATACATGGAACACATCGTGAACTTGGGAGAGATTCGGTGGAAGCGCCAATTGGTAAGCTACCTTCCCAACACGATCCAGTATTTCGAAAGGATCGATATATCTAGGGTTCAACTTTCACTTCTTTCCAAATCTCATTACTCTCTTCCAAGGGGATATTCATAAGAACACATTATCACCCACTTCAAACTCTAGGTCTTTTCTTCATTTGTCGGCATAACTTTTTTGTCGACTCTGAACTGCTCTAATGTGTTTTTGAATAGATCTGACCTTTTCTGATATCTCATCAACAAGATAATTTCCTAATAGCTTTTTCCCCAACATCATCCCAAAAAGTTGGAGTCCTGCATTTCTTTCCATAGAGAGCTTCATAAGGAGCCATCTGAATACTGGAGTGAAAGCTATAATTATAAGAAAATTCCACCAAAGATAGATGATGATCCCAACCACCTTTGAAATCCATAGAGAAATCTCTCAACATATCTTCTAGAGTTTGAATTGTCATCTCAAACTGACCGTCTGTGTGAGGATGATAAGCAGTGCAGAAACTCAACTCTGTATCCAGAGTATGCTGAAGACTTCGCCAGAACTTCGAGGTAAATCTTGGATCCCGATCAGATATAATAGAAAGTGGTACTCCATGAAATATTAGCACTTCCTTCACATATATCCTGGCAAGATAATCTAGAGAGAAATCCTCCCTAATAGCGATGAAGTGTGCCGAATTTGAAAGATGATCAACTATGACCCAGATAGCATTATTTCCTTTGGATATTTAAGGAAGTCCAGTGAAAAAGTCCATAGTGATGTTTTGCCATTTCCATTCTGGTATGGGTAATGGTTGTAACATCCCCTTATACTTCTATCTCTCAGCATTAACTTGCGGATAAACCAAGCATCGAGAGACATATTCAGCAACATCTCTTTTCATACCATCCCACCAGTAGTACTCTTTCAGGTCCCTATACATCTTTGTGCTTCCAAGAGGAATTGAGAATGAAGAACTATGAGGATCATCCAACAGCTCCTTCCTTTAATTCTGGGAAGGGAGGAACACAAACCCGATTTCTGGACATTATTATCCCATCAAAATCAAGGTTGAATTCACGAATATTTCTCACCTTCTTTTGTAACTCTACATCTTCTTTCTGCGCCTCTTTAATCATCACATGTATAGATGGTTGAACATTCAATTGAGAAAGATACGATTTCCCCCTTCCATTATAATTCCAAGATCCATCCTTTGAAAATCCATAAATATTGGATCTTTTGTGATCCTCATCATTGATAAGCTAGCATGGTCTTGTCGACTTAATGCATCTTCCACCTTGATTTCTTTCCCAGGGTGGTAATGAATTGAGAAGTCGTAATCCTTAATCAGCTCCAACCATATTCTTTGGCGAATATTTAGCTCCTTTTGTGTGAAAATATTCATTAAAATTTTATTATCAGTATAAATATCACACTTTTCTCCATAAAGATAATGCCTCCAAATCTTTAATGCAAAGATGATAGTAGCTAATTCCAAATCATGAGTTGGGTAATTTTGCTCATGGATTTTCAACTATCGTGAGGCATAAGCTATCACCATATCATTTTTTATAAGAACACACCTCAATCCCTTCTTGGATGCATCACTATAGATCACAAAACTTTCTCCACTACAAGGAAGTGTGAGTACAGGTTCAATGGATATCCTTCTTTTCAACTCCTTGAAATTCTCTTCACATTCCTTTGTCAAAAAAAACTTACCTCCTTTCCGAGTCAACTTGGTGAGTGGATTAGATAATCATGAAAAATATTTCACAGAACGTCATTAATATCCAGCCAAACCAAGAAAACTTCGGATATCAGTTACTATTGTTGGTCTCGACCATCTTTCGATAACCTCTGTTTTTGCTGGATCCACAGATATCCCCTCTTTTGAGATTATGTGACCCAAAATGGAAATTTTTGAAGCCAAAATTCACACTTGGTAAATTTGGCATAAAGCTTCTCCTTTCTAAGGGTCTTCAATACAATTCTCAAGTGATCTTAATGTTCTTCCTTTCTCATTGAATAGACAAGAATATCGTCTATAAAGACTACCACAAACTGATCAATATAGTCTTTAAAGACTCTATTCATCGGATCCATGAAGATATCAGGGGCATTAGTAAGACCAAATGACATCACAATAAATTTATAGTGTCCATACCTTGTACGGAAAGTCGTCTTTGGTATATCCTCCCTTTTAACCCTTAATTGATGATACCCTAAATGAAGATCAATCTTGGAAAAGTATTGAGCTCCGCGTAGTTGGTCAAATAAGTCATCAATGCATGGGAGAGGATATTTGTTCTTGATAGTGATCTTGTTAAGTTCTTGATAATCAATGCAGAGTCTCATTGATCCATCTTTCTTCTTAACAAACAGAACAGGTGCTTCCCAAGGTGACGCACTGGGGTGTATGAATCCTTTATCAGGATTCTCTTGGAGTTTCTTCTTCAATTCCTACAACTCAATTGGGGCCATTCTATAAGGTGTCTTTGAAATAGGAAAAGCACCCGGTACGAGTTCTATTAAAAACTCAACATCACGATTTGGTGGAAGACCCGGCAATTCCTCCGGAAAGACATCGTCAAACTCCTGTACAATGGGAATATACTTAATTGTGAGTTTCTCACAAACCATTTGACACAAATAACCTCCATTTAGTGGAATCAAGACCCATAAGATGGAAGAAATTTCCACTGGAAGGTTATGTTCATCCTTGCATCAATAGACGGTCATAGATTGATCTGGAATATGAAATGTGACTTCCCTTCTTTTGAAATTGATATGAGAACCATATAAATAAAGCCAATCCATGCCAAGAATCACATCAAATTCCACTATAGGAAGGATAACAAGATTTGCAGGAAGCACATTCCCACAAACTTCAATCAGAGAAGAATTATAAACTTTTAATGTGACTGTTCTGCAATTAGGAGTTGTCACAGATAATTCAACATATAATAATTGAGGTAATACGGTGATACCCTTAGAAAAATCATCAGAAATAAAAGAGTGGGTGGATCTAGAATCAAATAAAACATTTGCTACTTTAGAGTGTATCGTAAGTGTACCTCTCACCACTTCGTTGTCGTACTCGACATCGCCGATAATAATTGCAAGTGACTTTCCATTGTCTTTAGCCTTAAGATTTTGTTGACGTTGATCATCATAATCAACCCTTGGATTTGGGAATTGATTGGCATAATGCCCCATTTCCTTGAACTTGAAAAATTTAAGTGTAGTATGTTCATTCTGTGTATCTCTTCCTTTGTTTGCATCATTAGACATCTTCTTCCCATTATTTCAACATTCAATTGCCCGACAACCTTCTTTTCCACACTTATAAAATTTCCTTATCCCCTTAAGAGAATTTACTCCATGTTTCTTTCCACACTTTGAGTATAAGGGAAAACTCATCTTCTTTTCAGTGTGCTCTTTAGATTTTCCTTTGAATTCCATTTTCATCTTCTTATCAAACCCATGTGACTGATGGGTTACACCAATCTCCATCTCAACCTTGAGAGAACATCGAACAATTTCCTCGTAGCTATTGAAGTCCCTTATGGATAACTCCCTTCGAATACTTGGTTTTAAGACACTAAAGAATCGATCGATCTTACTCTCAGGTTGGATAATAATACCATAAGTGGACCTTGAAAGCCTTGTAAAATTTTCTTTGTAGGTACCAACAGATTCATCATCCTTTTGCTTTAGTTCAAGAAACTCCTTCTCCATCTTTGTTCGGAGAATACGAGGGAAGTACTTATTGAAAAATAATTTCTTGAACTCATCCCATTCCATGGACTCAATATCATCCCTTTGCCTCATATTCTTAATAAGATTCCACCATTGTTCAGCATCACCTTCCAAATGATAAACTGGTAAGATGACTTTATCATGTTCAGAACATTGAAGAACTGAAAATATCTTTTCAGTGGTACTAATCCATTGTCCATCCACTAATGGATCGGAAGACCCGCTGAATGATGGTGGACGCTGCCTCATGAAGTATTAAACAGAATATTGCTCATTCCTTTGCTTGTTTGGGAGTCCTGCATGATTCATATCTTGAGAAAGTTGTGTGAGCATGGCTACAAGATTTTTCATTCCAGCTCCCATAACGTTTGGTTGCCCATGGGGACAATCATTGAATTTCCCATCGCATTCTGCATTAACATGGTTCCTTTGGGTTCCAGCCATTGACTAAAACCAAGAAGAATAGTGTGAGCAACACTAATTATAATAGAAAAAACACATAATCAAGAATAAAATTTTACACTTAAGGTCTTATCATAGGTTGTTCATGGAAATTTCTAAAACACTAAGATTGTGTTCTATGCGTAGACTTATCCTTAGGGTTCTTACTAAGGCTTTCACATCCTAGTTTCCAAAGGTTGACTATACCTTTCCTCTGATACCAAATATAACGACCCATACTTTTCATACATTGTTAATACTTAAAAATTTAAGTACACTTACTACAACATATAAAAAAACCATGAAATGACCAAATAGGTATAGTGTCTTTAGAAACTAGGAAACATAAAAAACTGGTTCATAAAGCATCTACATTGTCTCTCATTTATTTCATCTTATCTAGAGTCCCTTTTGGCATATCCTACTTAATAACCTTCTTCTTGACCTGGGGAAAGAAAACATACAAAAGGGTGAGCTCAAATGTTCAGTAAGGGTATACAAAAGAAATATAAATCACATCATATTCATAAGAACATAACATTTTGGAAATCTTAACCTGCAAAAGAGATCATAATTTCATATCATGGGATAAATCATAGTAGTGAAATGTAATCCCAATAATCATAACCTAAAACATAAAACTTTGTTTCATACACACATAATCATAGATAATCATTTCTTAGTAGTCAAGACTCATTTCCCAGACTATCTTAATGGACAAAGTCCATTTTTGAACCGAGTTAACTCCTCGTTTCAGTCCTATTTCACTGAACCGGTTTAACCTCCCATTCCAGCCATGAATATCTCATGAGATATAAATATTTCCCCAATTCATTTTAGGGAGATATAGGTCCCACCCATCTCATAATGATACCATTCTTATGTGTGCCACAAAATCATAAATCATACATCATTGCAGAACCCATGTAATAAAAATGGGATTCTTAAACATCATGACATCATAAAACAATTCATATAAGATAAAGGAATTCATTAAATTAATTCCATCACAACATAATAAAATCAATGTAATAATAGGTATAGAAATAGAACCATATATTATCTTAGATGGAAAATAATTTTGATAAAACACTTGAACTCCATTCTTGAGGAAAATATTCTTTCTACTTCAAAAACATTTTCCTTTCTTAACATGTCATAAAATTTTAAACTAATTGAAGTAGATTAAAAATAATCATTGAAAGTTGTAAAGTAAGCCTCTTGGAAATAATGTTTTAAAAATCCATTCATACCATATATGTTAAAAAACATTCTTCTCATACTTTTGTCGGAAAAGTCAAAAAGTACCTCGTACGAAAAACGACAAAAGATTCCTTTCATATATTTTACTAAAAACTCACCTAAGGGTAAAATTGGATTTAAAAAATTGTAGGTGGATAGCAATAATATTACATATTGAGGAAACATGGATGTGGATGATAAAATACACCCCAGTAAATATCAAAGTATAAACAATCTCAGATAAAAATGAGATTGTGATATTTTCCCTTACCTTAGGTCTGATTTGCTTCGTAAGTGTCCAAACCTCCTGTATAATGATTTAAATAATTTCATTTACTTATTATAGAATCATACTCATTGTTATGATATCAGATATGGTCATATTCCTATCTTCTTATTAGTAATATTTCATTCCTACTTGTTATTAGGGTATTTATTACATTTTGTTATTATGCGTGTTTTGTCGAATAAATTCGTATTCTTATCTTTAGGTTATAGATACCTCATTTACAGAATGGTATAAGTGTACAATATATCATATTATTAATTCAATTCATTTATATAATCTTTATGCAATGAAAGTCATGTAGAACGAGTCGCATCACATCGTGGAGACGGTATTCCGTACGTACACACGAGCGATGATATCGTTCCCATGATTGTGGAATTGTATTGGATTGTATGTATACTATTTAAGAATCAATAAAACTTTACAATAATCATATATTTTTATTTATTTTCACCATTATACCCATCCAAGTAAGGTGGTGGTGGAAAATATATTACACTACAGCGTGGAGACGGTATTCCGTACGTACGCACGCGCGGTGATTTCATTTCCCGTAGGATGGATAGATGGTGAAATAGGGTTGTTTCATACTTATAATAACATATCAGTATATGAGTGATACTGATGTTATTACTTCATAATGAAACAACTAAAGAAGAAGAAGTGTAAGAAGAAATAATTTTGAAAGAATTGGTAACGGACATTACCTCTTCTTTGAAGCGCCTCTTTGAGACCTCCTCTTAGGGCACACAAATTGGTCTTTGAAGAGGACCAGGACCTATAGGATGTTTCTAAAGAAGTGGAGAAGTGAATTTGGCAGGTGTTGGTCGTGGTTGAGGGCTCAATGTGGCATGAGGAAGAGAGGGAGGAGGTTCCCTTTTATAAGGGTGGAGAGGGGCACCTTTGGAAAAACTAAAAATATTATTTTATTATAAAGTCATATTCGGTTTTTAATTGCTCCAACTTGATTTATTTTGAAGCTAAGGTGAGGATGGATCGAAATCCTCTCATCCAATAGAATTTAGACAAGTTTAGGTATCAATTTTAACCTTATCATTTATATTTAACATTAAGTTAGATAATTTAACTTTTACCGTGTCTTCTTGTTTTCTTAAACGATAAGGTTAATAAACTTAATATAACAAGCCAAACGAACCCCAAGTTTTTATTATTAATATATATAACCTTATATAATTCATTTGGCTGAACCATATATTTTTAGGAATAAAATAGCAATTAATAATATAATATTTGTTTGAAAAACAATTTTATGTCAATTTTGACACTATTTGGTAATTGATTTTTGTGAAAATCATAAGAGAAATATTAGTTCTAAAAAAGATTATTAAATCAATAATAACATGTCATATTAACATATAAAATTACTTTAATTCATAAAAAGTCTCAAATTACATTTATTTGGGTATTTATAACATCAATTGTTAATATTTGATTAATAAGATAATTACTGCATCATCATTGTGTCATAAATAAATTAAATTATTTAATGTCTACAATTATAAATAAAATACCATTATGTAGGAAATCTTTTTAACATTATAATGAATATTTATTGTCGAATTTATCTTATGTATAACCCTATATTAAAAATGATTTAGTTATTAAACTTTGATTTTAACTATTTTAACCCTTATTTAAATAAATTAATAATAAATGTCCTAATCTAATCCATGTGGGCCTAAATGGTCATATTTTATTCCTAAGGTTGTTTTTGGTCGAATTAAACTAATCAAATAGAATTAGGGCATGTGCTAGGGTAATAATAATATCATTTTTACCCTTAATTACCCTATTTACTTTTAACCATGGTAAAAAAAAGTAAAAAGTTACTATTCATCAAAAATTATTTTCATCTCATTGAACCACATTTTAGTCCTTGATATTAACCTTGTCTCTCGG
This sequence comes from Viscum album, assembly GCA_963277665.1. NCBI lineage: Eukaryota > Viridiplantae > Streptophyta > Magnoliopsida > Santalales > Viscaceae > Viscum > Viscum album. Next base: position 121,521,211 of record OY728161.1, on the reverse strand, counting down.
ATTTTTTAAATTCCACTCACAGAAGTGGTAAATTTATGTTTTATGAAAAATTCATTTTTTTTAACTACCACTTAGTGGTTTCACTATTCATCAAAAAATGAAAGTTTAAAGAAAAATACCAAAAATTAGGCCTAAGCTATATTTGATATTATGAATTCAGAAAATGATGTCTATTTTACCAAATTCAAAACACATCAGTTGCATTAATTAATTTAAAAATTAATTCTCATCGTCAAAAAAATAGCATGTTTTTAAGAGATAATAACTAACAAAAGATTGACACTTGTTTATGTTTTGTTTAAATGTGAAATTACATCCAATGACCAAAATTGTATTAAATTGTAAAAATATATTATAAAATATACTTTAAAACCACTCAAATTAATAATTTATCACTATTAATTATTTTGATTAAAAAAGTTGTTTTTAATTAAAATTTAGTAATTTTCACTATTCATTAGAATATGAAAGTTATCCGAAAAGTACCAAAATTTCACCCTAAGCTAATTTCGATATTCCGAATCCAAAAATGAAGTCCATTTTGAAAAATAAAATTTAAAAATTTAAAAAAGTGGTTATTACTATTCATAAAGGCTAGTTTTAATAATATTTTAATAGCATATCGTTGTTTAGTGAAACTCGGTATTGCATACAATGAAAGCTATTGAGGAAGGTCGTGGTTGCATTTAAAGCAAGACAAGATAGTGTTGTGTGTAGTGAAATATTCCTTTGATGATTTATATAATAACAAAACATTTCTCATAAAAGTCTCTAGTGTTACATATGTAGAACACATGTGTGTTGGGATGAAATTAGTGAACACAAGATATTAGGACTTAAAATAGTTATTGAAATGGTAGAAAAGATCAAGATAATTCAACAACACATCAGAGAGGCTCAAAGTCGAGAGAATAGATATGTAGATAATTGTTGACAAGATATATTGTTTTAGGTTATAAATAAATTATTTCATTATATATTTCTAAAATATAGATTCCTGATCATTGGGAATAAGAGTAAGTTGTTTCCAAGGTACATCATCACATTTAAGATTATCATTCGCATTTGAACGGTGGTTTAACGACTAGTACTCTCTAAAACCAAATCACAATTACAAGAGATACACCTTGTATCCCTCTTGAGAATGTATATGGACGATTTGTCACACATATTGAATTAATTGGGGGGTTAATCTATAAAATAATCTGTATTATAAAGAGAATAATAGGAATATTTTAGATAGTATTGACAACGTTATATGGCACATGAAAACTCTTAAAGTCAAAGTACTAAAGAGAAACCTTAAATATGTAGACGTAAAATGGGAACAAGAGGAATATATGAAACAAATGTACCTTTATCTGTTACCACCATAGTATCTAATATGAAATATTGATGTTTAAATTTCTTAAGGGTGAAGAAAGTAACACCTAGAAACATTAAAAAGAACACTATGTTTGATTGTTTATATAACTCATTCACCAAGCATAAACATACCATTAAATATTATTATTTAAATATTATAGGCATAACCTAGTAATTTTATTGGAATGTAAGAATAGTGTTAACAAATTTATAAAATATATATAATAGTACTAATCATTTCATATTTAATCATAAATTTTTACAACGTAATAACTCATTTTTAGTAAGGTTATTTGCTTCACCAAAAATTCTTTTTCATCAAAAATGTTTTATATTTATTTCTATGAGATAATATTATAATTAGTTTCATGAAAATTTAGTAATTTCATTTTATAAAAATTATACCTATTTTTTAATTCATCATTTAAAAATTATCTTTTCATGAATATTTTGATTTTTTCGGAAATGATTTCATTTTTAGTAGATAGTGAAAAATCGTGAACTTTTTTGAAAAAAAGTATTTTCCTTAAAATTATTTAGAAAGTAAAATTCTATATGTTTACTATTAAAATTTATTTACATCATTTTAATTGGAAATAAATAAATTATAGTGTATTATTGAATTTAATACTTTAACTGGATACAAAAACATAATTTAACTTAAAAGTTCATTTTCAAGGAAAATCGGTTTTCATCATGTTTTTCATGATTAATATTAATTTAAATTTTTAATATTCTATGTATTGAATTTAATTAAATGGATTTCATATTTCAAATCAAGGTTTCCAAATAAATTAAATTGGACCCATTTATTTTGGGTTATTATGAATAGTAAACATAATAAATATTTATTACCTTAGTAAGGGTAAATTTAGTAGTTAGGGTTAAAAATAATATGATAAGGACTAAAAATAACCCTATTAGTTTCCTTAATTATATGTTATGAGTCTATTTTATTCATAATCATCCATTTTTCGAATATATGACCCTTTTTACCAATTTGTTTATGATTCTAACCTTTATTTAATTTTATGTAAACAAATAAAAAAATCATTCCCTTTTTTATTAAATCTATTGTTTTATAATAGTGAAAATAGATAACATATCCAATTATAAATATTTATTTTAAATATTAATTATTTTTTATAATTTTTATTATTTATTAATTTCTATTCATGAGATAATTATTGTAAATTCTTAAAAAACCTAGAAAATGTATATATTTAATTAATAAAATAATAAAGTAAATTGTTTTAAAAATATTAAAAGCACATAATTTGAAATAATTAATATGTAGAATGAATTTTATAGGAAAATATAACATCTTTGGGATATTTTAAAATATTATATTTTAATTACCATGTTTTTATGTTTCTTCCAAAGATAAATTAAATGAATAATTCGTAAAATTATGTTTGTGTTGTTTTATAAAAAACAATATTTTATTAAATAAATAAAATTTCCAGATAATTTTAACTTCATCCAAGTTATATTTAGGTTTTTTAATAAATTACATATGCTCCATTTATTGTAATATTTTCATTTTAAATTAACTATATTGACCTCTATGTTAAAAAATGTTTTTTATCTTAGTAAATTTCTAAAATGGTAAACAGTAGATAAAACCAAGAGATAAGTGTTGAAAACTAATCTAAACTTATAGGAATTTTATTTAATGACAATATTTAAACCCATAATCATCATATATTCAAATTATACCCATTTGGGTCGTTTTTTATAGGAAAATTAATTTATATTTATTTAATATTTTAAGAACTTCCAATAGTTCCACTCCCATAACTTGTAAAAATTGAACGTATTCTCTTATTTTATTGACACTTAAATACATTATTTGAACCATGATATGGAATATTTCATGAATAAAATCCATAAATAAATTTTATACATGTTTTTTTTGGCTTAATATGGTCTATATTGGGTTTAAGTTGTAATGGAAAGGAATTTTTCTAAAGAAGAGGTGTAGTCTTTAATTGAATGTTTCTGATTTATTTCTATGTATACCTTCATATAATAATTTTCGATCATGAATATATAATAATAATAAAATATTCCATAAGATAATATTTTATAATTTTTATTTCTTCACCTATATAAATCTCATCTTCCATCAAATGGAAAACAATATCGTTGTTTGTGTGTATGATGTACTATCACCTTTTAAACCAATGTAATTTGTATTCCATCACTATCTCTCACGAATGGTTATAATGAAGAATTTAATATATATATATATATATATATATATCTCTGTGTGTGTGTGTGTGTGTTTATGTTATTTATGATATCATTATGTTTCCCAAATGGTGAAATAATATTTAACATTATTTTTTTCATCCATCGTAAATGGAATCAATATTCTTGTGTACGTACAACATACCATCTCCATGAATGGTGTAATTTATTTTCATCCCTACCTGTTATGAATCAAAAAATATATATATTATTAGTATATATGATATTATTTGTATGATTAATTTTTCTGATATTATGGTTCCATAATCAACGTACAACGACTGACACTACTGAACCAAAACAATCATGAAGATGACACAATTATCAACTGAAATAGTGATTTGATAAAGAATTATTGATTAATTGGTGGTAGTATGACATAATAAAATTTTATATGGTATCATATATATGGTAATGGTTATTAAATAAATTTATAACAATTATACATTTATTATAATTTTGTTTCTAAAGTGTAAGAACAAATAAAATACATAAGGTAAGGGATCTCTTCGAACAACCCATTTTCTTTTGGTTATGAATGTTATCACTATAGATACCATCATATCTATCTTTAATACATTATAATTATTTTTAAGTATATATATATTTATATCATATATATTAATATCTTATTATCCCTTCCATTGATGGACAAATAAAATCATTATGTACATTTATCGAATACCTTCTCTATGAAATCTCACTTGATTATTATATGTTGCAAGATAATGAAACCCATTTCATTCCATGAGTAATTATTATGTTTATTAGATATTATTTATTTAATTTTTATTTCACACATAGACATTTACATGTTATGATGGGTTCACATAGATAGAACTCAAATCTATTGGGTAATGTTTTGTCTCATGAGACAGTATGTATGGGATTGGGAAGTATACCCAATTAGTGATGGGACATTGTCCACCATGTGATATTTTCCTAAAATTTAGCCTTGAATTATTATTTTATCCTAATTTTTATTAATTTCAAATTTCTTATACTTCCATCATATAATGATACCATTTTCTGTATGTTAAACTCCCATGTTATTATTCATGATACCTATCTTTTTATGATATCATGTTATACTTTGTTGACATATTTATTACCTTACTATGATTTATAGATCACTACTTTATTTTATGTATTCCATTAGTTATCTGATATAGATCTAGGATCTCATTATGGATATTAAAATAAGAACTTTTTATTTCATGTTGAGGGTTTTTGTACCTAATCCTCTATAGACACTAGTACTTTCGATTCTTTTAATATATTTAATGGATATTTTCATTAAAAAATCATTTAATAATTGGTGTAAAAATACCAGAGTCACTAAAAATACTGAATAAAATATTTATATAATATTTTATCCTATTTAATTTGTTTCCAAATTGATGACTACCCATAAGAGTTAGTGTTGAAAAATGAATAAATCATCTCATGAGGTGGTAGTTTCTATATACACTCATGTGATGTTTTTATTTTTGATTAGATGGTAATGTAAATGAAAAAGGGTTATAATATAAAAATAATTACATTAATGCATTTGGTAAATAATGATGTTATTATTTGATATTTTTTAAGTGATGTTTTAATGAGGTAAAATAAGAAATAAAAACAAAACTCACAATTAAGAACTACAAATCATTTTCAGAAAACCTATTAAGGATATTTATGAGAGGTTTCCTAGGATGGTGTTATGATCAATCCAAATAAATATAACACATTTGGAATAATATTATTTTGGGTTTTGGTTACGAATTTTCATATATAAGAGCCACTTGAACGGTGGGTAAATGAAGAGAAGGGGTGATCTTTTATAAGTGGCAGAGAGAACACACTAAAAAAATTTCAAAATATTGAAATATATATTAATTTATTAATCAAGATAAAAGTATCAAAAATGGATCAAATCTAATGATTAGATGATATAGGTTTTAAATATAACCATAAAATTTAAGTAAAATAAATTTTATTTAATTTTATCACATATCAACTCTGTTTTAACCTTTTAAATATGTTTTAATGCCTACCATGATAAGTAAATTTTATAGCAATGTGACTATTAATAATGAAAAAAAATTAAAGTTAACTTATTAGAAAATATTGAAATTAATATTAAAATGTTTGAACAATTTTATAAAAACTTTTTTTCAATAATTTTTATAAATTACTTTTAATTCATCCCCACAACAGGTGAGGAAAACAGTTTTCCAGGGAAATGAAATTTTACATATGAAAATGTTTTCATACAAAATTTAAGGATAATATTGATTATAATGATTATTTATAGAATATATTTAATAAATAGTATGTAAATAAAATTTAAAATCAATCAAGAATAGAAATTTAGTTTGTATATACATTAATAGAGAATACTGTTTTCTTCAAAATTGGTATTTTCAACTATTCACCAAAAAATAAACATTTTGAGAAAATTAAATAAAAATAACACAAAGAAGATTTTCAATCAATAATATAAATGAATTTATTCATTTTTATAAATTAGTAGTCTAATATTTAGAAATTATTCTTTTAAATAAAACTATATAATACATGTAAACCAATTTAGTAAAAATAAAACTACATCCTTTTTTTGTTGACAAATTACATAATATTACTATAATTTATTTAATTATATATAATGCAATTCATGAATACTAATAATTAATGAAATTGAACTATTATAATACTAAATGTATTTTTACAATATATCAATTAAGGTAATTTAAAATAGTTTTTAGTTGTACGATTATAGATGTTTCTAGTCACATATTATATTATTGGAGTGTATATTTACATTTCCCTATAAATTTACCCATATTATACATTACCAATTCCTGGTAATGAAATATTGTACCATTATGAGTTAGATTTACACAAAAACTCTCAAAAACATTCCCCAAAACCCTAATGTATTAATATTCTGGAATGATTAAAATTGTTTTATAAAAAAATACTATCAAGATTTATAATTTTGATGCATTTATTGAGTGTGGAAATGATTTTTTTTTTGGAGTAGATGGGATTAATAAATCCACCCATAATTATTTGGGGTTTTGAAAAAGATTCATCTTTTTTTTCTTGGCCATTATTTGACCTGATTTTGAGTATGAACTCACCTAGTAATTAAAAATTTAATTACAAGAATATTTATCAAGTATTGATTTTGGATGATTTTTTATCAATTTTTCTCAAAAATATTATAGTAATACATCAGGAAATCAAAAAATTATTTGAAATAAAATTTTAAATTTCTCAGGTCGTTAAATATTTTTCGAGAATGTATTCCCTCACTATTCCTCATTATTATTTCTCATTTAGCAGCTTTTAATATTATTTTCTTAATTTCATAATTTAATTAACTTCATTATAAAAACAAACAGTTTTCTTTATTCAAATTTTTATTTTATTCCTTCATCAATTTATTTTATTTTTAATGCTTTTTATTTTTTGGAAGATGATATTCTTATTTTTTCTTCTATTATGACTTATATATTTATCAGTTTAAAATAATCATATAACTTCTTGAAGAATGAAAAGGCCTTCTAACATATTCCATGAAATTGAATAATTTCAGACATAATTAACCTTTATTTTTACTATAATAGGAGACTTCAACATCTCTAACATTGATCAGTTGATTTTTTATCTTACTTTCATATAATTTTATCTTTCTTCCAATAGAATTATATGATTCTATTGAGATTATATTTTATTCCTTTATTTGAGTATTATCCTTATATTTTTTTGATTCATAATCTATACATTTCTACTTTGGGTAGTTTATTAAAAAATATGAAATATTAGTACATTTGTAATATCTTGGAGGAAGTCTAAATTTATTCACTCCCTTCCATTTCTTATTTTTTTCAAACAATATTAATTATACATTGATATTATTTGTAGTCCTATTTATTATAGAATTCAATTGTATATACAGGATCATCCTTTTATTTTATTTTTATCTCCATAATGGACTCCAAATCCATTTCATCTAGGATATTCCATGTAATATCTTGTACATTTCTCATTTCATATGAAATGAGAATATTATGTAATTCATCTTTTAAATGATCCTCTCAATATTATAGACCTCAAATTTTGAGTGAAATATTTTATAAATGATTATTGTTAGACTCGTTATAATTTTAGAGTCTTCCAATGTTTTAAACAATTCACTAAATATTAAAAAAAAAATTAATAATGTAATGTAATAATCTGTGTTTCCATATATATCCATCTATATATTTTCAAAAAAAAGTGCTTTAATTATATAATTAGTCATCCCTGAAATTATCATTTAATTTGAATATGATTTCTAATTTTTCAAAACTTCTTTGTTAAATTAAATTTCCATAAATTTGGTTTATTCTTAATTAGGTGGGTAAAAATGAATTTACTTTTTATATTTACCATATTTCTTCATATTTATTTATTTGGAAACAATAATGGAGAATAAATTTTAGTGTTTATAAATTTCGTAACTCTCAATTAAATATTATATAGTCTAAAATATAAAAGATAGTTTAACAAAAAATTATGTATACTATGATATTTCTTTCCATCATATTTAGGAACAAGAAATCCATTAATAGAGTTTTTAATATCCATTATACTTCATTGATTGGATCTCATAGAGGAATAATACTATCATTCAAGTTATAGTTCCTAGGAATGTCTTTCTCTACAAATAAATGGATAAGGAATCAATTGAGACCTTTTTTGATTTATTTATATTTTAAATCAATCATTATGACCTGTCCTGATTAAAACTATTAAAATGTTATACTTAAACATCCTAAATAGATACAGAAAAATAATAATAAAAGAATAATATATTTTTAGAATGTTTTTCCCTATTAAAATCCCTACTCATTTTCATGGTTTCTCGGTCTCCCAAATTAATTATGCATCAATATAAAAATAACTGACGACAAATATTGTTATATGTTTATAAATTTACATTTTGACTATCCTAAATAATAGATGAAATCATATATTCTCTTTGAAAAAAATTAGTAACAGAAAATTTCAAATATATCTTCAGACTCTCAATTTCTTCTTCAAAATACGAATTAGATGTATCCCCATGATCCATCTTTTTTTCAAGAACTATTTTATCACTCTATTTATAATATCATGTTTATATGATTATCAAAATAAGATTTTTTTCTTTAGACCTTTTGAATATATCTTGTTTCTTAAAAGTATTGAGTCTTAATAAATTTTACCCTTGATTTTTTTAATTCAAATAATTAAAATTTCTCTATCTTCAATGATTCCATATATTCACGAAAATATAAAATTAAATAATTATAATAATTTTTTAATTTCAATTTATGGATCATTATTCCAAATGTGCTTTTAAACTAAATCATATAATATGATTCCCCACATTTGATTATTTGGTTGAGTTTTACTTAATATAATTTTATCTTAGAATATTCTCTTCCAAATAACTATATGCCACCAATAAACATCCATAGGTAAACTTTTCTATATCAACTCAACTAAATATGAATAATATTATCTATTAATTATTCAGTGTTAATAAATATTGGAAATAATTCACAAGAAAATATTTTTTTTTGATTTTATAAATTTCCAATAGTTATATCTCCACATCCTATAATTGGGTGAATGGACTGAAGGACTTCATTTTTATTGATTTTATTGATAACCCCCCTTTCAAGGGATGAGGGGGAATCCTTACTAGGAACATAGGATTAGAGATTAAATGGCCCATAGGCTTAGGAGATAACGTGACCTGAAGGTCTTAAGGAATTCAACGAGACTATCTACAAGAAACTACCCCTCCCCATCATCTACATCCTGATAGTAGCTCTCCACCTTTGCATTACCGTCTGGCTAAGCATCACGTGCAAGCACAGGTTGGTACCAATGGAATAGCCATACCCTCTCATTCTGACAATCCATTTGGATCTGCTCTGGTGAGTGCACCACCTTTGAATCCTCTTCTGGGGCTGCTCCTTTTTTTTAGTGTGTCTAGGGCCTGCAGTCATTTGGCCCGAAGGCCTTCTGGTGGCCCTAAGGGCTTAAGGTGGTCCGAAAACCTTGAGAATCAACTGGCCCAAAGGCCTTGGGTGGCCCGAATGCCTTGTTGGACTCGAGGACCAAACCGATGGCCCGAAGGCTCAGATGGATGAATAGTTCTAACTGCTACAGTAATGAACAGTGCCTGCTACAGTACTGCTACAATACTTCAACATTAGCTACTACATTTCCTACTATAGTCTGGAAATATTCCTCCACCCGGATTTGATCTTGGGTCTCTTCGATGCGCCTAGCGAGTCCTCACCAACTGGGTTGAGGCTCATGTGCTCAAATCCTAGAATTGGTTCTTCTTAGTTTTTAATAATTTTGAACCACCATAATGATTAATGAGAATATTTATAAAAAAATTGAACATGATGGAATAGCTTAAATATTATGACAATAAAGCATATCTTGGATCACATTATATTTCATTATAACTGATTTTATGAACATAATTGCAACATGGAACCTTTATACTAATTTTCTAGAAAAGTTTTTTTATAATTTCAAAAATAAAAGATTCTGTTTTTATCCAAATCCTATTGTTTAATTATATTTCTATGTTTGGAAACTCTTTGTGGACTTATTAATCCTATACATATTTAAGGAACCCTATGTGGCCATCAAATAAATCCTAAATGTCTCACTATGAATAATAAATTCTAATGAAATATCTATTTCTTAATTTCTCAACACTATATTCTTAGTATAAAACTATTATTGTGTCTAGTAAACCATATATAATTTCAGTTTAACCCTTTATTGCAATCGATCAACCCTACTTCAAACTATGTGAACCTTATGTCATAATACTTCGATAAATTATATTATTACCTAAAATATTCAAGATAATATGAAATAAGCACATAACCCATTCAAACATTTTAAAAAACTTCTCAAGAACATAATATCATCTCGAAAACACATTATACACTTTCTTAAAAACATATACTAAATATTGATTGGTCATTGTAAATTTATAAAATCAATAAATATCTTTAATAATTATGTTATTAAAAAAATTACTATTATGTTTACATATTTATACATCATCATTATTTTTATGTTAATAACTATATGAAAAAGACATTATTATTATATTTTTAACTATATACATGTAATTTTTTTATTAAATTAAATACTCTCTAAATAAACATTAGTTCTATGTTAAAAACTCTATAAAAGGATATTTTTATTGGGATCAATACTCGATGGATGGAAAATGTTTCTATGTAAACAACATTTTGAAAAGACTAAATTAAAAATAACCTTGTCCATAATTTTTTAATTTCTTTTTCTTATAATCATTTTGAATTTCTATGATATTTCATAATCCCATTTTCTTCCCCATGGATCATGGTTATTTACCAATGTTACTACACTAAAATATTAAGATAGTTATGATATTTTTCCATAATTACCGACTCATGGATCTATGTTCACATTACATTATCTTTTAATGATATATTTCATCCTTGCTCAGGCTCTTGGATCATGATTATGGGCACCTTTTTATAAAATCATATGTCCTATTTGTTATATTATAAAAAAGTCCATATATCATGATTCATAACATATAATATATCATTTATTGGTTATGATTTTATAATGTAGTCTTCATGTATGTGTATTATGATTTCATACCCACAACCCTATCTTATTCTCATATGTGACCTTCAATTTAGATATTTATTTTTCCCATACTAAATTTTTAAGAAAATTAATTTACTATTATTTCATTCCCCATGAACTAAATAGGAGTACCATATGTGATATGTATATATAGATTGAATGTGTTGAAAATTATATAGGAAATTTTGAAGAATTATTATGAAATTAAACCATCATGTAGTTATTCCCCAAACCCAATAAAAAATACTTTTTGGCATGTAATATATTTTGATAAGTAAGGATTATTCATTTAATATGATGAAATTTAGATTAATTTAAGGATTTTTTCACCTATGTAAATATCAAATATAGTGTATAGTGAACTTTTCTTACTACCATATATATGAGTGCAGATTTAGGGTATATCGGTTTGTATTAGAGTGGGGTTTAGTTATTTTTGGGTATTATGATAAGCAAAATAAGGTGATATAACCTAAAACAGCATACGTTGAACTAATAGTAACATAGGATGAACATAAAATTTCTTATGTTGAAATTAATTATTCCTAATTTATGATATATAATGATTTATTTTCATTATAATATGATTTATTACATTGATTATTGTACCTTTTGACTCATATTTAACATTTTTTAGTTAATGGTTTAATCTTGGAAAAACATAGTGAGCATTGAATGTGATATACAATATAATGATTTTACCAATGAGAAACCAAATAGAAATAGATTTAGGGATGAAATTCATTTGGTTATGCACACCCATACATCTTGAGTAATGATTAAAAACTGTAATGTATCCTAACTAAAAAATTAAATAATAAAAAATATAGTTTTTACTATTTTTATAAGATAATTATATTAGAGGAATAAATATTATACTTATTATGTTTCAAATATTGTATGAAGAGTCACCTAGTTAAGTGTCTTCACAAAATTGAATAATGTTTTATGTATGGAATTGTAGGGAACCATGCATCGAACTACTGAGAAAATAATTGTGATTTGGTATAACATAATAAAATAAAATAATTATTTATCTAATGTATGAATAAAAATTTAATGTTTTAAATATATTAAATTTCAAAATAATTATGACTAATAAACCAATTAATGTTTAAATAATAACAATAAATGTCAGTGACATAACTTATCAAGGGAAAAGGGAAGAACCATTACAATGACTACAACTAAAATGGATCATGATAATTAAGTGGTGAAGGGTACACAAATCCTCCTTTCTAAATCTAAGAATGTATCATTTGATTATATTTCTCTATATTAATTCATATTATTCATGTTTATTAAATATTTTTATTTTTCATTTCAATCAATGGATATTTAATTATATGTAGATGAACATGTTGGTTCAACAATTAAGTCCAAGGAACAAGAATTTTCTTCAATTAAGGGTTGAGGGAAGATACTTCCTACAGATGTAGTTTTTAATCAATTGAGTGATTTTGAATTGACATTTGTAATATTATGGATAACTGTACTTAATCCTCTTATCAATTTCTAGGATATTTAAATATCATTTAATATCCCAAATCATCCCATGATCGAATATTCACTCATTTATAATGATTTACTCTCTTTGGAAAAAAATTCATTAGTATGTTTTTTGATACCCAATAATGTGGGATGTATTGATAATCTTGTAGGGGAAGAGAATAATATGTAAGGCATGGAAGATTCCTCATTTATTATAAAATAATTGGATCTATTTTAACATTCATACGATATCAAACTCTAATATAATTTATAGTAACAAATTTGGTTTTAGATTATTTCTATAAACTAGAGGAAGAACTCTATATTGAATAAAATATAAAATGAAAACCACTATCCTTCTGTTTATTTCATTAATTAGTTATCAAATGAAAAATATATCAATAAGAAAAAAATTGTATTCATTATTTGATCATTAAAAATTGACCACAAGAATATTCCATAGGGATAGTGATGTAGATAAAAATTGTACACATATCTATACATTAAAAGAAATTCCATATATTACACTATAAATTCATTCACAGGTATAAGTTCTTAAATCATAAAATCAATCATATTGATAAATAGTCAATAAGATATATTAACATCTAATTATATTCCTAACTTGAATGAATCCAAGATTTTCCAAGACATAACATAAGATAATAATATGTATATCTCATTAAATATTATATCTTACTTCATGTGCATCTTATAGATATCTTTAGATATTTTCATATGTTATTGATAAATAAATTTTTTAGGATAAATTTTGTTAGGGTGGATATAGTAACTCATGTTTCAAGAAAAATATTCTTTCCACAAACTACATTCCTAAATTTTTAAATATATATTTTATTGAATCAAAATAATTAATATTGAGTATAAAATTAGTCATATAACTAACAAAAAATTTAATAATGAAAATTACTCTTGGTCTATTTAAATGGATTCTTATGGTTATGTAAAACATATTCACTAATTTGGTTTTATGTTTTGGTTTTTAAAATGACATTAAGAATGTTGATCGTTGCTAATATAGTCACTGAATTATGATCACATGATTAGTATAAATAATGGGCTTTAAAAGTCCAATTTACTTAGAAAAAGGAAGCGATGGCCTCATCTAGTAGACTTTCCCTATACGAAGACCATTTTTCAGAACTTGGAAAGGAGGTGGCATCATTGGGGTTCACTCTTGGCCAATCCCTATCCGATCATGAACACATTAATATTGAGGGGAACTGACTACGAGAGATGTGGATGTTAATAGATATTACCACTCAAACGATGTTATCCAACCCACCACAAGAGTCTGTCACCATCGCACACCATACCCTTCGGCCTTATGCAGGTGTTTTAAGGGGTTATCTAATAAGACCCTGGTGTTCGAACCAAAGTTTTTCTATGCATTATTTAGAGTATGGTATGGTTTTTGATTGTTTCCAATCCTCAGAGAAAGTTCAGAATGTGTTCTAGCAAAGTGATCATACAGAACAAGCAGATAAAAGTATTGAAGGTGGCACCATTTTCCAGTGTTTCCATATTTTTGGGGTTGAAAACCGACAATTGAAGAAAAGTGGTTTTTTCCAAAGGGACTTGCGTTCCGTTGACTTGAAGGATAGGATACTTGTGTGCCTTTTGTTTTTCAAGATCAGAACATGAAAATATGTCAATGTTAGAAGGGCTCCCATGTTTTATGTTTGGTCGTGAAAGTGAATGCGCGCCGAAACATGCGCCCCAAGGTAATACTTGTGCGTTATTGCACAGGGTATCAAAATGCCTATAAATATAAGTAGACCCCTCCTCATTTGGTATGAAGTTCCGACTTAGAGAAAATCAGAGCTCCTGTCTCGCAGGTGTAGTGGTCGCGCAAGTGGTGGTTGGTCGCGCAAGTAGAGGTTGCGCGCCAGTTGTTTACTACGCAATGAAGATGTTTTGGGTGAGAAAGGGTGTGAATCTCCCATGTTTGGATTCGGCGAAGGAGGTGTCGTGCAGGTGGTTTGGTGACACTTATGTGCTAGAATTTTAAGAAGCGCGACAGTTGATAGTTGCGTGCCAAAATCGGTTTGAGGGTAAAATGGTGTTAGTCACGCAAGTTTGGTGTTGAAGAAGTGAGGGTCGCGTAAGTGGTTGAGGTGGAATTCCACGCTAGATTTGGACTTGCACGTTAGCTTTGAAACTTGTGCACCAGATTGGAGAAGTGTTCCAGATGTAGTTGAAGCACGCTGGTCTTTTTGGAGCTGCACTAAAGCTAGAAGTTCTCCCGATACCTGCAGTGAAAAATAAGATTAGTCTACGGGTGGAAGTTGAACTTCAACAGATTATCTACATACAATAGAGGATGAATTCATTATAGATAATGAAGAGACCTTTATGTCTATAAATTGAGTGAGACTTCACCAAAGGCAGTGAGCCAGGGGGAGTCAACAGGAGTGACCCGAGGGATGTAGTGAGCTATCCCTGAACCGTTGTAAAGGTAGTGATCTTGGGATAAAGTGACTATGCCCGAACCATTGTAATCCATATCTAGTGATGTTTTAGTGGAATTTAGTACGATCGACAACATGTCGGCATATGCTCCTTGGACTTAGCCCTTAGTAGTGAACCAAGTATAAAGTGTAGTGTCATCTCTCTGCATGTGAATGTTTTTTTCTGATCGTATTCATCATACAGGTTTAACAAGTTCCTACCAACGTGGGAACAAGATCCATCACATTAATAGAAAAAGTTGTCACCATGATTCTCCCCTCCCCTTTCAGGGTGTCCTGGGGTCCAACAAGTTGTATCAGAAGGAGGTTGCTGGTGTTGAATCTGTCCTTTTTCATCATGGAGAATGCAGTAAATGTCAGGGCAGTCCCTCTCTTCAATGGAAGTAATTTCCAGATCTGGAAGAATAGAATGATATCGCATCTAAGATCCCTTGAATGGATGTCCTTTTTCCCACTTTCCAATTTATTCATGTTACTGATCCAACTGGGCTGGCTATGACGAATGCTGATAGGAAAATTCTTGATGTTGATGCTAAAGCGCAGAATTCTCTCACCGCAGCCCTTTCTGATCAGATCTATCTACAGGTAATGAGTTGTACCTCAGCAAAGGCCGTGTGGGATAAACTTGATGATATTTAGGGAGATATAAAAGTGAAGGAGGTGAAACTAAAAGTCCTACACAATAGGATTGATGTTTTGAATATGCATCCTGATGAGAATACATACTCCTTATTCAATCAAATTACTGAAGTGGTTGGTGAAATTCAGGGTCTAGGTGAAGAAATCAAAGATGTTGAAATTTTAATGAAAATATGAAGAAGACTTCCACCCCTATACAATGAAAAGGTTTCATCCCTTGAGGAAAGAGATCTTTCCAAACATTCTTTGGATAATCTGTTGAGCAGCCTAGTGGCATATGAAATGAGATTCAAACAAGAAGATGCTACTACACGAGTAAGCAAGGAAATGGCGTTCAAATACATGGAGAACTGAAAATTTCAAAAGATAGTAGTGGTGAAGACGATGAGTAAAAAGAAATTATTTCTTTCATTGCCATGAAGTACAATAAGGGAAAAGGGAAATTCAAAGGGAGGGTACCTCTAGCTTGATTTTGTTGAGGAAAAGTTTGGAACATTGCTTCTCAGTGCTTAAGAAAGATTGATGATGATGATAGCAATTCATGAAAACATTGAGAAGCCTCAGAAAAGGTTTTTCATGAAAGAAGACTTCATGTCTAGAAAGAAACTTCTGAAGAAGAGTTTTTTCTGTGAAGAGGATGAAGATGATACTGACTTTTGTGATGAAGAAGAACCAGAATTTAAAATGGGGAACTATGCTTCCATGACGACCACTGTTGAAATATCTAAAGACACTACTGTAGAAAATCGGTTCAAAACTAGTGCAGATCCCAAGATGCAACTTAAGGATGCTGTTAGTAAGCGTAAGATTAAATCTAAGAGTTGAAATAAGTAGAAATAAATTTTAGAAGAAGAAACTGAATATGTTGATCAATTTGAAGATTAAATTGAACGACTGCAAGAATTGGTGAAAGTACAGTCTAAAATTCTTGAAAGAAATGATGATGTAGTGGATTTGAAGCTGATAATTGAAGAGCAGGAAAAGTTCATCAATGTCCTGACGTCCAGAGTAGAGGAAATGTCCAAGACTACTGAGTGTCTTGAAGAGGAAGTAGTTACTATTAGGAGTAAACTTGAAAAAGATTCAATTTTAAAAGAATCATGGAATAAAATACAGTTTGGAAGGCTCTCAGATGCTGAGCTGTTGGAGAGAGAAAAAAGTGGCTCTAATGGAGTTGAAAAGATTTTAAATTATCAAAGACCTACCTTCTTGGGAAATAGTAGAATTGGCTATGAGGTAGAATCGTCAAATGCTGCAAATAAAGATGACCAAAATAAAGGCTTGATGAAAGGGGGTGATGTGGGAAAGTCATCTAAAGTGATGAAACAGAAACCCCCAATTCAATCTGAAAGAAGAAGTAAAGATTATCCACGAGCCTCGTTGAAAAAGGATCCCTCATACTATTATCCCAGATGAGAAGGAATGGGGAAAAATTGAAGCGAGAAGACATTTCCTCTCATGAAGTTTCTGTTCTGTGGATATTTGGGCCATACCATGTCTTATTGCAAAGAGTCAAGAAGCTATCTGAATGGAGAAGATATAGGAGTTCAACAGAGGATAACAAATTCATATCCTAATTTTTGTAGAAGAAACAACTTCTATGGATATTGTTTTCGTTTTACTAACTTTGGTCATAAGTCTTTTAATTGCTGGTAAATAAGAGACATGGACACCTCATACCGATGTTCGAGACAAGACAAGTCTCATTAGCGAGACAATGTTTCTTATTCAAACAGTTTTTCTCCTCTCAAAGAAGTTTTGGACAATCAAGAACCTAGGTACATGGAAGAGATAATTGAAAGGACATTTTTGCTCTATAATCAATCCAATATATCATGGGAAGAAATGAAGAAAATTGAGAAGTCCATCCGTGCATAGGTGGCCCTCAAAGCTACAAAAAGAAACAGTACCTGGATTCTGGATAGCAGTTGTTCATCTCATATGACAGATAATGCTACCCTGTTAATAGATATCAAATGGAAGGATGATGGTATGGTACGATTTGGTAGTGATGGATCTCTGAAAATAAAAGGAAGTGGATGTACTGAATTAGCTAATGGAGAGCTAAAGAAGACTGAATTCTTTTATGTAGATGGCCTACATCATAATCTACTAAGCATAAGTCAACTCTTTGACTCGAGACTTATAGTTACTTTTAATCATAAAGGTATCACTATCATGGGAAAGACACGAAATTCACTTATGAAGGGATATAGAATAGAAGGCAACTTGTATCAGGTTGATAGTAAAGAAAATGCTTGTTACATAACTGTTGAAGAAGAAAACAATTTGTGGCATCGGATACTGGGACACATCAATCAACAATACATAGAAAAAATATCAACATTGAGGATTGTCATGGACATTCCCAACTTGAAGCATGAACATGAAATGTCTTGGGATGCTTGCATTCATGGGAAGTTGTTCTGCAGTTCATATCATCCAAAGAGGAAATGGGTATCCCATCTTCTGGATCTAATTCATACATATGTGTTCGGGCCGATAAATGTTTCCGGAAATCATAGATAAAGGTACTTTTTCCTTTTCATAGATTATTATAGTAGAATGGAATGTGTAATGGTCATTCACAGGAAACGAAAAGTGCTTGAATGCATGAAAAAATATCGGCAAATCACCGAGAAAGATATCGAACAAACAATCAAAGTGTTGCGATCTGTCAATGGAGGGGAATACATGTCCATTGAATTAGAAAATTACCTGTAGAATCATGGGATACAACATGATGTATTTTCTGTAAGAACTCCACAAAAAATGGAGTTGTTGAAAGTAGGAATCGACAGGTGAACAACATGGCATGAACTATGCTGATTGAGAGTCGTATTTCACGACATTACTGGAAAGAGGCTATTCAAGTTGTAGTATATATTAAAAATCGAACATGACTTTATATGGGTGAGACAAAGACACCATATAAATTGTGGCATGGAAGGAAACCGTATTTGATATACAATGATGTTTTTAGAAGTAAATGATTCATTAGGAACAAATTAAGAAATCAAGGAAAGTATGGTGACAATGCAAATGACAGAATTTTCCTTGGATACTCAATGAACAGAAAAGCCTATAAGTGTTTCAAAAAGTGATTAAGAAGGATTTTGGAAAGCAGTGATGTTAAGACAATTGATGAGATATCCACAAATTCACCAAGGATTTCATATGATGATGTTATAGAAAGTGAACGTGGATAAAATACAAATACGGAAATAGAGGAAGTTTTAAAAAACACTCAGCAGTCACATCATGATGTTGACTTAGAATAAGAGTCTGACGAAGAGACTATGGTTGGAGAGAATGCAACTGAACCGCACAGGAGAAATCTTAGAGGTGAGATTGATCCATCTAACATAATTTGGGACATGAGTGAACCCACTCAAACCAGGGGGATGAGGAATAACCCGCAATCTGAATTTCTGTTAGTTGTGGAGGCATCCTTATTTGAAGAAGCTTCAATGGATGAATCATGAGTGAAATCCATGAATGAAGAGTTATATTAGATTGAAAAGAATCAGACATGGGATCTTGTCCAGAGACCCAAAGGTAACAATGTGATTGGTAAAAATTGGATCTTCCAGAACAAGTTTGATGAAGAAGAAAGTGTTATTAGAATCAAGGCATGACTGGTATGTAAAGGATACTCCCAGATTGAAGGCGTTGATGTTGAAGAAACCTTTTCTCCAGTGGCTAGACTGGAGTCAATAAGGCTTTCCCTTTCCATGGAACTCCAAGGAAGATATAAAGTATATCAATTAGATGTCAAGACAAAATTATTGAATGGAGAACTCTAAGAAGAAGTCTACATTGAACAACCAGTGGGTTTTGTTCTTGGTACTAATGAAACAAAGGTCTAAAAACTATAGAATGCTCTATATGGTTTGAAGCAGGCACCACGAGCATGGTATTCCCGGATGGACTCGTATCTCAAGAAGCTGGAATCAAAAGAAGAGGATTAGAACAGAATCTATATGTGAAGAATTTTCCAAAAGATCAGTTAGTGGTTCTAGTCCCCAATGATGATATCATATTTGGTGGTAGAAGGCAGAAATCTGTGGATGACTTTTCCAATCATAGGAAATCAAAATTTAAAATGTCTTTGAATGGGGACCTCACATATTTCTTGGGGCTGCAGGTGATTCAAAAGAAGGATTACCCTTTCATTTCTTAGGAAAAGTATGCAAGAGAGCTGCATAAGAAGTTTAATTTGCAAGACTTCAAACCAATGTCAACTCCGATTGCAGTTGGAACTAAACTTGGAGAGCATGAGGATGGGACCTCTGTAGATCCCAATATATGCAAAAGGATCATTGGGCCACATGTATTGCATCCCGTTTTCATAGTAATCCAAAGGAGGAACATATGAATGCTGTAAAAAGAATCTTGAGGTATAATCAAGGTACTCACAATTGTGAATTATACTTTTCTATAGGAAGGGACAGGGAATTATCATCATTTTCTGATGCTAACTGGGCTGGTGACATTTGGACACAAAGTCCACCAGTGGTGGTTCATTCTATATTGGGAATAAATGTGTTGGCTGGTGAGCAAGAAACAAGAAATTACATCTATTAGTACTGCTGAAGTTGAGTAAATCTATGCCACAAAGGAATGCACTCAATTGCTATGGATGAAGAAACAACTAACAGATATTGGTAATGAGGTGAAGCAACCAATGGTAATTGATGATGATAACAAGAGTGCAATAGATCTTACAAAGAATCATGTTCAACATTCTCGTACAAAACATATTGAAATCAGGTATAAATTTAACAATGAAAAAGTTGAGCAAGGCGTGATTATAATAGATCATGTTGGAAATAATGAGCAAGTGGCTGATATCCTGACCAACCCACTGTCAATGGCTGTGTTTGAGAAGCATCTGTTGAACCTCGGTGTTCTCCCACCTCCCAGTGCATAATGTGGTTACGAAAGTCCCCTCTCACCAGTTATTTTATTGTTTTTTATCTGTTTATAGATGCGTTGCGGGTTTATGGGGGAGATACTACTCCAAGAGAGTGTGGTTTGAGATGAACAATGAACAACTACCGGTCATTGGGTTTTTTTCAATGGGGGATAAAGGAATAAATTCATGCAGGTAATGCTTCTATGAAACATTTTTTTCTGTGACACATTGAGAATTTGGTGTCATTGAGAAGGATGAGAAGGAATACATTGGACATGTAACACTTATGTGATACTTTAAGATAATTTCTTCGGTGTCATTGAAAATTCCAAAACACGGGATCCCAATTCATGCTTCCCCTATTGTTTTATACACTGGGAATTTCTCACGTAGACATAGAGTTTTGGATGAGTTTATTCTTGCGTTTATGGTTTTCCTATATCTGGTGCTCTATTGAATTTATTTACTGATTGCCAACAGACCCAAAGGGGGAGATTGTTGGAACCATTGTCTTTCTATGCATGATTTGGAGTATGGTATGGTTTTTTTTCAATCCTTAGAGAATGTTCAAAATGTGTTCTAGTAAAGTGATCACAGAGAAAAAGAATATAACAGTATTGATGGTGGCACCGGTTTCCAGTGTTTGCCAAATTTTTGGGCCTGAAAATCGACAAATAAAGAAAATTGGTTTTTTCAAAAAAAACTTGCGCACCTTTAAATTAAAAGAGAGGATACTTTCACACCGTTTGTTTTTCATGATCAGAACATGAAAATATTGCAATGGAAGAAGGGCTACCAAGTTTTATGTTTGGTCGTGCAAATACTTGCGTGCCAAAACAAGCGCTCCAAGGGAAGACTGTGCGACGTCATGCCGGGTATCAAACTGCATATAAATAGAGTTTAATCCCTCCTCATTCAGAAATAAGTTCGGACTTATAGAAAATCAAAGCTTCTGTCACACAGGTTTAGTGGTCGCGCAAGTGGTCGTGGGTAGCGCAAGAAGAGGTTACACGCCAATTGTCTGCTGCGCGACCAAGGTGTTTTGGGTGTGAATGGGTGTGCATCGCCTGAGTTTGGAGTTGGTGAAGGATGTGTCACATAGGTGGTTTGGTGACACTTGTGCACCATAATTTGAAGAAGCTCGACAATTGATAGTTGCGCAACAAAATCTTTTTGGGTGTAAAAGGGTGTGAGTCACGCAAGTTTGGTGTTGAAGAATTGAGAGTCGTTGAAGTGGTTGAGGTGGACTAGAGCACCAACTTTGGACTGGCGCGCTACCTTTGAAACTTACGCGCTGGCTTGGAGAAGCGTGCTAGGTGTAGTTGTAGCATTCCGGTCTTTTTGGAGCTGCACGAATGCCGGAAGATTTCCTGATACCTTTGGTGAAAAGTGATATTAGTCTACGTGTGGAAGTTTGACTTCAACTGATCATCTATATACAACAGAGGATGCATTCATTATTGATGATGAAGAGACCTTCACGTCTATAAACTGAGTGGGACTTCACCAAATGCAGTGACCCAGGGGGAGACAGCATGAGTGACCCGAGGGATGTAGTGAGCTATCCCTGAACCTTTGTAATGGAAGTGAGCCTGAGACAGAGTGACGGTGCCCAAACCTTTGTAATCCACATCTAGTGACGTTTTAGCAGAATTTGGTACGACTGAAAACCTGTCAGCGTATCTCCTAGGATGTAGCCCTTAGTGGAGAACCAATTAAAAAGTTTTTTGTCATCTCCTTTCATGTGAATGTTTTCTTTCTGATCATATTCATCATACAGGTTTAACAAGTTCCTACCAACGTGGGAACAAGATCCACCACATTAAAAGAAATAGTTGTCACCCTGATTCACCACTCCCCTCTCAGGGTGTCCCGGGGTCCTACACCTAGCACTATGACTATGTACATTATTCATTTATAGAGAATATACATTCTTTTTATTATTACATAGTATATAGTTTTTAAAGTGCAAATAGTATTTTTAGTCAATTTTCAACTATGAAATCTATTTTGATGAATTAATGGATTTTTGAATTAAATAATAATTTAATAAAATATTATTATTAATAAATTAATTTTTATAAAAAATAAATTATCGTATAATTTTATGAATGCAAATTATCGTATAATTTTATGAATGCAATTGTAATTTTTATAAATGATTAAAAGATGTTTTTTGTCAAAACCCATGAATTTTGGATAAATGTCGATTTTTGTTTTAAAAGAAAAAAATTCAAATATTTAGATAATTATTTAGATAAAATGAATATTATTTTTTTAATCAGGACATCAAATTTATCCAATGGTGAATTTTTCATAATTTTTTACAACCAAATTTTTTGGTAAAAATTAAATATCGCTTAAATATATAATGTGTTTTCTGACATCATAATGACTGAATAGTGTTGTAACAAAATACAATAAAAATTATTTTAGGACAATATATGTTTTACCATTAATATAATGTGATTTTGGGTTTTTTTGATTTATTTTACAAAGTATTAGTGTACCCTTCAAGGATTATAAAACAGTTTGTCTTTTTAAATTTTTTTCCTTGAGAATGTGACTCACCTCCACATAAGAATATCTATTATTTTAAGAAGATAGGCCATTTTAAATATAAAATATTGTTTTCCACTCCAATTTTTAAAAGACCATTGGAAAAAACCATGAGCTGGTTTGTGGTTTTAATTAGATCAATGTGACTTATCC
Source organism: Viscum album (assembly GCA_963277665.1). Taxonomy (NCBI): domain Eukaryota; kingdom Viridiplantae; phylum Streptophyta; class Magnoliopsida; order Santalales; family Viscaceae; genus Viscum; species Viscum album. Next base: position 121,497,643 of record OY728161.1, on the reverse strand, counting down.
CAAACCTAAATAATAAATAATTCCCTTTCATTTCCTATATAAACCCACCCATTCTCCCACTTCATCTTCACTCAATGGATTTGGAGTTCTAAAAACCCCTTCCATCCTCTCTCTATAATCCTCCCAAGGTGTCCATGCTCCCATGAAGCCTCTCTCAAGCCTCTCTCAGGCTTTTGGGATCGCATGTCCAAGTAAGGGATTTCATCCTTTCTCATTTTCATCCATTTTTCATTAAGTTTCTATGACATTTTTTTCAGTTACTAATTCTAGGGTATGATTTAGCACATCCCCCATACATCCCTCATTATGTTTTGATGATGGGATACCCCTTTCTCTATCATTAATTCCTCCCATGTACCCCTGTTACCATGCCGAAGTTCCCGGAGGGATTTCTCTCACCTCTTTTACATCCATGTAATTCCTTTATATTATGCATATAAATTCCATAAAAGTATTTTGGAAATGTATATATATAACCCCCTTACATTCAATTTCAGTTAAATATGATTATGAACCCATTTCTCTCTCGTCAACCATTTTTTATGAGTTCTTATTTCACGCCATTGTGCTGCAGAAATTGAACTACGATTTTCCTAGTCAATGTCATTGTGTAGTGAATACCATTCCCATTTCCCTATCAAGAGTATTCAACATTAGGAAAATTTAATTATTGATTATAAAGCTTCATGTATGTATTCCACATCCCTTTATATTGGAATAAATGATGATGATTGATTCCATGTTGTATGATCCATGTGGAACACTTATGGATGAAATGAAATGTTTAAGAAGGTTGCGCCATAATAGCGCTCCAATGCATTGGGTAATGTATATTATCATGATATTTCATGTGGAATGAGTATTGACTCATGCTAATTCACGTGAAATAAGGGTTTACTCATGCTTCATTTTTAATGAGGGTTTACTCATTCTCCATGTGCAATGAGCCTTGGCTCATGCTAATTCTATGTTAAGTGTTGTTGCCACATTCCCTGGTTATGATTATCTTTATTTATCATGCCTTTATGTTCATGTTTCTCTTGTGCTCCATTGATACACCTATTGTCTAACATTTATTTTATTCCTCATGTTATTTAATGTTTATTCCCTTATTGGGATTTATGTATCACTCTTTTCTTATGCATGTCTTTAGGTTATCCCATGCAATGCTAAGTATGAGGGAATGTAGTGGTAATTTAAAAGATTTCTTCAATAAAGATATTTTATTTCATGTTTTAAGTTATTATGTAATGATCCTAACCCCCAAAGACACTAGACCACTCGATATTCAATTTTGTATCAAGTTATTTTTATGTAATAAATCATGTTTTAGTGTGTAATAAAGAGAAGGGTTGTCATAGTTAGTTTAAGAGGATAGGTTTAGTTATTTTTGGTATTTGGATTAGAAAACCATAGTGAAAGACTTTGGGATAAGAATATGTTTAATATAAACATACCTATGTTTTTGGGAGTATTGAGTAAGTGGTTTATAAGGAAAATACATCCCTATCTTGATACCAGTAGGTATAGGCGGCTCTGGCACAAATATACCTAGGGGTGAGAACCCTGAAAAGGAGTTTCGGGCTAGACCTGGGGTATCCTGGTACTCAACAACAGGCCTTGCTATAATCTTTGTTACAACACTCCTGGGGGATATGCTTTGGTAAATTCACAAGCTTATTATAATCCCTTATTTATGGAATTAAAAATGACCATAAGAATATATGTTAGAATGTTGATCAAGGATAATATATATTGAAGCCTATAGATTCGTGAGTTAGAGAAATAAAATCTATTTTTAAGTCATCTTTTTTTCATGGATTACCCTTTATGTGTTACCCATAACATTCCTTTTATTCCAGCCAATAGCCGTTAATTGGAGGTCTCAGGCTAACAAATGATGTGGAGACCAATGTGATGAATGTTCTAATGAGATGCCCAATCTGATGGGAGATGGAATCAGAAACATTGTCATGATACTCTCTCAGTTAACTCAAGTGTTGATTATAAACATGGTCATGAAGAACTTTCAACAACCCCTAAAAAAGAAAAAGTCTCTATCGAGAGCTTCATGAGACAAAGGCATCCTACTTTTAATGGATCATCTGATCCCTTAATCACCGAACAATGGATCAACTCCATTGAAAACATCTTCACTATCATTAAATGTTCCAAAAAAGGGATGGTTCTTTTGGCCGCTTATCGTATAGAGGGTGAAGCCGATCAATGGTGGAAATTGATAAAAAACGAAGCATGTGGAGGAGATTGAGGATTTGGAATGGAAATATTTTTGGTAGATTTTTTTGGATAAATATATTCCACAAACCCTCTGATATAAGATGGATAGGGACATCCTTTCCCTCCTGAAAAAAGATGATGAATCTGTCATAGCATACAAGTAAAATTTCACAAGGCTTGCACGATACACTTCTATCTTTGTCGTTACCCCTGAATGCAAGGTTGACCACTAATTTGGTGGGATGAAACCAAGCCTGCAGAAAGACCTGGCGATCCGTGACTTTGACAGCTATGAAAAAATTGTCTAATGTGACCTCATGGTTGAAATGGAGATCAGAGAACTTAAATGGTATCATGTGGATAAGAAGTGTAAGGTGGACTTCAATTCTGGTTGTCCGATGGCTAGATCCAATGATGCTATTAAAATAAAACACCCCACTTGCCAAAGGTGTGGAAAGAAGCCCTCTAGAAATTTCCTGAAGGGGATGCGTAAATTCATTAGGTGTGTAAGATATGGACACATAGCTGTTAACTGCAGAAAAGAAAAACACACGGCTGTGACAGAGGAGAGGAACACTCTGTTCGACTCTCGACGAGTTATTCATTACTTTAACTACAACGAACCATGGAATCTTGGAAATTAGTTCGCTAAGCCAAGGGTTTTCGGAGGCAACCAACAACCTCCAAGGATGTAAGGGCGAGCCTTTTCAATCACTACTGCCGAAGTGATCCCTGACAATTAAGTGGTGACACATACGCTAGTTAATCATTCAAGAATTACGAACATACTTTTTTATTCACGTTATATGAATTATTTTATATTCTGAATGTTAGGCTGAACAATCCCAACACCACCAAAAATCATCGGAGTAAAGATGTTAGTGAGTATAGAAAATGGGGAAATAGATGTATCCCATGAATATAACTCCTCCCCAGTCTTAGTCATTGTATTGAACTTCTCGGAGAACCTCATCATACTCCCGCCAGTAGAATTTGATGTAATTCTTAGCATGTCTTGGATTTTCTTATATATAACAAAGATAATTTGCTGTGAGAGGGAAATCACTCTCCATATGTAGAATCGACCCTCGATTCTGTACATGTACAAGGAGGAAGATGAATCTTATTCAGCTTCATCATCTCAAAAGTGGATATTATTTCCCTATGAGAATGCATATCTGGCTTAGATGATTGATTCTAAGGACTCAACCATCTATGAAGACATTCCTATTATGAGGGAATTCACCAAATTGTTTCCTGAGGAATTTCCTGGTCTTCCTCTTATAATAGATGTTGAATTATCAATTGATCTTATACCTGGGGAATTTCCAATATCCAAGACTTTGTTTACAATGGCTATTGTGGAGCTTGAGGAGATAAAGAAACAACTACATGAGAATCTGGATAAAGGGTTTATACGCCCATGTGCTTCACCATGGGGTGTACAAGTCTTCTTCCTCAAGAAGAAGAATTGGCCAATGCACCATTGCATCGATTATCATGAGCTTAAAAAAATCGCGAGAAACAACAAGTATCCTTTACCAAAAATTGATGACTTCTTCGATCAGCTTCATGGAGCAAAATACTTCTCCAAGGTAGATTTGTGGTTGGGATATTATCAAGTAAGGGTGAAGAATGATGATATCCCCAAGACTACTTTTCATACAATATATGGGCACTATGAATTCATAATAATGCCTTTCGAACTCACTAATGCTCCAGAAATATTCATGAAATTGATTAATGGGGTCTTTATAGATTACCATGACAAATTTTTGGTAGTCGTTATAGATGATATTTTAAAACACTCCTAACCCAAGGAGGATCATGATGAGCATCTATGAACTATACTAGAGATCTTGTGAAAGGAGAAACTCTATGAAAAGTATAGAAAGTGTGAGTTCTTGTTAAAGGAGGTATAATTATTGGGCTATATCATTACAATCAATGGGATATCTATGGATCCATCCAAGAAAAATGAAATATAGGGATGGTCTAGGCCAACATCAGAAACAGATATATATAGCTTCTTGGGGTTAGTTTGATATTATCAATGATTTGTGAGAAATTGTTCACAATTTTCCAACCCTATTACCAAGCTAACTCGAAAGGGGGTAATGTTTTATTAAAGTGATGAATGAGAAGAATGCTTTAAGGAGTTGAAAAGGAGACTTATCACTATGCTTTTTCTCACATTACCCATAAGTGGATAACTTTTGGTGGTATTTAGTGATTCTTTGAAGAAGGTCCTGGGCTGTGTGTTGATGAAAAATTAAAAAGGAAATGCCTATACTTCAAGGAAATTGAATGTTCATGAGATTAATTATCCAAAATATGATCTGGAGTTGGCTGCGGTGATCTTACCTTTAAAAGTTTGGTGGAATTATCTCTTTGGGGAGAATATTGAAATATATATGGACTAGAAAAGCCTAAAGTATATATTCACATATAAATATTTGAACATGCTCCAACAAAGATGGTTAGAGAGGATCAAAGACTATGACTACTCAACACAATACCACCCTGGTACAGAGAACAAGGTGGATGATTCCCTAAGTAGAAAGGACCTAGCTATTCTATCATTGATGATAATTGAGATGGATCTAATCTTTTTAGATTTGAAAAAATGAACATGGTAGTCATAAAGAAGGGAACATCATCAATTCTTTCACAAATGATTGCTCAACCGTCTATTTTGGAAATGATAAAGGATGCTCAAAATGATGATGTGGGAATTCAGATGAAATTTGATGCTATTAGAAATGGGAAATCCTTGGAGTTCAATGTTAATGAAGAAGGAATTGTGAGATTTGGTAACAAACTATGTGTTCCATCATGTTTAGTGCTGAAGAATGTACTTTTGGTTGATGCACATAGTTCAAAATTATCTATTCACCTAGGAAACACAAAGATGTGTCGATATCTCTGAGAGAATTATTGGTGGGATAATATTAATAAGTGGATCGCTGAATTTACATCAAAGTGACTGGTGTGTCAGAAAGTGAAGGCTGAGAGGTAGAAGTCTAAGGGGATGATGCAACCATTACCCATACCAGCATGGAAATAGGAGAACATCACTATAGACATTGTCACTAAACTTCCAAAGAAAGCCAAAGTCAACAATGCAATCTGGGTTTCTGTGGATCATCTTACAAATAATTCAAACTTCATTGCAATTCGGGAGGATTTCTTATTAGATCAAATAGAATGGATATATATCAGAGAAGTGGTAAGGATGCATGGAGTACCACTATCTATTATATCTGATCATGATCCAAGATCCACCTCTATGTTTCGGAAGAGTCTTCAAATTGCTCTGGATACTGAACCAAACATCAGAACAGCCTATCATCCTCAAACGGATGGCCAATACAAGCAATCTATTCAGACACTGGAGGATATGTTAAGATAATGTTCTATGGATATCAAGGATGGTGATATCAACATCTTCCACTATGTGAATTATCCTATAATAACAGTTTCCACTCGAGGATCTGAATGGAACCTTATAAATCCCTATATGGGATGTGGTTTAGAACAGTAGAATTTTGGGATTAATTCAGTGAGAAGAAGCCTCTAGGACGAAAAATGGTTGAAGAAATGGTGGAGAAGGTAAAAACCATTCAGCAGCATATCAAGGAAGACTAGAGTCGACATAAGAGTTATGCTGATAATCAATGATGAGACCTTGAGTTTAATATTGAAGACATGGTATTTCTACATATATCTCTATGGAATAAGGTCATGAGGTTTGGATGGAAAGGTAAGTTATGTCCTTGGTACTTCGGCCACTTCAAGATTCTTGATCGTGTCAGGGCTGTGGATTATCGACTAGAACTTCCACCGACCATGGCCAAAGTACTTGATATCTTTCATGTAACCCACTTAAGGTAGTACATACTAGACTCTTCACATGTACTCTCCTCAGAGGTAGTACATCTAGATGATGATATTTCTTATGAAGAGAAACCAATCAAGATCTTAGATCGTAGAGAAAAAGTTATATGTAATAAGACAATGCCCATCGTCAAGGAGTTGTGGCGAATCCAAAAGTTCAAAGAAGCGATGTGGGAATCAGAGGTAGTGATGGAGATAAGTTACCCACATCTGTTTTAGTGTGGGAAAAGGAAATTTTGAGGAAGATATTTCTTAAATGGGGAAGATTGTAATAACCCAAAAATTCATTAATGATAATTCATCTTGGTCTATTTGAATGTAATCTTATGGTTATGTAAAACATATGCACATATTTGGTTTTATGTTTTGGATTTTAAAATTCCATTAAGAATTATGACCATTGCTAATATAGCCTTTGAATATTGATCACATGATTATTATAAATATAGGGCTTTAAAAAATTCAATTTACTAAGAGAAAGGAAGTGATGGCCTCATCCAGTTGTCTTTCCTTGTACGAAGCCCATTTTTCTGAGCTTGGAAATGAGGTGGCATCATTGGGATATGCTCTTGACCAAGTGAAAGATGATCTTGAGCACATTAAGCATGAGCGGAACTGACTACAGGATAAGTGGGAGTTAATAGAGATTACCACCCGGGCGATGTTATCTGTGCCACCCCAATAGTCTGTCACCATCGCACACCTTACCCTTCAGTCTTATGTGGGTGTTATAAGGGGTTATATAATGAGATACTAGAACTATTACTATTAACATTATTCTAGTATAGATAATATACATTCTTTTTATTGTTACATTGTAAATAGTTTTTAAATCACAAATAGAATTTTTAGTTAATATTCAACTAAGAAATCTATTTTGATGAAATAATGGATTTTTGTATTAAATAATATTTTAATAAAATATAATTATTATTAAATAACTTTTTCTAAATATAATTTATTGTATAATTTTTTCAATGTAACTGTAACTCTTATTAAGTTTTGAAAGTTCTTTTTGTCAAAAACCATGATTTTTCGATAAATGACCATTTACGTTTTAAAAGTAAAAATTCACATATTTAGAAAATTATTTAGATGAAATAAATATTTTTCTTGGAATCAGGACACCAAAATTATCCAATGGTGTATTTTTCATAATTTTCTGAGATAGTCTATTTTTTTGTTAAAATTAAATACTGTTTAAATATATAATGTGTTTTATAAAATCATAATGATGAAATAGTGATTCAATGAAATACAATAAACATTATTTTCAGATAATATATGTTTTACCATTAAAATAATTTTTTGGGGTTTTTTTTGATTTATTTTACAAAGCTTTAGTGGACTCTTCAAAGCTTATAAAACATTATGACTTTTAAAATTGTTTTCCTTGAGCGTGTGACTCACCTCCACACATGAAGCACTATTATTTTATGATTTTCAGAAATTTACAATATAAAATATTTTTTATCCAATCCACTTTCGTAAAAAAATATGGGAAAAACCCATGGGCTGGTTTGTGGTTTTCAATAGTTGAATGTGAGGTGTCCCAATCCAAAATAATAAAAAATTCCCTCTTATTTCCCATATAATCCCACCCAAGCTCCCACTTCATATTCACTCAAATCCTTTGGAGTTCGACCAACCCCTACTATCCCCTCTCTAAAATCCTCCCAAGGTTCCACATGTTCCCAAGAAACTTCTATCAAGCCTCTCCAAAGATTTTTTTATCACACTTCCAAGTAAGGCATTTCTTCCTTTCTCATTTTCATCCAATTTTCTTTAAGTTGTTATTCCCTTTTTTTATCAATTAAAAATGTTGGGGGTATGATTTATCACCTCCCCATACTTCCATATTTATGTTTTAATGATTTTATACCCCTTTCTATCTCATTAATGCCTCCCATGTATACCTGTTACAATGCTGAAATTCTGTGAGGGATTTATCACTCCTCTTTTACATCCATGTAATTATTTTGTATTATGCATATAAATTCCATTATTATTGATGGGACATGTATCTATATTCCCCCCATAACTGCAAATTTCAAGTAAATATGATGACACACGCCTTTATATCTCATCATTCATTATTTATGATTTATTATTTCACACTGTTATGCTGCGGAAATTGTACTACGATTTTCCAAGCCAATGTCATTGTGTAGTGAATGCCATGCCCATTTCTCTATCAAGGGTATTAAACTTTATTAAAATATACTTATTGATTATAATTATTCATGTATGTATTCCACATCCCATTATATTGGAATAAATTTTGAGGAATGATTCCATGTTGTGTGGTCCATGTGGCACACTTAGGCATGAAATGAAATGTTTAAGAAGGGTGTGACCTAATAGCGGTCCAATGCATTGGGTAAAGTATTGTATCATGATACGTCATGTGAAATGAGTGTTGAATAATTATATTTCAAGTGAATAGATCCTTTAATCGTGCTAATTTTTAAGGAGGTTTTACACATTCCCCATGTGCAATGAGCCTCGGCTCATGCTAATTCCATGTTATGTGTTGTTGCCACATTTCCATGTTTTGATTATCTTGCTTTATCATGCCTTTAGGTTCTTGTTTATCTTGTGCTCCATTGATATTCCTATTTTCTACCATGTATTGTATTTATCATGTGATTCAATGTTTATTCCCTTACTGCGCTTTATAGCTCACCCTTTTCCTATGCATGTCCTTAGGTTAACCCATGAAATGATAAGTACGAGGGAATGTAGTGGTAATGTAAAGTATGTTTTCAATAAATATATTATATTTCATGTTTTATGTTTTTATGAAATGATCCTAAGCCCCAAATACAATAGACCTCTCGATCTTCTATATTTTATCAAGTGATGTTTATGTAATAAATCATGTTTTAGTGTGTAATAAAGAGTAGGGTTGTCATAAGTCATATAGGATATGAATCAAAATAATGAAAAATTATTAGCATATAATGAAAAATTAGGACAAAGGAATATTATACAACGGATTATTATATATCATATATGAATACATCAATTAAATGTGTATAAATTAAAATTTTATATTAATTAGAAAATAATAATATCTTCATAAAGAAGGAATCCCATAGATCATATTCATCATTGAGAATCAATATTTGTATTACTAAACCAAAAATGTTAACAAAATTCATTAATATAGATATCATTTTGATAAACCATAATCCGAAATTAATTGAAGGAGACATATGCATTATGTCGTTAGAATGGAATCAATTTATTAATGGTAAAGGGGGTAATATCGAAATTATATATCTCTTTTAATGGGTTATATGGTCATTTGGTATAATATTGATAAACATGTTATAAATTTGGAATTACTAGTATATTCTTAAAAAAAATTAATGCTATATAGATTCGAAAAATATTAAATTTCATTAAAAAAAATATATGTTATAAAATAAATTATTTTTCAAGATAATTGAATGGAAATAATTTTTTAATGAATGAATATGTTAATGTATTGATTTAATTTTTAAAATAAGGCTTTTATTAAAAAAAATACAATAAAATAATGATATAGAAAAAATATATTGACAAAATTAAATGAATTATTAATAAAATAGATTAATATTAAAAAAACAACTATGTAACTCTAAGGATTAATTATTTATATTATTCACCAATAAAAATGATTCATTTAAATATATTTTTTTAATATACTCTATGTTTTTATTTAAATGTTAAATTTATTATATCAAAAAATTAAAACATAATGAAATTTATTTCTTATATATATATAACATAATATTCATAAAATTATTATAACATTGCAATAAATTTTATTAAATACATTTTTTGGTTAATAATACATTTTTCAAAAAATTATTCTTTATACATATGCACCAATATATTAAAATTAATTTTTATTAATTTTAGAAACTGAACTTAATAAATATTATTTAATTTTTAAAATAACTTTGTCTATGTTAATTAATAATTAAATTTTAATTTTTAGATGAAAACAATTTTATCAATGTAAATATTAGTCACCACAGTAAATGTAAATGTGTAATTTTTCCAAAACATTTTTCTATGTGTAGTGTATTTTAGTCTTTATAAAATAAATTCTTCACTTTTGATTAAAAAATCCAATAAATTATAAATTATTCAATTTATTAACACTCAATAAATTATTAATTTATTTTGAATATGATTCATAACACTTAATGATTATGTAATCATTTTTACATAAAACAGTAATATATGTATTATGTTTTTTGGTATAGTGGAAATTAAAATTCTAATAAATTTAATTAGTTTAAATGAATTAAAATTTTATTATTAACATATAAAAAGATGAAAAGATTGTTTATATTATATAATTAATATAAAATAATTTCCATGGAAAAAATATAAATGTTAAAAATGGATAAAAATAGATAAGTTATCATTTATTGAATATTCTTGGTTTTAATTGACATTTTGAAATATAGTAGGCCTTTTACCAGTGTGTAATTCAATCTCACAATTAAACCCAACATCTTTTTACCTAGATCACCTAACTCACATGTTAGTCTATATTTACCATTCACTTAACATATGTTACTAAATAAATCTTCCTCATTTTCTCTTATTAAAGGATCTATAATATACCCATTATAATCCAAAAACAATATAATTACACCTTATAATATAACATATTTCATTCCCTACTATCCTCTCTCACTTCGGTTGTCTTTTGATCTCTAGATAATTTTTTAATTCTTCAAAACCACGAATGCACTTAAAAATATTATTTTTTAATAACTAAATTATTATATTGATAATTTTTTACATTTGTCATAACTCTTAACTTTTTGATTTATTAAACTTATAAATTATAAATTATATCATTATTCATATGGAATTTTGATATTATAAGAAAATAACATTATGACACATCTATTGTAAGGACCCGACCCCAGTTGCATGGAGCCGGTGCCTTATTGGCATACATACAAGGAATAAGCATCCCAAAGGATCGGGTATTTTCGTATTATATGAATCAAGATACAAACATAAGTTTATAATTACATCATGATGGAAAAAAAGACACTAATTTATTCCACTAGAAACATCCATGACTCCTATATTATGCTTTCCTGTCATTCATAATTTACTTCATCATGTCCTGAGAAAATGAAACATAATAAAGGGGTGAGCTCAAACTCTCAGTAAGAGTAATAAATATAGTAGAAGATAATATAAACATCAGACATGGTGAATAATAGAATGAACATTCCATTAAAAATAAAATTTAACAGAAAATGGCAAGAATATGAGTTGAGTAAATATTGACATAATATAACATAATCATGGGTATTCTACTAACGTAATAACCACCTAAACATTCAATTAATAGCATAATGATGAGGGATGTGCATATGCAGGACACTCTGAAACATTTTTCCAAGGCCTCATCAACGACGTCTAATGATTAAGGCCTTGGCCAAAATCCATATATCACATTGGGAATGGCCTTGGCCAATTCTACATATATTTTTCTCATTAGACCTACTGATGCATCGAGGGGATATAGTGGGCCCCACCCATCATATATAAAGTCAAATTAATTCCAAATATTAGTGGGTATAAACATAAACAACATATACATTCATATTGAAACTATCATATGAAATGTATGTATCTTCCCCCAATCATTGAACATAAAACACTAGTTATTCTGAGTAATACGGTGAATGGTTTTAGGATAGTTCATCCAAAATAGAGTAAGTCATAATCCATTCAATAAAATATGGTATATGACATCAAAAATGATTAAACCTAATAATACATAATAATCAACAAGAGTTTTGATGTAGATGAAGATACTCTCATAAAATCTTCGAGTAATTCTTGAGATAAAAACTCTTTTACTTTTAGAAGAAGAGCTATTTTGGAAAAAATCTTTGTATAAGACCAGATGTGAATTAAGATAGAATTTCATTATAAAATTATTTTTTTATAAGGATAATGGTTTCCTGTGACTGATTATAGAGTTCACTTGAAAATAGATATGAATTTTAAAAATTCCCTTGAATTGGTCTTGTATTTTGAAAATAGTTTTGAAAGTTTCTTTTAAACTTGTAATTATCCAGAAAATAGGGAAGGATTCTGGATGGTGTAAATATACAGAACAGTCACACAGAACTTATGAAGTGTTAATAATAAAATATAAGAATTTCATTGAGGTAATTAGACAATGAAAGTAACCTGAATGAAAATGGATGTTTGGGTAGAAAACCCTTACCTTAACCCTAAATGCATTCCACTCTCGAACATAAGCTCCTGGAATATGAAATCATACTTATTAATAACTTATTTATGATCCTATTATACATTTATTTAGTTTATAATAATTCTGATTAGCTCATTTATGTCCTTATTGATAATTTATTTTATTGAATTTTGTCGTTCCGGAGTGTTCCTTTTCTTTATTTTCATATTCATTTCACTAGTTCTTAAGTATGTGGAACGGATATAAATATGCAGAATTGAAATTATATATTATTTATGAACATAAATAGTTGTTATTGTTAATTTATAAAACTTGGTTACATGTAATTAGGATGAATTATCATATAGAATAGTAATGATAATTGTTTTGGTCCACTAGTGGGTTTTGATTACAAATAACTCATTTTTCATTATAACTTAATACCATTTGTACAAAGGGATAAAATAATCTTACATAGGTTATATTAAATATTTAATAATATGGTTTAACAATAAAAACAATGATTTGGTGAAAATAATAGATAGTGATAATAGAAATTGAAAGCCTGTCATCATTGAATGTGGAAAATTGACACATCGCGGATGATGTTCTTGCTACTAGTATAACTGAAGGTAAAAGGGAGAGATGATGATTACTTATTCCACTATAATGATAATTTTAAAATAAATATAAGTTACTGGATTAATCAAAACATTTAGATAAGCATAGATAATAGAAAAATAAAACAAATGAACTTCAAAAGAAGAAAAAAAAACTTTAAAAGAGGAATTTTTCTCTTGAACCAAACTTCCTTGAGAGCCACATTAAGGGAGAGGTTTTGGGATCTTTATGATACCAAGGGTTTTTGAACGTGGGAGAGGAGGTTGAGACTGTGTTTGGACATATTTTGGATAAGGCACAAAGCTTGATAGAAGTGAAGAGAAGGGGGAGTGAAAGGGGGTTTTATAGTGTAAGAGAGAGGGGATTTCTTAATATAAAATTAATTTTTTTATTATTTCCCCACAAGACATGGAATAGTGAGTCTTCCTTGACCAAGAATAGTAATTTTATCAAGTGATTTTGAACCAAGTGGTCTTGCATCACTTGTGATGTCATGAATAGTGTATTTAACTGATATAAGATATTTTACCGTATTTCATTATTCATAAAAAATTCATGTATTTCAGAAAAGCCCCAAAAATTCACCCCAACCATTTTTAGATGTGTAGAATACAAAAATGAAGTCCATTTTTCAAATATAATTTTATAAATATGATTAATTTAATATTTATTTAAAATTTTATTTTATTCTAAAAACAACAGTTTTAAATCGTTCTTTTACTAATTTCAAAGTTTTGGTATATTGTACTTTCACATGAATATTATATATATAATATCACAAGTATGGTTGGAATTAATTATGGTATATTACTATTCATAAGGGTATGTTACTATTTTAAATCTTAGGATACTATTCACCAAAAAATATGTTTTTCTTGTTGGACTCCAAATAACATACTAATCATAACCGTGTATGTCTTATTCCCAAAATTCAGATCACAAAATTGAAAATCATTTTTTTTAAGGGTCACATAGCACCTAGTAGTTAATTATGTTGTGATTTCATTTGATTATGACATATTTATATGAAAATAATTTCCATAAAAAATATTTTGTCGTTACATTCTTTCCCCCTTCATAAATTTATCCATCAAGATTTCATTTTACAAACATGGACAAACAAGGTGGGGGTACATTTCTTTCATTACTTCCTCCAGTTCCCATGTTTCATCTTCATACTTATGGTTTCTCCAGATCACCATTACCAAATTTGTAGTCTTGTTTTGTAGAACCTTATCTTTATGATCCATGATTTTCACTCGCTGCTCCTCATAGGAATGATAATCCTTCAACTGTACCACCTCAGAAGAGTGTACATGTGAAGGGTCTGGTATGTACTACCTTAAGATGGATACATGAATGAAATCATGTACTTTTGACATTATAGGTGGATGTTCCAATCGAAGGGCCAAAGTTTCGACTCGATCAAGGATCTCAAAGGGGCCGATATACCTCGGACTTAGCTTTCCTTTCTTCCCAAACCTCATGAACTTATTCCATGGTGATATGCATAGTTATACCAGTTCACCAACTTTGAAATCAAGGTCTTGTCGATGGTTATCCACATAACTCTTATGTAGACTTTGGGCTACCTTGATATGTTGGAGAATGTTTTTCCCCTTCTCCACCATTTCATTGACAGTTTCCGATCCTAGAAGCTTACAATCATCGACTTCATCCCAGCACATCGGTGTTCTACACCTCTTCCAAAAAATGGTTTCATATGGTGCCATTCAGATACTCGAGTGGAAACTGTTATTGAAGGAGAATTCAACCGATGGGAGATGTTGGTCCCATCCTCCTTTGAATTCGATAGAACATGCTCTCAACATGTCTTCCAGTGTCTTAATAGTCATCTCAGACTGGCCATTAGTTTGTGGAAGATAGGCTTTACTAAAGGTCATTTTAGTGCTTAGAGCATGTTGGTGACGTTTCCAAATCTTCGTGGTGAATCTAGGATCACAGTCGGATACAATATAATGTGGTACTCTATATAGACTTATCACTTCATTGATGTTAATCTTTTCAAGTTGATCCAACGATAAGTCCTCTCGAATCGAGATAAAGTGATTTGTCTTTGTAAGATGATCCAGAACAAACCATATATCATTGTTTCCTCGGGATGTCCTTGGAAGTCCAGTGACAAAGTCCATAGTAATGTTCTTCAGAATCCATGATGGTATAGGTAGTGGTTGCTTCATCCCCATAGAATTCTTCCCCTTAGCCTTCACTTGTTGACATACCAGGCACATTTATGTATATTCTGCAATCTCCATTTTCATATTGTCGAACCAAATGATTTCTCGGAGATTTCAATACATCATTGTTCTACCAGGGTGTATAGAGAAATTAGAGTTATGAGTTACATCCAATAGTTCCTTCATTAGCTCAGGAATAGGGGGAATGAAAATCCTCTTCCTGAAGTTCAAAACACCACCATCATATATGAATTCCGTCAACTTCCCATCATGTATTACATTAATTTTCTTTTGAAACTCCCCATCATCAGCCTAAGAACATTTTATCATTTCCAGTAAAGAAGGTTTGGAAACCATTTGAAAAATATGTTATGTATTACATTCCTTGATAATTCCCATAACCATATTTACTACATCCAGGAAGAAAAGATCCCTTTCAACTCTGATATTGTTCAGAACTCCATGATCATTTCTACACAAATCATCTTCTACTTTATTTTCCTTCCCTAGGTGGTGGTTTATTTTGAAATCATAATATTTTAGTAGCTCAATCCATATCTTTTTTCTCTTTTGGTGTTCTTTTTGTGAGAATATATATTTCAATCTCTGATGATCTATATATATCTCACATTTTTCTCCATAGGGGTAATGTCTCCAAATATTTAAAGAATAGATTACTGCTGCTAACTCAAGATAATGTGTTTGATAGTATTGTCCGTGAATTTTTAGCTTCATGGATGCACATAAAATCACTTGATAGTTCTGCATAAGGACACAACCAATTCATTTCTTTGATGCATCGCTATAGAAAACAAACACATCATTCGCCGATGATAGGGTTAGGACAGAAGCATTCACTATCCTCTTCTTTAATTCTTCAAAGAATTATTCATATTCCTCTATCCATACGAACTTAACCCCTTTTCATGTGATCTTGATCATTAGGATTGATAAATGGGTGAATTTCATAATGAAACACCAATAATAACCTACTAAACCAATAAAACTACATACCTCAGTTACATTCGTTGGAGTAGGCCATTCTTGAACAGCCTTTATCTTCGTAGGATCTATAGATATTCCAACATTAGAGATAATGTGTCCTAGAAAGGAAATGTATTGGAGAAAAAAATCATACTTTATAAACGTCCTATATAATTTATTTCTTCTATGTGTCTTCAAAATAATGTGCAAATGATTTTCATGATCTTAATAGATATTATAGTATAGCAGGATATCATCAATAAATACCACTACAATGTCATCAAGATAATCATTTAAAACTATATTCATTAGATCCATGAAGATAGATGGTGCATTAGTTAGTCAAAAATGCATTATTGTAAACTCATAATGCCTGTATCTGGTTCGAAATGCTATTTTTGGAATGTCTTCATTCTTTACAAGCAACTGATGATATCCAGATCGAAGATCAATCTTAGAAAAATATTGGGCTCCATGAAGTTAGTCAAATAAATCATCAATTCGTGGAAGAGGGTATTTATTTGTTATTGTAATACCATTGATCTCTATGTAGTCAATACACAACCTCCTAGTCCCATCATTCTTCTTTACGAAAATAACATGGGCTCCCTAGGAAGAAACACTAGGGAAAATAAATCCCTTATCAATCAATTCCTATGGTTGTTTCTGTAGGTCCACTAACTCCGTAGTGGCCATTCGATTAGGGGTATTTTATATGGGCATTGAACGAGGATTTAAGTCAATGGAAAACTCAATTTCCCGCTTTGGAGGATGTCCAGGTAAATCCTCTAGAAAGATATAAACATATTCGTTAAAAATGGGTATGTCCTATATCTGTATATTCTTCTCCTCACCAATATTTATTTCATTATATTCCTCCCCAATAATTGAATTCAGTGGAGAAACTAGGGGTGGATTTATATGAGAATCAAAGGTAGAGGATTCTACTCTAAAAATAAAGGATTCTACACAATTATCAAAAATTGTAACTTCCTTCTTATTGAAATAGATCTTCATATCATAATTTGATAGCCAATCCATACTGATAATTATGTCATAGTCAACCATTGGTTTGATGGTATGGTTAGCAATTAATGCACGTTTATGTGTCACAAGGGGGACTAATCGACACACATTTGTTGCAATGATACATCCACTAGTAGTTGGGACTTATAACTCCTTTATTAAATCAAATTGGACACATCTAATTTTCAAAGAAAAATGGGATGATATAAATGAATGTGATGATCTAGAATCAAATAAAATATTGTCTAAGTTTGCTAAAATGATTAAAGTACCTACCATCACATTATTAGGAACTTCAATATTAGCAGTTCTGATAGAATAAGGTTTTCCCTGCTCCCTTGGCCTTTTTTGTTGCATATTTCGTTGATGCTTTGGACAATCATTAGCATAGTGTCCCATCTCCCAAAAATTAAAGCATTGAAATTTAATGGTTTCTTTCTTCCCCTTGCAATCACAAGAAAGATGGTATTTTGACCACATTTGTAGTATCCTCCTTTCCCCTTTAAGCACATACCAGGGTGTTTCCTTCCACAATTATCACAGGTGGAAATTCAACTCTTAGCTTCTTTTTTGTTTCCTTATTTCCTTTTCCAAGATTTTTCAGGAGCCCTCTTTTTTTCTTGATTTCCTTTAAAGTCATAAGACTTAGAGAATTTTTTTTCTATCTTGATAGCACACGAAAATATATCCACTTACGATGAAAATATTTCGAAGACCAGTCTAGCTGGAGGAATGTCTTTATTCCATCAATGAATCGATCAAATTTTCTCCTTGGATTTTGTATATAGTCCACAACTTGTATTGCTAACATTGTAAAGCTAGCTTCTTACATTGCATTATTCTCGTCTTCCTTCTGCCTTAGTTTCAAGGATTGTCTCTCCATATATACTCTCTGTTCATGAGGAAAGTATTTCTCTAGGAAGATTACCTTAAATTTCATCCATTCTATCTCCTCTATTTCTTATTCCTATTTTGTGTTTTGGATTAAAAACCAGCACTGATACCCATCTCCCAATAGACGATAAATGGCCTTGACAACCTTCTCTCATTCATTACATCCCAAAGAGTGAAATATTTTCTCTATGGAACATCTTCACTACTCAGCAAAAAATGGGTTTGTTGCCCCAATGAATGATGGTGGTTGTTGTTGCATAAAGAGATCTAACAAAGCTCCTCCATGTGGTTGATCCAGATGCTCCATATGAGTAAGGTTAATATTCACAACCTGAGAAAGTTTTCCCAGTATAGTTATGAGTTTCTCAGCACCAGTCAGAACACCATAGCCAACATCATTATCTTGAATCAGAGGAAAATCCCAATAGGGGACACATGCGTTCATGTTGTTTCCATTCCTTCCACTAGGTGCCATTTCTAGATAATGGCATACACTAGATTAGGTTATGAATCATAACTCATAATCATAAATTAACAAAATACATAGCACAAATTCAAATCATAGGCATGGATATTCCCATAATCATAAAAATGGTTTCTTTGAGGAAAATTTTACATTTAAATCCTTCTTAATGCCTTGTAAAGAAAATGTGAATTAAGCATATCCCTTGGGAGTGTTTTAACCAAGAGTTCCGAAAGGCCCATTTTCGTGTACCAAGATACCCCAGGTCAAGCTCAAAACTCATTTTCGGAGCATTCACTCATAGTTACATATGTGGCAGAGTTGCCTCTACTAGATTTTATCCAGATAAAAATGTATTTATTGAAAGATCAACATAATATATTAATTACCAAAATACCAAGAAGTTACTGTATATTTATCCTTGAATACTATCATAGGGACTCTTCCCTAA
The DNA here is from genome assembly GCA_963277665.1 of Viscum album. Lineage (NCBI taxonomy): Eukaryota > Viridiplantae > Streptophyta > Magnoliopsida > Santalales > Viscaceae > Viscum > Viscum album. The sequence continues at coordinate 121,478,642 of OY728161.1, read as the reverse complement.
TCTAAATTTTCCCAATCTAGTTTCCATGTTTTCTAATAAACATCTTCTGATACCAACTATAAGGACTCGACCCCAGTTGCCTAGATCTGGTGCCGTATTGGCATACATACAAGTAATATGTATCCTGAAAGACTAAGTTGTTTAGTATTATTGGAAACATGATACATACATAAATTTGTCATTACATCATGAAGAAAAAAACACTAATTTATTCCATTAGAAACATCCATGACTCCAGGATTATGCTTGCAAGTCATTCATAATTTACTTCTTCATGTCCATAGAAAATGAATCATAAGAAATGGGTGAGATCAAACACTCATTAAGAGTAAGAAATAAAATGGAAGATAATATAAGCATTATACATGGTGAATAATTGAAAACACATGCCTTAAACTAAATTTGAATATAAAATGGCAGTAATAGGAGCTCAGCAAATATTTCCATAATATAACATACTCATGGGTATTCTACTAGTCAAATAACCACATTAACTTTCAATTACTAGTTTCATAAGGAGGGAAGTGCATATTTCAGATATTCTGAAACATTTTTTCAAGGCCTTAGCCAAGACGTGTAATGATTAAGGCCTCGTCCCAAATCCATATACCACATTGGGAAATACCCTGGCCAATTCCACCTCTATTTTTCTCCTGAGACCTAACGATGAGGTCTCATGAGACAAATAAATGTTTAATTGGCTGAGGCCTTTCACAATTTGATATATAGATTTTGGATGAGGCCTTAATTAGTAGAAATCTTTGCTGAGGCCTTGACAAAATGTTTCAGAATGTTCGGTATATGAAAATAACTCATTATGAAGATAGTATTTGAATGTTCATGTGGTTATTATACTAGTAGAATATCCATGACTATGTTATATTATGGAAATTTTTACTCAACTCATATTCCTGCCATTTTATTTTAAAATTTATTTTTAAAGGAATGTGTTTTCTAATATTCACCATGTCTAATGTTTATATTATCTTTTCCAATATTGCTTACACTTACTGAGCATTTGACCTCACACCATTCTTATGTTTCATTTTCTCAGGACATGAAGAAGTAAATTTTGAATTACTTTCAAGCATAATTTAGGAGTCGTGGATGTTTCTAGTGGAATAAATTAGTGTTTTTTTCCTTCATGATGTGATGATAAACTTATGTGTGTATCTTGTTTCTAATAAAACAAAACTACTCGGTCCTTCGGGATGCTTATACCTTGTATGTATACCAATAAGGCACCGACTTTGGGAAACTGGGGTTGGGTCCTTACATCTATTCAATATAGATTATTCTTGTTTAGGTTGATTTTACCACATACATGGATGATGGTATTAATTTTTTTCATTATGGGTTATGTAAACATAATTAAAGTTATGATATGATATTAATAAGTAAGTACTTATTTTTTTATTATTGTGAGATTTTTATTTTATTAATTATTAATATATTATTCAATTTCTGTTATAAGATTATAGAAAAAGTACATTATATATTTCATATTGATGATATATAATGACCCATACTTTACATACATTGTTAATACTTCAAAATTGAAGTACACTTATTACAACATATGACAAAACCACAAAGGAACGTATAGGTATAGTGTCTTTATAAACTGGGAAACATAAACAACTGGTTCATAAATCTTCTATAGTGTCTCCCATTTATTTCATCATATCTAGGGTCCTTTTTAGCATATTCTACTTAATATACATCTTCCTGACCTGGGGAAAAGAAAACATAAAAGGGTGAGCTCAAATGCTCAGCAAGGGCAAATAAAGGAAATAAAAATCATATCATATCTTTTTGAAAATTAAAACCTGCAAAAGAGAACATAATATCTTATCATGGAATAAATAATAGAAGTTAAAATGAGATCCCCATAATCATAACATAAAACTTGAAACTTTGTGGCATGCACACATAATCATGGAAAATCATTTCTTGTTAGTCATGACTCATTTCCAAGACTATCTTAGTGGACAAAGTACCTTTCTGAACTGAGTTCACTCCTCGTTTCAGTCCTGTATCACTGAACCGAAATAACCTTCCGTTCCAGCCATGTCTATATCATGAGATATAAATCTTTACCCAATGCATTGGAGGGAGATATAGGTCCCACCCATCTTATAATGAATCCTTTCTTATGTGTGCCACATAATCATAAACCATACATCATAGCGTAACCCATGTAATAAAAATGGGATTCTTAAACAACATGACATCATAAAACAATTCATATAAGATAAAGGAATTCATAAAAATATTTCCATCACAACATAATTAAATCCATGTAATAATAGGGATAAAAACAGAACCCTTTTATTATCTTAGATGGAAAATAATTTTGATAAAATAGTTGAACTTCATTCTTGAGGAAAATATCCTTTCTACTTCAAAAACATTTTTTCTTTCATAACATGTCATACGACTTTAAAATAAAAGAAGTTGATTAAAAATAAACTTTAAAACTTGTAAAGGAAGCTTCTTTGAAATAATGTTTTAAAAATCCATTCATGCCGTATAAGTTAAAAAAACATTCTTCTCATACTTTTGTCGAAAAAGTCAAAAAGTACCTCGTACGAAGAACGACAAAAGATTCCTTTCATATATTTTAATAAAAACTCACCGAAGGGTAAAATTGGATTTAAAATATTGTAAGTGGATGGAAACAATATTACATATTGAGGGAACATGGATGTGGATGATAAAATACACCCCAGTAAATACCAAAGTATAAACAATCTCGGATAAAAATGAGATTGTGATATTTCCCTTACCTTAGGTCTGATTTGATTTGTACGTGTCCGAATCTCCTGTATAATGGTTTAAATAATGTTATTGACTTATTCCAGAATCATACATATTGATATGATATCATATATGGTCATATTCTTAGCTTCTTATTAGTAATATTTCATTGTTACTTGTTACTCGGGTCTTTATTGCCTTTTGTTCTTATGCGTGTTTTGTCGAATAAATTCTTATTCTTTTTTTAAGGTTATAGATACCTTATATCCAGAATGGTATTAGTGTAAAATATATCATATTTATTCATTCAATTAATTTATATAATTACTATGTAATGATGATCATGTAGAACGAGTCGCATCACATCGTGGAGACGGTATTCCGTACGTACGCACGAGTGATGATATCATTCCTATGATCATGGAATTGTATTGGAGTATATATATATTATTTCAGTATCAATATTACTTAATAATAATCATAAATAGTTACTCATTACACCATTATACCCTTCCTTGTAATGTGATGGTGGAAAATAGATTACACCACGGCGTGGAGACGGTATTCTGTACGTACGCACACGCGGTGATTTCATTTTTCCGTAGGATGGATAGAAGGTGAATTACGGTTGTTTCATATTTATAATAACATATCAGTATGTAAGTAATACTGATGTTATTACTTTATCATGAAACAACTAAAGAAGAAGAAGTTGAAGAAGAAAGAAATTGAAAAGATCGGTAATGGATATTACCTCTTCTTTGGAACGCCTCTTTGAATCCTCCACTTAGGGAACTAAGATTGGTCTTTGAAGAAGACCAGGACCTCTAGGATTATTCTAGGGAAGTGGAGAGGAGAAAATGGTAGGGGTTGGCCGAGATTGAGTGCTCAATTTGGTGTGAGGAGGAGGGGGAGGAGGTGCCCTTTTATAAGGGAGGAGAGGGGCACCTTAGGAATATCTCAAAATATTATTTTATATTATAGTCAAAATCGGTTTATAATGGTTCCAAAGGGTCTTATTTCGAAGCTAAAGTGGGGCGGGGTCGAAATCCTATCAACCAATAGGATTTAGACATGTTTAGGGTATTATTTTAACCTTATCAATTAGATTTAACTCTAAGTTAAATAATTTAACTTTTACCGTGTCTTTTTGTTTTATTTCACTATATGGTTAATACACTTACTATAACATGCCAAACGAACCCCAAATTGTTTATTATTAATATATATATCCTTATCTATGTCATTTGGCCGATCCTTAGATTTTTAGGAATAAAATAACAATTAATAATATAATATTTGATTTAAAAACTATTTTGTGTCAATTTGGAAACTATTTGATATATGATTTTTGTGAAAGTCATAACAGAATTATATGTTCGAACCAAGTTGATTAAATCAACATTAATATATCATAGTAACCTAGAAAATTAGTGGAATTCATAAAAAGTCTCAAATTACATTTATTTTGGTGTTTATAACATCAATTATGTCAATATTTCATTAATAAGATAATTACTGCATCATCATTGTGTCATAAATAAATTAAATTATTTAATGTATAAAAATTACAAATAAAATACCATTATGTATGAAAACTTTTTAGATTTCAAATGAATATTTATAGTCGAATTTATCTTATGTATAACCCCATATTAAAAATGATTTACTTATTAAACTTTGATTTTAACTATTTTAACACTTCTTTAAATAAATTAATAATAAATGTCCTAATCTAATCCAAGTGGGCCTAAATGGTCATATTTTATTCATAAGGTTGTTTTTGGTCGAATTACACTTATCCAATAGAATTAGGACATGTGTTAGGGTAATAGTAATATCATATTTACCCTTAGTTACCCTATTTACTATTAACCGCGGTAAAAAAAGTAAAAAGTTACTATTCACCAAAAAATTATTTTTATCTCATTGAACCACATTTTACTTACTGATATCAACCGTGTCTGTCGGATTTTCGAAATTCCATTCACAGAAGCGGTAAAATTAAGTTTTATGCAAAATTCAGTTTTTAACCTACCACTTAGTGGTTTCACTATTCATCAAAAATTGAAAGTTTTCAGAAAAATACCAAAATTTCACCCTAGGATAATTTCGATATTCTGAGTCCAAAAATGAAGTCCATTTTGAAAAATAAAATTTATAAAATTTCAAAAAGTGGTTATTACTATTCATAACGGCTAGTTTTAATAATATTTTAATAGCATATCGTTGTTTAGTGAAACTCGGTATTGCGTACGACGCAAGCTATCGAGGAAGGTCGTGATTGCGTGTAAAGTAAGCCAAGCAATTTTGTAGTGAATGATTCCTTTGATGATATAAAAACAAAATATTACTCATAAAAATCTCGGGTGTTACATTCTACCCCCCTTAAAAAGAATTTCGCCCACGAAATTCGTCACTTTGTAACAAACAGATGAGGATACTTCTCCCTCATCATATCCTCAAGCTCCCATGTAGCTTCTTCAAGTTGGTGGTTCCTCCATAAAACTTTCACCAATCGAGTGGTCTTGTTTCGTAGGACTTTTTCGCTACGATCCAGAATCTCTATCGGCTGTTCTTCATAAGAAATATCTTGCTCCAGCGGTACAACTTCGGAGCTGAGTACATGTGAAGGATCAGGTATGTACTTTCTCAGGAGAGATACATGGAACACATCGTGAACTTGAGAGAGATTCGGTGGAAGCGCCAATCGGTAAGCTACCTTCCCAACACGATCCAGTATTTCGAAAGGACCGATATATCTAGGGCTCAACATCCCCTTCTTTCCAAATCTCATAACCCTCTTCCAGGGAGATATTCGTAAGAACACTTTATCACCCACTTCAAACTCTAAGTCTTTTCTTCGGTTGTTGGCATAACTTTTCTGTCGACTCTGAGCTGCTCTTATGTGTTGTTGAATAGATCTAACCTTTTCTGCCATTTCATCAACGAGATCAGGTCCTAATAGCTTTCTTTCCCCAACATCATCCCAGCAAGTTGGAGTCCTGCATTTCTTTCCATAGAGAGCTTCATAAGGAGCCACCTGAATACTGGAGTGAAAGCTATTATTATAAGAAAATTACACCAAAGGTAGGTGTTGATCCCAACCTCCCTTGAAATCCATAGAGCAAGCTCTCAACATATCTTCTAGGGTTTGAATTGTTCTCTCAGATTGACCGTCTGTCTGGGGATGACAAGCAGTGCAGAAACTCAACTCTGTATCCAGAGTATGCTGAAGACTTCGCCAGAACTTCGAGGTAAATCTCGGATCCCGGTCAGATATAATAGAAAGTGGTACTCCATGCAATCTTACCACATCCTTTACATATATCCTGGCAAGCTGATCTAGAGAGAAATCCTCTCTAATAGCAATGAAGTGTGCAGACTTTGTAAGACGATCAACTATGACCCAGATAGCATTATTGCCTTTGGATGTTTTAGGAATTCCGGTGACAATGTCCATAGTGATGTTTTCCCATTTCCATTCGGGTATGGGTAATGGTTGTAACATCCCCTTAGACTTCTGTCTCTCAGCTTTAACTTGTTGACAAACCAAGCATCAAGAGACATATTCAGCAACATCTCTTTTCATGCCATCCCACTAGAAGTACTCTTTCAGGTCCCTATACATCTTCGTGCTTCCAGGATGAATAGAGAATGAAGAACTATGAGCCTCATCCAGCAGCTCCTTCTTTAATTCGGGGATGGGAGGAACACAAACCCGATTCCTGAACTTTATTATCCCATCACAATCAAGGTTGAATTCAGGAACATTTCTCACCTTCTTTTGTAACTCAACATCTTCTTTCTGTGCCTCCTTAATCTTCGCATGTATAGATGGTTGAACATTCATTTGAGAAAGATACGATTTTTCCCCTTCCATTATAATTCCAAGATCTATCCTTTGTAAATCCATAAATATTGGATCTTTTGTGATCCTCATCATGGATAAACTAGCATGGTCTTGTCGACTTAATGAATCTGCCACCTTGTTTGCTTTCCCAGGGTGGTAATGGATTGAGCAGTCATAATCCTTAATCATCTCCAACCATCTTCTTTGACGCATATTCAGCTCCTTTTGTGTGAAAATATACTTTAAACTTTTATGATCAATATAAATATCACATCTTTCACCATAAAGGTAATGCCTCCAAATCTTTAATGCAAAGATTACCGCAGCCAACTCCAAATCATGTGTTGGGTAATTTTTCTCATGGATTTTTAACTGTCGTGAGACATAAGCTATCACCATATCATTTTGCATAAGAACACACCCCAATCCCTTCTTGGATGCATCACTGTAGATCACAAACCTTTCTCCACTACAAGGCAGTGTGAGCACCGGTGCATTGGATAACCTTCTTTTCAACTCCTTGAAATTCTCTTCACATTCCTCTGTCCAGACAAACTTAACTCCTTTCCGAGTCAACTTGGTGAGTGGATTAGATAATCGTGAAAAATCTTTTACAAAACGTCGATAATATCCAGCCAAACCAAGAAAACTTCGGATCTCAGTTACTATTGTTGGTCTTGACCATATTTCGATAACCTCTGTTTTTGCTGGATCCACAGATATCCCCTCTTTTGAGATTATGTGACCCAAAAATGCAACTTTTTGAAACCAAAATTCACACTTGGTAAATTTGGCATAAAGCTTTTCCTTTCTCAGGGTCTTCAATATAATTCTCAAGTGATCTTCATGCTCTTCCTTGCTCTTTGAATAGACAAGAATATCATCTATAAAGACTACCACAAATTGATCAAGATATTCTCTAAAGACTCTATTCATTAGATCCATGAAGATAGCAGGGGCATTAGTAAGACCAAATGGCATCACTATAAATTCATAGTGTCCATACCTTGTACGGAAAGCCGTCTTTGGTATATCCTCCCTTTTGACCCTTAATTGATGATACCCTGAACGAAGATCAATCTTGGAAAAGTATTGAGCTCCGCGTAGTTGGTCAAATAAGTCATCAATGCGTGGGAGAGGATATTTTTTCTTGATAGTGATCTTGTTAAGTTCTCGATATTCAATGCAGAGTCTCATTGATCCATCTTTCTTCATAACAAATAGAACAGGTGCTCCCCAAGGTGACGCACTAGGGCGTATGAATCCCTTATCAAGATTCTCTTGGAGTTGCTTCTTCAATTCCTGTAACTCAATTGGGGCCATTCTATAAGGTGTCTTTGAAATTGGAAAAGCGCCTGGTACGAGTTCTATTGAAAACTCAACTTCACGATTTGGTGGAAGACCCGGTAATTCCTTCGGAAAGACATCATCAAACTCCCGTACAATGGGCATATTCTTAATCGTGAGTTTGTCACCAACCATTTGAGATAAATAACCTTCATTTAGTGGAATCAAGACCCATAAGATGGAAGGAATTTCCACTGGAAGGTTATGTTCATCCTTGCATCGATAGACGATCGTAGATTGATCTGGAATATGAAATGTGACTTCCCTTCTTTGGAAATTGATATGAGCTCCATGTAGAGAAAGTCAATCCATGCCAAGAATCACATCAAATTCCACTAAAGGAAGGATCACAAGATTTGTAGGAAGCACTTTCCCACAAACTTTGATCGGAGAAGAATTATAAACTTTTGATGCGACTGTTGTGCCATTAGGTGTTGTCACAGCTAACTCAAAATCTAATTGTTGAGGTAATACGTTGATACCCTTAGAAAATTCTTTATAAATAAAAGAGTGGGTGGATCCAGAATCAAATAAAACATTTGCTACTTTAGAGTGGATGGTAAGTGTACCTTTCACCACTTCGTTATCGTACTCCACATCACTGATAGAAATTGCATGTGACTTTCCTTTGTCTTTAGCCTTAAGATTTTGTTGACGTCAACCATCGTCATCAACCCTTGGATTTGGGCATTGATTGGCATAATGCCCCTTCTCCTTGCACTTGAAACATTGAAGTGTAGTAGGTTCATTCTGTGTATACCTTCCTTTGTTTGCATCATTAGACATCTTCTTCCCATTATTACGGCATTCAAATGCCCGATGACCTTCCTTTCCACATTTAAAACATTTACTTGTCCCTTTAAGACAACTCCCTCCATGTGTCTTTCCACACTTTGAGCATAAGGGAAAGTTCATCTTCTTTTCAGTGTGATCTTTAGATTTTCCTTTGAATTCCATCTTCCTCTTCTTATCAAACCCATGTGACTGATGGGTTACTCCAATCTCCATCTCGACTTTGAGAGAACATCGAACGATTTCCTCGTAGCTATTGAAGTCCCTTATGGATAACGCCCTTTGAAGACTTGGTTTTAAGCCACTAAATAATCGATCGATCTTACTCTCAGGTTGGATAATAATACCAGAAGCGTACCTTGCAAGTCTTGTAAAATTTGCTTCATAGGTACCAACAGATTCTTCATCCCTTTGCTTCAGTTCAAGGAACTCTTTTTCCATCTTTGTTTGGAGAATACGAGGGAAGTACTTATTGAAAAATAAGTTCTTGAACTCGTCCCATTCCATAGACTCAATTTCATCCCTTTGCCTCGTATTCTTAATAATATTCCACCATTGATCAGCATCTCCTTCCAAACGATACACTGCTAGGATGACTTTATCATGTTCAGAACATTGAAGAACTGAAAATATCTTTTCAGTAGTATTAATCCATTGTTCAGCAACTAATGGATCAGTAGGCCCACTGAAAGAAGGTGGACGCTGCCTCATGAAGGATTCAACAGAATGTTGCCCCTTCCTTTGCTCATTTAGAAGTCCTGCATGATTCATAGCTTGAGAAAGTTGTGTGAGCATGGCTACAAGATTTTTCATTCCAGCTCCCATATCGTTTGGTTGCTCAGGGGGACAATCATTGCATTGCCCATCACAATCCGCATTAACACGGTTCCTTCGGGTACCATCCATTGACTAAAACCAAGAAGAATAGTGTGAGCAACACTAATTATAATAGGAAAACCACATAATCGAGGATAAAATTTCACACTTAAGGTTTTATCCTAGGGTATTCATGGCCATTTCTAAAACACTAAGATTGTGTTCTATGCTTAGACTTATCCTTAGGGTTCTTACTAAGGCTTTCACATCCTAGTTTCCAAAGGTTGACTATACCTTTCCTCTGATACCAACTATAATGACCCATACTTTACATACATTGTTAATACTTCAAAATTGAAGCACACTTATTACAACATATGACAAAACCACAAAGGACCATATAGGTATAGTGTCTTTAGAAACTGGGAAACATAAACAACTGGTTCATAAATATTCTACAGTGTCTCCCATTTATTTCATCATATCTAGGGTCCCTTTTAGCATATTTTACTTAATATCCATCTTCCTGACCTGGGGAAAAGAAAACATAAAAGGGTGAGCTCAAATGCTCAGCAAGGGAAAATAAGGGAAATAAAAATCATATCATATCTTTTTGAAAATTAAAACCTGCAAAAGAGATCATAATATCTTAACATGGAATAAATCAGAGAAGTGAAAATGAGATCCCCATAATCATAACATAAAACTTGAAACTTTGTGGCATGCACACATAATCATGGAAAATCATTTCTTGTTAGTCATGACTCATTGCCAAGACTATCTTAGTGGACAAAGTCCCATTCTGAACCGAGTTCACTCCTCGTTTCAGTCCTGTATCACTGAACCGAAATAACCTTCAGTTCCAGCCATGTCTATATCATGAGATTTAAATATTTACCCAATGCATTGGAGGGAGATATAGGTCCCACCCATCTTATAATGAATCCTTTCTTATGTGTGCCACATAATCATAAACCATACATCATAGCGTAACCCATGTAATAAAAATGGGATTCTTAAACAACATGACATCATAAAACAATTCATATATGATAAAGGAATTCATAAAAATATTTCCATCACAACATAATCAAATCCATGTAATAATAGGGATAAAAACAGAACCCTTTTATTATCTTAGATGGAAAATAATTTTGATAAAATACTTGAACTTCATTCTTGAGGAAAATATCCTTTCTACTTCAAAAACATTTTTTCTTTCATAACATGTCATAAGACTTTAAAATAAAAGAAGTTGATTAAAAATAAACTTGAAAACTTGTAAAGGAAGATTATTGGAAATAATGTTTTAAAAATCCATTCATGCCGTATAAGTTAAAAAAAACATTCTTCTCATACTTTTTTCGGAAAATTCAAAAAGTACCTCGTACGAAAAACGACAGAAGATTCCTTTCATATCTTTTACTAAAAACTCACCGAAGGGTAAAATTGGATTTAAACTATTGTAAGTGGATGGAAACAATATTACATATTGAGGGAACATGGATGTGGATGATAAAATACACCCCAGTAAATACCAAAGTATAAACAATCTCGGATAAAAATGAGATTGTGATATTTCCCTTACCTTAGGTCCGATTTTCATTGTACGTGTTCGAAGATCCTGTATAATGGTTTAAATAATGTTATTGACTTATTCCAGAATCATAAATATTGATATGATATCATATATAGTCATATTCTTAGCTTCTTATTGGTAATATTTCATTGATACTTGTTACTCGGGTCTTTATTTCCTTTTGTTCTTATGCGTGTTTTGTCGAATAAATTCTTATTCTTATTTTAAGGTTATAGATAACTTATATCCAGAATGGTATTAGTGTAACATATATCATATTTATTCATTCAATTAATTTATATAATTACTATGTAATTATGATCATGTAGAACGAGTCGCATCACATCGTGGAGACGGTATTCCGTACGTACGCGCGAGTGATGATATCATTCCTATGATCGTGGAATTGTATTGGAGTATATATATATTATTTCAGTATCAATATTACTTAATAATAATCATAAATAGTTACTCATTACACCATTATACCCATCCTTGTAAAGTGATGGTGGAAAATAGATTACACCACGGCGTGGAGACGGTATTCCGTACGTACGCACGCGCGGTGATTTCATTTTTCCGTAGGATGGATAGAAGGTGAATTAGGGTTGTTTCATATTTATAATAACATATAAGTATGTAAGTAATACTGATGTTATTACTTTATCATGAAACAACTAAAGAAGAAGAAGTTGAAGAAGAAAGAAATTGAAAAGATCGGTAATGGATATTACCTCTTCTTTGAAACGCCTCTTTGAATCCTCCACTTAGGGAACTAAGATTGGTCTTTGAAGAAGACCAGGACCTCTAGGATTATTCTAGGGAAGTGGAGAAGAGAAAATGGAAGGGTTTGGCCAAGCTTGAGTGCTCAATTTTGTGTGAGGAGGAGGGGGAGGAGGTGCCCTTTTATAAGGGAGGAGAGGGGCACCTTAGGAATATCTCAAAATATTATTTTATATTAAAGTCAAAATCGGTTTATAATGGTTCTAAAGGGTCTTATTTCGAAGCTAAAGTGGGGAGGGGTCAAAATACTATCAACCAATAGGATTTATACAAGTTTAGGGTATTATTTTATCCTTATCAATTAGATTTAACTCTATGTTAAATAATTTAACTTTTACCGTGTCTTTTTGTTTTCTTTCACTATATGGTTAATATACTTACTATAACATGCCAAATGAACCCCAAATTGTTTATTATTAATATATATATCCTTATCTAAGTCATTTGGCCGAACCATAGATTTTTAGGAATAAAATAACAATTAATAATATAATATTTGATTTAAAAACTATTTTGTGTCAATTTTGAAACTATTTGATATATGATTTTTGTGAAAGTCATAACAGAATTATATGTTCAAACCAAGTTGATTAAATCAACATTAATATATCATAGTAACCTATAAAATTAGTGGAATTCATAAAAAGTCTCAAATTACATTTATTTTGGTGTTTATAACATCAATTATGTCAATATTTCATTAATAAGATAATTACTGCATCATCATTGTGTCATACATAAATTAAATTATTTAATGTATAAAAATTACAAATAAAATACCATTATGTAGGAAATCTTTTTAGATTTCTAATGAATATTTATAGTCTAATTTATCTTATTTATAACCCCATATTAAAAATGATTTACTTATTAAACTTTGATTTTAACTATTTTAACCCTTCTTTAAATAAATTAATAATAAATGTCCTAATCTAATCCAAGTGGGCCTAAATGGTCATATTTTATTCATAAGGTTGTTTTTGGTCGAATTCCACTTATCCAATAGAATTAGGATATGTGTTAGGGTAATAGTAATATCATATTTACCCTTAGTTACCCTATTTACTATTAACCGCGGTAAAAAAAGTAAAAAGTTACTATTCCCCAAAAAATTATTTTTATCTCATTGAACCACATTTTACTTACTGATATCAACCGTGTCTGTCGGATTTTCGAAATTCCATTCACAGAAGCGGTTAAATTAAGTTTTATGCAAAATTCTGTTTTTAACCTACCACTTAGTGGTTTCACTATTCATCAAAAATTGCAAGTTTTCAGAAAAATACCAAAATTTCACCCTAGGCTAATTTCGATATTCTGAGTCCAAAAATGAAGTCCATTTTGAAAAATAAAATTTATAAAATTTCAAAAAGTGGTTATTACTATTCATAACGGTTAGTTTTAATAATATTTTAATAGCATATCGTTGTTTAGTGAAACTCGGTATTGTGTACGACGCAAGCTATCGAGGAAGGTCGTGATTGCGTGTAAAGTAAGCCAAGCAAGTGTGTAGTGAAAGATTCCTTTGATGATATAAAAACAAAATATTACTCATAAAAATCTCGGTTGTTACATGATTAATATGCAGAACACCCATATAATGAACCTATATGAAAATTAACAATAATATAAATTTCATTTCATAAACATAATTATTAGAGTGGTCATGAAATCATTTACACATAATTTGGACCTAATCCATGTTACCAAATTAGAAAAGTAATTATTGATACAACCTGCAATCGAAAATCAATATTATCTGAATAAAAGTAATGAATATTTAACAAATGGATACAAAAGATTGATAAAATGTATTAATTTGATTTAGGAAATTTAATAAAGGATTAATATTTCCTAATTTTGTATACTAGATGTTAGGTAACTTCTGATCAATCATGATTTTAAGGTAAGAGTTTTTTCTTCTCAATTTCCATCTATTGAGAAATGTTCTATACCCCAAAGCTACATTTTTTAGGTGGAGTCTATAATATCCTATGAATGCACAAAAATATATATTTCAGAAAATTTATATATCATGATCTTTTATTTAATGTATTATTAATAAAAATTTATCAAATGGGAAATAGTTTATCTTCCAATATAATTTTCAAATAAATATTGTTTATGAATAAATAATCATCTCGTTAAATATTATTTTATTTACATCGAAAAACATTTCAATTTTATTATATTTTTATGGGGTATACAAATATTCTTTCAATTTCTTCTCCCATTGGATTACAAATCAACCAAATGGTTTCTTTTAAGTGTAGTCAACCTTATCACTTCATTTAGGTTGTGGATATTTATTACCCATGGAAATATTTTTTAAATTTATTTATGTTTTTCACTTACTATAATTGGATTATTTATTAAATATATTTTATATTTTCTTTTCCCATCATTAACAATGTTTTTGGGATACTTTAAAATAAATTATACAGATCATTTCAATTGAATTTTTAATTTCCATACAAATTTATGGAATAATTATTCCTTTCTTAACACATTCCAGATGAATTAATTTTACCTATTTTATATCCAATTTAATTAAAATTCCTTTATATTATTTCATTGTTTTTCAAAAGTCAAATTTATTCCACATTTTTATGAATATGATTTCTTTTTTAAATAAATGTTAAAATAAATAAAGATTATCATTTTATTTTAATAAAATAAATTATTTGATCCCTTTACATATTGTTTTCTTTTATGAAAATATATTTTTTTACTTCAAATTATATATTTTGGGCATTCCTGACTATTAACTTTCACCTTATTCATTTGGACGATTTTATATATTATTTTTCTAAATATATATTATACTCATTTCCTTATCATGTGTTAATTAAGATATAATGAAGATAAGAATGTTTTAATGTTCTAGTCCCATATAAATATTATGTATATCATTCTGTTTTGTGCGGGTATAATATATCTCTCTAATACAATGGTTAATGATTTATATATCAGCGGATAATGCTGTTATACATGGACATTATTTTTGTATTCACATATTTATATGTTGATAACTTCGTTATGATCTCAACTTTATGCATGGAGATTGTGGTTATCTTTATAACATTATGTGGGGACATTTTAATAATATTCACAACTCTATCATTTCCCACATTTTTTATGCTCACAACTCTATGGATTAACGTTATTTTTATGATCCCAACTCTATGAATTCCAATTATTTTTTTGTTTATATCTATATAGATGGACCTAATTATAAAAAAATTTATCTGTAACATTATGACATAATATTCTTATAATAATGCTGCATTCCCTTTCATGTGACATATCTATGTTCTTCCCCATAGATAATGGTTATTTCTTTATGTTTTTGTATTATTAAACAATTATATTTTTTATGTCCTTCCATTCTGAAAATTTTATGGATCTATGTCCTTATTCCATGATCCTTTAATATGATATTTCTCATTTGATCATATTGTTAGTTCATGATTATGGAATCATGTTTCCACGTTCCTATAACTCATGCCTTATTCTACGACCAACTGCATATATTTTGAATCAATAAGTCCGATATATGTTTTATTGGTTATTATTTTTTATTTTATGTTTATGTGCATGGAATATGTACAAATACCAATATGCTCGTCTTATTCCTGCTTATGATATTTAATTAATACCTATTATGTCTACCCTTAATAATTATTTTATCTCATAATTTATTTCTTTTCTCTTTCTATGTGATATGAATAGGATTATTCTATGTGATATTTTTAGAAATAAATCCTATTTTGATAAGTTTATAGTAAATATTAATGTGAAATAATAATATTTTATAGCGAGAATCCAAAGACACTAAACCATTTGGTTCCATAGGGTGACATGTTATGAGATGATATGAATATTAATGTAAAATTATGTAACATGTGTGAATGTGATTATTTAGTATCATTTGTTTGTATCAAATATACAATTTTTCGAATATGGTTTCAGCCCCAAATCCAATAGTAAGGGTATTTTGAACATCAACATAGATAAATAGATATAATATATGAATGAATATTTGGTATATAATAATTTCTCATATTTATGTTTAATGGGGGATATACTATTTAACCACCAAATTAAATAAATTGTTATACCCCATGGGTGGATAAGCATTATTCTATTTTTTGTATGTTTATGGAGTACAGGTAATCATGAAGTCACACTGTAAAATTCTCAAGGAATCAATGAATCAATAATTGTTAATTCATCCAATATATTTATGAACAAATAGTCAATTTAAGTATGGTTAGATATTTTCTAAAGGCTTCATTTTGGTTGATGTGTTTTTTAATATATTCAATCTATTTTCATTTAATAATGGTATACATCACCGATCAGGGAAATGATGTGTTTGGTAAAACAAAGGGTGGCTAAATGAAGTATAGTATATTTCATTGTAGTGATATTGATATAATTTTAGGAAAATAAGTGATTTGTTTTTTTCGTGTTTTTTAAATTTATAAGTTTCATTAAGTCATTGGAGGTTATTGGATGAAGCAAGAAGATGTTTTTTTGTCTATCCTATCATACAAAATTAGTATATCATTCTATGTGAAATCAAATTTCTATTGAAAAATCTATTGTAAACATATATTGTGATGAGTGATATATCTATAACAAATCCTTCATTGCCAGGAAAACATAGGAGTGAATACATATACTGATGTAATGAATGTTGGAATTTTAATATTATTATGTGTTATAAAAGTGTTTGTGGGAACTTTTTGTTAATGGAAGAAGCAATACATGATAGATTATATGGACAGTGACATGATAAATGTATTATCCCTGATATGTATATCATGAGAAAAGATACATAGTGTCATAATGAACATAGAAATAAATATACAATAGGAATAAAAATATACATATAATATTGGAGCCAACATGGTGGATATAACATTAACAAAAAATTCCATTTTATAAAACTTGTTGTAAATTGTAAGAACTAATTAACAACATAGACTTATGTGTAATGGAGAACTATGCATGCTGCTAAAATTAATCCACAACACATCATCAAGTGTTGTTAAAAATGTTTGTTAACTTTTCCTACCATTTAACAAAATATATTATTTGTTAATGATTTTTCAAAACACATATCATGTTATATAAAAAAATTATAATATTTTAAAATATAAATAATTAATTTTTATAAATATTTTACCAATATTTATCAAGTGTTATTCAAATTTTGGAATTTTTACCATGGATTGTATATTTATATTATCAATTCTATGATATATAAGAAGTATAAAAACATATAATATAATCTCACAATTGAATGTAAAATAATTTATTTGTTTAATAAATTTATAACATAAATAACATATTTATTCGTGCATTGAAAGTATTCCATGTAAAAAATTTATACTAAAAAATATTTCAACCCAAGTAATTTCCTAATTTTTAAGTAAAATATTTTAAAAAGATTAATTCAATTAAATATTTCTTATAAATCATCATCTTCATGAACAACCCAATCCATTCTTTACATTTTTACATAAACAATTCCATATTGCATCAATAAAATGCACCAAAACAAACACAAACAAGAATAATTGTGAGAAACCCATGCCTCACCATATCACAACTACTCAAAGAGGGAAAAATCAATAATTAATGATTTTTCCTCTCCTGATATAAGATTGAAATAAATAAGCTAAAAAATAATCAAAATCTAAAAAAAAATTATTTGAACAATATAGTAAAATCTAAAAATATATATATATTAGTATCTAAAAATTTATAAAATTTTTAATATAATATCCAGTAAAAATTATTTTATGGGGGGAATCTTTTGAAAAAAATAACTCATGTGTACTATAGAAAAAAACATCATCATTTTTAAATGATTTTCTATAGTTTATATTGGGAGAAAGGCATATAGATGTGGGATCATATGTTGAAAAAAAGATCACTCATTATCATAATATTCAAAATAAAATCAACAAGGGAAACCTGCAATATTATAACAAAGTTCAACATGTGAAACAAATAAGGATAAAAAAATTGTGGAATTAATTAAAAATATCCCTACAAAAGAAGCAGCTTTTATTTATGAATTCTTTCGTAGATAAACCATTTTAAATAAAGATAAAAGAACATTTTTCTTTTAGAAATAAGTACAAGTTTGTTTTTTCAATAGAAAAATTGATTTTTTGAAAAATATAATGAAGGATAATATTTATCCATGAAAAGAATTACATAAATATTTCTACATAACTATTAAATCCTTTATCTTATCGTGTTGTTGATGATTTTACTAATTCTAAATCATTACCATATCACCATTCTCATTCCTTGTGCATCTATAGATCAAGAATTTTCAGATTTTATTTGGATTTTAAATTATATAATTTTTTTATTTTGAAAGGGTTGAAAAAGGTTCTGAGATTCAGAATCCCACATGAGAGGATGGGTGTGTATGAGACACATCTATTAATTGGTGTACCTAGGGAGTCAAAAAATTTTATTAAATGGGTAAGATATGAACCATATATATGATCAACATGATATAATGGACACATACATTCATTAGATGAGTATAAACTAAAACCACTACTATGGACTACCAAATATATATTGACTCATTGATAAAATTATGTAAAACAATTTTTTTGTTTGATAGAACTTATAACATAAAAACTGTATAGACTAATCAAATAAGAAAGTCAATTTGAATTTTTAAAAATCCTGAAAATACATTTAATTAAATGAAATATATTTACACTGTATCATTTTTAAAAAAATATATTTTTATTATAGGATTGTAAGTCAATATATGTCAAAATTATATTGATATACAATTTTTTTAAGTAAAATTAACAATAAACAATGAGAGACTAATATAATGTGTAAGAGTCTCTATCCAATGATTAACAAGTATTATACCATTTTATCATGGGCATGTAATAAGAAATTTTTTATTTTATTAAAATTTTATAAAAAATGAAAACTAATTAAAATTATAGTATTATATAATATGAGATGAATTTTATGTAATTCATAGTGTAATTTCATTGTGGAACATGATTTATAATTAAAAAATAAAAAAATAATATAAAAAAATATCATAAATTAATACAAAAAAATCATGATAAATACAAAATATAGTGATAAAAATGATCAATTAATTATTATAAAAAAAATAATATATTAGATAATAATTTTTTTTAAGATGTCTCAAATGAATAGAAAAATAACTTCCCTAATATTTTAGGATGATGTGACCTAGTTTTTTTGGTTTTAATTGGTTGGAAATTTTTTCTAAAACATAAAACTATATAATCCTAATAAAGAACGTCTGATATTTAATTTCATGTCACAAATTGAATTGAAGTGTGGTTTTTACAAATTTTTTATAGATTAAATAGAATTTTTGACCTATTTTTTTGTTTCAAAATGAGATTGGTTACAAAATTGTGATTTCCTGACACATATTTATAGATGAAATATGACTTTAAATAGTAAAAATACACATTTTACCATTATAGTTAAATGATTTATTAAAAATATTGGGGTTTCATCACATTGGATAGAACTTAATAAAATATTGTGTTCATAGATGTTTACAATTTTTTTTCATTTATATAATTGATTGGAATACAAAAAATAACATATATAAAATGTAAAAATATGTGTTTAATCATACTTATAAAATCTCACCTTGGATTGAAATGTGATTTTTCAAATAGGTTACCAATGTTATAAATGATCATTATTAAAGAAAACTATAATAATTGATGTTTGTTATCTATGTTTTAATCAAATGATCATTTTATCAAATGATAAATATTTTCAAGAATATAATCAATGTATTTCATGATAGGAAGATAAGTTCCATTTGAATAAAATATAGATGAATATATGAACGTTATTATGTTAACATTATATGGACTATAATCATTATTACTAGTAATGTAATCAGATATGAAACCAATTACTATAATCCATGGATGGAGAATGACTATATTTAACACAAAGTGGATTACGAGAAACATGGATATTTTTTACAAAGGAAAACATGATGGAATGATCCCATATATTTCATTGTATTGCACATGGGGTATATACTATTCCTAAAATCCCATGTATGGATTTTCTAATTTAACCTTTCTACTATATATATCTAGAGTGATTGGAATAGTGATTCTCCTAAGACTATGATTGAAGATGCAGCTTCACACGCCATATATGTTTTGGAAGTGTTTTTATAGGTTGTGGAATGATAATTAGGATTTGGATTCAAATCATAGATTTAACTCCAATAGAATGATTTTACAGGATCTCCTGATAAAAATATATTTTTATTTAAGGGTTTGGACAAGTTTTAAATATTTATAAATATTTTTTAAGAGTTTTTTTGTGTTGGTAGGGGAGGGGGTTAGGAATTTAATTATATTTTTGAAAACATTACTATGTATATAATTACTCACAATGAACTAAATATGATTTATTAAATGAATAAATAGGAACAATGTATAAATAATTAATTAACTATCAATAAATTAAATTTTATTTAGTTGATGAATCACACGATGTGAGTATGAATCTTATGATTACAATCTATATATTAAAATTTTTCCTTTCATTGAAAAACTATGAAGTTATTTTTAGTTATTTTATGAGTCACTATGAATTTTGAATGAGTCATTTTATGAATCATTAAGATGTGATTATGTGTCACTTGATGACTCACTATGAAAAATGTATGATTCATTTTATAACTCACTAAAACGTGAGTATGATCCAATCAATGGACTTATATGACCTACTTATGATCTGTTTAATGACTTACTATGAATTTAGTATAATCCATTCTACTGACATCCCAAATTTTAGCAATGATGAGTTTTATATATTTTTTAAGAATATTAAAAAAATATTTAATGTGTAAATAGATATAAAAAGTGGGAGAGGGTAATTTTAACATGTACAATAGAATATTATTCTGAAGTTCAATCATTTATTCTTATAGGAGATCTCATTCAATTCATATCAGAATATCATGATTTTTTAATTAAGATGGGTTTTGTTTCACCATGTCAAAAAATATATTGATACTAGAATGAAGAAGGAAATGCATATGTTTTAGTGATGAAACCATGGTAGTCCTGTGATCGTCATGTTATTATAGAGGATGAATAACCCATTTGAGTTTTTTTATTTGAAGGCCAACATTACATTTATTATGATTGACTATGAATGTATTATTATACTGTACTATGGGCTGATCTAGGTAATGGGTCATCACGGATTGATGTCTATGGATGTAGATTGATATTTTAGGAGTTCTCCATTTAGGTTTATTACATTTTTCATACACTAATGTAATTAATTATATTTGGGAGGGTCAACATTGGTGGTAGAATAATGTGTTCATAATCACACCTTGAACATTCTATACAAGACACTTTTAGACATCTTGTATTATAGTTTAGGTATTTGAATGGATTGAATATATTAAATAAAGTTGATGCAAGAGTGTGGGAGGTATATGAACTTGATGGAATGTTTTTGTGAACATGTCGGCTAGTTTTATGGTGTAAATTTTGTTGTTTCTTCTAGTTGTTTTTTCACACACACACACACACACAGATATATATATATATATGAGATCAACCCATGATCGATACTTTTTATTCATGTATGACTATAATATCAGGGTAAAACATTATTAAATAGGTTGTATGTATATTTTTACTTAATGATGAGGAATATTTTATAACATATATTACTATACATGTGTATAATTATTATTAACATTAATTACAGATGGTATTGTTTCCTTATTATGACCCCACTGATCATTTATACTAGTCACATACCTTTAGAATATGGGGAGTCAAACCTATGATCAATTTTTAAACCGTTCTAGTTATATTGGATTGAGCTAGGCCGGGTTGTTATTGAGTCATAACATAGTTTTCTTGTTACCAATTGGTATTAACACTATGTCATCACTAAGTGGTTTTTTTACTTTGGGGTATATTATATTTTTTATTTACTGAAGTTTTATTAATTTTTACAGATTAAATAATTTCATTATAGACACCACAAGTATGACTAAAGTTCATGTTACCTTGGATGTGGGGATGTTGATTTAGTTTTCATTATTCTGGTTGAGTTTTTTGATATTGATTAAATTGGTATCTGATTTTCATTATTTTTGTTTTATTCTTAATACCTTGAGAGGAATGAGGAAATACTCATTCCTAATATTATTTATATAGGGTTCATATGAAAGATATGTTTCTCCTGTGATATTTTTTTATCATAGAATACAAATGCATTAGTTGAACCTTTTAAAGTGGTAACAATTTGCGAAATAGTATTTTCTTGCATAGTCTCATGGTTGTATTACACTATGCAAAAAAATGGTATTTAAATTTCATTTGGTTTTAGAAATAAAATGTTTTTTGGATGTTAAAAGTGTGAGAAACAATCCGTTAATTATTTTTACAAAATTATATATGTAAATATACTCAAGTAGTTGAGGTATATGATACTAAATATATATAGTGTCTGTTTTACATGACACTAATATGGGTAGGTGGGGGATATAATGATTGATGACTAGTGAATTTGGTGCTATAGTGTAGTTTAACTGTTTTTTGGTTGTCATCCCTATTACTACATTCCTAAGTTTTCATATTTCATCTCTTATATCTGTATTTTTCTTGGGATTTAATTTTTTTCAAGATACCACTGTGAAATTCTCTATTGGAGCACTAGGATGGAAGATATGTAGGGCCATATGGAAAATAACTATAGTTTATTATTGATGGAAGAGTAGAACATGATCCTCATGAAAGAAGCTCTAAGGCTGGTGGGATAACCATAAATGACATGAATGATGGGATAGTAGTTGGATGAGATTGTTTGGGTAATCTCAATGCTAGTGATCTAGTGCATTGATTGGGGGTTGTAAATGGATTTTATCAATTTATAGAACTCCAATCATGGGAGTTCCAGTCACATCAACCTTTTTTTTCTAGAGAGAGGGTGTACTATATATTGTAATGTATTGGATAAAGTATGTGTAGATGTTATTCGAGATGATTGAGATGCCACAAGAGATAATGGTGATGTTGGATACATATTTTGATAGAGTATTAGTAGATATTTAATTAGATGAGAATGTATAGTTTGGAGGAAAAACAATGTTTTTATGGAAGGAATTTATTTCAATCAAATTTTTCTATAGACACCAATGACATATCAATCCCTTGAGTACATACACATAGTTCATTGGGAAACTATATTTATGGATTATTCTAGGTTGTTTATTGAAATGTATTTTTATTTTTATTTTGGTGAGATATGATATCTCCATGGTGTGATAATTAATTTATTTTTTATGATATGTTATATGTGTTTAGGTAAATAACATTAGATTGACTTCATTCTCTTTATTGAAAATCTATTGAAGGATACTGGAGGGGGACTAAATATTGGATAATGCACCAATCTAGAGATCATACCCTTGTGGGATCAATATTAGAGCTCAAGATAGTTGAATATTTGGGAATGGGGATGCTCTGTCATATATTCAATGAAAGAGTTTCATGTTGCTACTATAGAGCTGGTCATCAGTGATTTGTTTCTTATGTGGGATGGAAGGGTATATCTTATCAATGTGTGATCAGCCACAAAGATCATTCATGTTGTGTTTATTTATGGGATATATAGATATTTTATGTAATAGGACATCATAGAGGATATTAAGTTAGGGAAAATGTTATACTTGGGGATCTACGATAGCACTAGAAGTGTAATTACCAAAACTTTTATTAATGATGTTCTTATTTGAAATTAATAAATTAAATCATAAATATTGAAGTTATAAGAAAAAAATAACATAATTAGTTATTTATGAATATTAAATAATATTTCAACATTATTATATTGATAATATACAATTATATAATGATTAGTATTTATTATAGGTTATGAAAGATCTAATAAACACAAAATAAAAAAAATTGATTCCCTTGAACTGTAGGATCACACACTATGAATCCCATTATTCTTGGGTTTTGATTAATAATAAACCACTTGGATTTTACATTGACCAAGTTCAATCCTATATTAAATAACTAAATCGTGAGTTAAATCACTTAATATAGAATTTCAATCTCATCATTTTTATAACCCAAACCTTGTTCACCGAACCACCTTAGAAAAATCTCACCAACACGCACTGTAACCATAAGGCCTTCACTAGTGTAATACAGGGTTATGTATCATGACAATAAAATTGTGAGTTCTTACATTTTTTTAATTATTGTATTTATTTAATTTAAATATTTATTTATAAATATATAAATAATGTTTTTGATAAAAAATAGATTTGGATACAATGAAGAAAAAATTGTTTTTTTGAATATATAGCTTCAATCAAAAGCCTATTTTTAATGAATATAATAATTATTGAAATAAATTATATCATAATAAAATATTATTATAAAATTATATATATATATATATATATGAAAATATAATTTTATGATGTGAATTGTAATATTTATAAGTTTAAGAGAACTATTACTGTAAAACCCTATAATTTTCCAATAAATAATGTTTTTTTATTTTTAAATTGTAAATTATCATATTTAAAAAATATTTTTAATTAAATTAATATTATTTTTGGGATCCACACATTGAAATTATTGATTTAATAATATTTCGTGATTTTCTAAGATAGTTAAATATTTATATAAAATTTTACATACTATATAAATATATGTTATGTATTATGACAACATAAAAAACAAAATGTGAAATAATAAATGCTAAAAAGAGTATTATAGGAAAAAATTAGTTTTTAGAATTTAAATAATATGTTTTTATGTTATTTTATTAATTTTATAAAAATATTATGTGTCCTCCATGTAATAACCATGAATTTCAAATAAGTTTTTTGGCGGTCTATTGATGTAAATGTGAGACGAATCTCTAAGACAACATGTGATTTCGAGGCCTCGGGTGCCCAGAATACTTTTCAGAACTATCATTAAGTACGTTCAGTGGACATGCGAGTGGGTTTTCTAAAATTTTGAACCAGTGCCCAGACTGAAAATTAGAGGGCACCGTTAAATCTGAAATATTGGGTTTCACCTAAGGGGGGCCTGACATCAGTCAATGAAGGTCGACCGGGAAAGATATTTTTCAGACCTTTTGTTATAAAAAATAAAATAAACCTATTTTATTTTCTAAAAATTCTGAACTGAAACACTGCATTATGGAAGTCGAGTGAACGAACAGTTACGAGTCAATAAATGACAAGTTACCCTCTAACTACGTAACCACACTGCTCGTGTGGTTATGGAACGCAGTTAATTGTGGATCATTAATGTGTAACATTAATGAACGCAGTGTTGGGAGGATTCTCATTAATTATAACCATTTTTTGGAAAACGAATGCAACAAACATCATAGAATCTCTGATGAAACGTCGACATATTTCTTCCACAACGTAGAATGTCGGATGCCAGTGAAGAACCACTTGGATGATGGAATCAGATTCAGCAAGCAGTAACAACTACAAATAAATATAGAAAAGATGACAATGATGAAGGAAGTTACGTCGATCGCTATCATCAGATGTCTCATCTAGGTAAGGGATTTTGTTTTTGATTTTGTGATATTCCTTCTTCCTATGTTCTTGATTAATACAAATAACACGGATCAACCGGACAACAATTTGATCCACGGATTGTTCTTTAAAAATAGCAGGTTGATACGGTGTTACAGGTCAAGAGTTATTTCTAAATTCCCTGATTTTTTATAACACTACTTGTTAAAATGCTAACGTAGAGGGCGGGAGCCAATACGAACAATGCCCGGACCCACCGTTGATCATGTTGTTCTTGTGCTTCTCGTGGGTGGCTAGGAAATGTGACAACAAAGTAGATATAGGGGTCACACAGTGGCAGAGGTTACCCTAGAGGAACATATGTGTAAAAGACACCATGAACATACCACCATAGCCCGTTCGGTGGCCCGTCGAAAGAACCTATGGACCGCCATGCTAGTGCCAGCCAACGTGGGCCGATGGAGGTCCGAGGAACCGGCTGTGGGTGGTAGGAAGGCGGTGCGACATCACAGACCACGGTTTCCAGAGGCGGCTGGCCTTAGCCAGCCGCTTGGGAGAACGGTGGAATCCGTAGTGGCTGACGATGGCATTAGCCGTGGTTGGAGGCCGCGACATGGCATCGCGCCACGTCAGTTAAAGACTGGTCCACCACTCGGTCGACCATTGTGTACATTGGGGAAACACCCCACTAGCCATATGAAATGGCCCCATGTTCGAAGGGCCAAACCCACCCCACAGGCTGAACCCACCCAGCGTGCCGGACCTACCCAGTGGGCCAGGCCAGACCTGAGGCCCAGTGGGCCATCTCGGGTGAGTCGAGCCCTACCCTGTGGGACGAGCCCTTGAAATAGTTGGGCTGCCCTGATGGAACGGACTCAGAAAATTGGGCCTACGCTTAATGGACCAGACCCGGGCATAGTTAGGTAGACCCCCGAACCCGTTGCATCAGGCCGGCCTGACTGAGTCAAATCAAGCCCAGACCCAACTAGCCCTCGAATAAAGAAAAACCCATATCTGATGAACCGAGTGTTCATTTGACATGCTGTCAGTGGCACTAGGAACAATTTTTGGGAAGAATTCCCTTGGGCATATTCTTTAAGGCCTACCCGAGCTGGGACGGACCGAGGTGTGATCATCTCTGTTTGGCGGAAAGGGGTGTAACTAACAGACTGGGCATCTGATCGATGCATTGTCTATGGAATAAGGACTATTGTTACAAGACGGTCCTTTGGAGATACTCTTAATGATTTTTGATGGAGTTTGACTTACATATTGGGTTGGATCAGACTTGAATCCAATATGGACCTTTTTCAAAAGTCCTCATGTCTCACTAACCGGATGTTTGATTGATGCCTCGTCTATCACGTTGGGACCCCTATGATGGGGCGGTACCTTGGGTATGTTTTCTGCAGTGATTTGTACTAGTTGAAATATGACCGATGGATTGAGGAGAATAATCCTTTGGAGATCAGTCGAGCATAGTCTGGGAATTCAGTGGCTGGTTGTGACATGAAGAAGAAGAGAGACCAATATGGGGTAGCATCAAAAACTCCAGAGTGAGAGGATCTAGCTGTATGACTAATCATCCCTACCTCTTTACCAGTGAAGAATATAGGTCAGCACCCACGACCAATACGGGTTTTCATTTAGAGACCAATACGGGTCAGCATACAGTGACCTATAAGGGTCATAAATAGAGTTATTATGAACTGGATGATCTGTCTTTATGACTAGCCATCCCTATCCTAGTAACCTTGATGTTATACCATTAGATTGATCTGTCACTTTTTCTTTGTGATTCGTGATTTAGATAATGTTTGTGATATTACCTTTGTGGTATTTCTTGTGATGTTATATATTTTGGATTACTAAGAGACCATCGGGTGTCTTGGGGTCCCCTTTTGAGTTGTTATACTCACACTTTCATGGGCTCCTCCTGCATGTGTGTGTCTGGTGAAAACTATTAATGCTCTGAGGACGATTTTGGAGGGTCAGGACTCGGTGGAGCTTAGTGCAACGGGAGCTATCGAGATCCTCTACTTTGACTTCAGACTTGTATCTACTACCTTCCAGGTAGTGCTCCCAGGTAGATGCCTCAATTTTTTACTTTCATTTCAGTTTCTAGGTCTTGTATTTCGGCCCACTACTTTGACTTCATAGTTGTACTTGTAGTTTTACTTTAATCTCATGGTTATAAAATACATTTTTTGGTTTTTGACATCAGTTTCCCATTTTAAGTGTGTACGGATTGCTATGGAAATGAATTCCATATTCGATAAAGGCCTTCAGGTGCAAGTCGCCAACCCCTGGAATATGGAAGGTGGGATTGGGGTAGTCACGTCTGAGCCCCATATGAAAAGTCATGAAAAATTTGTATTAGAGGGAGGATGGTTCTACCATAAGAACAAAGAGTCTAATTTTAATGACCCAATGACGTATAAATTATTGAGTTCAGTTTTCAGTACATGGAGTCTAGTGCTGGTGCGGAGGCCGACGTATCCATACACCAGTACCCAGAATTCTGTTTTCTGCCTCGATACATGAAAATACTAGTTTCTGGTGTTTTGAAAGTTTTTCTTGATCATTCTTGAGAAATCTCACCATGGATGACTTATTGTCCATGGCACATCTATTTCATACAGGATGCCTCCACGAATACAGCAAACCAAAATTGTAGTTGGAGATCGTGACAATGACCCAGAGTGTGACGAGGTGTTGGTATAGGGACCACTCACAGTGATAGGACCTTTGGGTGGTGTACCAGCAGTACCCCAACCCATTGAGTGGAATATTCAACTAGTGTATCATGCATGTCGGCTAAGCACGTTTCATGAGTTCTAGAGGTATAGGCCATCGAGGTTTTGAGGAAAGACGGACCCCAAGGTAGCAGAGGACTTGCTTGAGGTGGTTTCACATATCTTTACCATAGTAGAGACGCCCACCGAACAGATGGTGATCTTGGCCGCTAGCCTTATTCAGTAATCGGTTGGCTGATGGTGGAGCTCGACACTCCAGGTACATGAGGAGATTACCCTCACCTAGCCGAAATTTGAGAGACTTTTCAAAGAGATGTTCATTCTAGTGACACTATGCTCTGTGCGTATTCAGAAGCTACTTCATCTGCAGCAGGGCAGCCAGACTGTGTCTCATTACTCAGTGAGTTATACTGACCTCTTCTGATACTCCACTAACACGGTACGAGACCCTTATGTTACGGCCTGAACCATTGAGTAGGGGCTCCGACGAGAGATTAGAGCTAAGAAAATTTCTCTCAGCATTCCAAAGTAGGGTGGGGTACTAGACCGAGATTTTTTGATGGAGATCTTCCTTTCTGAGTAGGCACTGACAGTGAGATCCCCTAATGGATGACAGGTAGTCGAGTCCTCAACACCTATCATTAGACAGATGTAACAGAAGCCCAAGCAGGCTAGTCATTCTGGAGGGCAACACTGGGATGCATGGTCAGTGGTGCATGGCTCGAGATGGAGAGGGAACCACCGGCGAGGCATGATTTGTTTCTATTGTGGAAGAAAGGGTCACATAGCTCATGACTGTCTGACTCCCCATGCATGATTGGAAGATGGTGGAGGTGCCACCTAGGCAGCAATAGCAGTAGGAGCATGAGCATTAGCCATGCGGCGGATGAGACAGGGGTGCAAGTTGTGAAGCAGGAGGTGGTCATGGTCACCAGGAACTACCACCACCACAACCCCAAGGTTTTCCACCATGAGCTCAGGGAGTAGGTGGATTGGGACATGCCCTACTACATGCAGTAGAATCCCATGATCCTAATATCCCTAAGATGATAAGTGGTATGATTTGTATCTTCACTACTTTAGTAGTAGTGCTTATTAACACAAGTGACAACTATTCTTTCATTTCCACAGACTTTTTTCGGGACATTGAGATTCCAACTGAAATTTTAGCTAGACAATTGCCTTAGAATATTCATACGGGAGGAGATTCAGCGGTCACGCACTGGTGCCGACAATGTGATCTTACTCTCGGATGATTCAGTTTCTAATGGGATCTTCTAGTAGTGGAGTTGAAGTCCTACGATTTCATTCATGGCATGGACTGGATATCCTCTGTTAACACACAGATCGACTGCTTGAGATGTACAGTGCGATGTACGCACAGAGATGGAGTCTAGTTTTCCTTTTTTGGTGAGAAGGAAAACATAGATGCACGAGATGTACTTGCACTCAAGATGATGAAATTTATTAGATATCTTCTAGCTTCCATGACCTTAAACACAGTGGATGAGGTCAGTCCACAGTTTCCAGCGATGTAGGATGAGTATGAGGATGTCTTTCTAGAGGATTTCCCCAGACAGCCTCCTCATACAGAGGTATACATCCACATTGATGTGTACCCAGTAACAATAAAAATATCTTCCCTAGCATATCGGATGGCCCTTGTGGAGATCCGGGAGCTATGGGTACATTTGGAGACATTACAGTGGAAGGGACTCTTAAGGCCCAGTGTTTCTCCCTGGGCATGCCCGGTGTTGTTTTCCAAAATGGCAGACGAAATTTTGATGCTATAAGGGGACTTCTGTCACCTAATCTAGGTGACCGTGATGAGCATATATCCTTTGCCGATGATCAATGTTCTCGAAGACCAGTAGAAGAGAAATCCTTGGTTTCTAAAGATAGTGCTCAGATCAGGCTATCCCTAGCTCAGGGTATGAGATGAGGACGTATCGAAGACATCCCTCAGATATTGGTATGGCCATTACGAGGTATTTGTGATACCTTTCTTCATAAAAAACAATACATCAGTGTTCATGGGGCTCATGAATAGGATCTTCCAGCCATACCTCGATCGCTTCGTGGTGGTCTCAAGCGACTACATCATGGTGTACTCAGTGTCTGATGAAGAGCACATTGTACACTTGAGGATTATTCTAGAAACACAAGCTCTTGAAGTGTGAGTTATGGATATAGAAGGTCCACATCAAGGGAAACATCATCTCAGAGGCTGGAGTTGCAGTGGATCCAGTGATGATCGAGACAGTTCTTTCATGGGATCCACCCATGAGTGTTAATAATGCGCAGAGCTTCCTTGGATTACATGGAAACTATTGGAGGCTTGTACCCAATTTTTATATATTAGTAGCACCTAGGACTACCTTGAAAAATAAGGGAAAATCCTTCTGTGTTCATAGACATGCTAGTAGATCTTTCAACAGCTAAGGAAAAGCTTGACTAATGCACCTATCATGAGGTTACCAGAGGAGGGAACTGACTATGTGGTTTACAATGATGCATGAGGGACTAGACATGGTTGAATACTAATGTAATATGATGCATTGAGTGCTTATGGATCACAAAATTAGAGGGATTTTGAGAATAATTATGCAACTCACAACTTGGAGTTGGTAGCAGTAGTCTTCACACTGATGATGTGGTGACAATACATGATGGGTGAGCAGTTCATTGTTTACACATACCACAATAATCTCATATATATCTTCACACAAAAATATCTGAATATGAGACAATGACTTTGGCTAGAGATCCTATAAGACTATAACATTGAGATATTCTCTACTCCTAGGAAGGGGAACATAGTGGTAGATGCACTTAGTTGGAGATCGAGTTCACAAATAATGAACAAAGATTCTGAGCAGTTAGCCTCGCTTCAGATATCATATGTAGATAGAGATGAGACACTCTACCTCTAATAAATGGTAGTTTCCCCTCTACTCTTTCATTGAGTTAGGAAGGCACAACTCAGAGACAGAAGCTATGAGATTTCACTTGTTAAAATATCCTCAGGCCATGTACCTGACAGATATTATGATGATGAGGAGCATACTATCCTATTAGAAGGACATACAGTTGTACAAGTGGCACTACAAGAGGAGGTGCTGAGGGAGTTCCATACACCCCCTAGATGTACATCCAGGCATGATGAAGATGTATTAGGACCTCCAGCATTAGAACTGGTATCCAGGGATGAAGAAAGTTGTGGCAGAGTTTGTTTCTATGAGCCTCACATACCAGCAAGTGAAGGCAGAGCACCAGGTACCAGCTGGTTTGACCCAACCCCTCGAGATACCAGAGTGGAAGTGGGAAGGGATATTGATGGGATTCGGGATGGGGTTACCATGTATGTCCCGAGGGAACAACATCATCTGGGTGATCCTTGACCGACTCACCGAGTCGGCCCAATTCCTTTCTTTTCTAGGGAAGGGTTCAGTATGGAGCTTGGGACATCTCTACGTTTAGAAGATCATGCGACCTCATTTTTTTCCTTCATCGATAGTCTCAATCTGTGATGCATGCTTCACATAACGATTGTGGAAATGATTTTTGGAGTCATTCATGACTAAGCTACTCTTGAGAACAACATTTAACACACATACAGAAGGTCAGACTAAGCGAACCATCCAGACCATTGAAGACATTCTTTATGCATTTGTCCTCGATTTTTGTCGCGGTTGGGAGGACCACCTACCGTTGGTGGATTCCACGTACAATGTAATGCCCCTAACCCAGTTACCTAGAGTTGGTGCATTATTACATAAAATTGGAATGATCAAAAAATATCATGTCTCGAGAGACCGATTAGTTTAGTAGCCTTGTAATAACTAGATACATTCATAAAGTTTACATTACATCCTAAAATGAAAACTACAACAACATAGTCTCCATAGTCCACACTCATATCCCCTCATACTATCCCTGAAATTCATTCATAAAATATTTCTTCACATCCTTGGAAAAATAAAACATAGAAAGGGGTGAGATCAAATGCCCATTAAGGATAACAATATAGCAGAAACATTCATAAATAAGCATAAACATTTAAGACAGTGTATAACTAAAAAAAACCTTTTAAACTTGAACTTCATCATAATATGGTAGAAATAAAATGAAATAATGCCATTTACTTATTCATATGGATATTCTAATAGTCGAATAATCACATGCAATATCAATAACCACTTTCATAATGATGGAACACATAATGCCATACTATCATAACCACATAGTTAAGGCCGCGTTCCAAGACTACAAATAATATTTTATCAAGGCCTTGTGCCAATACACAAGTTTGTCTCATGTAACCTACCGATGCATCGAGGAGCTATAGTGGGCTCCACCAATCACTTATTAAGTCCAATGCATTCCTCATATGAACAGGTTGAAACATAACATAAACATTCCTATTAAAACTATCAATAGAAATGTCAATACTTTTTCCATAAACCATGAATGGTATAAAAATAACACATCCACGGTCAAACATATCACAAAACCTTCAATACAATATGGAAGTTTTGTATCATAATAAATCAACACCAAATAAGCTTAAAATCCATCAAAGGATGTTGACATAGATGAAATCAAAACTATTTGAGAGAAATATCTCTTTTTTTTAATCATTGAAAAGTCACACATTTATAAAGGAATTAATTTAAAAGTGATTTTTGAATCAAAGTGTTCCTTACCACTTTGAAACATTTTAAAATAAATATCATTTCAAAACATTCATGTCCATATAAATAAATCCTTAAAATCATTTTGAAAACATGGACATTAATTAAAAATATTTAGAAAGATAAATCTTTAAAACATTTAAAATTCTTATCTTGATAAAGAGTACCTTTCACAAATTCTTAAAATATTCATTTTGAAATCATTTAAATGTCACATATTTATAAAATAAAACATTTACATTCAAAATATTCTTATAACCATGTATGGGAAGCTTCGATGAGTTTATAATGGTAGAAAATTGACGCTCCCACCGTATAAAAAACATTCTTACCTTAATTTTGTCGAAAAGGGTAAAAAGGACCTTGTTTGGAAAATGATAGAAAGAATCCTTTATAAACTTTTGATAAAAGTCAAAGAGAGTATAAATGAAATTAACCCATATTCTGTAAAATATTAAAAATTATTTGAAATACATTTTTAAGAAACATGGATGTGGATGATAAAAAGGTCCCAGTAGAAAATTACGTATAATCAACCTCGGATAATGAAGAGATTGTGAAATAAACCCTTACCTCATACTATTCCTTGGTTGAGGGTAGATTAACCTCCTGTATAATAGTTAAATAATTTTTATTAAATTATACAAGAATCATATGCAATAATATGATATCATATATGACCTTTTAACATTTCTTCGTTAATAATATCTTAGTATTATCATCATTTCGGGTGTTAACTTAATCATTTTATTTTATATGTTTATTTCATAAGCCATGTTTGTTATGGATAGATTGTATCTTATTCATATCCAAAATTATATCAAGTCCTTAAAAATTATTTTTAATCATCAAATGAAAATTACTCTTGAATGGATACGATGGGGAATGAATCTCATCGCGTTTGTGGAGACGGTAGTCCGTACGTACGCACGAGCGACAATATCATTATATTGATATTAAAATAAAATATAATTGGATGGTATATCATATATAAATAATCATTAAAATGTTATAATTATTATTTACATCAATTACACATCATTATCATACCCATCCGAATAATAATGTTTTGAATAACAATTACACCATGACGTGGAGACGATAACCCGTACGTACGCAAGTATGGCGACATGTCATTAAAAGGATGAATAGAATACCGAATATAGTTGTACTATATTTATAATAACATCACAGTATATAGAATAAAATGGAGTTATTATTTTATAATGGAAATAAAAAAGAAAGAAGAAGTTGAAGAAGAATGGAACTTGAAAGAGGGTGGTGAAAACATTACCTCTTCTTCGGGTTCTTCCTATTTATTTGATCAAAATATCTCCATATATTGGCTTTATAATCAAAATAAGGCCTCTAGGTTGAAGTGTGGGAAGTAGGGAGGATTTTTGGGCCGGGTTTGGCCTAGGGAAAAGACTTTGAATGTATGAATAATTGGTTAGAAGTGGTGTCCTTTTATAAGGGGGAGGAGGGGCTCATTACGAAAAAACATAATGTATTAATTTATAATAAATTCATATTCGGTTTATAGTGGATAAAAATTGTATTATTCAAAGTCTAAGGTGGGTATGGGTCTAAATATTTTCTACCAATATATGTTAGACAGGTTTGGGTCATTATATTAGCCTTATATTTTAGTTTTAACTCTTAGTTAATTAGTTTGACATTTACCATGTCACTTTTTATTTTTATATTATATAATTAATAAACATACTATATACTTCCAAGAGACCCCCAAGTGGTCCATTAATGATACAAATATAATTATATAAGTCTCTTGGACGAAACTTATATTTTTAAGAATTGAATATCGATTAATAATATAATATTTGTTTTAAAATCTTTTTTATGTCAATTTTGACACTATATGGTATTTTGTTTTTTCTAAATTTATAACAGCATTATTACTTCGAAACTAATTCATTTAATCAACACTAAAATGTCATAGTAACCTATAAAATTGGTTTAATTCATTTAAAGTCTCAAATAATATTTATTTGGGTATTTATAATATCAATTATTTTAATATTTCACTAATAAGGTAATTATTACATCATCATTGTTTCATAGATAAATTATATTATTTAATGTCTAAAAATTATAAATAATATACCATTATGTAGGAAATATTATTATATTTATAATTAATATTTATAATCGAATTTATCTTATGTATAACCCCATATATTAAAAATGTTTTAGTTATTAAACTTTGATTTTAACTCTTTTAACTTTTCTTCGAATTAAATAATAATAAATGCCCTAATCTATTCTATGTGGACCTAAATGACAATATTTTATTCCTAAAGTTGTTTTTATTCCTCAATACTAACCACGTCTCTTGTATTTTTTTAAATTCCACTAACAGAAGCGGTAAAATTAGTTTTTATGTGAATTTGCAAATTCTCCTAGGAGATGGGTAAAAGACGGTGAAAAGTTCAATATAATTTTTATATATCTAAAATGATTATAAACTGACTCCATTGAATTAAATTTAATTTATATAAGTATTATGTATCTATTTTTACCTAAAATAAATTTAAATTAAATAAATAATTATTTAAATAAAAATTTGGTTTTAAACGATAACTCAGTGTTTTTCATTATTTATCAAAAATTGAAAGTTTTCAGAAAAATACCAAAAATTCACCTGAGGTTAATTTAAATATTTTGAATCAAAAATTGAAGTTTTTTTTTTCCAAATTCAAAGCATATAAGTTTCATTTATTAATTTAAAATTAATTTGGGTTGTCAAAACCAAAAGGGTTATTTTTAAGAAATAATAACTATCAAAATATTGACATTGTTTATGTCCAATTTCAAATTGAAATTACTCACATTGACAAGAATTGTATTAAATGGTAAAAATATAATCTATTTGTATTAATAAACAATTAAAATGTAAATTTTAACACTATAAATTATTTTTATTTAAAAAGTTGTTTTCAGTTAAAGTATAGTATTTTTCACTATTCAACCAAAAATGAAAGTTATCAGAAAAACACCAAAAATTTGTTGAGATTAAATTCTTATGTAGGATTATAAATAAGAAGTTTATTTTTTTAAATTGAATATATAAATGTTTCAAATTTTGTATTTAAAAAGGGGTCACCATTAAAAGACGGTAAAAGTGCAATTTTTGAAAAATACTTCTTTTATCTGAAAAAATGAATTAGTTCTGACATTATGTCTACAAAACTCATAATATGGATTCTAAAATTATAAGGATTATATAATTTTCAATATTCAGTTAATACTATTCATAACTGCTTTTGAACGGCTAGTTTGGTAATGTTGTGGTGCGCTTGAACTCGGTGTTGCGTGTAGTCCATGTTATTGAATTACATTGAAGAAATAACGTACTATGAAATCATGGGGTGTTACATTATTCCCTCCATCAATAAATTTTTTTCTCAAAATTTGAAATTGTTATTCAAAAATAAATGGTTGAAAATAGAAAATACCTTTGTGGGGAAACCCACATCGAAAATTGGTTTAACAAAATTTAGTCATAATAAGAGGAAAAAAGGAATGAACAAGTCACCATCAAATCATGATCTCGATTCAGAAAACATTGGTGGAAATTAATGACACATAATTGGAGGAAAAATGTAAATATTTATAGGGAGTGATTGATTTCATCAATCAGAAACAATTGTAGAATTGTGGGCCACAAAGCAACCAATCTATGATGATTTAAAATACCATCGGTTCAACAAAATGTAAGGTATTAGGATAACACATTTTTGGTTTTATGATGCTCTAAAGAATGATTAAGAATTTATTTCTTCATAGAATAAGATAAGAAAAAATGTATACTTGTCATGTAGAGTTCCATCCTTTAACTAATTTCTCCCACAAACTCATCTTTCAATCTAAAAGATAATAGATCTTAAAAAAATATTCTAGTTATCCTATTAGTATAGGGTTCCAAAAAATGAATTTATAATTCATATACTAGTCCCTTTTAAAAACACTACATTATTCAATCCAGGACATCACGTGGGTCAGTGGTAGGTGATACACACTTGTCGCACTTCGGTTGCGGGTTTATGTCTTGCGGCCTTGCCGGACGCGACGGGTTGTCGCTCGACATCCAGGTTGTCCTTTTTATAAAAATCAAAAAATAATTTTCAGAAATGCTTTAACCATAACAATTGTATCAAATTTCAAATATAATCCATTCCAACCTTTAGACTTATCGAAATTACGTCTGTCCAAAACTCAAAGTCCAAAATTTATAAGGAAGGTAAATATAATGAAGATGTTTTTTTTTCACGTAATAACATGTGAATACCTTCATCATGTAATCTTTTAAAATATGGTAACACGCTGAATTACCATAAAACCTTATTTATTACATTAATTCTCCCTTATTCCTTATAGAA
This sequence comes from Viscum album, assembly GCA_963277665.1. NCBI lineage: Eukaryota > Viridiplantae > Streptophyta > Magnoliopsida > Santalales > Viscaceae > Viscum > Viscum album. The sequence continues at coordinate 121,441,235 of OY728161.1, read as the reverse complement.
TACTAGATATATTCCTTATATCTAAAAACTTTGAATATTCCAACAATGATGAAATAAAAAACACATTAATCAGTGCCAAGGTAGTCAAGAATGTCCAATACAATTTATCCAAATCAACCATCTATTATTCCAAAATTACTACCTCAGTATCAAGACCATATTAAGGATTACCTTTCCATCAACAATGTATTTAAAAAAAAGTTTAACTTAATGTTGAGTCACTTTTCATAGTACCATATAATCTCAAATCCCCAATGAAATAGTACGGCAGTACAGTCCTTATTTATCTCCATAATTCATATAACCAGAACATCATTGATACAACACTCAAATGAAATAATTCATTAATAACAACATAAGAACACTAGTCATTCCTCTTCATATTTGGTAGTATCATAACATTATTATTATCCAATAGCATCATTTGGGGCATACTCTGGTGATTTGAACATTGATTCGCGTAGTGTCCCCACTCCTTGCAGATGAAGCATTGTACATTTGAAACCTTTTTCTTACCCTTGCAAACACGAATGTGGTGTCCTTTTTCTCCTCACTTATAACATACTCTCATTACCTTCAGGAATTTTCCATGGTGATTCTTTCCACAATTATCACATATGTGAAAATCCTTCTTTACCTTCTTCCCTTTATCTACCTTTCCCTCTACCATCCTTTCCTTCTCTGGCTTCCCTTCAAATCTATAGGACTTTGAAAACTCTTTACTTATCATATCATCAAATGATACTATTTCTCCATATGATTATAATACATGGGAGACTATTTCCCTTCTAAATTCTGGCTTAAGACCATGAAGGATATGATCCTTAATACTCTTTGGATCATGCGTATTGCTGGAGTTCTCATTCCATCTACTGGGAACCATTTCTAAATAATGGCATACACTAGATTAGTTTATGAATAGAAATACCTAATACCAAACTTGGAAAACACTTAACATAAATTAAAAAGATTATGCATATAATCCATAATCATAATAATGTCTTTTTTGAGGAAGTATATACTCATAAACCCTTCATAATGGTTTATAATGAAAATGAGAATTATCCTAAGCATATCCCACAAGATTGTCGTAATCAAGAGTGTTGTAATACCCATTGTCGTGCACCAGTTCCCATTCGAGTCTAGCTCAAAGCGGTGTTTTTGAGTTTTACCCCAAGGTACATCTGTGCCATAGCCACCTCTACATGCTCATATCCAGACAGGGATTTATTTCTTGGGAAACACACAAAATCTCTACAATACCAAAATTCTACGAAGTTATTCTATTTTAATCCTCAAAGTCTATCTTAGGGCTATGTGCTCTAATCAGAGTTTATCTAAATCTAGCTTCCAAGGTTTTTACTAAACTTCCTCTGATATCAACTGTAATTCCCCAACCCTAGTTACCCAGAGTCGGTGCATTATTACATAACATTGGCATGATCACAAAAGATCAAGTCTCGAATGACCGATTAGTTTATTAGCCTTGGAAGAACTAGATACATTCATAATGTTTACATTACGTCATAAAATGAAAACTACAACAACATAGTCTCCATAGTCCACACTCATATCCCCTCATACTGTCCCTGCAGGACATTCATAAAATACTTCTTCACATATAGGGAAAAATAAAAATAGAAAGAGGTGAGCTCAAATGCCCAGTATGGATATCAATATAGCGGAAACTTTCATAAATAATCATAAACATTTAAGGCAATATATAACTCAAACAAAATCCTTTTAAACTTGAAATTCACCATAATATGGCAGAAATAAAATTAAATAATTCCATTTACTTATTCACATGGATATTCTACTAGTCAAATAATCACATGAAATATCAATAACCACTTTCATAATGATGGCACACATAATGCCAGGCTATCATAACCACATAGTCAAGGCCTCGTGCCAAGACTACAAATAAGATTTTGTCAAGGCCTTGTGCCAAGACACTAGTTCGTCTCATGAGACCTACCGATGCATTGAGGAGCTATAACGGGCTCCACCCGTCACTTATTATGTCTAATTCATTCCTCATATGAATAAGTTTAAACATAACATAAACATTCGTATTAAAAGTAGCATATCAAATGTCAATACTTTCTCTACAAACCATGAATGGTATAAAAATTACATATCCACAATCAAAAATATCACAAAACCTTCAATACAATATAGAAGTTTTTTATCATAATAAATCAACACCAAATAATCTTAAAATAAATCAAAAGATGTTTCCATAGATGAAATAAAAACTATTTGAGAGAAATATCTCTTTTTTTGAAATCATTGAAAAGTCACATATTTATAAAGGAATTAATTTAAAAGATATTTTTGAATCAAAGTGTTCTTTAACAGTTTGAATATTTTGAAAATAAGTTTCATTTCAAAAAATTCATGTCCATATAAATAAATCCTTAAAATTATTTTGAAAACATGGACATTAATTAAAAATATTTAGAAAGATAAAACTTTAAAACATTTAAAATTCTGATCCTGAAAAAGAGTGCCTTTCAGGAATTCTTAAAATATTAATTTTGAAATCATTTAAAAGTCACATAATTATAAAATAAAACATTTAAATTAAAAATATTCGTATACTCTTGTAACGGAAGCATCGACGAGTTTATAATGGTAGAAAATAGCCACACCTGCCGTATGAAAAAACATTATTACCTTGATTTTGTCGAAAAGGTCAAAAAGGACCTTGTTTGGAAAATGACAGAAAGATTCCCTTATAAACTTCTTATTAAATTCAAATATGGTATAAATGACTTTAACACATAGTCTATAAAATAGTAGGAATGATTTGAAATACATTTTAAAGAAACATGGATCTGGGTGATAAAGATGTCTCTGTAGATAATTACGTATAAACAACCTCAGATAATGAAGAGATTGTGAAATAAACCTTTACCTTGTACTATTCCATATTTGAGGGTATATTAATCTCCTTTATAATGGAGAAATAATTTTTATCAAATTATATAAGAACCATATACATTAATATGATATCTTATATGATCTTTTAACATTTCTTTGTTAATAATATCTTAGTTTTATCGTCATTTCGGGTGTTAACTTACTCATTTTATATTATATGTTTGTTACATAAGTCATGTTTATTATGGATAGGTTGTAGATTATTCATATCCAGAATGATATCAAGTCCTTAAACATTATTTTTAATCCTCAAATGAAAATTACGCTTGAATGGATACGATGGGGAGTGAATCTCATCGCGTTCGTGGAGACGGTAGTCCGTACGTACGCCCGAGCGACAATATCAATCTTTTGATATTAAAATAATATATAATTAGATGGTATATCATATATAAAGAATCATTATAATGTTATATTTATTATTTAATTAAATTATACATCATTATCATACCCATCCAAATAATAATGTTTTGAATAACAATTACACCACGACGTGGAGATGGTAAGCCGTATGTACGCATGTATGGTGACATGTCATTAAAAGGACGGATAGAATACTAATTATGGTTGTAGCATATTTATAATAACATCAATGTATATAGAAGATACAAGAGTTATTATTTTAGAATGGAAATAACAAGGAAAGATGAAGTTGAAGAAGAATGAAACATGAAAGAGGGTGGTGAAAACATTACCTCTTCTTCGGGTTATTCCTTTTTATTTGATCAAAAGAGCTCCTCAGATTGGATTTATGATCAAACTAAGGCCTCTAGGATGAATTTTGGGATTTTTTGATGATATTTGTCCAGGGATTGGCCGAGAAAAAAGGCTTTTAATGTATGAAGAATTGGTTAGAAGTGGTGTCCATTTATAAGGGGGAGGTGGGGCTCTTTCGGAAAAACTTAATGTATTAATTTATAATAAATTAATATTCAGTTTATAATGGCTCCAAAGTGGATTATTCAAAGTATAAGGTGGGGATGGGTCGAAATATTTTCAACCAATATATTTTATACAGGTTTGGGTCATTATATTAACCTTATCTTTTATTTTTAACTCTTAGTTAATTAGTTTGACATTTACCATGTCACTTTGTATTTTTATATTATATAGTTAATAAACATACTATATACATTCAAGAGACCCCCAAGTGGACCATTAATGATCCACTTATCCATATATATGTCTCTTGGCTGAACCATAGATTTTTAGGAATTGAATATCAATTAAAAATATAATATTTGTTTTAAAACCTCTTTTATGTCAATTTTGACAGTATTTGCTATTTTGTTTTTTATAAATTTATAACAACATTATTACTCTGAAACTAATTCATTTAATCAACACTAACATGTCATAGTAACCTATAAAATTGGTGGAATTTATTATAAGTCTCAAATAATATTTATTTGGGTATTTATAATATAAATTATTTTAATATTCAACTAATAAGGTAATTACTGCATCATGATTGAGTCATAAATAATGTAAATTATTTAATGACTAAAAATTATAAATAAAATATGATTATGTTGGAAATCTTTTTAGATTTCTATTTAATGTTTATAATCGAATTTATATTATGTATAACTCTATATTAAAAATGTTATAGTTATTAAACAATGATTTTATCTCTTTTATCTTTTCCTTGAATTAAAAATAATTAATGTCCTAATCTATTCGAAGTGAACCTAAATGATAATATTTTATTCCTAAGGTTGTTTTGGATCGAGATACACATTTCCAATAGAATTAGTACATGTTTTACGGTAATATTAATATCATTTTACCCTTAATTTCCCTATTTACTTTTAACCGTGGTAAATAAAAGTAAAAAAGTTACTATTCACCAAAAATTATTTTTATCTTATTAAACCACATTTTACTCCTTGATATTAATCGTGTCTCTCGGATTTTTTAAATTCCACTCACAGATGCAGTAAAATTAGGTTTTATGTGAATTTACAAATTCTCCTAGGAGGTTGGTAAAAGACGGTGAAAAGCTCAATATAATTTTTATATATCTAAAATTATTATAAACTGACTCCAATAAATTTCATTGAAATTATATAGGTATTATGTATCTATTTTGACCTAAAATAAATTTATATTAAATAAATAATTATTTAAATAAGAATTCGGTTGTAAACTATAACTCGGTGTTTTTACTATTCATCAAAAATTGAATGTTTTTAGAAAAATAACAAAAATACACCCTAAGTTAATTTCGATATTCCAAATCCAAAAATGAAATCTGTTTTACCTAATTAAAAACATTTAAGTTTCATTTATTAATTTAAAATTAATTATCGTTGTCATAACCAAAGGCGTATTTTTAAGAAATAATAACTATCAAAATATTATCACTTGTTTATGTCCAATTTCAAAGTGAAATTACTTACAATGACCAGCACTGGAATAAATGGTAAAAATATAATCTATATGTACTTATAAACCATTAAAATGTAAAATTTAACTCTATAAATTATTTTGATTAAAAAAGTTGTTTTCAGTTAAAATATAGTATTTTTCACTGTTCACCAAAATATGAAAGTTATCAGAAAAACACCAAATATTTATTGAAACTAAATTATTATGTCCTAATTCTAAAGAAGAAGTTTATTTTTGTTAAATTGAATATATAAATGTTTCAAATATTGGAATTAAAAAGGGTTCACCTTTAAATGATGGTAAAAGTTCATTTTTTGGAAAATACTTCTTTTATCTGAAAAAATGAATTATTTCTTACATTATGTCAAAGAAAATCTTAATATAGATTCTTAAATTATAAGGATTATATAATATTCAAAATTCAGTTAATATTATTCATAACCGCTTTTGAACATCTAGTTTAGTAATCTTATGGTGCACTTGAACTCGGTGTTGCATTTAGTGCAAGTTATTGAATTACTTTAAAGAAATAACGTACTATGAAATATTTGAGTGTTACATACAACAACTGATATCCCTCCACCATTGGTATTGCCCATTTTGAGGCATTTTATGGACAACAAGGAAGATTTCCCTTATGTTGGATGGATCTAGGAGAGCCATCACTCATGGGCACATGGATGGTACGTTCTACCACTAAAAAGGTGAAGGTCATCCGAGATTGGATGAAGACTGTAAAAAGGTGAGAAAAGTCCTGTGTTGATAGGTGACAAAGACCATTGGAGTTACAAGAGAGGGACCATGTATTCTTGCGAGTATCCACTCGACAGGGAATACAGAGATTTGGCCAAGGTGGAAAACTCTCTCCGATGTTTATCAGACCATTCATGATACATCATAGGATTGGCAAGGTGGCATACCATTTGGCACTGCCACCACAGTTGGAGAGGGTGCACGATGTCATCCACGTATCCCAGCTATGGATATACATGCATGACTCATCTCACATTATCGACCTTGGCGAGTAGGAGATTTTCGACGAGGCATCTTTTGCGGATTACCCATTGGAGATAGACGATTCATAGGAGAAGATCCTTCACGGGTGGTTGATACCTCTGGTGTGCATTCTTTGGAAGCATTAGACTCTCTAGGAGAGCACAAGGGATCAAGATGCTCATATACATTCCCAATACCCTTCTTTGTATGTGTAGCCTTATTTGGATTTCAGGGACGTAAATCCCTAATGTGGGGATAATGTAATTAGTTAGAACTTTCAATAAAAATTTTTTGTGGTTTGATGAACTGAATGCGAGACTAGGCTCTAAGACGAAATGTGATTCTGAAGCCTAGGGTTCCCTGAATGCTTTTCTGAACTTTTTTAAGTGCGTTTAGTAGACGTGTGAGTGGGTTTTCTTAAATTCTGAAATGGTTACTAGATTGAATATCTGAGGGCACCGTTGAATAAAAAATATTGGGTTCCGCTTAAGGGCTACCTAACTTTGGTCGGTGGCGGTCGACTGGGAAACATATTTTTCAGACCTTTTTTATAAAAAATAAAATAAATTTTTTTTTTATTTTCTATAACCACATAGCGACAACACTTAATAATTGATGTCTAAAGACAGAACGGTTACGGGTCAATAAATTACATGTTACAATTTGACTGTGTTACTGCACTGCTCATGTAGTTATGGAACCCTATTAATGGTAGATCATTAGTGAGTTGCATTAATAAACGCAATGTTGGGAGGGTTCTCCTTAATTATAACTAATAATTGGAGAATTAATGGAATAAATGGGGGAGAACCTCCAAAAAACACTGACGGATTTCTTCCTCAATGAAGAACAACAGGCGTCGACAAAGAACCACCAAGGGGATAAGACCAGATTCAGCGAGTGATGACAGGTGCCACAGAATCACGTTCAAATGACAGTAACGAAGGGGGTTCTATCCATCATCGTCAGTAGACATCTCATCCAAGTAGGGGATTTTGTTTTTGATATTTTCATATTCCTCCTTATTTAGTTCTTAATTTATATGAAGAACGTGGATCCATCGACCAACTGGTTGATGCACAGATCGTTCATAAAAAACGGGTGGTCGATGCTGGGTTACAAGTCAGGAGATATTTCTAAATACACTGATTCTTGCTAACACCCCTTGTTAAAACGCTAACGCGAAGGGTGTGGGAAAATACGAACAATTCCCAAACCGTCCTCCAATCTTGTTGTTATTGTGTTTCCCATGCAAGGATTGGCAATGTGACGACAATGCAATGATAGGGGACACAAAGTGGCAGTGGTGACCTGAGAGGCTCATAAGTGCAGATGAAACCAAGAATGGACCACCAGACCACGTCCGGTGGCCTACATAAAGAATCGCCAGTGCGCCATGCCGACTGCAGCTAGTGGTGGTCGGAGGATGCTCGAGACCAGTAGCCGTAGGTGGTGGGAAGGTGGTAAGCCGCTGTGCGATGAGGTTCCCAGAGGCGACCGACCTGATCCCACCTCAAGGGTGAAGGGCTGCGCCAGTAGGCGCCGCCGGCCGTAGAAGCTGTGGCCAGCGGACCACGACATGAAGGGACGACACGGGCCCGCGCCACGCCTCCTCGGCTGGAAACTGGTCGGCCACCAAGCCAACCATTGTGCATGGTGGAGAAGTACCCCACCAGCCTGATGAAATGGCCCCGCATCCACGGGGCTAGGTAGAGACCTGGTCTGCCTTCAGGAAGACGTGGTCTAGCTGAAAGGGCTGGACCCACTGCCCAGCAAGCCATCGTGGGTGGTTAGAGCCCCACCCGGTGGGCTGACCAAATATGGCCTATGCCCGCAAACCTGCTGGGCGGACCTCGATGGGAAAGACATCATGAACCAGGCCAACCCTTAATTGTTCCATCCCAGGTAAGGTCAGGTATACCCCAAGACCCATTTCGTCAGGTCAACCGGACCGAGTAGGAAAGGGCCCTAGCCCAACCAGCCACTGAATAATGAAATTCCCATAACTGACGAACTGAGTGTCTATTGAACACACCATTAAAGGTGTTGGGAAACCTTTTTGGGAATCGGTCCCTTTAGAATATTCCAGTGACCCCGACCAAGCTGGGCCAGACCGAGGTGTGATCACCCCCGTTTCACGGAAAGGGGTGTAACTAAGAGACAGGGCATCCGACCGACGCACCGTATTTGGCATAAGGAACCTTGTGACAAGGTGGTCCATTAGAGATACTCTTAACGAGTTTGAAAATGTTTTATTTATGACCTAGTTTTGATCATACTTGAATCCAATCGAGCCCTTTTTACAAAAGTGCCCATGTCTTATAGACTAGGTGTCTGATCAACGTGTTGTATGTCACAATGGGACACCTATGATGGGGTGTTCCCTTTGGTATGATTTCTTTAGGACATAGTACCGGTTAAAATATGATTGATTCCTTAAGGATAAGAATCTTACATAGATCATGCATGCTTCATGTGGGAATTCAGTGACTGGCTGTTACATGAATAAGAAGAGCGACCAATACGGGTCCGCATCAGAAATTCCAGATTGGGATGATCCAGCTGTACGACTAATCATCCCTAACTCTATACCAGCGACTAATACGGGTCAACACCAGTGACCAATACTTGTCATCATCAAGGACCAATACGGGTTAGCACCAGCGACCAATATGGGTCAGCATTCAGCAACTAATTCGGGTCTGCATACAATTACCTATACGGGTCAGCAGTAGAGTTGCTACCGAAAGGATGATATCTTTTAATGACTAGTAAACCTTATCCTTGATACCTTGAAGTTATACCATTAGAGTGATCAGTCTCTTTTTCTTTATTATTCATGATTTAGATCATGATTATGATATTTCCTTTTTGGTAATTATTGTGATGTCTTCCTTTGTGGATTACTAAGAGACCTTCGGGGGTTTCAGGGTCCCCAACTGAGTTGTTCTACTCACCTTTTCATGGGCCCTACCCATACGTGTGTGTCTGGTGTAGACTACTGATGCTCCTAGGTAGACTTTTGTGGTTCGGGACTTGGTGGGGCTTGGTGCAATGAGAGTAGTCTTGATCTTCTTCTTCGACATCATACTTATAGCTACTACACTCTAGGTACTCCTCCAGGGCATATGGAACAACAGTTTACTTTATTTTCAGTTTCTAGGGCTTTTATTTCCGCCACTGTTATCTATTTACAATTGTAATTGTGGTTGTACATTAATCTCATGGTTATACCTTACCTTTTTTGGTTGTTTAATTTTGTATCCCTTTTTCAGTGTGTACGGATCTCTAAGTCAGTGCCTTCCCAATTTGAGAAAAGCCTCCAGGTGCTAGTCACTATCCCCATTCCTATGGAAGGCGTGATTAGAGTAGTCACGTACGGGCCCCATAGGATGGGTCGTGACAATCCAAAACATAGATTATGAAATAATTTTTTTAAATAAATTCATTATACTTGTCCCCATTCTACATCGCCAAGGGTATCATTTGAAGAAACTTGGTTCATGGCATTCTAAAATAATGATGTTCACTCCACATTGGTGTGAAACTAGGGAAACGTCCATGGGATAGTTTTTAGTTTTAATTAATTTATTTATATAGTGCAGAAAATTTTTTATAAATTAATATATATTTTCCCCTATTTTTCTTTATAACCCCACCCAAACTCCCATTACTATTCACACAAAACATTTGGTTAATGAATTTATTTTCCCTTCCCACTCAAGATCCAGAAAACGTTTTTCTCATGCTCTTAATAAGATCATCCAATTTTTTTAAAAACACCCTATCAAGGTAAGGTAATGTATCATTATCCTCTTTATTCAAGAACATAATGTAAACTGTGCACATTTTTCAATTGATAATATTGGGATTTTGTTTTTCCATATCCTTCTTTCTAATTTTATAATTTCCATGTGATTAGAGGCCCTTTCATTCGAATTAAGTTAAATTACCAAAAATATTTTTAAAGAAATCTCTTCTTGATAGTGTACAAGTCACACTGAAATAAAATTTACATTTCTTGAATGCGAAAATGTGTTTCATTGATAGCTTGCATTGCACTCAACGCGATGTTTTACTGCTCAAAATTATAATATTGATATTGTTATATAATAAGATAGTTTTTTTGTTGGTTGTTGGAATACTGGTTATGAATAGTAATATATAACATATTAAAATATATTTTTTACACAAATATTAAATGATTTTTTTGGTAAACAATTAATTGGAATGATAATTAAAACGAACTGAATATGGAGAAAGTGTTTTTATAAGAAACAATTTTTCTATACCTATAGTTCCATTTTATATTAATAAGTTGAAATAATAAATATTAGTTTATAAATTTAATGGAATTTATATTTTATATATTTTATCAGATTTTGTTACACTCATCATATAGGTTTTATAGGCACAAGATAAGATCAAATACAGTTGTACTCTAGAAACATAATTTTTCCTAGAATGCGGTTTCATCACGCTTTAGCTCACATATTATAAATTTAATCATTTATATATATATAAAATGTATATTTTAATATAAAAAATATTTTTTAAATCATAATATAAAATTTTACTTTGGGTTGACGTTTTCGATTTTTTAGAAAATATTGATTTTTAAATGAATAATAAAAAATATCAATATTTTGTAAAAAATTTATTTCCATTAAATAAATGAACAATTAAAAACATCCATTATTTTATGAGATTTAATCTTAGTAAAATAAGTTTCATTTATTTATGTTTAATACACATAATTTCTTTTTTAATCGTCATATTTTATTATTTGTATAATTTTGTCTTTGGGTTTAAAAATATATTTTTTTATGAATTCTATTTTAAAACACAAAATGATTATCCATATTATCTAATTAAATTAATAGTTACTGATTAATGATTTAAAAAAAATATTACATTTAAATAATTATTTATTTATATTCACATAATGATTACTATTTTTCATTGAATTAATGTAAAATCATATTTTACTTGAAAAATACACTCCTTCAAAACCATCTTTTTCATCATGTCGGCTGGTTTTGATTTTAATAGTATTATACCACATCGAAGAATTGAATTTGGAAAAGGAATTAAATATTTTTAATAATAATAAACTATAATATCTAATAAAAATATATTAATTTTTAACATTGTAATTAGTTAAAATAGTTTAAACTAATTATAATGATTGAGTTTAAAATGGGTTTATTAAGTGGGTAACATTATAAGATAATGACTAAAAATAACCCAAAACAATTAAAAATGGAAATTTTCGAAATATTTATACCTTATCTAGTATTTCATTTATTTTCATTAAATATAATATATTTTAGGAAGGTAGTAAGGTGGTTTTAGCAGACATTTTTCAAAAACATTACAAGTTTTCCACTCACCACACTTATAAGAGGCCACCACCTCTCCTTTCATTTCCATACATATAAAACATTTTTAATAGTAAAATAACTTCCCAATTCACTTTAAAAAATATTAATCCTCATCCTAGAATATATATTTTTACATAAATCTTACTATGGATGTATTTTGGTGAAAACGAAAAGAAGTTTTCCAATTGAAGGTAATTTTATTCAATGAGCATTATTATATAATTTCTTCCTTAATAAACATTAATTGTTACTAGATCTAGCTAATATAATAACATAATTATATTAAATATACTAAAATTTATTTATGTTAATTTAATGTCCTAGATAAATATCCTCTTCCATAAAATGGGATAAAAAATTATTATTCATTTATATTGTGGACTACCTTTTCATGAACTTATGTCGTTCGTTTTCCATCCTCGCCTCTCATGGATTGTAGGAATGATGTATTTATTGTTTTTATAAAATATTTGTAAAATATTTATACCTATATAGAAATTATATTAGAAATAATTTTTTACATTCCATTATGTATGGGATATGATAATGTATTTCTTGTGTAGAGTGAACTACCACCCCGCAACATGATCAGATTCTTTTTTTAGTAAATCGTAAAATGGATTGAAATAGGGATAAAGTTATTGAATATATGTGAAATAATATAATAGATATGTTATTAATGAAATTTTGATAATTAATAATTGATAATACATCATTTTATTTCAAACCTTTCAACTCACTAAAAATGAAAACGTCATTATTTTTATATATAGACTACCAGCTCACAAGAAGCGATTTGACTCTTTTTTCACCCCCTCATCACATTTATGATATATATTATTATATCTATAGAAATGATATCATATTTATTATATTATTATCACATTAAAATTTTAAAATAATATATACATTCTTTTGATAATGATCATTGAAAAATGGAAACGTTACTCAGGTGTACATACGACCTACCTTCTTCATGATTTTAACATAGTTTATTTTTCATAACCATAATTCATGGGTGATTTTAAAATAATAATTAATGTATAAATAGGATATTTATTTCATGAATATTGTTTTTTAGATTATGTATATATATCAAATTTAATAGAACTACAACACTCTTGATAAACCTGATTGATAAAACAAGTAAATTAACATAGGAAACAATTAAAATAATGAAATATTATTAACAAACGAGTGGTAAATTTTTATAAGAGAAAAATAAATTCTATTATAAATATTAATAAGGTTTTGTTATTATGTAATCAAATAATTTTTATTACTACACTTTAGGTTAAAATGTTTTCATCTAATAGAATGCATAGTGTAAGGGTTTTTTTAACTCAATATTCTATCTTTTAGTTATAATTATTATTCATCGACTTTTTATTGATTTATTATTTATTCCTTAAATTTTATGATATTATATTTTCCATTACACTTGTTTTATTTTTGTTTACACATTATAGACATAATCACTTTTTTTATTAACTATCACTTAAATGATACGATCTATTTAAGGGTTTTCATATGAAAACATCATTTTTTGAGAAGATTTTTCTTTTATTCCTATAATGTAATTTCAGTGGTTCATGTACAGACCATTTTTCATGTAATATCAACAATACTTTATAAAGAATTTTATTTTAAGGTATTGTATAAATTTTTTTCATTCATGGGTATTTAAATTTAAATTTATCATGTGGTAAAAAAATTTATAACTCAATTTCTATTCAATGGGTTATATTACTTATTCATTATCATTTGTATTCAATGATAATGTGGATAATGAAAATTTATGATATTTTTTGATTTATACTTTTTTTATATTGATTTAAGGTTGATAAATATAATAAATTAATTGATTAATTATTACAACATTGTTACAATCTATGTAAGGGCTTCTCATATCACTTTTACCTTAGTGAGACAAAAGCCATATTCCCTAATTATTCATTTGTGTGGTGTATATACTACCCCTTTTTTATTTTATATCATGAATCTTTATATGTTCGTGATATTTAAAGATAAATTTGATTTCATTCAGTCATGGGGATTATGATTGAAATGTTTCCATGGATATTGAACTCATTTATTTTCTATGGGATAATCATATTTCAAAGATAATTTTTTGGAACGTGTTTCAACTTAAGAAAGGTTCCAAGATGGAGGGATCTCAAATAACCATGAATCTCTTCCTTGATTTAGTTTCTGAACTCTACCATGTGATCTTGTATAATTCAAATGCTATTATTCATAGAAACTACTCTGTCAATCATAATACAGGTCAAACCTGAATCCTTATTGCCATAAAGGAAGAAACTTTGTTACAAAAATTTAATTGCCACAACTTCATGCATGACTTTGAAATCCTAAAACATCTACGGATCAAAGGCATCTTCTTTCATCCCCATCACACTTTGGAGGTGTTTTAGAGATCCCCTCTCATTGGATGGATCATAATTAACTTTGATGGTGCCTCCAAGGGAAATCAGGGGCCTGTAGTGTGTGGTGCTTTCTTCAGGAATCCCCTCGGCCAAATTCTTGGCTAATACATGGGTCACTGTGGCATTTCCACCACCCATGAAGCTGAGATGATTGGGTTGATTAGTGCAATAAAATTTACCGTGGTTTTAGGTTGAAAAAACCTTTGGATTGAAATTGACTAGATGGTAATTGTTCAAGCTTTTAGAAATGGTGTAACTCTTCTAGCTTGGTCGATTACTACCCATTGGATGGAATGCAACTGTTCGCTCACCGAGCTAAGCTACATCAACACACATGTCTATCGGGAAGCAAACATTATTGATGATGGCTTTGACAACTTTGGAATTAATCAAGACATGACCTAGTGTGATGACCTACATGCAACTCTTATTCCTTTTAATGTGAAAGATTGTAATATGATCCCATACTTTCAACTCTTGTAATATTTATTTTATTAAATTTTGTTCATTGTCCACTTAGATCAATGTATCATACTTTTTAAGAAAAAAGAGATTTTAGTCAAACCAATTTCTTTTATATAGGTTAATCATAGTTTTCATTGATTAATATAGAACCCATCTTTTTTATATTGGTCATAGTTCATGGAAATTATAATAATGGTGAGTTACAATATAAACCAATGGTGGGTGGGTACATTATAGCACTCTAATTCATTGGTTAATGATTATATTTCAAGCCAAACATATGGTTATACAATTTAGTAGGGGTTCTGTGTGGTTTTGGTAAGGGTAATATGAGATCATGTTCCATGATATAGACATGTTTTGTACACTTTCAATGGGTTATAAATGTTTCCTGTTAAGATGATTGAAATCACATGGCTTGTGATTATTGATTCTTATAACTCTTACAATTAAAAATCGTTATTCAATGTTTTCATATTTCATGACATTGGTATCTATGGGAATGATTCCAATTTTTTTTATTCTCATGGTCTTTGATTACATTATCATATCCTTATTCTCTCATTATGCTCAATGATGAAATAAAATTATTAATGCTTATTCCTACCCTTTATAATAATTTTATATCACCCATATTATGATTAATTTTACCCTGGTTATGTGGAAATTTGATAAATAATTATTTTCTAGAAGGGCGTAACATGTATAATTTTCCTTGACTATTTTGAAGAAAGAAAATATGTGTATAGTATGAGGTCATTTTCATCATTATGATCGAGTTATTTATGAAACCATATTGTTTACATATTTTTATAATTCTATAAACCAATAAACCTGAAATTTCCTTGGGAATATAAGTGATTAGTTTTTTATTTTTTTTATTGTCTATTTTTTATGTAATGAATTTTCACGATATTTGATGAAAATTATAGACATGTAAAGGTTATGAATTTAGCACCAGATCTAGAATTGTGGTTCCTAGGTTCATACAATTGGGATCAGATCAATGTTTTAGATAACTTTTGATGTTTGCGTTCTTTCACATGAGTTTATCTTAAGTGATATTGATTTCATTATATGATATAAGACAACGGTTGAACATATGTTCGAAGTCATATTCTACTGATTTGTGGTTTTAAGTGAAAATATCTTAAAGATATTAATGACATTTTGGGAGATGTTTTATTGGGATAATTTATATGTAAAAATTAGGGTTAATGTGGTGTCTTTTTTAATGGTGAATTTTGTTATATTTATGGATATAACATTAATGGTATTAGTGACCTTTAGGGTTTATCATAACATTAATTGATAGATGTTTAACCCCATAGATAACTATGAGGTCAACAAGATATTTGTTGACTAAGGGATTGATTTTATCTCAATATATTTTTTGAATTTATAGAAACAATTTATGAGATACCTTTTGAGTTTATTGATTTTATTTTGGAATATTCTATTACTTATATATGGAATGATTAATTTTTACTTTTGGTTTTACTATTGAAATGTGGATATTAATGTTAAAAGCTTTATTCTTTTGGAATTATCTTGCCATGCACTATACATTTTTATTCTTGTTAATGTATAAGAAAATGAGGAATATATTTTTATCCATTTTAGGTTGGATTTATCAGTTATAGGTTTCTTTTATATCTACCGTCATGAAGAAAAATCATTTTGAATATTCAACTATGGTAAAAAAAAAGGTGTGTTTGAGGTCAAAATTGATTAAATTATGAAACTCTACTTTTCAAGTATATATATTTTCATTATGTTGTAAGTATAGAGTGTTAAATAATTCATGAATACTAAAAAATGATCCTAAATCAAAAAAAATATCCTAGTTAATTCATTTATTGTGAACCAATAGTCTCTTTACCCATCAGAGATTTATGGTTTTGGGGCGTTTAGAATTCTCCTGACCATGTTCTCTATCACACTCTATCAGTCCTGAGGAGTTATTTTTCTATTCCATATCCATATTATTTGATCCATTCAATCATCTTTATATGTGGATACCAATTTATTAGTTACATTTTGTAAAATTTATATTTATAACTTTCCACTTTTATTGATGTCCTATTAACTATTTTTATGATGTGTGTTTCCAAAAAGAAATTCATAATGTCCAACTTTTGATTACTAACAAAAAGATAAAACTATGACAACACAACTTATTAATTTGGGGGAGGATGTAGCACCCCAAAATTTTTTAGAAATAATCTATAATTAATATCATACAGGATGTGTGACACTAATTTTATCATGTGTTTCCCGCAACAATGAGTTTCTTTGATAGTTTATTCTATACGCATGACTATGATTTATATAAGAACAATATACTATTAATAAAATTATTTTATATGATTTTTGTAGCATCGACATTGGGATAATAGGTATGACTAAGATTATGTATCTTATGAAAATATATTTTTACTCAAATATGATTTCATTTATTTGTTTATCAATTAATTTGGAATTAAAATTAAAACAAATTGAATATGAATTTAATTCTATTATGAGAAACTATTATTAAATGGATACAATAATTTAATCATAATATATTATATTAATAACAATTACTTAATAATATTAATGATTTTTTTACATATATAATAAACTATTTTAGTAATTATATAATAGTTTTTATAGGACTATGAAAATAACAAATCATGTACTCTAAAATCAATATTTTTTCTAAAATGTGGTTTCATTTTACTTCGGGTCAGTAATTTTAAATATAATTTTTGTGAAATGTATACAATTTATTTTAAAAAATTAACATGAATTTTTAAATAATTATATAATAATTTAATTTATGTGAAATTTGGGGACGCTTGATAATAAATCATTTCTCAATAAATATTGAAAAACATCAATTTTTTTAAAAATGTCATTTATTTTAAAATAATATGGCAATTAAGAAGATAAATTCTGATTTGGAATTGATTTAATGAAATATAAGAATACTTTATTTTTATTTAATCTAAATAATTTATTTTTAAACATCTTCTTATTGGATATAACAGTAAAGTATTCTTTTGGGTTAAAAAGTGGATTTCCCTAAAAACTGATTTAAAATACATAATGTCTCTATATTTTACAAAATTAAAAAAAATACATGATAATGAATTTTATAATTGAAATTTTATGATATTATGTTAAAAAATAATAATTTATATTAATTCAATGAATATTTTATGTCTTTTAGATAAAATAAAATCTTCCTTTACTTAAAAATACACTTTTTGAAAACCCTCTTTTTCATCACATTTGAATGTTTTGATTTAAATAGAATTATATATTTTCTATTAATTTACTTTGAAAAAATGGATTAAATATTTTGAATAATAATAGTTTTCATTATCTACTAAGGTAATATATAATTTTTTCAATCTTATTATTGAAAAATGGTGAAATTAATTACAACAATTAAGACAAAAATATGTTTGTTAAGTGGTTATCTTTAAATGATATTGTTTAAAAAATGAAAAAAAACATTCCCAAAACCCATTTAATGAAAATAATTATAACTTATAACTTATATTATAGAATTTTTTTATTTTATTGGATTTTTTTTGTCGGTAAAAACCTAGGATAGACTAAATTATTCAGTAATATAACATGTTTGGAACTCAAATCACTTTAGAAAGGCCATTGAAAATCCTATCCTCATCACCCCTTTAGACCAATTTTTTTGTGAAGACCTACCCAAATAACTTCCCAAAATCCCTACCCTAATCATAAAACATTTTCTATCATAAAACTAACCAATTGTGTCTTTATGTGAAAACCAAAATTTTTTTCTCAAGGAAGGTAACATTCTACAACGAGCATTCTAATTTTATTTCATGCCTCACCTCCTTCAATTATTCTTATATCCAGAAAATATAATAAAATAGTTTTATTAAATATACATATATATATATTATATTAATTTTATAATGTAGATAAATCACCTCATCCAATAAATGGGATAAAAATCATCATTCATCTATACAGCGGACTACCGCCACATGAACCGATGTCATACTTTTTTCATCTAGCCTCTCATGGATTGTAGGAATAATTGATTAAATATGAATATATATATATATATATATGATATATGTAACATATTTATTCATATTGAATAATTATATTAAATATCCTTTTTTTACATTTCATTCTATAAGGGATATGATAATTTCACTCATGCGTATGACAGATTATAAACACACGATGTGATGTTATTCATTTTTCAAAAATGCATTACATAGAAGGTAATAAAGATAGTGTTTCCAAACATATGTTATATTAATGAATAATTATAATATTATGGAAATATTAATCATTATTATGGTATAATAAATCATTTTTTCTTAAATTTACACTCACAAAAAAATGATAATTTCATTCATGTTATTTGTGGACTACTGCCTCTCACAAATTGATGTGACATTTTTTTTATGACCAAAAAACATTGATGAACTATGTAAGTATATATAAATAATTAATAATTCCATTATGATATTATTAATACTCTATAAATTAAAAAAAAATTATAAATTATTTCCATAATGATTATTGAAAATGGAAATTTTATTCATCCATACGTAGGGCTAACCATCTCCATTATTGTAACATATTTCATTTCTCACTACCATAATTAATGGTTTTTTTGAAATTTTAATTTATGTAAAATTTTATAATTATTTGATTATTATTAATCTATATCATATTTATTTATATCATATGTATAATAACCTGAACATTCATGAAAAAAAATTAAGAGAAAAGAAAGAAATTAACACAAAAAGTAATGAAAATTATGAAATATTATTAACAAATGTGAGGTAAAATGTTATAATAAGACCATATATGATATTATAAATATTTATATAGGTCCATTTTAACATAGAAAAATAGTTAATAAACTATAATGGTGTTAAAAAGTTCTAAAATAAAGGTAAGAGAGAGTGTATGTTTTTATTAACTCAATTTTCTATATTGTGTTATAATTAAACATCATAGTCTTTGTTATTCTTTGATTATTGGTGAATGTAATTTTATTATCTTATGATTTATTTATTTATTTTCATTATTTAAATTTTATGAACATAATAACTTCAGTGATATATTATAACTTCAATGAAAAGATCAGTATAAATTTTTTCATTTCAAAACATCTTTATATGAGATGCTAGTATATTTATGCACAATTATTCATTTATACAGTGTATATACTCTCAAATTTACATGTTATATTGAAAATCCATCATATTTTATGGAATTTGTATTTGTATTTGTATTTATTTTAATCCTAGGGGATTTGAATGGAAATTTACTATGCGGTATGGAATTTCATAACTCAATTTTATTCTTTGTGTTATATTACTTATTCATTATCATAGATATTCCAATATTATCTATGAATATACTTTTTGTTAAAAAAATTAATTTAAAATTGTTTTATGTTTATTTTTATTTTATAGAGATAATTGATTCATTGATTAATTATCACTTCATTGAGATGATCTATGTAAGGGTTTCTAATATCAATTTTACTTCCGCAAAGGAAAACACAATATTCAATGCTTATTACTTTGTGTGGTTTATATGATTCAAATTTCATATATTATATCATGATTATGCTTATATTAATTATATTTAATGTCTAATTTTATGTTATAATTTCATGGGGCTTATGATAGAAATGTTACCAATGTTATTTATCCCATTTCTTTTCCATGGGTTAATCTGTTTTTAAAGTGATTCTTATAAAACCTATTTCTTTTCCATTGGTAAATCACATTTCAATGTGATATTCATGGAACCAATTTCATTTTAATGAGTTAATAATATTTCAAATATATTTTAAATGAACCCATTTTTTTCCATGGGATAACCTTGTTTCAATTATATTTTAATGGAACATTTTTCATTTCCATGTGTTAATCATATTTCAAAGAAATTATAATATAAAATTTCTTCCCCATGTTTGTAATGTTTCAATGTGATTAATGTGGATCTTGATTCTGATACATGTGTTATATTTCTTGGACATTATAATTATATTTGGATACATTATAAACCAATTAAGTGTGGGTCTGTGATATGCCTCCAATTCAGTGGATAATGATTATATTAGATGTTGGCCGCGTGGTAATTCTAATTTATAAGGTTTCTTATAAGGGTTATTTGATAAAATGTCCCAATATTACAACATGTTTTGATATTATTTCTATGCTTGATAATTTATTTCAATGATAATGGTTTAAATAACATCCCTTGGGATTATTTATTCTTATTACTCTTTCCATTGTAATGATTTATGCCCTATTTTTATGTTATATTAACAAGGTATTGATGAGAATTATATATCTTATGGTATAATAATTATACATAATTATGTGATCATACACTTAGAATCACTTTTTTCTCACTTATGACATTCAATTATTAATTATTATGCTTACTCTCACTGATCATTTGAACCCAACCTTATAATTTTCTTTCCCTCATGTTATGAGGAATGATGTTAAATTAATTTTGTCAATAATTGTATCATAATGATGGTGTTGATACAAAAATGTTAAACTAGAAAATCTATATATAATGGAGGGTGATTCTCATATTTTCGATCATGTTTTTTCTGAACCCATATTTTTAAGACTTTTTTTTAAATTAACTAAAACAATATTACTAAAAGATCTTCAGTTATGTAATTTATCAATTTTACCATTCTTATGTTGTATGTTTTAAATGGTGAGAACTCATTCACCTATTGGTGAAAAATCTAGAGATTCATTATTTATGAATATAGCACTTAATTTGGTTGTTTGAGTCCGAGGCTATTACAACAATCCATCCCATGAATAATTATATAAGAAAATTATACTGCCAATATTATCTGATGATTTTCCTAGCCAAAATTTTTTATTGTGAATACCCAACCCCATTTCCACTCAATATTATTAATCAAGATGTAGTTATACTATATTTTTTAGATACCTCCATGTTTGTAACCAGCATACCATACTCCAGAGACTAAATGGGATGAAATATGATCTAATGTTGAATGATATGTATTTCACACATAGGAAAGTACATGATATGAATGAGATTAGTGGGCCTAGATTTATATAAACCACCAATGAATTAGGTAGTGTTTTTATCTCATGTGATTCCTTGTATGATGTATGGAATCTTATCCAAAGAACAATCTATTATTTTTCATTGTTTATAAGACTATCTTATGTTTATGGTGTAATTTTTATGTTGTTTCCACATTTCCAGGATTCCCTTAGGTTATCGTATTTTATCATGATTCGATGATCAAATATAAGATTTTCATACTTTTCAAATCACCATGATATGCCTCTTTCCTATCTTGTATTTCTTTCCTCGTGAAATGCTTTGATTATTCACTTAATGGGATTCATAGCTAACCCCTTTCTTTTTCATTCCCCAATCTCATCCAATTGATTATTATATGATTAATGGATTTTAATAGAATTTTAATTTTGTTTTAATAAGGTCATTGTATCCCTTTTTAATCTATTATTTCTTGTATGTAGTTTCAAGGTAAAATTATTCTTCATTATCTTAGGAGATTGTATTCTTTTTAATGTTATGTTATAAATCATGAAATAAATTTTATTAAATATTTGAGTTTCATAGTTTTAAATAGTAAAATGTCCAATTATTTTGGTCAATTAGGTTTAGAAAACTATAGATAAATCCTAAGGAATAAAACTAATAAAAAGAAAACAAATCTAAATAGTGTCCATGTATATAAAAATGTAGTTTCTTAGAAGTTAAATATATGGCTGTAAATTATAAGTTGATATGGATCCTATATAGTTGTACCAAGGTGTAATGACCATGAAAATGGTGCATTGAAGCAGACTTTATCGCCACCTAGTAGATGATAAATAGGCCTTACTGTACACCGAGTTTGAAATTCCCAAGAGATATGAATTACTAATTTTGGAAGAACATTATGAACCATTTTTATGTGAACAATAATGTATGTAGGATTTTTTTGGGAATTATATCATTCATTACATAGATTGATGCCTATAAATTCTTTAGTTATATAATATACTTCATTTATGATTTATCCCTTTAATTTTACTAGTTATCTATTTATGTATTTTGTAGATTAAAAATAATCATCTTAAATTTTACATTTATTCAAGTGAATTGTTTTAAATATGAGGAAATTGAGTCAACAACTAAGGTGATGGGAAATATGATGATTATCCAAATGAGATGATTGACCTTATAGGAATAGGAATAATGAATTTTATGGAAATACATTCTCAATTGATGGGGGTTTGGAAATGAAACATGGATTAGGTAGAATAACAATGTAATACCCTATGTTTTTATGTGTTTTTTAAATAAATAAAATTTATATGATAGTTTTCACAACACATAGCACTATATTTCTATTAGGTTACACAAGATACTATGTTTTAAAAAACAATGATATATTATTAATATTATTATTTGAAAATGACCTTTTTATCCTTGATGTTAATCATAGACATATGAATAAAAGTAACATTTATTTAAATATTATTTATAATGGATTTATAAAAAAAATTATATATATTTAAAAAAATTTAATAAAAGACTTTATATGTTTTGAATATAATATTTTCTCAAAATATTATTTTATTTTGTCAAAAATAATAAAATTAATTTTTACTACAATTAAATATTTTATTTACAAAAACAAATGTTATTTTTTAATCCCACATCATAAAATAATAATGGGCTTAATTTTTGTGAATTTTATGAAAAAAATAAATTTTTCATTGAATATTGACAAATAATGCTTTTTATTAAGAATTCATATTTAGTTAAATTATTTAAAAACTAAAAATTTATTTAAATTTTTAATAAAAATGTAAATTATTAAAATTATGTATCTATTAAAATAATTTATTTTGTCCGATGCATTTTTATATTTACCTTTTTTATAAAAACATTGAACACATTTGAACATTTTCTCCTTATGAACAAGCTTTCCCATCATGTCTATTGGATTTATTTTAAAAAATATATTGCCACTTATGTAAATTTCATTTAGAAAAATGGAATAAAAAATTTAAATAAACATAATTCATATTATCTACTATGTTTAACTTAATTTTTTATATTATTTAATAATAAATAAATATAAAATTATATTCTACAGTTATGGAAAAAATAGTTTTATCAATTATAAAAATAAAATGATATAGGGTTATAAATGTAAAAATATTATATAAAAATATTTTTATTGCCATATAATTAAATTATAACTTGTATTATGTATAATGAACAATTTTGCGCCCTATGTACTATGTAAAAAATGGCTACACCTTTTTCTTTTAAGAAATAACAAGTCTGACACTCACGTCTCTTATTAAAGGCCATTATATCCCCTATCATTTTAACACATTGAAATCCTGTTGGTTCTGAAAATAACAATGAAAATAAATTAATATCTTCCCCATAGTAATCCTATAATCCTTATTTTGGTTATTAATACCTCATATGAATTATTTAGGTATAAACCTAAAGAGGATCTCTGAAAAAGAGATATATGCTTAGACATGTATTCTTGTGTTATTTTTTCATACACATAAATCAATTATTATTAAATAATTATGGTATAATTATATTAATATTTTATAAATAAGAAATTTTTTATTTTATTTTCATGAACTATATCCATCCCCAATAAATTTATTGGTTTATAAAATCATCATTCATGTGTATGATGGATTACCGTCTCGTGAACCGATGTGTTTAATTTTCCATCACTACCTCTCTGGGATGGATACAATGATGTATAAATTGTTTATATATGATATTTATGATATTATTATTCTTTTTTAAGGGAAAAGCCCCGGATTATTATTGAGAAAAAAAGGTTCAAAGAGTACAAAAAGGAGAATGTAAACAGACAAACTTATCTCTCTTTATTATGGACGCCAAGTTTTTTCCTCAGCTTTTCCCCTATGATACATTCTTTTTCTCTCATCTCGTTCCAATGTTGGGTGTTAATACGACCTCTTGTCCTGCCTCTGCCTCTTCCTCCACCATAAGCTTCTTGAATCTCATTGGCTTGTTGAAGAAGCGATTCTACATCTTCATCAGAACTGACCTCTTGAGCCTCTTCCTTCCTCTTCATTTGGTCTTTCTTTTCTTTCTTCTTTTGACTTCGGGTTTTAGCATGTTGCCATTCATCTTCCATTCCTTTCTTATTCTGATCTTCATTACCTGAAACTTCCTGCACACAAACAGTTTCCTGTAAAAAAGGAACTCTTGCCTCCTTACTCACATCAGGGTTTTTCCTCAAAGTTTCTGGAGTTCCAGCCATGATAGGTGCCACTAGCTGAGTGTCCATAGAAGGAACAACATTCTGTCCAGCCTCCCCATGGAGAGATTCAGAAGCAGCAGTGCAGTTCATTGTGAAAACATTCAAAACAGGGGCAGCCACCAAAGAGGGTCTATTCTGTACTGAGTCCAGAACAGTCACCTTGGGAGACTGATCTGTCCTTTCCACAGGGGCATGGTTAACAACAGATGGAACGTTCGAATAATCCAATGCACTTTTAGCAACAACATCAGTAAAAGATGAACCAGGTAAAGGAGAGGCCTGGACTTTTTCGGCCAAAAAGGGTTGTTCTGAGATTCTTAAAATAGGATCGACACTCCTTGTAGAAGCAGGTTCAGAAACAGGAGTATACATTATATCAGGATTGATTTTTTGTGGATGTTCTACATTTCCAGGACAGGGAGGTTGCAAATCTATGAGCACAAATTTCCCTTCTTCTACCATGGCAGCCCAGGATTTTTTGGGAGGTAACATTGTTGAACATCCTTGAATATTCAGATCAGAAGAATCAGCCCTTTTCTGATTATGAAGCATGTCATTCAGTTTGGGGCATGATTTAAAATCATGCCCCCTCATAGAACAGTTTGAACAATAGAGATTCCTCCTATAGCTAGAGGAATCATGCCCTAATACTTTTCAATCAAAACAGAATCTAGGTAAGCTTTCATACTCAATTATCAAACTAATTTCTTCCTCATCATTAGATAAACAAATTTTGTCAATTAAAGTAGATGAAAGACCCACCTCAACTAGACATCTGGAAAAATTCCCATATCTGGCCAATTCAGTTTCTTTATCTATTCTAATGGGCACCCCTATAGCTAGTGAAATGTCGTAAAGAATCCTAGGGTTCCATAGGATCCAGTTTAAACCAAAGATTCTAATATAGACTTGAACCACAGAGCTACCCATCTCCAAAGGGTTAAAAGATTTGTCCCACTCACGGATGTGCAATGCCCCAGGCTTGAATGAAATGGATCCAAACCCCCAGGCTCTCAGTTTATGATCCTCAGAAGGAAATATCAAATGATAGAAACCCTTACCGAGTGAGACACAGTTCCAGGTATCAAATCCCCAGATATCAACTAAATGTGACTTGAGATATTCTAACCTCCAGGGTTGCGAGCCCTTCGGCATGATCATCCTGGAAATGATAGAATGGTCTCCCAATTTCAATCTCTTAGCCACCGCATCAGCATCATCTTTGACATGCGCAACCGAACCTTTCTTCCTAATCCCCGAATGAGAAACCCTGAAATTAGAAAAGGAAGGATTAGCATGACCAACCTCAAACGATTGTCGTGTGAGAGGATCTTTCTTTGGTTCTTTAACTACTTCCGCAAAGGAGATTCTCTTTGAAGTCCCCTCGGTCGCCAGATTCAGTTGCGGAGAATTAGAAACGTTTTTAAGGACCTGCTCCTGTCCTATAAGTTCAGCCTCCCAAGAGGGGTCAAATCCTGCCATAACTGAAGATCAAAGAAAAAATCACCAAGGAGATCACAATCTAGGGTTTGCAAGTCATCGAGAGCGCGAGAGTTCTCATCCTGCCCCCACTCACATCATGTATTATTCTTATTTATACATGATATCACATATTTTATCTTACATTCCATTCTATAAGAATACGATAGACTTATTCTTATGTACAACCATCTATAACCATGCAATGTGATCAGATTATCTATTAACATACTCATTACATGGAAGGTAATAATGAAATACTAAAAAATAATATGTCATATATATGACATAAAAATCATTATATTATGTTAATATATTTTTACCTTTATTTATCTTTGTCATTGGATAAAAAGAAAAAAAATTTCCAACTTGCGTCCGACAGATCATCTCCTTGAGGAGTGTGTTTCCCTTTTTATCTCTAACTTTTATGGATTAATATAAATATAAATATAATTTATATATACGGAATTAATATCATTTCTATAATTTTAGTGAATATATAACCATGCTCTGGGTTTGAGTATAAGGAATATCAAATCAAAACAGACATTAAAAAAAGAATTTATTACCTGAAACATGACATTAACATGGAATTATTAACAAATGCATAATATGTTATCATAGGTAAATGATATTTAATATGTTATATATGGTTATATGGTCATATTTCATAAGTATAATAAACTATTTTTTGTTATAAATTATATTGACTATGTATGAATAAAGTCAAGACTTAAGGTAACCGACTTCCATCTCACTTTTTTCATATATGAGACACTTGCCATATTCACCACCTATTAAATTTATGTGGTGTATATACTACCCATGAATATATCTTATGATTATTTTTATGAAATTTACTAGGATTCAAATATAAATTTTATGATCTCTCTTTCATAGGGTTTAAGGTTTCTACATTTCCAATCTAGTAAAGTAATTTTTTCTCAATCTGCCTTCATTGAAATATATGTTATGTTATGCACTATATTATTATATGTGGTGTATATACTAACACTATGACAATATATATCATGAATATAGTTCAATTAATGACATTTTATGTTTTTCATTAACATTATTTATTCATGGGGCTTATCATTCAATGTAACAAACTTGGTAATGGTTTTATGATACAATCTCATGTTTATCAAGAATGTTTATGTTTATGAATTTGATGAGGAAATAACTTAATCCAACACCCATGAGACTTATGAATTTTATTCACCTATGGTTATTTCAGTGTAATATATTATTTCATTTCGTTTTCCTCTATTTATACACACAATAATTAAAAATAATGTTTTTATTGAAACCCAAATTAATTTCTCTCTGTAATTAAAAACCTTTTCTCTTCAATGTCAATATTTTCTAAAAATTATTTCAAAATTTTTTAATGTTACTATATGTTTCTTAAATTTATTTTTACTATTTTTTAAAATTTTATATATGAATATATAAGTAATTTAAAAAAATACTTTTTGATTTTACTAAAAATGATAAAAACATTGTTTTTTTAACATGTACAATATGAACAAAATTTTCAACCATCATAAACACTGTTTTAATTGAATATTCGTTTATAAATATTAAAAGGTATTTTTGAAAAATAATATTTTGAAAATTTTTTATTTTTTTTAAAATAATTAGTCAATTAGAAAATGAAAATTTCCGGGAAAAATTGTTAAAAATATTTTTTACTATTCTTTTATATGTTTTAAACCTTTATATTCAAATAAATGGATTTCCAAAATATTTTATGATGTTTAATTTTAACAATTTATTTTCAATTCCCCACTATTAGTGGTGGGGTGGTTAGGGTTTGGGGGGTGAGGGGCAGGTCGCTGGGTCAAGTCCCCGGGCTTGCAATTTAATGTAATTTACTTCTTTTCATCGTGTGCCACTTTCGTGGTTGTACCCAATTTTTAAATTTATTTTCAATGTGTGGTTACCTTCCTCATGAAATTTTATATGAAATCCTAAAAAATTATTTTCCATATAATATTTCACCATTTAATGTAAAATATTTTTTAATGTGAATATAATCCAAGGATACCATTATTTTTTATTCACTGTATAATTTATTTTTATGAAGAAAAGATGATCATGAAACCCATTTATCTTCCACAAGTTATTCCTTTAAATTTTTTTTTTGTGAAACCCACTTCACTTTCCATGGGTTATACTTTGATAAAATGATGAATTGATTATGAAACCTATTTATTTTTCCCATGTTATGTTATGATTAATTGTTTATGAAACCCGTTTCTTTTAAAGTGTTATGATATACTAAATCTTTTATTAGCATGTGGAATGAATATATACTATTTTCATTCTTTTATGTGTGGTACCAATATACCCCATCAATGAATTGGTTAGTGATTAATGTTATATGATCTCAAAGGGTTCATGGGAGGTTATCCAACTCTTGAAAGAGGGTACATGGGAGGTTATCCCAAGCCCCAAAGAGGGTATTTGGGAAGTTATCACAAGCCAAAAATAGGGTACTCATGAGGTTATTCCAATCCCAATGTAGGTACATGGGTGCTAATCCCAAGCCTAATATTTTATGAATATATAGGAAGGTGTCCTTGAAAAAATATTTTTTATTCATATGAGTATTCTAGATATATTATTCGTATTCCAATTTGTTTTCCTCATAGTTAATTATCATTGATTTCATTATAATTCATGTCATATAAACTATCATGTTCTATGATAGGACTCAATTTTATGATCAATGATATGAAAGGTATGGTTTTAAAATGTCTATCTCATTTTATCAAACCCTTTAACTCATGATATATTTATATTTCCCTTGTTAACCATTATTTAGAATCATATCTCGTCTTTTATTACGTTTCCTCTCCCCTGGTTAAGTTAAATGGTATTTTGTATGATATGTATAATAAGGATTCATATTATGAAGAACATTGTGGGAGATGATATAACTAACTTCTGGATTATTTTTTTTATGTTTTTTTGTTTCCAAAGGCTCTATACATAAAATATTCTATCATGGATCATTATTTTATCTAATAAAAATTGTTCTACTAAAATGAAATATTTATGTATGATAAGTTTCAGTCATTACTGTTGGTATTTGATAAAGGTTTTGTTAACCATTGGAAATTAGGTTGAGAAATCATTAGTGATATACCTATGGATATTTCTAAGGATTTGTATATGGAGATGTCTAATTATATATCAATTGATGAGTCAATGTATAGGAACATATCCTGTAATTTTGTTAAAGGATACAGTAATTAGTATCTATGTAATTACATCCTTATTTGGATACTAACTGTTTATATAGACCTCACACAGTAGTACCTAGGGGTAATAACTATAAATAGATGCTAATAAGAATCACTTGATCATATCATGGTTCTTGAAAATGTGTCTTCCTACACACCCTATTTCCACTCCCAGGGGATATGCATTGGGAATTCAAAAAATCTTAATGAACCATCATGAATGATTTGAATAATTGCAATGAATTTCATAGGTTAAGCCTAAGGTTTCATATATTTAAACTAATATATTATGATATAGACATCATGAAAATGTTTTTCCAGGATTATGTATTTTCCCACTATGAGTATTGTTTCCCACACTATTATTTCTGACTTTATTTAGTCCATAGTACCTAAATGAGTGATGTGAACACTGAATTCAATGGAAAATTCAATAATTATCCTCTTGAAAACCCAAATTTATTGGTATATGGAATGAAAAAATTCATTGTTATGATCACATAACTATCTCAAGATACAAATCATATTGAACTTCAAAAAAATCATGGAACAATGTTATATTGATTCCTACATCAAGAAACATCTACCCTAATTTAGTGGTTCCATTGATCCACTAGTCATTTAGAAATGATTAAATACAATTGAAAATATATTTTCGATTCTATAGTTTTTATTGAATGAAAATTTATTTTTTTTCTCATTCATTGGGAATGGTGAAGCAGATGACTGGTGGAACATTATTAAGAATATGAGTCAAGAGTTGGTAATCGACTACATAGAACGGAATGAGAATGTGATTTTATTTATTAGAATGAACTTTCATCATATTCTATCTAATGTGATGGATAAATAATATCTCAATCTCAAACTGAAGGATTATGAATCTATTAGATTCCAAAAATCTAATTTTACATGAATTTCATGGTAGCTTTTGGTTAAATTGTAACACCCCTAGATTTTATGAAAAATATTCTTTTTAATGTCTTGTGTTGTACGCTACACCAAAATTATCTTTTGATATACGCAACACCGTATTTTCTTGCAGTATACGCAACACTACTCTTGGCTCGCGTTACACACAATTTCAAGTTCGTTTTGTAGAAACTATTCTACGCAACATTATGTATAGATTTTGTTTATTGTATAAATAAAATAAGTTTTGATTATGTTATACGCAACACCAAACAGAGCTTTCACTACACGCATCCTTGACTTGGCTTGCATTACATGCAATAAAGACCTTCCTCGATAGCATGTGTAGTACGTAATACCGAGTTTCACTAAATGAGATATTAGTATAATATTATTATGAACTAGCCGTTATGAATAGTAATACCCACTTTTTGAAATTTTATAAATTTTATCTTTCAAAATGGACTTCATTTTTGGATTCGGAATATTGAAATTATCTTAGGGTGAAATTTTGTTACTTTTCAGATAACTTTCATATTCTGATGAATAGTGAAAATTACTAAATATTAATTAAAAACAACTTTTTTGAATGAAATAATTAATAGTGATAAATTATTAATTTTAGTGGGTTTAAAGTATATTTAGAATATATTTTTACCATTTAATACGATGTTGGTCATTGGATGTAATTTCACATTTAAACCAGACATAAACAGTTGACAATCTTTTGATAGTTATTATCTCTTAAAAATACGCTATTTGTTTTGACGACAGAAATTAATTTTTAAATTAATTAATGCAACTTATATGTTTTTAATTTGGTAAAATAGACATCATTTTTGAATTCATAATATCAAATATATCTTAGGCCTAATTTTTGGTATTTTTCTGGAAACTTTCATTTTTTTGATGAATAGTGAAACCACTAAGTGGTAGTTAAGAAACTGAATTTTTCATAAAACGTAATTTTACCGCTTATGTGAGTGGAATTTAGAAAATCCGAGAGACACGGTTAATATCTAGGACTAAAATATGGTTCAATGAGATGAAAATAATTTTTGGTGAATAGTAACTTTTTACTTTTTTTACCACAGTTAAAAGTAAATAGGGTCATTATGGATACAAATGATATTATTATTACCCTAACACATGTCCTAATTCTATTGGATAAGTTTAATTCAACCAAAAATAACCTTAATAATAAAATATGACCATTTAGGCCCACTTGTATTAGATTAGGACATTTATTATTAATTTATTTAAAGAATGGTTAAAATAGTTAAAATCAATGTTTAATAAGTAAATAATTTTTAATATAGGGTTATATATAAGATAAATTAGACTATAAATATTCATTATAAAGCTAAAACGATTTCACACATAATGGTATTTTATTTATAATTGTCAGACATTATATAATTCAATGTATTTATGACACAAAGACGATGTAGTAATTATCAAATTAATGAAATATTGATATAATTGATGTTATAAACACCCAAATAAATCTAATGTGAGACTTTTTATAAATTTAACTAATTATATAGGTTAATATGACATGTTAGTTTTGATTTAATTAACTTTTTTCGAACTAATCATTCTGTTATAAGTTTCACAAAAATCAATTACCAAATAGTTTCAAAATTGACATAAAATAGTTTTTAAAAAAAATATTATATTATGAATTGTTATTTTATTCCTAAAAATCTAAGGTTCGGCCAAATGACTTAGATAAAGTTATATATATTAATAATAAACAACTTGGGGTTCGTTTGGCTTGTTATAGTAATTTTATTAACCTTATAGTGAAAGAAAACAAGAAGACATGGTAAAAGTAAAATTATTTAACTTAAAGTTAAATCTAAATGATAAGTTTAAAATAGAATCCTAAACATGCCTAAATTCCATTGGATGAGAGGCTTTAGACCCATCCCCACATTAGCTTCTAAATAAATCAATTTTTATCTATTAAAAACCGAATATGACTTTATAATAAAATAATATTTTTAGTTTTTTCAAAGGTGCCCCTCTCATCCCTTATAAAAGGGCACCTCCTCCCTCTCTTCCTCACACCACATTGAGCCATCAAGCTCAGAAAAACCCTGTAAAATTCTATTCTCCACTTCCATAGAAACATCCTATAGGTTATGGTCTTCTTCAAAGACCAATTTTAGTGCCCTAAAAGGAGGTCTCAAAGAGGCGCTTCAAAGAAGAGGTAATGTCCGTTACCGATTCTTTCAACTTTATTTCTTCTTCCACTTCTTCTTCTTTAGTTGTTTCATTATGAAGTAATAAAATCAGTATAAATAATATACTGATATGTTATTATAAGTATGAAACAACCCTATTTCACCATCTATCCGTCCTACGGAAAATGAAATCACCACGCGTGCGTACGTACGGAATACCGTCTCCACGCCTTGGTGAAATCTATTTTTCCACCAACACCTTACATGGATGGGTATAATGTTGTAAAGAATAACTATATATGGTTATTATAACATCATAATGATTCTGATATTTTATACCATCCACTCCAATTCTATTCAATAATTATGGGAACGATATCATCGCTCATGCGTACGTACGGACTGCCGTCTCCACGACGCGATGACATTCATTCTCCATGTTAACCATACAAGAATGATCATAAAGTTTATATGATGAATAATAATAATAATTCAACTAGATTTGTGTATATATATACGTATGTCATATATTTAGTTTCATTCAATTCAATAAGGAAACGAAATCACCGTTCATGCGTACGTACGGCCTACCATCTCCATGAACGGTGTATTTCATTACATTTAATTGATCTATCATATATATATGTATATAGTGAATATATATTATATATAAATCATGTTTTACATTCTGGAATTAAGTAAATCAGGATATAAGTAATAATATCAAGAACAAAATGTCCAAACATTTACGATAAATAAAATGAATTTACCCAAAATGCTGCTTTTACATTGAATTTACAAAAGAACTGGTAATATAAAGTCATAAGTGAAACATATATTATATCATAACAATTAATATGATTATGTAATAAGTCAATGACATTATTTAAATCATTATACAGGAGGTTCAGATCCATACGAATCATATCGGACCTATGGTAAGGGATAATTATTCCAATATCATTCTTATCCGCGATTGTTTATTCGTAAGTATTTACTGGGGTTATATTTATCATCCATGTCCCTGAATTCTAAAAATGGTTTCATGTATGTTTAAATTCCTTTTTACCCATTTTGACTTTTACTACATCATATGTAAGGAATCTTTCTTTTGTTTACGTTACGAGGTAATTTTTTGACTTTTCTGGAAAAGTACGAGAAGAATGTTTTTTTTAACTTATACGGAATGAAAGGACTTTTACGGTTTTATAAATCCTTATTTTCAGGAAGCTTCCTCCATAATATTTCATGAATATTTTCAACAAAATCCTTTTCTTTTAAAAGTTCATGACATTTTGAGAAAAGAGAATGATTTTGAAGAAGAAAGGATATTTTCCTCAAGAATTCATTTCAAGTGTTTTATTAAAACCATGTTTCATCTTAGATGACATTATTTCATATGTGTATGTTTCAAGTAACATGTATCTATGATTTACATGGTTTCACTTTTCTTAATATGAAATGATGTCAATTTATTTTATATGGATTACGTGATGATGGGATGATGTTTATGAAACCCAATTTATTTATCGGGTAATTATGAATGTTGTATGTTTATTTTGTGGCACAAGTAAGAATGATTTCATTATGAGATGGGTGGGACCTATATCTCTCTCCAATTCATTGGGTAAAGATTTATATCTCATGAGATAGACATGGATGGAATGGTAAGTTAATCCGGTTCAGTGTTACAGTATTGAAAGGAGGAGTGAACTCGATTCAGAAAGGGACTTTGTCCACTAAGATGGTCTTGGTAGCAATGCCTTGGCTACTATGGAAATCATTACATGTGATGAGTGGTTTCCACAATTACATGTTTTTTCCCATTATATTTTATCATGGTTGATGTTCCATTATGATATATGCCTTACATACTTCTAAGATTTATGTCTTTGCTCAAGATTTTGATGTTTAAATTTCATGTTCAATTTTTTGCTTTCAAATGTTTATGGATTGTTTTATGTTCTCTATGTTTTCCCTTACTGAGCATTTGAGATCACCCTTTTTATGTTTTATTTTCCCCAGGAAATAAAGAACGGTTTTAGGTAAGGAAACAAAAAGGGGAATATCGTTATGGGAGTTGTTTAAGATCTTTCAACATGATTAGAAGTTTATATTCCAAGTTTCCAAAGACACTAAACTATTACGGTCCTTGAGTGTTGGTTCTTATTATGTATTAAGTATTCCACAAAAGTAATTTAATGTCCATTACGTCAAGCTTTTGATCTCTACAGTTGGTATCGGAGGAATGGTTTAGTCAACCATTGGAAACTAGGATGTGAAAACATTAGTGAGATCCCTAGAGATATTTCTAATGTATATATAGGGATGTCCCTAAGGATAAGTATAAGTATAGGATATAGTCCTAGTACTACGTTAACGATATTAGAAATTAACCTAAGATGTTAGATATTGAGGGTACTCCCCCTTTACTATGTTGTTGTCCCTAGCATGATTTTTCCTTCTCACACTATTCTTTTTGGGTTTTAGAAAATGGCTTGAAACAGATAGATTCATGATAATGGAGAATATGATGGACAATGGAATGATATTTTTCATGAGGAACCAAATGAAATGAGATTTTGAAGTCCAAGATCGTTATTATTCCTAATCATCAATATAATAATATGATCAATAATCTCAACTTTTTAAGTTTCCTGACTCAGCTAATAAGAGAAAATAGAGTTTCATGATGATCATAGAGGAAAGAAAGTTCAATTTCCCTCATGTAAGTCAGGTGGGAAGAGGCATCAAGGTAAATGTTTCAAAGGAACTAGAAGATGATTTGGGTGTGGGAAAGAAGGACACAAAGATGGTAATTGCAAAGGAAAAGGTTTAGTTCACACCATGGACAAGGATAATGGTATTTATAAGACATCAACAACGGTTAAATGTTTTAAATGTGGAATGTACGGGCATTATGCAAACCAATTCCCTAAGGTAAAGTCTCTTGGAAAGAATGATCATGGCCGTATGGGTAGTATTTATATTGATGATGATGAAGAGACTACAAATAATATGCGAGATAAAAGAATTGTTGAAGCTCGGTCAATGGTTTCAGAAGGTAGAGGAATGATTGTATGTTTATCAAGAGTTATGTTGTATAGTTAATGGTACTATGTAATAAAGAATCATCTAAGGATTGTTACACTATTGTTTTTCATAAATTATTTGAAAGTATATGGTACCGGTAACCATGAAAGGT
The DNA here is from genome assembly GCA_963277665.1 of Viscum album. Lineage (NCBI taxonomy): Eukaryota > Viridiplantae > Streptophyta > Magnoliopsida > Santalales > Viscaceae > Viscum > Viscum album. Next base: position 121,405,201 of record OY728161.1, on the reverse strand, counting down.
TATTTAGATATTTTTGGAAAGTAGATAATATGCGCATAATGAAGGGATAAGAAGATAATGAGATGTTTGATTGTATTCATTAGCTCATGACTGATATAAGGACTAAGTGATATTATGGTTTGATTATATAGATTTTTTTGGGATTTTGGTATGTGGAAAGAGTTACCTTTTGATAGTATTCATGTTTTCACTAAGTTTCTATGGTAATTTATGTATCAAGAGAATATATGATTAAGGTATTCACATGTTTGTAATTTAACCAACAAGATATATCTTATGATATATGGGGGATAAATGATGGGATTCACGTGATTGTTATGTGACATTTCAAGTAATCATTTTCTTTATACTATGATCTTGGACTGAAGTATTTTAGATAAGCCTAAAGATTGGAATGGATTATGTTGGACATAAGTTAGTATTTTTTAAGGATATAACTTTTTTTTGATATTATTGTTGAGATGTTATAGTACTGTAGTTTTAGAAAAAGGACAACCTGCAGGACAGGCGACAGCCCATCGCATCGGACAAGGCAGTGGGAATCAAACCCACAACCGAAGTGCGACTAGCCTTCATCGCCCACCAATGGCCTATAGAAGTCCCTGGTTAGAAGAAAATAGTTTTATTTTATTAAGCGGTATGATATATGGAGTATAAGTTAATTTTTTGAATCGTATTTGATTAACCACACCATAGATGGACATATGTATATTTGATTACTTTTTCCAACCTTTTGTTTGAAATAGATGGAATGACCCATCATTCTATCACATGATCTACTAACTCTTCACGAATAACAAATTCACCATCATTTCATTAAGATATGAAGTGGAAATTGTTCAAATCATGAACAACAGTGAGATTGTACCAAAATCAAGCAAGTACTTCTTCTAATTCAAAATTTTAAACTTTAGGGAAATGATATTGAAAAACAAAAATGTTGTCCTAGTGCTCTTATATCCGATGAATCAGATGGTACCTTAGATCATCACAAATTTATGGCTTGGTGATTGATGGATTTTTCATAGCCGTGTTCTCTACCACTCTCCATCGGAACATGATGGTTAGATTTCTCCTCCACATCCATATTTTTACCTATGTTCTCCTATGTGGAAACCCAGTGATGAGTTATTTGGGTATCCGTTATGTTTCTAACGTTCCTTTTTTAAATGAAGTTTTAGTATTCCTTTTTACGATGTGGGTCTCTATGAAAGAAACTCTCATGTAATAAACCATTTATAACCCCGACGAATTTCGAGGGCGAAATTCATTTTAAGTGGGGTAGAATGTAACACCCCGAGATTTTATGAAAAATATTATTTTTAATGTATTTTGTTGTACGCTAAACAAAAATTATCTTGTGATATACGCAACACCGTATTCTCTTGTAGTATACGCAACACTATTCTTGGCTTGCGTTGCAATCAATTTCATGTTTGTTTTGTAGAAACTATTCTATGCAACATTATGTATAGATTTTATTTAATGTATAAATAAAATAAGTTTTGATTATGTTATACACAACACCAAACAGATCTTTCACTACACGCAGCCCTGACATGGCTTGCATTACATGCAATAAATACCTTCCTCGATAGCGTGTGTAGTGCGCAATACAGAGTTTCACTAAAAGAGATATTATTATAATATTATTATGAACTAGCCATTATGAATAGTAATGCCCACTTTTTGATATTTTATAAATTTTATTATTCAAAATGGACTTCATTTTTGGATTCAGAATATCGAAATTATCTTAGGGTGAAATGTTTTTACATTTTGGATAACTTTCATATTCTGATGAATAGTGAAAATTACTAAATTTTAATTAAAACAACTTTTTTAATTGAAATAATTAATAGTGATAAATTATTAATTTGAGTGGTTTTAAAGTATATTTATAATATATTTTTACCATTTAATACAATTTTGGTCATTGGATGTAATTTCACAATTAAACCAGACATAAACAAGTGTCAATCTTTTGATGGTTATTATCTCTTAAAAACACGCTATTTGTTTTGATGACAAGAATTAATTTTTAAATTAATTAATGCAAATGATATGTTTTTAATTTGGTAAAATAGGAATCATTTTTGAATTCATAATATCAAATATATCTTAGGCCTAATTTTTGGTATTTTTCTGGAAACATTCATTTTTTTGATGAATAGTGAAACCACTAAGTGGTAGTTAAAAAACAGAATTTTTCATAAAACATAATTTTACCACTTCTGTGAGTGGAATTTTGAAAATACGAGAGAAACGGTTAATATCAAGGACTGAAATATGGTTCAATGAGATGAAAATAATTTTTGATGAATAGTAACCTTTTACTTTTTTTTACCACGGTTAAAAGTAAATAGGGTAATTAAGGGTAAAAATGAAATTATTATTACCCCAACAGATGTCCTAATTCTATTGGATAAGTGTAATTCGACCAAAAACAACATTAAGAATAAAATATGACCATTTAGGCCCACATGGATTAGATTAGGACATTTATTATTAATTTATTTAAAGAAGGGTTAAAATTGTTAAAATCAAAGTTTAATAAGTAAATCATTTTAAATATAGGGTTATACATAAGATAAATTAGAATATAAATATTCATTAGAAAGATAAGGATATTTCCAACATAATGGTATTTTATTTATAATTTTTATACATTAAATAATTTAATTTATTTATGACAAAAATGATGCAGTAATTATCTTATTAATGAAATATTGACATAATTGATGTTATAAATACACAAATAAATGTAATTTGAGACTTTTTATGCATTTCACTAATTTTATAGGTCAATAATACATGTTAGTATTTATTTAATTAAATTTTTTCTAACTAATAATTCTGTTATAATTTTCACAAAAAACCAATTACCAAATAGTGTAAAAATTGAAATAAAATAGTTTTTAAAACAAATATTATATTATTAATTCTTCTTTTTTTTCTAAAAATCTAAGGTTAGGCCCAATTACTTAGATAAGGTTATATATATTAATAATAAACAACTTGGGGTTCATTTGGCTTGTTATAGTAAGTTTATTAACCTTATAGTGTAATAAAACAAGAAGACACAGTAAAAGTAAAATTATTTAACTTAAGGTTAAATATAAATGATAAGGTTAAAATAGAAATCTAAACTTGTCTAAATTATATTGGATGAAAGGATTTCGTACCACCCCCACATTATCTTCTAAATAAAGCAATTTGGATCTATTAGAAACCGAATATGATTTCATAATAAAATAATATTTTTAGTTTTTCCAAAGGTGCCCCTCTCCTCCCTTATAAAAGGGAACCTCCTCCCTCTCTTCCTCACACCACTTTGAGCCTTAAATCTCGGCCAAAACATGCCAAATTCTCTTCTCTACTTCCATAGAAACATCCTAGAGGTTCTGGGCTTCTTCAAAGACCAATTTTAGTTCCCTACGAGGAGGTCTCAAAAAGGCGCTTCAAAGAAGAGGTAATGTCTGTTACCGATTATTTCAACTTTATTTCTTCTTCCACTTATTCTTATTTAGTTGTTTCATTGTGAAGTAATAACATCAGTATAAATCATATACTGATATGTTATTATAAGTATGAAACAACCCTATTTCACCATCTATCCATCCTATGGAAAATGAAATCACCACGTGTGCGTACGTACGGAATACCGTCTCCACACCGTGGTGAAATTTGTTTTTCCACAAACACCTTACATGGATGGGTATAATGGTGTAAAGAATAACTATATATGTTTATTATAACATCATAATTATTCTGATATATTATAACATCCACTCCAATTCTATTCAATAATATGGGAACAATATCATCGCTCGTGCGTACGTACGAACTACCATCTCCACGACGCGATGAGATTCATTCTCCATGTTAACCATACATGAATGATCATAAATTTTATATAATGAAAAATAAAAGTAATGCGATAGAATTTATGTATATATATATGTATGTCATCTATTTAGTTTCATTCAATTCAATAAGAAAACAAAAACAGTGTTCATGCGCATTTACGGCCTACCATCTCCATGAACGGTGTATTTCATTCCATTTAATTGATCTATCATATATATATGTATATAGTGAATATATATTATATATAAATCATTTTTTAGATTCTAGAATTAATTAAATCATGATATAATTAATAATATCAAGAACATCAAGTCCAAACATGTACGATAAATAAAATGATTTTACCCAAAACACTGCTTTTACATGGAATTTACAAAATAATGGGTAATATAATGTCATAAGTGAAACATATATGATATAATAACAATGAATATGATTATGTAATAAGTCAATGACATTATTTAAATCGTTACAAAGGAGGTTAGGATCCATACGAAGCATATCAGACCTAAGGTAACGGATAATTATTCCAATCTCATTCTTATCTGTGATTGTTTATTCGTAAGTATTTACTAGGGTTATATTTATCATCCATGTCCCTGACTTATAAGAATGGTTTCATGTATGTTTAAATTCCTTTTTACCCATTTTCACTTTTACTACATGGTATTTAAGGAATCTTTCTTTTGATTACGTTATGAGGTACTTTTTTGACTCTTCCGCCAAATGTATGAGAAGAATGTTTTTTTAACTTATACGGCATGAATGAATTTTTACGGTTTTATAAAGCGATTTTTTCATGATGATTCCTCCAAAATATTTCATGACTATTTTCAACAAAATCCATTTCTTTTAAAATTGCATGACATTTTGTGAAAAGAGAATGATTTTGAAGAAGAAAGGATATTTTCCTCAAGAATTAATTTCAAGTGTTTTATCAAAACAATTTTTCATCTTAGATGACATTATTTCATATGTGTATGTTTCAAATATCATGTCTCTATGATTTACATGGTTTCACTTTTCTTATTATGAAATGATATACATTTATTTTATATATATTATCTGATGATGGGATGACGTTTATGAAAGCCATTTTATTTATTGGGATATTATCAATGATGTATGTTTATTTTGTGGCACAAGTAAGAATGATTTCATTATGAGATGGGTGGGAACTATATCTCCCTCAAATGAATTGGGTAATGATTTATATCTCATGAGATATACATGGCTGGAACGGTAAGTTAATCTGATTCAGTGTTACAGGACTGAAACGAGGAGTGAACTTGATTAAGAAAGGGACTTTGTCCACTAAGATGGTCTTGGCAGAAATGCCTTGGCTACTATGGAAATCATAACATGTGCTGAATGGTTTCCACAATTACATGTTTTATTCCCATTATGATTTATCATGGTTTATTTTCCATTATGATATATTCCTTACATACTTCCACGATTTATGTCTTTGCTCAAGATTTTGATGTTTAAATTTCATGTTCATGTTTTTGCTTTCAAATGTTTATGGATTGTTTTATGTTCTCTATGTTTTCCCTTAATAATCATTTGAGCTCACCGTTTTTATGTTTTATTTTCCCCAGGAAATAAATAAAGGTTTTAGGTAAGGAAACAAAATGGGGAAGATCATTATGGGAGTTGTTGAAGATCTTTCAACATAATTAGAAGTTTATATTCCAAGTTTCCAAATACAATAAACTATTACGGTCCTTTAGTGTTGGTTCTTATTATGTATTAAGTATTCCTCAAAATTAATGTAATGTCCATGTACATCAATCTTTGGGTCACTACATTAATCATCAGTCCATAGAGGCTAAAATGATTGATTTATTAGTGACATTAATCTAATGAATTGAAATCTATTGGCTATAATATATTTTAGTATCTACTAATAATTAATTTTATATTACATAGAGATATAAATTAAAATTGGTGATTTTTACCATTCCCATTTTTTTGATAATAAAAAGAAGATTGAGTCTCATGAGAAATCGAATAAATCACATGGTAGTAAGAAATTTCATCCACATACTTGCCAGAAATGTTGGAAAATACACTAAAGAGAATTCCCAAACGCAACAAAAGGGTCTTACATGTGTGGTAAACCTATCCATTAAATAATATAATTTCGATGTTTGGTGAATAGATTAGTGAATTAAATGTACATAAGGAGAGGTAAATAGGATAAAAAACCCACACTCTATTGTTTCAAGTGAAAGGAATTCCAAAACTATTAGAATAAATTCCCAAACTGAATGGATATTGTATAAGTTAAGCCATAACAACCCATGATGAATTAGAAAAAAGTGATGATTATTCATTCACTGTTATAGCCCTTAACCCACTACCTTGTCCTAGTGCTATAAATAGAAACATTGCAATTACGGATTTTACTCTCATGATAGTGACCTGTTTTTCACTATCCAAATAAGAAAATTAAAAAGAAATATTGGATCACTTATATATCAACATTCCTTTGAGGTTTAATGATAGAGATAGTTAAGAAAACATTTATGTAAATAATACCCATGGAATATAGTGATTATTTTCCCCCTATACCCATATTTTCATATTCCACATTAATTATTCAACATATCCCATAAAATTCATCTCATTATAGTCTATTCTAGACATATATAATTTCATTTCATTTTTCTTGACATTGAAAAAATGAAACAAAAGAAGGGTGACATAAATTTCATAATAATGTTAAAAATATGCATTAATATTATAATTTTGTTAGTGAGTATAAAAATATTATATGTTTATGATTACATAATCAATTTCTATGAGAATAAAATAAGAATATTTATACCCATAAGTACCATCATCGTCAAACATGAAAACATCGAATAACTCTTTATCTAAGGAAAGAGTTTTTAGAATCATTAATAAAGATCCATACGATATTAATCTTGATAAAGGAATCATTAAAAACTCTAGAAAGCATAAATAAAATGTTTTGAAAAAAATGGGTGCATCCATTATACTATAATATCCATGAACGATAAATAATGTACATAGGGATTGTATTTTTTTGTAATTCTCATCAAAATCATTATTCCTTCTATATATTTATTGTCTAGTGGAAAAGAAATGTGTTCCATGAAAATTTACAAGAATCATGATTTACCCGTGGAAATGAAATGGGATCCATAACAATCCCTTAAAAAAATTATCAACCCCTAGAAAATAAATGGGTTCCATAAAAATATATTAGAAACAAGAATAATCAATCTAATAAATGAATAATTATGGCATCATTTCAAAATATCCAATAGAATCATGAATTACATCAAGGGTTTTTCATGTCAATGAATTAAAATACAATTAAAATATCATTTAAAAAATTCTATAGGAAAATATTCTATTTAATTCGAGTAACATTCCCATTGTTAGCCCAGTTAAATAATAACTTCAAATAAAATTATAGATATTATGTACATAAGTAGGTTCATGATTTAGAATATCATATTTGATGTAGATATACCTCATAAAATAATATCAATGAAATAAATAACTTATAATAGAAAGAATACAATTTAAGAGGATTAGTACCTAAGGTGATCATAATGTTGAAGTGATAATTAATTGATTAACCAATTATTAGTATCAAATTTAAATCCACATAATATCACTATAAATAAAAAATAAGATAATAAAAAAAATTACACACATAATCATAAAATATCTAGTACAATAACGAAGTTATATATCCTAATAAAAAAGAGTTATAAAATTATGTACCACTAGGTAAATTTCATGTAAAATCCCATTTGATGAAAAAAATTCAAATTAAAACATAAAATAACAGGATTTATAATGAATTAATAAAATTATTCATTACTCCTTCCAACCAAATAGTACCCATTATGAGGAATCAAAGAGATATGTATGATAGTAACTGCCTGACTCCCACCTCAAGTAGGACCCATGTTGTAGACTAGCCCCAACTGTATAATAATCATACAATGAGAGGAAATACCCTATAAAATAAACATGTGTAGGTGAGATATAAAAATCCATCCTAAAACATATGAAAAATATATCCCATGTGTATAAATGGAATTTCATACAATTCTGAATCAACTAGAATTAAAACAATAACTACAAAAAAAAAGTTAAAACTAGAAAGGACCACAAAGCCTAAACAACTCCTAAAACCCCGGAAACATGTATTAAGAAAGATTATCTAAAACACTCTCCAACTGACCTAAATGAACCTTTTTATTGATCGTATGGTGAGTGTAAGAGCATATGAAGATGAAATCTCCCTGAATCCTATCATGAAACAAATAAAAAATCCTGATAAAGAATAATGACCAAAACGTGAAACTAAACTCTTCAAATAAATAGGTATAACACATTCTCGTCCTCACCATGGATAAATATAATCAAGTATCATATAAAATAGAGCATAAATATTATAATGAACATCAAGGGTTCCCCACTTCTACTTATCCACCAATTTTCCACTCTACCCAAGTGTTGTATATCCTAGGAATATATCTCCAAAAAAGGTTATCCCCATGTCACCTAATGGATTCATCACAACTTGTAGCACGTTCATCACATCACCACATCCACATAACCTCATTGTAACTAGGTAGTTTCCAAAATCCACCACTACCCCCATAACATGTATCATACAACACATTGTATACCTCAATCCATTATTTCCAATAATCTAATTAAGGATCCTCAAGACATCACATCCTATATATGTCATTCATAGAGTAGTCATTATGATACTATATCTAGAAATACATGTGTTCCAAATAACCATAATCCATTACAAGCCTCTACACACATATATAGGGATACTAACAACTGTTCATACCACCATATTTAACTACCAATAGAAGAGTGTGGGGATATAATGGCTAGGAATTCATCCATTCTCCAACCAAAATTTTTGGGAATGTAGTTAATTAACCATTTGAAGCATTCAAAATTATATTACATCTATTGAATATTAACATCATTGCCATCTAAAAATAAATGAACCGAGCCCAAATTTTCTCATGAATAAGATCTTTTCAATATTGTATCCCAATAAGTACTAAACCCATGGGTTATGAATTATTTACTATTTATTAGCATCATCATGTTCTATATCCAGGAACTCTAGAAAAACATTACTAAGCCAACAGAAAAGCTATGAAACTAAGGACATCTAACTGCCTCAAGTAGTGTATAAAATAATTCTAATAAATATGATATAGATCCATCAACCATTTCCATATATTCATTCACATAAGAATACAACTTTCACATTAATGGGAAAGAGTAGATTTAAACCATTTTATCATTCATGGTTCCATCCTTGAAACCCACAAGCATATCCCAATTCATCTCACAATAACTTGCTTCAACACATAACACATCATCCATGCCTCTCTACGCCATATTACATCATTCCTCTAGGCTCATTAATCCCCATATTCTAGAAAAAAAGTAGGATACAAGAAATTATATTTAATTGGAAACAAAGTCCTAAAGGAAACCATCCTTCATATAAAAATGATATCTCATGAATCCAAACATAATGAATTCATCAATTAAAATTATGTTGGAAACTCATGAGCTAACACAATTTATACAATATTTATATGAAATGGGAAACTCATAGCACTAAGCTATTTATAAATATTAAAAAACCAATTCTTATTCTATATATAAATAACTAGTAAATTATTCACAAGATCTAACTATGGGAAACCCCGTGAATCAAGCTATAACAATCCATCAGTAATCAATTAAATAATTAATTTTAACATTCTTTTATGTAATTATTCCACTTTCAATAATCATTTATAATTAAAATTTATTATCATTACATTATTTATTTATTTTTCAACGTCATCAATATCCAATGTTTTTATTAATTCAATTAATAAAATGTAAGATCATTTCAATTAAACATTTTTATAGAATCTATTTTATTAAATAAAATTAAAATAAACACTAAAATAGAATAGGACTGTTCAATTTTCCATAATCAAATTAATTACCAGTTAATTAAGTCTTTTCATTTTTTTACCAATTTTCATCAAGAAAAACATGTTATACCTTAGAATAGAAAAACATACGTAGAAGAAATATATATATGGAACAGTATCTACAAAAAGCCAAGTAAACAATTTTCATGGTATAAAAAAATGACATCCCCATGTGATCACAATTATATTCCATTAATCTGATAAAATAAATATATAGTTAATTGAAGTACCACTAAAAGGGATAACACATGATCTATTTATAATTTCACATAAATAAATTATTATTGATGGATCCAATACCTCAATGGAATCAATATTCATCACATAAGAACATAACCACATTGTAACTCTCGATTACCATTCCTCCAAGAACTATATCCCTCTAAGGATGTTTTTCCACAACCTCACCTACAAAAAACTAACAATACTCTATTATAAAAATAAATATGGTCCTCCATCACTTGTAAAAGTAGAACTAAAGGGTCTAGATCGATCAACCACAATGGAGAGGGTGGGAAATTCCTTGGATCTACCAAGATCGAAGCCAAAATACCAATTATTTAAGAACATTGAAAGGATTCTAAAAAAACTAAGGGGATGTTGTAGATCACATAAAATGTGAGATGGAGAGCACAATGTTTCATAGGGTTTTTGAAACCTGTGTTGATGCATCTTTTTTTATAAGGGTCCACATAGTGGATTTACCTTGTGTGTAAACCTTACATGACATGTAATAACTATTATTTATGTTTTATTGAAAAATTTTCCACCTCGAAGGAATTCAACCCTAATTTATTACACATAATGAATCATCCCTTCATTAGGTGTGAACCACCATTTAAAATAGATTCAACTTATATGGAATGAATTATTTTTACTTCCATTGTTTAATAGATGAACCCCTATAAAAATACCCCAAGACACCTCCAAGAACCGTAGTTTTTAGAAACACAAAAAAGGGATGGACAAAGAGGACCAGATCCCATACATTTGATTAATTTCAATCGATTATAATCCTTGAGAATCAAAAATCATAACCAATGATAAAATGAATGAAGGTCGTCTAAATTGACACCACATGAGAGAGAACTCAAATATCTATCCCCGAGATGAGGTCAACCACCATACTCATTGGAAAAAAATTGAATATCCATAAACATATATCTCCTAAACTCTCCCCATATGGAGATATCTCTTCACGAGATTAAATCCATAGTTATCAAAATGAAAACTCATTTCATAAATGAAGAACTTAAAATACACAAATGAAATATGACAAAAAATAGAATATCTAAAAAATATCATGGGGTACTGAGTGAATATATTTGAATAATGTTCTTAGGTACTCTTATCAACACCATAGTGTCACCACAATACATCAACCATAAGAATAGAATTCCCATACAACACCTTCTCCTGGTGGTCTAGGATCGTCATAGGTCACTCCTCAAACATGACGTCATTATCTAAATTGATCTCACCTTAATAAATGACATGAGATTCATCATGATTTTAACAATGGACCATTGACCTTGTAGAAACATCATGTAAAAATCTCATCTATAAGGTAATTTCTATCTGATATGCCGAAACTAAAACATGAGACAACACCTTGAAAGGTATAAAAACCCGAGGAGAAAGAATAATCTAATAAATAAACATTCACTACCCCTAAGGGGGATTATCCATCCATGACACGTGATATCCAATGTAAAAAACTATGTCAATCATCCTATAATCATAATTGTAGTTATGATGATCCTACACTACTTTTTTCATTTCATGAGTCACGTAAACCATATATGTTGTCTTTTACACAAGTTTCTACCATAGTTTTACTAACTCTACGAATCCAATCCAGCACAATGGAGAATGGATATGTTTTCCATAAATGTCTTCAAATGGTCATATACCAATGGTAGAGTAGAAACTATTATGGTTTGAAAACTCTACAAAGAATAGGTACCACATCCACAAACCTCCAAAATCTAGGATACAGGATCACAAAAAGCCGTTAAGATTTTGGATGGTCTTCCCTTTATAACCAGATATATTCCAATATAAATTAGTGATAAGACATAACTAATAACCAAAATAATTTTGGAGACCTCTCCACACCTTGGATGTTAATTGAGAATCTCGATTAGAGATGATCAAACTCGTGACTCTATAGAGTCACTCCACCACCTCTAGATATTGCCTCCACCAGACATCCACTAAGATTGACTAAATGGTCACTATAATATAGGATGATTTCTAAAAATTATCCAATATCACTGATACAACATCATATCCTCCATAAGATCAAGGTAAATTGGTAAATAATTCAATCGTGTTGTCCATAGAATTCAACTGGGGAACTTCTAATGGTATGACAACCCACTGGGAACACGACATTTGGAATTCAACTTCTGGAAGAACATTCATCGATATATGAACTCATTGATTGCATGATTCAACTTGTTCCACCAAAACTAGCCCCTAAAATATAGAAAAATCTTTTTATTGCTGATATGTACATCAAAAGGTGAAATATTTATCTTCTAGAGAACCATCTCATGCGTCATCGAAGGAATGAATATTCTTCCCAAAAATAACACCTGGTGTTATTTATCATCAGGCCCACTATCAATGAAATTTCAATAAACAGCTCAATCTCTAATAACCTCCACATCATAATTCACCCCCAAAGACTCATCCCTATGTTCCACCAATGAAAACTACACCATCATCATGAAAAGAAATCATTTATCTCCAACCTCTCCCATATCCAGATACATCATTGAAATTTCTTCCATCACTCTCCATTAGTCACAAAATTCATGCACAACATAAATTAAAGAATTTTTTCTCAACACATCAGGTATAATATTTCCCTTTGATGGTGTATATGAAATTTAAAATTTATAATCCTATAATAATTCAAGAAACTAGTTCTACCAAAAGTTCATGTCACTCTAGGATAATTCATTCCTCAAGCTCTTATGATCGATGAAACCAAAAAATGGTCAATTATAAGGTTATATCACCAAAATTTCAAGGTAAACACAATTACCTCTAACTCAATGTCATGGGTCGAATAAAAATTATCATCGGTGAATAATTTTTGAGAACTATTAAAAAAATAAATCTATTTTAATTCAAAACACAACTCATGTTAAGACATGATTCACCATATAAAATCATGAATTGAAACCCCGTTAAATGAAATCAATGGAATGAGGAATTGACCAAATTTTCGTTGATATAATGAAAAGATGCTTAATGTTGGTTAGTCCATAAGAACATCTAATACTTTGTGGTTAAAGCTATCATTGTAGTCACAAAATTATAAAAACATTTGTTGAACCTTCAATAATATCATACATGACCAAAGAAACTTCACACCTATGCCACAATATTGGGGGATTTCGAAGACACAAATGCCTCTACCATGGAAGGATCCACTGATCCTACCTACATTGACATGACATACCCCCTGAAGTAGATATCAAAATCCTGAAGTCATTCTTTTCCAACTTCATGAATAGATGAATAGGGAGAGTAACTCCCCAAATATCACACATATGATATATATTATCCTCCTTTGACACAAAGAGAAAAAGGATGTTATCGATGAAAACAACAATTAAATTATGGAAGAGCACTATGAATACTATGTTTATCAATCACATGAACATATATGAAACAATAATCACAAAGAAAAATAAAACAATGAACTCGTAATAATGATGATGATAATTGAAAGTAGTCTTTGAGGTATCCTCATCCTTCAAACGTATCTAATTATAAACATAATAAAACCCAATACTCAGAAACCCTGTTCCTCCATTAAATTGAGTGAATAAGTCATCAATATACAGTAATGGATATCAATTCTTCACTATGGTTTATTTTGAGTGATGATAATCACTAGAAAACTGAAAACATCCATCATCCATCTTCATGAAAAAAACTAGCACTCCCAACAGTGACACACTCGCTGAAGAAAATCTCACTATAATAGATCATTGAGGTGTACCCTCAATAGTCACAACATATAAGGTTTCATATTATACTAATACATAGTGATATTAGACACACCTAGTTATAAATAAATCCCAAACATTATCTCCCATCAAGGGGTTATTGCTATAACATACTCTAAAAATAGATCCTAACAGTCTTCTAAAACCCTTGTAAACAAAACTGTTCAACCTCCAATGAACTCATCACCAATGTAGACATCAAAAATGACTAGAAAGAAACATTCATCTGACACATTCATGTTTCTTTCTTACCCTAAAAAACATTCTTAACTCTCTATCAACAACATAGATCACAAAATTCCTACTTAATAAATATATGATAGCCGACACTGAATACAATCAATCTATTCTGATGATAAAAGAATATGGTAGTATCCATTAACCTATGAAACCACCACAAGAGTGATGATTCCATTGAAATATCTCATAGTCTCTACATACTTCTTACAAGTCTTCTCAAAATCCAAATTGCATTGTCAATACCAAGGGAACCAGAATCCTCTCTGACCCAAGTCAAAATGAAAGGAAAATTGAATGTAATATAAAGTAGGGCGTCACTCCAAATTAAACAAATCATGCACCAATGTTAGAAAAAAAGGGTACCCTAAACAATGTCTGGCTCACCTAATGCTAGAAATGATAAAACATGAAGCTGGCAACAATCCACTCCATATCCTTTCAGACCCTTCTAAAAACTCCCTACATAGTCATGATAAACTCTCTATGGAAATGAAGCATCCTGAGGATATACAATTTCTACCCCATATTCTCTCTACTGATCCAATACCGGAAAACCCTATAACTACTACTACCATGGAGAAAACTTATGCTTAGGAAGAATATGATGTGAAACACCAAGAACAAACTGAATACCAAGAAAGGTAAATAACACTAACCACTGATGACCTCATACTCTACAATAAAAAAATTTGTCTCATCCTTTAATAAAGGTCTCACATACACCACCCCATGTGAAATGAGTTATTAATGGCTATGAAAAACCCCCTGCTAAAGAAAACCCCCTCTATATCGAAAAATAGGAAACCGGAACCACATATCTACTTCATGAGGAATTAGGATGACTCGTATCTAATAATGACTATGTTTTTTATATCTTCTAATCGATGAACTCTTCTCTTAATATCTCAATGAGATATATATTCATCCTAAACATGATTACATAGTCCTGGATATATTGATGAAAAGACTCCATGAAATGTGTTTCCTTGGACTTTACATCTTGTTATAGGTCTAAAGCATATCCCAGAGGGATCCTAAAACTGATCGCAAACTATCACGCACAAGATCTCTACTGTTGAATTGTAAGTGGCTCTTGGTTACTATCTTTCTTCATGATATAAAAATAAAACATTTTTGAAACTAGTCTTAGAACTGCTCCATGAGACTTATGACTCTTCATAATCCATGAAGTAAAATAACTATACTTCCACATGGCCTTATATAACACTCTCAAAGACAACGATACTCAGTGCTACTTCCGAACATAGAATGAATTGAACTCAATCTCGATGTCCTCAAACCAGTCTTCTGTAACTGTATCTGAAACAGATCCTTCATACTTCTGTGGACTCTATAAATAAAATTCTCATAGTTTCCTTATCTACATGTCATCGTTATTGACCTCTACTCTTTGAATATATGATTGCACATCTTCTTGAACATATTCAGTGTTAAGATGATAATAATGTTGAATTGGAGCCATGCCTACAAAATAAAGAACTATATGATCAATTAAAACTAGAATACGGAATACTTAACATTAATTAACTATTTAATATTTTAATTGTTTTAGGATTACCTATACCATGGTCTACCCATTCAAACATATACATAAATAATAATAAAACCTAATCTTCTCCTTGATATCTTCCCATAAAATAGAATCACCTCATTTAGTAGCCTTAGTAAACATAATGTTCCATGGATCAGATCATAGAGGGCCCAAATACTAGTGTCTTAGGTAGTCTCTCATATTTATATCACTCTATAAACATAGATGATACCATTTCCCTACCAACGCAATGCAACCTCACATATTCCTAACACTAAACTCCATACCATTCCTCAACCAAAGCCTCTAATACCACTCTATCATGACCCAATTACCTTATAATGTATCACTCATATGCCAGTTATGAGAGAATGATGATAGAAACTACCTGAGTCCCACCTCCAGTTGTCCCTAGGTTGTCGACTATCATAAACATTATAATAATCATACAATGGGAGGCATTACTCCCTATGAAAAACAGGTGGAAGACAGGTATAAGAAATATAACACAATAAATTCCTCCAAATACACATATTTAAAAGAAATATCATTTTCAAAATGGAATCTCCTTCAATTCTAAAAAACCAGAACGAAAAAAACAATTACAAAAAATGTAACTCTATAGCGACAATAGAGCCAAAAAATCCTGAAAACCACAAGCTAATATTATGCATCCTAAACACCAACCTTCTCTTACAGACCTAAATTAAAAGGAATAAAAATATTTCAGGCGATTATAATAGTATAATCAAAAGGATACTCCCCAAAAACTCTCTAGAAATAGATAATGAAATCCTGCAAAAGCATAGTGAACCAAAAGTTAAACTAACATCTCACCTAAATAGAAATATTATGTTCCTAGCCTAACCATGGATAAATCTCACAAAGTATCACAAAAAAATACAAAAAATATAATAATTAACATCAGGGGTACCCTACTACCACTTCCCCACTGGTTTGTTGCTCTGATCCAATGTTTTACATTCTGAGCATCTATCTCTAATACAAGCCAGCCCGTAAACACCTAGTTGAAGCATTAGAACCTGAACAATGTGCATAACATCACCACATAAACTTAACCAATTATTAACCAAGTAGTTTTAAGGATACATTATATCCCTTAAAATATGTATCATACGTCATGTATTATACATCAAGTCATTACATCCCAAACAATATGTAAGGACCATTATGTCATTAGAGGTTATATAAATCATACCTATAATGGTCCTTAGGATACCAAATCCAAAATAAACATTTGTTAAAAAATCACAAGACATAAATTACCTACAACACATATATGGGAAAACTAATCAACATGCATACCAGAATAATTAAATTCTAAAAGTAGATATTTGGGCTATTGGGGGTAGTCGACCATCCATCCACTCGTCAAGATATTGGGGAAAACACCCTCCCCGCATGGATCATTTTCCCTGGGGTGTTAGTCACCATAACTGACATGGGTGGTGCATTGTATAAAATAACATAATATATAATATATAATATAAATCAAAAACACAATATGGGCATAACCTATTCAAAGACCCAATTGTATCTAATGTCACGCAGACTCCGATATAGCACTACTAGGACATGATATCCTATAAGCCCAGAAGCTTATAAAAGAGATAATTTAATTTTATTATTCCCTATGTATAAATTCCAATTTATGTTAATTAATTGATTAGTATTTAAAAAAAATTACAATATTATGGATTACATGACATCAACAGAAGATCAACCAAAATTTCCTCCAGGTAGAAACAAACCGAGTCCACAGTATCACAAGAATACCATGTTTTCACAATTTCATTCTGACATGTTCCAACCCCATGGGTTGATAATTATTTATTCCTTTTTATAATCATTAATTTCAATATAAATATACTCTAGGGAGACTTCTTATTTTAACAAACAATATAAAAAACCAATTAGACTAAAATACCTCAAATGAAAGTGATGAGAAATCTAATAAACAAACATCAAGGATTTTTTCCATTTCAGAATTCTCATTCAATCAAGCATCTATATATCACTTCAATATGTAATCCCAGGTTCAAAGAATTCTTTCATCTCTAGTTACGTCACCAGTTCCAACAATCATATCCTGATTCATATCTTCATCATAGTTGTTAACTAACACCAGATCATCCAGGCTTCCCCTCCCCAAATAACATCATACTTCTAGGCTCAGCCATCCTAGGATCCTATCATAGAAGCAGTAAGAAACAAGAAAACATAGTCAATGGGTAATTTAATACTAAATTAAGGAATCTAAGCATCAAAATAAACAATCTATAATTTCATCAAACAAAGGGAATATGGCCTTTATAAGATTACGGGAAACCATGATTCTAGAAAAAGGCATGCAACCATTAAAATAAATCAAAAAATCATGGGCATAAGGCATTTATATTTTCCAAAAAAACCAGTTTTGAATAAATATTGAATTAATATATTATTTATTCAGAGCTTCCAACTGTGGGAGACCTATGGAATCAATTATTGACCATCTATCAAAAAATTAATTAAACAATTAATTAGAACATTCTTTGAATAATTAATTCCAGTTTTAAAATACATGGTAGATAACATTTTATTAGCATGACGTTAATTATTTTTATTCAACATAATAAATCTCAAAATTTTATTCAATTACTTTAATCACGTGGAATATCATTTCAATTTTTAATTCTCATTTAATCAATATGGATAAATCACATTACAATAAACACTGGATTATAACATGCTTCTCCAATTATTCTAAAGACAATTAATTAGCACTTTTTTCTTTATGTTCATTCGAAATTTCCATCTATAGAAACATGATAATAAATATAATAAAAAAATTATAATAATAAATACAAAGATAACACACTATCAATTAAAACACGTTGAAAACTATTATCATAACATAAATAAATGACATCACCATGCGATCGAAATTAAAATTATTTAATATGGTTCAATAATTACTAGGGTAATTGTACTTCCCTTCATATAGAAAAGGCATGAACAATTTACATTTCCATTTAAATAATGTATAGATACAGAATATCCAACTTTAAAGGCAACAACATTCTTTTTACAAGAATGGACCACTATTTTATATCTCAATTACCCTTCTCGCAATAACAGAATCCCTCCAAGGACACCATGTTATAAAAATGAAAAACGAAAACCAACAAAACACCATTAGAAACATTGATATGATCCACTATCAAATGTAAATTAGGAAGAAAATGGTTTGTATTTAATTACCATAACAATGGAGGTAGAACACATGTTGGGTCCCTATAGATTGAAGATTGGTGGACATAGATAGATCCATATCTATTAGATTCCATATTTCCAGAAGGGGGTGTTTCATATCCCCCGGAATGAGCGATTGAGGTCCCTATAGGTATTAGGGTATTTTAAACCCATGGTGATATAAATTATTTTATAGATGTTTCACTTAATGGTTATACACAGTTTGTAATCAATATATGTAATTTAATAAAAAAATTATCTTCCACTAAAAACACAAAACCTCATGGATTTTAACTATTATTTATTTAAAATTATGATCTATCACTACATAATCCATGAACCACCCTTTCAATTCATGTAATATTACATGGAATGATTTCTTCCTACTTCCAGCATAAAACAGTTAAACCCCTCCCAACATACCCGAGGCCTCCTCCATGAACCTCAGTCCTCAAAAACATGTAATGGCTTGGACTAGGTGAATCCATATCCATATAATATTACATGTTAATGGTTGAATTACATGAAACATATAAAATAAGTTGGGTTCATAACATTAAAATATTCCTCAATGAAGGAAAATGAGATAAAATCCCTTATTGAGATCATATCATTGGAGTTAGCGTCAATCAATGACATAATTGTGTTTGAGAAATTTAAATCCACACAATATAGATGGAAATATAACATAATAAAATAATATTTCCTTTCACAATTATTATTTCCATAACATGAAAAGTTATGTGTAGGTTGAACTTTAATATTGTTAATTGAATAAAGAAATTTCTTACTTCAAGTCTAGAATTTCAATGTAAGCGCTTTAGCTCCGGTATATTAAACATATATCAATAATTTCAATTTTTAAGAAAATTTACCTTTTTAAATAACTTATGATTATTACATTTATTTTACCAATTTTGAATTTAATATTTAAATAATTAATCAATTATGTCCACATCGGGTGTTTTGAGGATGTTTCGTTCATTGTTTCAAAACGACTATGATTTTTTGATCATGGAAAAATTGATTACTATTTAAACATCTAAAGAATAATAATATTTCTATATTTATAATATTTATTCATAAATTTTACTTTTCAAACCAATAATCGAATATAGTTATGAAAAATTAATTGTGTTAAAATCATGGAAATGGTAGGTTGTACATACACATAAGCAACGTTTCACTATTCAATGTTCATTAAGGAAATAATTTATATATTTTATTATCATTAAAAAATAATCATAATATCATAAAAACCATATTATTTCATTAAATGTACTTATATATATCATCCATGTGATTTTTTTTGGTAAAATAAGAATCACATCACTTCATGAAAGGCGAGATTCCATAAGTAGCACGGACGACGATATCTTTTTTCAGTGTAAAAATTAAATGATATATTATCTTTTTAGAATGTTAAATATTCCAAAAATATCATTTATATCATATATATTCATTAACTCTATTTTTATTACCTTCCATGTATATCATTGAAGAATAATGAATCACATCACATCTTGAGGCGGTAATTTGCCGTACATACGAGCAATGCTATCATATGGCCCATGAAATGGAATGTAAAAAAGGTATATGTGATATAATATTTACAGATGTATAGATATTTTTATAATATAATATATATACATTAAATCTATCATTTTAACAGGCCATTATAGGTGATGATTGAAAATGAATTACATTAGTTCACAAGACAGTAGTCTGCGATAAACAAGAATGTTAATTTTGTTTCCCATTTGATGAAAGATAAGATTAAATTTGGTTAATAAATTAACATAATAACATCTCAGTTTTTGTGGGATATTTTTTTAATTATAAAATAATAATTAAATAACATTTTATGTATGTGGATGATGAAATAAAATAAAAACTATATGTTAAACATGATACCTTTTTTTCAAACAACCACCTTAGGTAAAAACCCAAAAGCATTATTATTATCGATTTAAGATAAAAAAGTTCTCTAGATCATGGGGAGATTTGATATTATGTCACTGGGTAATTTATTTTCTATTCAAAATGGATTTTATGATGTGAAAAAATAGAGAGGATATGTGGTGTCCTTTTATAGGTGAGGTGAATGGAACACTTATAAATTTCAAAAAGTAAATTGTTTGCCAATATTTTTCACGTGAAAAATTGTCAAAAGTTGAAAATCTGAGAGACATAGTCATTAAAAGGAATATTTATTTTGAAAAAATAGCTTTTTTGAAAAAAAAATGTTTATTTTTTACCCTCATCTTTTTAGTTTAACCCCTCAGTAAACCCATTTTAACCTTAACCAAAGTAACTAATTTTTACTAATTCTACTATTCATAATGGAAAAAAATTATCTTTACATTGTTAGATAATATAAATTATGATGATTAACAATTTTGAATAAATTTTCACACATTAAAATAAAAATTTAGAAAATATAATTTAAAATAAAACCCATAGATGCAATGAAAAATATAGATTTCAAGAATTGTATTTTTAAAGAAATATATTTTAATATATTAACACTATAACTAATAATAATCATTGAATGAAAATAAATTAATGTTTATTGATATTATATATATATATATATATATTAAATTTAAATCATTCTTTATTAGGTATTATTTTAAATAACTAAAATGTTGAAACATTATGCACTTAATTTTTTTAGAAAAATATGTGTTTAGAGAAACAAACATATAAGAAAATAAAATATAAATTTAACTAAAAAGAATTAAATTCTCATATTATAAATTAAGGAAACTTATTTTAATTTTTATCATATGAAAAACATAATTCAAAATCCATATTACTAATTTTTATAAAATGAAATGGCACTTTAACTAATATTGTTATTCTCATTATTCAATAAAAAATAAATAATTTCCAAAAAATCCAAAAATTTCTTAATAAATTTATATGAATATGATAATTATAAATATTATGTTCTATTTTAATATATATTTTTTAAAATATATATCAATTAATTATCATATTTTCTCAAAAAAATAAGTAGAATTAATTTTGGATGTAAACATATTTTTGAAAAATAAAATGACTTTAGTAAACATTGGTTTATTATTTAAAAAGAATTTATAAAAAAATAAAATATTACATAATCAATATTTTTTTTAGAAATTACCTAATAATACTAATTTCCACTAATTTAATGTCTTGGTTATAATGGTCAAATATTTTTCTTGTTATTTAAGCTCGATGATGCGTGTCAAATACACTACCAAACAAAGTTTTATTTTATAAAATCTTAGGTTGTTACATTCTCCTCACTTTTAGTAAAAGTAATCCATTTATTTGAGGCCTTATCATAGAATTCATATGGTTTAAGTCTATATATATAATTTATTTAAACCCACATCGTAAAAATTGTTAATAACACAATATCTTATAAAGATGGAATTTAATGTATGAAAGTCACCACAATAACTAGGTTTTCACATTAGAGAAAATTATTGGATGGTAAATATATTGACTTTCAAGAAATCATAAATATTTATTGAGGGTGAGAGAGATCACGGATCCCTGATTTTAATGATCACTATAAGCTAAACAACTATAAAAACATAAATCAATGAGGTATGAAAATTATATTTAATGTCATCAATAATGATGGAAATTGGAATTTTCTTTTTCAAGATCCTTTCCTGTAGTTGAGGAATTCCATTATGATATAGACTAAGATTATAAAGAAATATAATTTCTTTATGATTATAACTTCATTTTTTAATCAATTTCCCCTACCATCTTAGATTTTTATCCAAATAATGAGTATTAAAGATTAATCATGGCATTCCTAATGTAGTAAAAAATATTTTCAATGACTTAATAATCCCAAAAATCAAAAAAAGACATTCCTCTTATATTTATATATTAACCAAAATCAAAATGGTTAGAAAAGTTTAAGATAATTCGTAAAAATAGAAAACCATTATACAATAATCTCCAAATTTGAACAACAATACCCAATTATCAAACAAAATAATTCTAGAATATACTATCCATAAAATTAATCATGATTTTCTTAACTATGTTCAAAACCCAGTTATTGGAAGTATTTTTTTCAAATATTCTTCCAGTATAAATAGACCATTATTCCATAAATAATATCCTATAGTACACTATATACACTAACTCTATAATATTCCCAAAATAGTGAAATTCCATTGAAATAAAATTCTTATTATAATTACCAAATAAATTTTTTATCCCATCAATTTCTAAATTCAACATAAAATCTTCAAGTTAAAATTTCATACTAAATCAGAAATCAAATAGTCTAGTGGTAAGATCTTAACCCTTGTCTCCCTTCATTTGTGTGTTCAGGCACCGCAGACTTACAGGATGTGACGGGTTGTCACCTAGGCATCAGATAGTCCTTTTTTCCATTAACCATGGGGAAAATAATCCCTTATTTATTAAAAATTTATGTTTAACTTGGGTGATACATATATCAAAACCAAATTAATCATTTCCCAAAATTTCCATAATCACCTGAAAATTGTATTACGTAAAACCTCAAAATGGGTTTCTAGGAGGTTCAGTTTATTATAAACCTTAATATTATTGACCAATGAAAATATTCATAATAATTAAAATTGCATACACAAAAAAACATTGTAATCTTTAAATTTATATAAACCCTACTCTGGTATCAATTGTAGCATCTTTGAACATGCATTCCCAGATCTAGTGCTATAAATATAATCATTTCTTGTCATAAATTAATACAGATGAAGTTGATGGAAATTTTATCATTCAAAACAATAACTATCAAAAGTAAATATTGGATCACTTACATACCAATAGACCATTTAGGGTTAGAGTTTTAGAGAATTGTGACCAGGTCTAATAGAAACAATATGCATGAATTCAATGGAGTTTTCCCCATTACACAAAACATTTCATATTCTCAATTAATAATTAAACAGGTCCAAAAAATATCATCATATGAGGGAACATTATTGAATAAAATTATTTAAAAAAATTCTCTATAACCCAGGGAAAAGGTAACATAACAATGGTGAGATCATATGTATATGATCATGGACATTGTAGAGGTATTTCCTTGTATAAATTTTGGGTTCAATCTCTTATTTTGTGTTATTGTTATTCTTCATAGCTGTATGAAGGACTTTAGAGGTGTTATAGGGGTTTGGATCATAAATGAAAATAAAATAGGACCAAAATGTGAAAGGCTCCACTGGTTGAAAAATACCCTATAACAATGGTTTGAAACCGTTGGTATAGGCCTCCAAACCGTTGGTATATCCGGTCACGACCCGCCCTCGGGGTCCGTGCCGTGACTACCCCAAACCCACCTTCCATAGGCCAGGGGATGGCGACTAGCACCAAGTCGAAATCCCGGTAAAAAAAGGGAAGGCATTGCCTTTTGTAAAGTAAACAAACACCACAGATTAAGCAAGCGGAAAGTAAACACTAAGCAAAAGCAGAGTACAACTGAAAGTGCGGAAAAGTAAATGGGCCAGTAAACAAACCCAAACTGAAATTAAAGTATAACTCGAAAGGGAAAAACAGCAACTGTAAGTAAAAGCCGCTACACCGAGCTGTCCACTGGAGATCCCACCTGAAGGGTGGGTACAGATAGCTCCACTGCTCCTCGGGTCCCGTCGTCCACTCTGAACACGTCCCGCCTAGTGGTCCACCTCCAGGTACCGTCCTGCTCTGGAAGCCTCAGCCAAGATCAACGATGTCCGTCGTCTGCAACCAACACAACGTAGTGCAGGCAAAGCCCGTGTAGGGGTGAGTATAAGCTACTCAGTAGGGACCCCGAGACCCCTGAAGGTCTCTCAAAATCCACAAAGGATAAACCACAAAGAAAGGTACAATCACGAAGTAACAATCGACACTACTTAGGTATATGACCATACATATACCTAAGTCATCAATTTCAAATACGCTCCAACCTCCGAGCCCAAGTACAACTCAGTCCACACTGGAAAGTTAACGTATTCCACACAGAAAAGCAAAACGTAATCCACACAGGATAGCACAACACATTCCACATAGGAAAGCAACAGGATTCAGCTCACACAGGTATACTTCTTCAAAGGACGATAAAGATGATCTATGATCCATCTAAGTCGTCGGACCCACGAAGGATCGATAGGTAACTAACCCCCGCAATGACTCACACAGGATCGGGCCCACACAGGACCTGTAGGCGCTGGTTCACACAGGACCGCTGAGCGCAATGACTCACACAGGATCGGACCCACACAAGATCGGGCCCACACAGGACCTGTAGCCCTGATCCACGTAGGATCACTGAGTGTTGTAGTCGTCGTCGAATCCACCAAGGATCTCTGTACTGTCGTCGTCGCAGTCACAGAAGTAGTAGCAGTAGCAGTCACAGTCACAGCCAGCACTAGGGTTCCCGCACACAACAAGCTCGTTCAAGAGGGTCCGCTCCACGAGCCGAGAGGCTAATACATCAACTATCACATAGCCCAGGGTTGATGTATCCAAGAGTTCCGTATCGTCAACAGGAACTCAACGCAACAGATGGCGCGTCGATCAGACGCCCGGTCTGAGAGTTATTGGCTTTTTCGTTCCAGGGGCCCAGTTGGTTTTTAAGGAAAAACCAACCCGACCGTACTCCAATTGAGTCCAAACCTCAGGAGGAGTATTCCAAAAGATCCGTCTCAATAATAGGAACACAACAAAACTGACGGCACGTCAATCGGAAATTCACATCTCAAGATATGAGCGTTTCCGCTCCGAATGCCCGGTTGGTTTCGTGTACGAACCAACCCGGAAGAACTCAAAGTATTTCGAAACTTTGAGTGCGATATACCGAATCGACCGTCTCGATCCAAGGATCGCAATTCCGCTGACGGTTCGTCGATCGGAGGTCCGTGGCTCATGTTATGTCCAAAAGACCGAAAACGACACGAAAACGGGGGGCCGGGTCCGGGCCGACCCGGCCGGTGGCGGCGCGGTCTGGCGCCGCTGGGGTCATGCGGGGGGCATGGCCCCCGTATCCTGCTGGCGGCATGGCTTTTAACCGTGCCATTTTGTGAACCGACCCCCCTTCGAGGGGGCCTGCTTGAGGGAAACCGGGGGGCCGCCTGCCCCCCTCAATGAAACCGCCCCCCCCCCCCAATTAAATGGGGGGGGGGGGGATTTTGAGCGCTGGCCGGGGGAATTAAATTCCCCCGGCCTTTGACCTTCCAGCCGGCCACCTGGCCGTCCGGTTTTTCTCCAACGGGACCAGAAAACCGGTCCCCTTTCAAGCTTCTGACGCCGGCGGCCCGGCCGCCGGTCTTCTCGTCCCGCCGCGGCTCAGAACCGGCCGCGGTGTTCGTCGTCTGGCGCGGTGCGACGGCACCGCGCCCCTCCGCCGCACCTTCGATTCCCTTCGACACGGCGTGACGGCGTCGCGTTCTTGATGATCCTTCCATGACACCGCGCAATATAATCGTGCGAATATCCGCGTGGTGCGACGACACCACGCCATCTTGTTTCACCCGCAAGATAAATCAACAAGAACAAAGGAGGGGTTTCGGCCGTGTTCATGCGGTCCGGCACCCTCACGTTAAATGATAACACATATTTAAAAATTCCCACGTCCGTCATGCTAGAACCACGAACAAGAATAAATAAATAAACAAATAACAACAACCCCTACCTTGGGTTCAAGTTCGAAGATCTTCAACGACCTGCGGAAGACGACGTCGCGGAGGTCGGGCGTCACGGTAGTCGTTCATCAAATCCGATGACGAAGGGGTACGTCCGAAGAGGTACGTCGTTGGAGAATCATCGTATGCCGACGAAGGAAGTCTGAGGAGGAAGCGGTGTTCCCTTTCGTTGAAATGGAAGACGTCTTCGATCTTTGGGAACAACGGGCTACGAAGATGAGAGGAGCGGCGTTCTTCGTCGGAGCTCGAAGGTTCTTCGCGTTCTTCGTCAAGGTTGAAGAAGAAGAAGAAGAATCCCCCAAAATCCTCTCAATAAGGCTAGAGAGTTCTAACCCAACAAAATAAGATAGAGTCTTATTTTATTCACAAACTTAACAAATTGAATTTCAAAGGTTTGAAATTCAAATAAAATAACTCCAAATTAATTAACAAGTTGTCATGTTAATTAAAGAGGGGTTAAAGGAGTTTTGAGAGGAGATGGAAGGTTGGGTTTCATGTGGTCCCCACCACACATAATCCTCCCAAGGGAGGTTCAGTGGATGTGGGTCCCACCTTTAACTTCCTTTGAGAGGAGTTAACCAACAAGTAAGAAAAAATAAAAAGTGTTCCAAAATTTTATTTAACTTCTTATAAATCTCCCAAACACTAAATTTCGTCCCGCAATAAACGCAACATCAGAAAAGGTCTCCTTAAGCGAATATCGGCGCTGCGAGTTCATCGGTGTCCTCGGATTTCAATTCCGAGCACCAGATCAAAAGTTAGAAATTCCCGCTCGTTCGTTCACTGAACGTACCCGAGCCAAACTTCAGAAATTGATTCCGGGCACTCCGGGCCTCGGAATCAGGTGCCTTCAGAAACCGAGCTCTTGTAAAATTCCAAAGAAAATTAAGAAAAAATTTCCCTTGAATTTTACGGGTCTTTACATTACTCCCACCTCAGGGCTTTACGTCCCCGTAAAGATACATCAAAAACTAGGGAAACAAATGAGGGTACCGAGCACGCATCTGAGCCTCCCGCTTCCATGTGCTCTCTTAGAGGTTCCCGTGCTGCCATCTGATGCGCACAAGAGGAATCGATCGCCCACGCCGGACCCGCTCCTGTCGATTCTCTATCTCCACCGGGACCTCCGTAAAAGTCGCCCCATCGTCAACGTCAAGCTCCCCATGGTCAATGATGTGCGTCGGGTCGTGCACGTATCTCCTCAGCTGAGATACGTGGAAGACGTCGTGACCCCAGTGCAACTGAGGTGGTAGAGCCAGACGATAAGCCACCTCGCCAACCCTACTGAGGACCTGGAAGGGTCCGATGAAGCGCGGAGACAACTTGCCGCCTTGGCCAAATCTCCGAATACCACGTCGAGGTGAGACCCGCAAGAAGACGTGGTCGCCATCCTCGAACTCTAGTGGCCTCCGCCTCCTGTTAGCATATGACTTCTGTCGGCTCTGAGCTGTCCTCATCCACTCCTGGATGACCTGGACCTTCTCTGTCGTGGCCTGAACCATCTCCAGTCCCACAAGTGCTGACTCCCCAGGGTCTGTCCAGCACAAAAGAGATCTACAAGGTCGGCCGTACAATGCCTCGTACGGTGCCATCCCGATGGTGGAGTGGTAGCTGTTTTTGTACGCAAACTCCACCAAGGGTAGGTGGTCCTCCCAGCTACGACCAAAGTCTAGGACACATGCGCGGAGCCTGTCCTCGAGAGTCTGAATGGTCCTCTCCATCTGACCATCCGTCTGAGGGTGAAAGGCTGTGCTCAGACGTAGATGCGTCCCGAACGCCTCCTGTAACCCCATCCAAAGCCGTGAAGTAAAGAGAGAATCTCGATCGGAGACGATAGATGATGGCACACCGTAGAGCCGCACAATCTCCTGAACGTAGAGACGTCCCAAGCTCTCCACTGAGCCCTGCTCTCTGATGGGTAAGAAGTATGCCGACTTGGTGAGTCGGTCAACAGTCACCAAGATGGAGTCGTGACCTCTGTAAGTGCGTGGAAGTCTAGTCACGAAGTCCATAGATATGTCGTCCCACTTCCACTTCGGATCCTCCAAGGGCTGTACCAAGCCTGCTGGTACCTGATGCTGTGCCTTCACCTGTTGGCAGGTGAGGCATCGAGAAACGAACTCTGCTACAGCCTTCTTCATGCCCGGCCACCAATGCTGTCGTCTAAGGTCCTGGTACATCTTCGCCACTCCAGGATGTACCGCCAAAGGAGAAGTGTGAAACTCTCTCAGCACTTCCTCTCTCAAAGCGACTGGTACCATGGTACGTCCTCTGAAAAGGATGTCGTGCTCTCCTCCAAGGGAGAAACCATCAGGTTCCTGTCCCGAGGATATCTGTGCATGCCCTGTCTCACAGTCAGCGTCCTCACGCTGTGCCTCTCTGACCCGCTGCAGTAGTGGAGGGGTGACTGTAAGAGACTGTAGGAAGGCTGCTCCATCTCTATCCATGAAGGATATCTGTAAAGAGGCTAGCTGCTTCGTCGCCTCCTCAAGTAGCTGAATGCCCTTCCTCCTGCTGAGGGCATCGGCTACTACGTTCCCCTTCCCAGGAGTATAGACTATCTCAAATTCATAGTCCTGGAGGAACTCGAGCCATTGCCGCTGTCTCAGGTTCAGGTCCTTCTGCGAGAAGATATACCTGAGACTCTGATGATTGGAAAAGACTGTAAAGCGCTCTCCCATCAGGTAGTGTCGCCATGTCTTCAGAACGAAGACCACTACTGCTAACTCCAGGTCATGGGTAGCGTAGTTCTGCTCGTGCGGCCTCAACTAACATGATCCATAGGCGATCACTGCCCTCTCCTGCATCAGAACACATCCGAGTCCGGTCCCTGATGCATCGCAGTAGACTACGTACCCTACTCCCTCCTCAGGAAACCTCAAGATAGGTGCGCTAGTCAATCTCTGTCTCAGCTCCTGGAAGCTCTGATGACATCTGTCTGACCACACGGAGGGTTTCCCCTTCTTCGTCACAGCTTTGAGTGGTGCCGCAACTCTCGAGAAGTCTGGCACGAATCTCCGATAGTATCCAGCTAGTCCCAAGAAACTCTGAACCTCGGTCACGCTCCTGGGTGGCTCCCATGTTAACACAGCCTCAATCTTCGCAGGATCCACTGCAACTCCCGCCTCAGAGATAACGTGTCCCAAGAAGTGGACCTAACGTATCCAGAACTGGCACTTCGAGAGCTTTCCATAAAGCTGGTGCTCTCGGAGTGTGTCTAGTATAACTCGCAAGTGATAGGCGTGCTCCTCCTCAGTCGTAGAGTAAATCAGAATGTCGTCGATGAAGACCACGACAAACCGATCGAGGTATGGCTGAAAGATCCTGTTCATGAGGGCCATGAACACTAATGGAGCATTGGTTACGCCGATAGGCATAACCAAGAACTCATAGTGGCCATACCGACATTTGAAGGCCGTCTTCTGCACATCCTCGTCTCTGACTCTGAGCTGATGATAGCCTGACATGAGGTCTATCTTTGAGAACCATCGTGCTCCCTTGAGCTGATCAAAGAGGTCATCAATCCTCGGTAGCGGATACTTGTTCCTCACTGTCACCTGGTTCAGGCGACGATAGTCAACACAAAGTCGCAAGCTCCCGTCCGCCTTCTTGGCGAACAATATCGAGGAAGCCCAAGGTGAAACACTGGGTCAGATGAACCCCTTTCCCTAAAAGTCCTCCAACTGTACCCGTAGCTCTCGAAGCTCGGTGGGTGCCATCCGATATGCTGGAGTGGATATCGGGGTTGTCCCGGGGTACAAGTCAATATAAAATTCTACCTCTCTGCGAGGAGGTAGCCCTGGAACGTCGTCGGGAAAAACGTCCACAAACTGATCCACCACTGCAGGAAAACCAGGACTCCGCACGTCAACTGATCCAAGGATGAGGCTAGCCAACTGATGAGTGATGGGATGTCCTCTCCTCCGCGGAAGTCCATCCTCTGCTGCAAAGGCTCCCTTCTTGCTGGTGAAGGTGAAACTGCTCCCGTCGGTGCGTACACATTGCACCTTGCGCCTAAAACAGTCAATCTGTGCATAGACCGTAGATAGCCAATCTGTGCCCAAGATGACGTCGTAAGGCCTCGATGCTGCTATAAGAAGATCCCAGCCGAAGCTCTCGCCTCATAGAGTAATCTTACACTGCTGGCACTAGTGCGTAATCGTCGAGTCTGCTCCCGTAGGAGTCTCTAGCCGTAAGGATCGAGCCAACGGCTCTGTTGGAATCTCCGAGCTCCGAACAAGGGCAGCGGCAATGAAAGAGTGACTCGCTCCTGTGTCTATAAGTACTGCACCAAGGGTGGAATAGACACAGATAGTACCTCGAATCATCTCTGGCGTGCCGTGGTCGTAGGCCTCTAATGCCTGGAGTTGTGCCTGTCTCTGCCTGCCAGCTCCCTGTGGTCGGGGTGGACATCTTGTTGGTGGTGGTGGAAGAGCCTCAAAGCGTCGCCCACCACCTGCTGCTCGCCCAGCTCCTATGCCTCGTCCGCCTCCTCCCTGCGGACCGCCACGGTCGACCCTCTGCCTCTGCCTCGGTGGTCCCTCAACCGTCTGCTGCTCCTCGGCACGGTGGGTCGGGCAGTCACGAGCCATGTGGCCCTGCCCGCCGCACGAGTAGCACTGTCTGCCTCTCGAAAGACTGGCTCCTCGCTGTGTGCCCCGCACTGCTGAGCCAGTGTCCTGAGGTCGTCTGCCTGAAGGTCTGGTCTGCCTGGACCCCTGAGTCATCCGTCGACTGCCTACTACAGATGACTCTGCCACGTGCCGCCCTGCGGTGGGTCTCCGCACTGGTGTAGACTCAGCAAGGAAGCTCTCGATCAAAAGGGCCCGCTCCAGTACTCCTGTCTGATTCGGTATGCTGAGGGAGATCAACGATGCCCTGATCTCGTGTCTCAAACCCTTCTCAAAGATCCGAGCCCGGAAGAATGGGTCCCGTACCATGTCGGTCGAGTAGCGCGAGAGATCAGTAAATCTTGCCGAGTACTGAGTGACCGTCATGCTGCCCTGCCGCAGCTAAAGAAGCTCCTGGATACGCACCACACGAAGGGTGGCTGGGACAAACTCCGAGCGGAAGAGGATCTCAAAGTCCGTCCAAAGTAGAGATGCCTCATCGTGCACCTGGAGCATCAAGCTCCACCATCGTCCCGCTGCTGCGTGCAGTAGGCTCGCAGCGAGGATCGCCATGAGGTCTGCAGGTGTCCTCACTAGCCTAAAAACTCGCACCACTGCCTCCAGCGCCAGCGACCGCTGGGGATAGGTCTATAACAATGGTTTTCAAAACCATTGGTATAATTAATATGAAAAATCTATACCAACAGTTCCATAAAACCATTGGTATATGATTAGTCACTGAAAGTGGATAATATTCATTGTTAAGATCTTAATATTAATGTTTTTAAAAGTTCATAAACATCAATTTTAGTCCAATTCAGAAATTGAACTTCATTTCCCATCATTGTGCAATTCATGCTTAAAATGTCAATTTGGGCCCACTCAATAATTTGCTTGTGTAAATTACAATATTCAACATTGGGATATTATTGATCACTTTGTTTGCAACATTTTATCTTTTAGGTCCGATGGATGAATCTCAAAGGAAGATGGAGAATTTTGCGCCTGAAGGCAGAAACTTGCTGGAAAAAGCATAATAGGCCTAAGGCCCATCAAACAAATGTGGGGCCCAGAAACCAAGCCCAATGAAGCTCAAATTTATACAGTAGAAAGATAAAAATATGAGGATCATTTTATTCAACTGTGTCCGGAGCTAATTCTGATTTTTTCATTATGATAAAGGGATCTGAAGTTGAGATTTAAATGGTGGACTCGTCATTAATGCACAGAAATCCGTCCCACCATTTCGACCATAACTTCCAAACGGATGAGCCAAATGTCCTGACATTTTTCTAGCTTCAATAAGACACATTAACAAAGACATTTCTCTTCTACAACCGCTCCGTATTCGGCCTTATTCAATTTCTAATTCACACGTCAATATGGTGGACGAATCTGGACAGTTTTCCGGGTCAAATTCAAAACATCAATTTCTTTTTGATTATTCACCCTCCATTTGACTCTATTAATTGTTGGGGGTGAATTAATTGTTGGGGGATGTAACTAAGGCTCCTAATATGCCTATATAAAGAGCTATTGGTGAAGGGAATGGGGGTGGAAAATTTTTTTTATCATCTTGGATGCTTTGTTTCATTGTAATGTTTTGCTTCCAAATTTCCTTTGTAATGTTTTCCATTTCCATGTAAGTTTCTTTTTTGTATCTTTATGTTCTTAATCAACTTCTTTCTCTTATATATTTTCCATTTCATTTATTAAAACTTTATAATCACAAAGCACAGTGATATCTCTGTGTTGTTGTGAATTAGTTCACACATAGGTGTGAATTTCATTCACACACACGGAGGAGTGCTCGTTATTTCCGCGGTTTTAATTTCTTCAATCCAATTCTTGTTAGCCATCTTCCTCCCACCATTGAGAGTATATCATCAATGGAGGGCTAAAACCTTAATGGGTTGATCTTAGGAGGATGTGAAGGCTGGATTGAATGTTATTTTATGAACGAATTTTTGTTAATTGGATAATTAATTTAAGACATCCATTCTTCAGTTATTTCTACTCTTCATCTTTACTGTGTTTGAGAAAAATAAATTCAATTACTAAATGACCATATACCTCGGAGAGATCATGAATTTGGTTCTCTAAGTGTATAGGGGATTAGTAATTGTGTTTAGTAAGCACCAAACCAGAAAATGATGAAAGTAGTGTTATTTTTGAAGAATGGATTCATCAAGAATTAATAAAACCAAAATTGTTTAAAGAAGTAAAATTCATTCAATCCACCCCGAGCATAATCCTAGATCAACCCATTTTCATTGAATTGAATTCACGTAGGTTTCTTAGTGTTATTTAAAACCATCCAAAATCAAAACCAAAGTTGGATACTTCATAGCCCATCCTTCACCAAATCATAGCGTCTCAAGGTTACTTCTTCGGTCACTGTGGACTCGACCCCTACACGTACTACATCGATCGCTTTTACCCGTAGGGTAAATTTGGGCGTAACCAAATTTTGGCGCCGTTTCCGGGGACCAAGTATGTTCCTTAGACCAAAAACCTTCTTTTCTTAACCCCATTCTTCTATCCTCATCCCAATTCTCTTATCTTTTCCCTTTCTCGCTTTTTTTTTCTTTTGGCGCATGTCCACCTACACCCGCGATAACTCAAACAGATTAGTTAGGGTGGATACTCCTAGGGCTGGGGAGTCAAGCACTAAAAGAGGTCTATTTCCTTTAGATCCAA
The DNA here is from genome assembly GCA_963277665.1 of Viscum album. Taxonomy (NCBI): domain Eukaryota; kingdom Viridiplantae; phylum Streptophyta; class Magnoliopsida; order Santalales; family Viscaceae; genus Viscum; species Viscum album. Next base: position 121,371,244 of record OY728161.1, on the reverse strand, counting down.
ATCTTCCTAATACTCCAAATTCAGACGTTGAGTTCGATAAAATGGATAATCTCCCACAAAACCAAATCATAAACCGGGGAGGGAACCAAAATAACGGGCAGGACCCTAACTTGGGAATTGTTGCAGACCTGACCATGAATGACTACCTCACACCAACCTGGGCCAATGAACCCTCATGCATTAGGCATGATAACATAAAATATTCCCAATATGTTTTCAAACCCCATGTCCTGAACCACCTTCCAACCTTTCATGGGATGGAGTCTGAGATGCCTTACCTTCAGGTTAAAGAATTTAATGACATTGTTGAAACCATGTGCCCACCAAATCAAATTGAATCTTCTAAAATGAGACTTTTCCCTTTTTCCCTTAAGGACTGAGCAAATAATTGGTTAAACAATTTGAGACCAGCATCCATTCACTCTTGGGACCAACTTCAATGAGAATTTTATAAAAAATACTTCCCCCATCACAAAACAATTGCACTTAAAAAGAGCATACAAAAATTTTTTGAAAGAGAGGGAGAAACATTCTATGAAACATGGGAGAGGTTCAAGGACACATTAAACATGGTACCACACCATGGTTTCTTAATCCCAGAACAAGTGAGAATTTTCTATGAAGGGTTGGGTCCCGGAAACAAACAATTCATTGATATGATGTGTAATGGAACCTTCAAAAACAAATCCCCAAATGATGCTTACGAGTATCTAGAAAATCTTGCTGAACAAAACCAAACATGGGGAACATCACCATACTATGAGAAGCCACCCAAATCTGGTGGAATGTACAATCTTGGAGAAGAAGAAAACATTCGAGCAAAACTTGCTGCACTCACGAGGAAAGTTGAGGAGATTAATCTTAGGAAGGTCCACAAAACCCAAACTGTTGAGCTTGTTTGTACAATTTGTGACAAGAATGACCACAAGACTGATAATTTTCCAACCATTCCTTCCATCAAGGATGTTCTTTTAGGAGGACCACCAGAAGAAGTTAATGCAATGAACTTTCAAAAGCCACAATTCACGAACACCTTCAATCCAAGGTATAACGACCATCCGGGCTTTCGTTGGAAGGACAATCAACAACCAACACAACAACAATGTATCAACCCATACCCTCAACAAAACTTTCAACCTCATAATCAGTTCCAAACACAACCGGTCCAATTCCAACATCCTCATGTCCAATATCAACAACCTATCCAACAACCAAAGTATCCTCCTGGAATAAACCCACAAGCTCAAGCACCTACCCAAAATGTTCCACAAAGCCTACTAGAACAACTGTGCAAACAAATGGACAAAATGAACTCAGAATTCTCATCCATTAAACAAGAACTTCAAATCATAAAAACTGGAAAGGCACCCATGCCCACACAGGCCATTCCACAACAAACATCAAGGGGAGAGACAAGTTTCACTCAAACAACTCACGAACAACTAAAGGCTGTGACAGTTTTAAGAAGTGGGAAATCAATTAAATAACCTGAAGAGATAAGTCAGAAACCATGTGAAGCTTCAAAATCTAATGAAAATTCAAATGAAATACAAGATCAAACTGAAGAAACTGATAATAACGTGAATGAAATAACACTTCATCAAACGACTCCACAATCTGCATCATTTCCTCAACGCATGAGGGGGAAAACCAAGCCTGAATTGAGTGAAACATTGAGGGAAATCTTCTCACAAGTCAAGTTGAACATTCCCCTTCTCGATGCCATCCAAACCATACCTTCCTACTCAAAATATCTTAAGGACTTGTGCACTTTTAAAAGAAAATTTTCACATAAAAACCAAGTCCTTTTGGCTGCTAATGTGAGTACCACCATTCAAGGGACCATTCCTCCTAAGATGAAAGACCCAGGATGCCCTTACATAAATGTTGAACTAGGAGAGAACAAAGTTGTCAAAGCCTTGTGTGATCTAGGTGCTAGTGTGAACCTCATTCCTTATGCCATGTACTGTCAGTTAGGGCTCGAATAACTCCAACCCACATCTGTCACTCTTCAACTTGCTGATCGTAGTGTTCGAGTTCCAAAGGGGATCTTAAAAGATGTTTTGGTAAAAGTTGAAAATTTTATTTACCCAGCTGACTTCATTGTTCTAGAAAATCACCCAAGCTTAGGTCCTAGGGAGCAAACCCCAATCATACTTGGTCGTCCCTTCCTTGCAACAATCAACTCTGTAATCCGAGTCCGAAATGGGAACATGACCATAACCTTTGGGAACATGAGTCTAGACTTGAACATCTACAATGCAAACTCTAAAATTGGGGATGATGAAGAGATCCATGAGGTTAATTGGATTGGTAGTGTTGATAATGAACTCAATGAACATCAAGGAGTTACCGAAGGATGGTTAAGTCAAGAAGAGATTGATTTTCTTTATTCACATGAGGGAAATTTGCCTCCTTGGATTGAATCCCTTTCAGACAGCTCTATTGATGAATTTCTAGAATCACCAATCAATGATACCATGGTTGAAATCAATAACATTGAGTCCATATCCATTCATGACACTACTCTGGAAAATTTAGTGGATGAAAATTCTGCTCACAAGGAACCAATTTTGTCAAGAAATCTGAACAAAGAAACTAAGTTCAATACAAAGTCTCAACCATTCTGGGAAAGTCATGACCAATGTGATCTTTAATTTAAAGTCTTACCTTCATCACTAAAGTATGCTTACTTAGGGGACAATCAATCCTTTCCTGTTGTCATTTCTTCCTCCCTTGAAGCCGATCATGAGAGGATGCTTCTAGATGTTCTTAGGAGACACAAGAAAGCCATTGGATGGACCCTATCTGATATCCATGGGATTAGCCCACTTATCGGGACTCATAGAATTATTCTTGAATCTGAGTCAAAGCCATGTCGTCAACCTCAGAGGCGACTCAATCCTAATCTCATGGAAGTAGTGAGAAAAGAACTTTTGAAATTGTTAAAAACCGGTATCATCTATCCTATAGCTGAGAGTGAGTGGGTTAGCCCATTCCATGTGGTTCCAAAGAAGGCTGGAATCACAGTAATAACCAACAAGGATGGAGAGATGCTTCCAACAAGGGTCAGTAGTGGATGGAGAGTTTGTATTGACTATAGGAAGCTCAACTCTTGTACCAAGAAATACCATTTCCCCTTACCCTTTATTGATCAAGTCCTCGAGCGAGTGGCGGGTCATCAATTCTATTGCTTCCTAGATGGATTCTCAGGGTATAATCAAATCAAAGTCTCCTTAGAGGATCAAGGAAAAACAACCTTCACTTGTCTATTTGGCACTTTTGCCTTCAAACGCATGCCCTTTGGGTTATGTAATGCCCCTGGTACCTTCCAGCGATGCATGATGGGAATATTCTTGGATATGGTGGGGGATTTTTTAGAGGTCTTCATGGATGACTTCTCCATCTTGGGGGATACTTTTGAGGGATTCCTTATAAATGTTGAAAAGCTTTTGTCAAGGTGCGAGGATAAGAATCTCATACTAAATTGGGAAAAATGCCATTTCATGGTAAGGGAAGGACTTGTTATAGGTCATCTGGTATCTGGTAGAGGGATTGAAGTTGATAAAGCTAAAGTTGACATCATTTGTCACCTTCCCTCTCCTAAAACTGTTAAGGATGTGAGGTCCTTCTTAGGACATGCTGGTTTTTATAGAAGGTTCATTAGGAATTTCAGCTCTATTTCTCGACCACTTTGTGCTCTATTGGTAAAAGATGCTCCATTTTTATGGACATAAAGCTGTGAGGAATCATTATCTACACTCAAGTAAACTCTTATATCTCCACCTATCATGCAATCTCCAAATTGGAAACTTCCTTTTGAGCTCATGTGTGATGAAAGTGATTTCGTTGTAGGAGCAGTCTTAGGACAATGGTGTGAGAAAACTCCAGATGTCATTTCTTATGCAAGAAAATCTTTAAATGATGCACAAATAAACTACACCACCACTGAGAAAGAGTTTCTTGCTATTGTCTTTGCCTTAGAGAAATTCAGGTCTTATCTCTTAGGATCACCCATCATTGTCTTCACTGATCATTCAGCCCTAAAATACCTTTTCCAAAAACAAGATGCCAAGGCTAGATTGATTAGGTGGGTCCTTCTTCTTCAAGAGTTCGATTTAACCATTAAGGATAAAAAGGGTGTTGAAAATATTGTAGTTGATCACCTCTCTTGGATTGAATTCAAAGACAAATCACACCACCTCTCTGTGTCTGATTCATTTCCCGATGAGCACCTCTATTTAGTGAGTGATTGCCCTTGGTATGCTGACATAGCAAACCATTTGGTGACGGGTGACATTCCAAAATTCATGGGGACCCAAGCTAAGAGGAAATTCCTTTCTGATGTAAAACACTATGTGTTTGATGATCCTTACCTCTTCAAGTTCTGTCCTGATCAAATCATCAGGAGATGTATTCCCGAGTCTGAGCAAAAGTCCATTCTAAAATTTTGTCATGGAGAGGCATGTGGAGGCCACTTTTCTACAAAGAAAACCACTTCAAAGGTCCTCCAAAGTGGTTTCTACTGGCCGAACCTCACTAAGGATTCCTTCCAATTCTGCAAAAGTTGTCCTCAGTGTCAGAAATTAGGATTCATTACCAAAGGAATCAAATGCCCCTCACTCCCATTCTGGTCGTTGAAATGTTTGATTGTTGGGGAATTGATTTCATGGGACCCTTTCCAAACTCTAAGGGATACCTATACATCCTCTTAGCTATTGATTATGTCTCAAAATGGGTTGAATCCATTCCCACCAAGTCCAATGACCACCATGTTGTGATCCGATTTTTGAAAGAGCATATATTTTCTCGATTTGGAATTCCTAGGGCTATAATCAGTGATCGTGGAACCCATTTCTGCAACCGCCCATTCGCTTCACTCATGTCTAAGTATGGTATTACTCATAAAGTTTCCACTGCATACCATCCTCAAACCAACGGTCAAGATGAGTTGGAAAATAGAGAAATTAAACAAATTCTTGAAAAAACTGTCAATCCCTCTAGGAAAGATTGGACGGAGAAACTATTAGATGCCCTTTGGGCATATCGAACTGCTTTCAAAACTATCCTAGGCATGTCACCGTATAGATTGGTTTATGGAAAAGCATGTCATTTACCTGTTGAAATTGAACATAAGGCCTTTTGGGCCATAAAAAAAATGAACATTAACATTTCTTTGGCTGAAACAAAAAGGAAATTAGATCTTAATGAACTCGAGAAACTTAGGATGGAGGCTTATGAAAATTCAAGGATCAATAAATCTAAAGTTCAAGCCTACCAATCTAGGAATTTCAAAGTCAAACACTTTGAACAGGGAAAATTTGTGCTCTTGTATAGTTCAAAACTTCATCTACACCCAGGAAAGCTAAGGTCCAGATGGTCTGGTCCATACCTAGTGCATCATGTGTACCCTCATGGGGCAATAGAGATTCAGGATCCCACAAGTGGTCATGTCTTCAAAGTCAATGGTCATAGGTTAAAACCATTCATTGAATCATTCAATAAACAAGAAACCAAGGAGGATTTAACTGAGACAACATATGAACCAGAGAAAAATTGATAGATTGAGGGTACAAGTCGGGCTAACGACGTTAAATAAAAGCGTTGCACGGGAGGCAACCCATGGTTTTCATGTTTCCAATCACTGTGAATCATCTTTTGTTTCCTTCTGCTTAATTTTGTTATTTTTTTTATATATAGACTGTCGACCTGTTCTTCTTTTATGAGTAAGGATGGGTATGAAAAGGGATCACTGTATTCATCTGTGTCACGCGGTGTGATCCCTGAGTAATACCTTACCCAGAAATTTAAAGAAGACAATGTATCATCAGTTTATTTTATTTATGTTTTTGTAGGTTAAAAAAAAATTAGACTCTTGACCTGTTCTTCTTTTATGAGTATGGATGGGTATGAAAGGGGAGCACCGTATTCATCCGTGTCACGCGGTGTGATCCCTGAGTAATACCTTACCCAGAAATTTAAAGAAGAAAATGTATCATTAGTTTGATTTAAAAAAACATGAAAATGATGGTACTTAGAATTAAATAAATCATTGTGTTGTTTGTTTTGTCTTCTTTGTCCTTCTTTTTATGGTTCAGGAACTATTTTGGGTGATACATGTTCAATCAAGGAGGTGTCTACATCCCCAAAGAGATCAAAGGAGTAATTTGGAGCATCATGAACCTCAACTTTAAAAACTAGGTGAATTTTTTCCATGTATATCATTCTCAATTTCATCTTTGAACTCCTATCCTACCCCCATCTAACTTTTCTTTTCTTTAAACACTGGGGACAGTGTTATTCTAAGTTGGGGGTGGGGATAAAAATGATTTTTTTTGAATAAAAACATGCATGAAAAGAAAAATTCCATTAACCTTAAACATGATAAACACACATTGCAAACTCTAAAATTGGATATCAAATAAATTTTGAATGCCTTGATTCTGATTTTAATGCAAGTTTAAGTTCATGAGCATAGTTTTTGGAAAGTGCAGTTGTCCGATGTGATTTTTCAAAGTATACATTTTCATCCTCTTAATAAAAATGCCACAATACACGTCTACTAGATCGTGGGTGTAAATTTGAGTTCTTGGGTCCCTTTCATTATAGCATAGGGTTCTGGGGTCCCTTTTAGTTTAATTTGAGTATCCAAAAAAAAGCAAAAAAAAAACAAAAAAAATAAAAATTGAAAAAAAATAATGACCACATAGAGAAATGTTTTGTCCAAATGTGTGGCGTCCGGCACTTGGGGATCGTGACTCCATAGTTGTCTTGCCCATAGTTAGGCTTTATATCTCTATTTTAGAGCATGAAATTGACAAAATGCGTGGCATCCGGCACTTGGGGATCGTGACTCCGTAGTTGTCTTGCATAGAGTTAGTCTTTTCATATCTATTGTGGTTAAAAAAAATTAAAAAAATGGATACTCATCTTAAGGTTTAATGTGATTCCCACCTAGAACTCCCATTTTTTTCCCTTGAACAATAAAATGGGCCCCATATCTTTTATGATGCACAACACTTTATCATGCTTAATTGGAATTGGATGAAATGTGGTGATGAATTTGAACAAAGGAATGGCCTTGGGCTTGGGATATGCTTATGGACCTATCTTGTTTTAAATGATTTTGATGGGTTTCATAATTTTTTTGGTATTAGATATTTGGGTGAGTAATGTGTATTTAAATGTTTTTGGAAAAGAGGATTTGGATTTCATATTTATAATTTATTTTGCTCGGGACTAGCAAACCTCAAGTTGGGGGGTGTGATTAGTCACTGAAAGTGGCTAATATTCATTGTTAAGATCTTAATATTAATGTTTTTAAAAGTTCATAAACATCAATTTTAGTCCAATTCAGAAATTGAACTTCATTTCCCATCATTGTGCAATTCATGCTTAAAATGTCAATTTGGGCCCACTCAATAATTTTCTTGTGTAAATTACAATATTCATCATTGGGATATGATTGATCACTTTGTTTGGAACATTTTATCTTTTAGGTCCGATGGATGAATCCCAAAGGAAGATGGAGAATTTTGCGCCTGAAGGCAGAAACTTGCTGGAAAAAGCATATTGGGCCTAAGGCCCATCAAACAAATGTGGGGCCCAGAAACCAAGCCCAATGAAGCTCAAATTTATACAGTAGAAAGATAAAAATATGAGGATCATTTTATTCAACTGTGGCCAGAGCTAATTCTGATGTTTTCATGATGATAAAGGGATCTGAAGTTGAGATTTAAATGGTGGACTCGTCATTAATGCACAGAAATCCGTCCCACCATTTCGACCATAACATCCAAACGGATGATCCAAATGTCATGAAATTTTTCTAGCTTCTAGAAGACACATTAACGAAGACATGTCTCTTCTACAACCCCTCCGTATTCGGCTTTCTTCAATTTATAATTCACATGTCAATATGGTGGACGAATCTGGACAGTTTTCCGGGTCAAATTCAAAACATCAATTTCTTTTTGATTATTCACCCTCCATTTGACTCTATTAATTGTTGGGGGGTGAATTAATTGTTGGGGGATGTACCTAAGGCTCCAAATATGCCTATATAAGGAGCTATTGGTGAAGGGAATAAGGGTGGAAAATTTTCTTATCATCTTGGATGCTTTGTTTCATTGTAATGTTTTGCTTCCAAATTCCCTTTGTAATGTTTTCCATTTCCATGTAAGTTTCTTTTTTGTATCATTATGTTCTTAATCAACTACTTTCTCTTATATATTTTCCATTTCATTTATTAAAACTTTATAATCACAAAGCACAGTGATATCTCTGTGTTGTTGTGAATTAGTTCACACATAGGTGTGAATTTCATTCACACACACGGAGGAGTGCTCGTTATTTCCGCGGTTTTAATTTCTTCAATCCAATTCTTGTTAGCCATCTTCCGCCCACCATTGAGAGTATATCATCAATGGAGGGCTAAACCCTTAATGGGTTGATCTTAGGAGGATGCGAAGGCTGGATTGAATGTTATTTTATGAACAAATTGTTGTTAATTGGATAATTAATTTAAGACATCCATTCTTCAGTTATTTCTACTCTTCATCTTTACTGTGTTTGAGCAAAATAAATTCAATTACTAAATGACCATATACCTCGGAGAGATCATGAATTTGGTTCTCTAAGTGTATAGGGGATTAGTAATTGTGTTTAGTAAGCACCAAACCAGAAAATGATGAAGGTAGTGTTATTTTTGAATAATGGATTCATCAAGAATTAATAAAACCAAAATTGTTTAAAGAAGTAAAATTCATTCAATCCACCCCGAGCATAATCCTAGATCAACCCATTTTCATTGAATTGAATTCACGTAGGTTTCTTAGTGTTATTTAAAACCATCCAAATTCAAAACCAATGTTGGCTACTTCATAGCCCATCCTTCACCAAATCATAGCGTCTCAAGGTTACTTCTTCGGTCCCTGTGGACTCGACCCCTACACGTACTACATCGATCGCTTTTACCCGTAGGGTAAATTTGGGCGCAACCAGTATATGTATTTCAAAAAAGATGCATTCGGTGGGTTTTGATCCCAGTGCATGCATTCTATGATTGAACGACCTAAACACTAATCTAACTTGACTTTTGTGAACATAATTTCATAAATATATATATGTATTATCATAAATATTTTAAATTTTGATTTATTTAATTTTCTTTATAAGAAGATTCCGTAAAATATACATGTAACTATACCAAAAGTTATCAAAACCATTTAATAGACCTTTACCAATGGTTTTGAGAATCAATGGTATAGATTCTTTAATTTAGGGACCTATACCAACGGTTTTGGACAAACTTTTTATAAGGCCCCAGCCATAAACCTTACTTAATCTTGAGTTATTACAAGATTACACATTGAGGATCTTTTCGGGTTTAGAGTTTTAGGGAATTAGATCATAAAACTTGCATTACATTCCACATATAAACAAAGTTGTTACATAAAGATAGTATTCTTCATTCCCATCAATGGAAACATATTTAAAATAAACATGGATTCATTCTTGACACTTCCTTGACACTATCATCATATCATGTACCTTTCCCTTGACTTGTGAAAAACATTTCAAAAAAACTTGGGATGAGCATAAAAAGCGCAGTAAGGGATATAAAAATATGGAAAGGAAACATGGGTACATATATACATAAGGATGAGATCATACTTTACCCATAAAACATAAGCACTTTAACATACCTCATCAAATCATGAATAAATCATAGAAATCATAAGACATAAAGGTAACTTGAGGCATTCATAACATTCTTACGTTGGGAGTAACCCTCTTGGTTATGTTTGGAATACCCATCACAGTATATTCCCTAAATCTCTTCGGAGAAACCTTAACGTTTCACTCCTTCGTGTTACCCAATGCATTGGAGAGCTATATCGTGCTCACCCGCCCTTATTTTATCACGGAACCACCCGTTTTCATAATATTGCCCAAGAACCTCAACATAATCATATCACATAAAACATGCATAAAGGAAACATAACATTTCCACCTTTCAATCACAAGATATCAATACAACACATTGATATAAAAACTTTATGAAAACTATTTTCAATACCAAAATAAAAGAAAAGTAAAACATGGTATTTATTTTTCTTCTAAAATAAAGTATGGCTTGTAGAGGAAGCCGAAACTCAAATATCTATCACGACGGCGGAGAAGTCGTTGTCGCCGCATACGTACGACAAAAACATTCCCTTTTTTCATTTACTAAATTCTTTGTATAAAAAATATTCCTTTTGAATAAACGTAAAAGTCAAAGGGGTTTATACACCGTATAAAAGAAAGTTGTGTATAAAATAAAATATGTCTCAATGAAAGGAGGTTGAGACGAAGTCCCATACCTCGGGTCCGACTTGACTCGATCGTTCATTAATGCCCTGAATAATAAACTTGAGTTAATTTCTACTTTCTTAAGAACCTTTTTCAAGTTCATTATTCCATTTATATCACTTATTACCATGTCATGAACACTATTTAATTATTTAAGTTAATAACGGTTGTTTTAACGATCATTGGTACTTGAGTCAAAAATAAGCCCTATATAATTACATGTTGTTCATGTATCTATTATATCCATAATGTTATTCATGATGTAGATATCATATATGTCATATATATCCAGTACATGCATGCATTTATAATATTACATAATTATTTAGAGGTAAGAAATGAAATGCACCGTTCATGGAGACAGTAAGCCGTACGTACGCATGAACGCTACTTTCATTTCTATTTCGTATTTTATAGAATGGAATCATAATGATATAAAGGTATATTATAATTCCAGTATAATATCATATATAATATCATAGTTCCATCCTTTACACATCCCACATATGGTATTTAACGAATCAACTCACTTTAAGGGGGCGGTAGTCCGCACTTCCTTAAATGAAGATATCGCGTTTACCCATAATGGAAACCATAAAGGTATACCCAAAATGAAAAATACAGAATCTTAAGTAAAACATAAACATATTATATATCATATATAAATATAGTGACATCTTAATGGCCACCTTTGAAGGTGTTAAAAGAATGTTGAACAATCATCGTTTCAGGAGGCATAAATTCACCATCCATGGAAACAGTATGTTCGTTAACCATTAGATGTCGGTGTGTGTAAGTGTAGCTCGATTAAATATTATAAAAAAATCCTAGTATATTTAGGATACTAGATTTTTTACAAAATAAAATAGTAAAAAGAGTTTAGGGGGTTGGAGAAGTAAAATAAAACAAAAGGACTCAAAACAAGACATTACCTTAAAATCGCCTAACTCCCTTTGGTTTGAGCTCAAAGCATTCTTGGGAAGCCTTTATCCCAAAGTGAGGCTTCGAGGAGTAATAGAGGGAAGTGGAGAGACAAAATGGGCAGGGGTTGGCCGAGCCAAAGGCTTTGGGAGTGTGGGTATGGAGGTAGAGGTGGGGGCCTTTTATAAGAGGAGAGGAGGGGCACTCTTGGAAAGTAAAGATAAGTTACTTTATTTGAAAATGAGTTTCGGATTCAAAAGGTCCAAATTTGATATAATTCTAGGATAAAGTGATAAGGGTTCTAAATCCACTCATCCACTAGGTTTTTGACATCTGTAGGTCTTAGATATTACATTCTCTTTCCATTTTATTTAAATTGATAAATAATGAGGTCATCGCTGCATCATCATGATGTCATAAATAATTTAATTTATTTAATCTCTAAAAATTATAAAAAAACTACTATGATGTAGGAAATCTTTTTATATTTCCAATGAATATTTATAATAAAAAATCTGATCTTTATAACCCCATGTAAAAATTGTTTTAGTAAAATAACTCATGTTTGTGTCATTTTTACTTTAACATTAAATAAAAATTTATTTAAGTCATTTCCCAACCAAAGTGGCTCCATGGGGTCCCCAAGTTGACCCATGTCTTGTCTTGGTCGGCCATGACACATCCAATAAGGTTAGGACATGTGTCTAGGTCATTTTATATCATTAAAGCATTATTTTTACCTTAAACTACACTAATTACCACTAATCACGATTAAAAACTTAATAAGTTACTATTCACCAAAAAATTATTTTAATCTCATTGAACCAAATTTTAAATTTTAATGACAACCATTTATGTAGGATTTTTGAAATTCAAAACACAAAGGTGGAAAAATTTCATTTAAACGAAAAATCAGTTTCTTTAACTACCACTTAGTGATTTCACTATTCATCAAAAATTGATGTTTTTCAGAAAAATACCAAAACTTCACCCTAAGATATATTTGATATTATGAATTCAAAAATGAATTCTATTTTACAAAATTCAAAACATATATGTCACATTAATTAATTTAATAATTAATTCCCGCTGTCAGAGCAAAATAGCGTGTTTTTATGAAACAATAAGTATCAAAAGATTGACACCAGTTTAAGTCCAATTTCAAAGTGAAATTGATTCCAATGACCACCATTGGATTAAATGGTAAAAATATATTCTAATTTAACTTCAAAAACAATTAAAAAGATAATAAAATCATATAAATAAATTAGATTAAAAAGCAGTTTTGATGTAAAATGCAGTATTTTTCACTATTCATAAAAAAATGAACATTGTCAGAAAAATAGCAAAAATTCACAGAAAGTAAATTTTGATGTCCCAATAATAAAGAATAAGTTTATTTTGACAAACATAGTTTATAAAATTGTCAAAAGATAGATTCAAAAATGGTTTTCCATCAAAAGGCAGTAAAACAATCTTTTAAAAATATTAGTGTATTCCATGCTTAAGATTGGATTTATTTTCATTTTAAGCCTCTTAAACACTATCTAATTAATTAATAGAGATAGATAAAAATATATATTATTCATTACTTACTTGGGATGTTAATCCTTCCCCCCTTTAGAAAATTGTGTCCTCGCAATTTATTTACTTATCTAATAAATGGGGGTACTTATCCCTCATTGCATTTTTAGATTCCCATGTTGCCTCTTCAATCATGTGGTTTTTCCACAAAACCTTTACCTGTTGAATCACCTTATTCCGTAACACTTGATCCCTGTGGTCAAGAATCTGGACCGGTTTTTCCTCATAAGATAGGTTCTCTTCCAGCTAAACTACCTCTGGACTCAAAACATGAGATGGATCTGACATGTACTTTCTCAACATCGAAACGTGAAAAACATTGTGTACCTGAGATAAACTCGAAGGTAAAGTCACTCGGTAAGAAACTAATCCAACTCTCTCCAGAATTTCATATGGTCCAATAAACCTTGGACTCATCTTTCCTTTCTTACCAAATCTCATCACACTTTTCCAAGAAGAAACCTTGAGAAAAACATGATCACCTTCCTCGAAATATAGATCCTTCCTCCGGTTATCCGTATAACACTTCTGCCTACTCTGAGCTGTTCCCATGTGCTTCTGAATCAGCTGAACTTGTTCGGCCATCTCTTCTACCAACTCTGGTACCATCAACTTCCTTTCACCCACTTCATCCCAGAAAGCTGGAGTTCGACACCGCTTCCCATATAATGCCTGAAATGGTGCCATCTGTATACTGGGATGAAAACTGCTATTATATGAAAATTCAACTAAAGAAATATGTTGGTCCCAACTTCCCTGATAATCCATAGAGCAAGAACGTACCATATCCTCCAAGGTCTGAATTGTTCGTTCTGACTGCCCATCTGATTGAGGATGAAAAGCTGTACTAAAATTTAATTCAGTACCCAACGACTTCTGAAGGCCTTTCCAAAAGTTATAAGTGAACCTTGGATCACGGTCAGATACAATGGAGAGAGGAACTCCATGTAACCTGACTATCTCTTTAAGATACAAACGGGAAAGTTGATCTAGGGAAAAAGTATCTCGTATAGCAAGGAAATGAGCAGATTTGGTCAAGCGATCAACAATAACCCAGATTGCATTATTACCTCGACATGTATTCCGTAATCCCACAACAAAGTCCATGGATATATTCTCTCATTTCCACTCTGGCACTGGTAATGGCTGAAGCATCCCTTTCGGTAACTGCCGCTCTACTTTAACCTGTTAACAAGTCAAACACTTCATAGTAAAATCAGCAATATCTCTTTTCATTCCATCCCACCAGTAATACTCCCGAAGATCTCTATACATCTTAGTACTGCCTGGACGAACTGAAAACGGAGAACTATGAGCTTCACATGACAACTCTCTCTTAAACTGTGAATCACAAGGCACACGAAATCTCTTCCCAAATCTCAAAACTCAATCATTATCAATGTTGAATTTCGGAAACTTACCTTTCTGAACCATCTCTACCTTTTTCTGCAACTCACTGTCTTGCTTATGTGCTTGCTTGATTCTATCTGATAGAGATGATCTCACTGATACCTGAAACAAAACAGATGAACTTCCTGCACCAACAACTTCTATTCCAAAGTTCATCAAATCCTTAACCAAAGGATCATGTTCTAAATGCAACATTTCTAATGAAGAATTACTTTTTCGACTCAAAGCATCATCCACTTTATTTTCTTTTCCCGGATGGTAATGAATTGTAAAATCATAATCCTTGATTAATTCTAGCCATCTAATTTGTCTCATGTTCAATTATTTCTGAGTGAATATATACTTTAAACTTTTTTGATTAGTATATATTTCACACTTTACTCCATACAAATGATGCCTCCAAATTTTTAAAGCGAAAACAACAGCAGCTAATTCCAAATCATGTGTAGGGTAATTTACCTCATGAGTCTTCAACTGTCATGAAGCATAAGCAATTACCTGATCATTCTGCATTAGGATGCAACCAAGTCCTTTCAATGAAGCATCACTGTATATAACAAACTCACCATTCCTGGAAGGTAGTGCCAAAACTAGAGCATTCACCAATCTTCTTTTCAATTCCTGAAAACAATCATCACATTCTTTTGTCCAGATAAACTTAACACCCTTCCGAGTTAGCTTAGTCATCGGACTAGATAATCGTGAAAAATTTCTAACAAACCTTCGCTAATAGCCTGCCAAACCAAGGAAGCTATGAATCTCGGTTACATTTGTGGGTCTTGGCCAGTCTTCCACAACTTTTGTTTTTGCAGGATCAACAGTTATCCCATCTTTAGAAACAATGTGACCAAGGAAAGAAATTTGTTGCAACCAAAACTCACATTTGCTCAATTTTCCATATAGTTTCTTTTCTTTTATGGTTTGCAAGATAACCCTTAAATGTATTTCATGCTCCTCTTTACTTTTAGAAAACACCAACATATCATCAATGAAAACCACCACAAACTTATCCAAGAACTCAGGGAAACTTCTATTCAATAAGTCCATGAATACAGCAGGTGCATTGGTTAGCCCAAAAGGCATTACTACAAATTCTTAATGGCCATATCTTGTACAAAATGCAGTCTTCGGAACATCTACCTCCTTTACCTTTAGTTGATGTTACGCCGATCTCAAGTCAATCATTGAAAAATACTGAGCTCCCTAGAGCTGATACAACTTCATTTGATGGCCCGACATCTGCTGAAGTAGTTTCAAAGGATTTCACCACCCCTTTCTGCTTGTAGTCTAACAGCTTCCCATCACTCAAGCTCTTTGTCGGACACTCGTTTGCATAGTGACCCATCTCATTGCACTTATAACATTTCACTAACTGTAAATCAAATTTGGTCTTACCTTCACCTTGATCCTTTTTAGTGCAATCACGAGCCTTATGTCCCATCTTACCACATCGGTAGCACTTTCTAGAATTTAGAAGACATTCCCCAGCATGCCTTCTGCCACATTTATCACAAACTGGAAACTTAGTTTTCTTACCATCAGACTTTTTTGAAGAATTCTTACCTTTCTCCTTCCACCTCGGTCTCTTCTTCTGTTGGTTTTTATAGAACACTTGATCATCGGAAAACTCCATTTCCACCTTCTCAGCACATCGAACAAGATTTTCATAACTTTTAAACTCACGATAAGCTAATGCCCTTCGATATTTTGGCTTTAATCCTGAGTAAAAACGATTGATTTTACTATCAAGGTCTCGGATAAAATTTGGAGCATACCTTGCCAATCCAGTGAACCTTTCTTCATAGGTAGCCACTGAGTCTTCCTCTTTCTTCAATTACAAGAATTGATTTTCCATCCTAATTTGAATAGCCTTAGGAAAATACTTCTCAAGAAACATACCTTTTAATTCATCCCAGTCGAAAGCATCAATCTCATCAGCGTCCCTGATATTTCTAACCATCGACCACCACTGATCTGCCTCACCCTCCAAACTTTAAATAGCAAGACTAACCTTTTGATTTTCTGAACACCCCATGACATCAAAAATCTTCTCCAGTGCTTTAATCCGCCCTTCAGCTAGCACAGGGTCAGATGATCCTCTGAATGATGGGGGATGTTGCCTCATGAAATGTTCCACCACTGACATGTTCCTCTGTGGTCGATCTGGCTGATCTCGTGCGTGGATACCACCACCATTTATCGCTTGAGTCAGCTGCGCCATTACTGCAACAAACTATTCAGTTCCAATTCCGACCATCTCAGGATGCTGATTCGGAAGGTTATTTTCTTTCTTTATGCCTTCCTAGCACTGCTTCCCTATTTCCTCTGCGGAAAACCAATCTGAACAAACATGTCTTAAATGAAGCAACATGGAAATGTTCAAATACTATATGACTTCAATTTTACCATAAAAAAATTATTTTTGGATAATCATTTAATATAATTCTAACTCCTAAAGTAATCTAAACCGACCTCTGATACCAACTATAAGTCCCCATCCTTAAACCTTACTTAATCTTGAGTTATTACAAGATTACACATTGAAAATCTTTTCGGGTTTAGATTTTTAGAGAATTAGATCATAAAACTTGCATTACATTCCACATATAAACAAAGTGGTTACATAAATATAGTATTCTACATTCCCATCAATGGAAACATATTTAAAATAAACATGTATTCTTTCTTGACACTTCCTTGACACTATCATCATATCATGTACCTTTCCCTTGACCTGTGAAAAACATTTCAAAAAAACATGGGATGAGCATAAAAAGCTCAGTAAGGGATATAAAAATATGGAAAGGAAACATGGGTACATATATACATAAGGATGAGATCATACTTTACCCATAAAACATAAGCACTTTAACATACCTCATCAAATCATGAATAAATCATAGAAATCATAATACATAAAGGTAACTTGAGGCATTCATAACATTCTTACGTAGGGAGTAACCCTCTTGGTTACATTTGGAATACCCATCATAGTATATTCCCTAAACCTCTTTGGAGAAACCTTAACGTTTCACTCATTCACGTTACCCAATGCATTGGAGAGCTATATTGGGGTCACCCACCCTTAGTTTATCACGGAACCACCCGTTTTCATAATAATGCCCAAGAACCTCAACATAATCATATCACATAAAACATGCATAAAGGAAACATAACATTTCCACCTTTCAATCACAAGATATCAATACAACACATGGATATAAAAACATTATGAAAACCATTTTCAATACCAAAATAAAAGAAAAGTAAAACATTGTATTTATTTTTCTTTTAAAAGAAGGTATGGCTTGTAAAGGAAGCCGAAACTCAAATAACGGTCACGACGACGGAGAAGTCGTTGTCACCACATACGTACGACAAAAACATTCCCTTTTGTTGTTTAGTAAACGCTTCATATAAAAAAGATTCCTTTTGAATAAATGTAAAAGTCAAAGGGTTTTATACACCATATAAAACAAAGTTGTGTATAAAATAAAATATTCCTCAATGAAAGGAGATTGAGACGAAGTCCCATACCTCGGGTCCGACTTGACTCGATCGTTCTTTAATGTCCTGAATAATAAACTTGAGTTAATTTCTACTTTCTTAAGAACCTTTTTCATGTTCATTATTCCTTTTATATCACTTATTACCATTTCATGAACACTATGTAATTATTTAAGTTAATAACGGTCGTTTTAACGATCATTGGTACTTGAGTCAAAAATAAGCCCTTTATAATTACATTTTTTTCATGTATCAATTATATCCAGAATGGTATTCATGATTTAGATATCATATATGTCATATATATCCAGTACATGCATTCATTTATAATATTACATAATCATTTAGAGGTAATAAATGAAATGCACCGTTCATGGAGACGGTAAGCCGTACGTACGCATGAACGCTACTTTCATTTCTATTTCGTATTTTATAGAATGGAATCATAATGATATAAAGGTATATTATAATTACAGTATAATATCATATATAATATCATAGTTCCATCCTTTATACATCCCACATATGGTATTTTACGAATCAACTCACTTTAAGGGGGCGGTAGTCCGCACTTCCTTAAATGAAGATATCACGTTTACCCATAATGGAAACCATAAAGGTATACCAAAAATGAAAAATACATAAGCTTAAGTAAAATATAAACATATTATATATCATATATAAATGTAGTGACATATTAATGGCCACCTTTGAAGGTGTTAAAAAAATGTTGAACAATCATCGTTTCGGGAGGCATAAATTCACCATCCACGGAAACAGTATGTTTGTTAACCATTAGATGTAGGTGTGTGTAAGTGTAGCTCGAATACATATCACAACAACATCCTAGTATATTGATAATACTGGAGTTGTTACAAAAGAAATGAATAAAAAGATTTTAGGGGGTTGGAGAAGCAAAATAAAACAAAAGGACTCAAAAGAAGACATTACCTTAAAATCGGGTAACTCCCATTGGTTTGAGCTCAAAGGCTTCCTTGGGAAGACTTCTTCCCAAATTGAGGCTTCAAGTAGTAATATATGGAAGTGGAGAGACAAAATGGGCAGGGTTTGGCCGAGCCAAGGGCTTTGGGAGTGTGGGTTAGGATGTAGAGGTGGGGGCCTTTTATAAGAGGAGAGGAGGGGCACTCTTGGAAAGTAAAGATAAGTTACTTATATTTTAAAATGCGTTTCAGATTCAAAAGGCCCCACATTGATATAATTCGAGTATAAGGTGATAATGGTTCTAAATCCACTCATCCACTAGGTTTTGGACATGTGTAGGTTTTAGATATTACATTATCTTTCCATTTTATTTAAATCGTTAAATAATGAGGTCATCACTCCATCATCATGATGTCATAAATAATTTAATTTATTTAATGTCTAAAAATTATAAAAAAAATACTATGATGTCTGAAATATTTTTAGCTTTCCAATTAATATTTATAATCAAAAATCTGATCTTTATAACCCCATGTAAATTGTTTTTTAGTAAAAAAACACATGTTTGTGTCATTTTTACTTTAACATTAAATAAAAAGTTATTTATGTCATTTCCCATCCAAAGTGGCTCCATGGGGCCCCCAAGTTGACTCATAGATTTTATTGGTCGTCCATGACACATCCAATAAGGTTAGGACATGTGTCTAGGTCATTTTATATTATTAAAGCATTATTTTTACCTTAAACTACACTAATTACCACTAATCACGATTAAAAACATAATAAGTTACTATTCACCAAAAAATATTTTAATCTCATTGAACCACATTTTACATTTTAATGAAAACCATGTATGTTGGATTTTTGAAATTAAAAACACAATGGTGGAAAAATTTCATTTAAATGAAAAATCAGTTTCTTTAACTACCACTTAGTGATTTCACTATTCATCAAAAATTAAGGTTTTTCAGAAAAATACCAAAACTTCACCCTAAGCTATATTTGATATTCTGAATTCAAAAATGAAGTATATTTTACAAAATTCAAAACATATAAGTCACATTAGTTAATTTAATAATTAATTCCCGCTCTCAGAGCAAATAGCGTGTTTTTATGAAACAATAAGTATCAAATGATTGACACCAGTTTAAGTCCAATTTCAAAGTGAAATTGATTCCAATGACCAACATTGGATTAAATGGTAAAAATATATTCTAATTTCACTTCAAAACCAATTCAATAGATAATCTAATCATATAAATAAATTAGATTAAAAAGCAGTTTTGATGTAAAATGCAGTATTTTTCACTATTCATTAAAAAAATGAACATTGTCAGAAAAATACCAAAAATTCACAAAAAGTAAATTTTGATGTCCCAATCATAAAGAATAAGTTTTATTTGACAAAAATAGTTTATAAAATTTTCAAAAGATAGATTCAAAAATGGTTTGCCATCAAAAGGCAGTAAAACAATCTTTTAAAAATATTAGTGTATTCCATGCTTAAGATTGGATTTATTTTCATTTTAAGCCTCTGAAACACTATCTAATTCATTAATATACATAGATAAAAATATCTAGTATTCATTACTTACATTGGATGTTACACCGTTGGTATAGGAGGGACCTATACCAATGGATTTGGTAAAACCGTTGGTATAGGGTCTCTATTATGGACCTATACCAACGGTTTGGCGAAAACCATAAGTGACCTATACCAACGGTTTTCCCCAAACCATTGGTATAGGTCCCCCCTATACCAACAGTTTGTCAAAAACCATTGGTATATGTCCAAATTACTGACCTATACCAACGGTTTTCACCAAACCGTTGGTATAGGTCCATATAAGTTAGTTATACCAATGGTTTGCCCAAAACCATTGGTATATATCTTTTTTCCAGTTGTCTGCATTGTAGGCACACAGTTGGGGGAATGTTATATAAACAATGTGAGGTAGGAGAAATAATAGATAGTTGCATCTTTCATGGTTGGAGCAAGGTTTGTAAACCATGTGGAGCTTCCCATGTAATAGTGTGACCCGACATCCCAGTACAGTTGTTAATTCATGATTTTCACATGATTTAGAATATAGTGTGGATAAACCTTGAAACCTAGTAAACATTGGAAAAATTAAAAAGAATTCCACATTAGTTTTTTATGTTTTCACTTGAGATTCTTCTCCATTTCACAACCTCATACAATATGTAGAAACCCTCATGACCCATTCATGAAATATGTGATTATCTTTCGATCCTAAGCTGTTTGGAGCATCGTTGGTTGCCAATCGAATATCGGGTTAGCAATAAAACCTATCTTACTTCTCTTTTCAGTTTAGAGGTTTCAACTTCCTCTTATCTCCATAAGAATTTATGAAACCCCATTTTTCTGGTGATATATAAGTGAAATTTACAAAGGGAGGTTGAATCGAGATCTAGGTCTATGAATAAGAATAATTTTGTCTATTTACTTTAAGTAGGTGGATTACAAGTTTTATACTATATTTTAATTATAAATTTATCCATGTTATTTTTTGTTCATGGTCACTTCATATTGTGAATTTGATACATTTAGTTAGGTTTTTTATAATTGGTGACTTAATTTTGAATATAAACCCTCTTGGTACCCATGGGTCACATCGATGTAGATTTGATCAATTCTGGGCCACCCATGAAGTTCACTGATATTACTGGACATTGAAATTATCCATGTAAATTTAAGGACTTTTTGTGGTAATGTAGATCACTTGATGGGAATTTTGAGGTGATTAATGGATGTAAAACTGGAATATTTTTAATATATAAAAATTTGGTAATTGATTAAGGGGTTGTTTGTATGACCTAAAAATTAGTTAATTCTTTTAAATTAGATTGTGCCACATGGCTTACGAATTATATTAGAAATGGATAGAATAATAGGTAATATGAATTGGTGAATTGGTTAATGTAAAATGAATTGTTAATTTAAGAATATGTTAATTGGATTTCATAATATAATTTATGAATACGTGAAATTGGATGATTTATGGGAAATATTGAATGTTCACAGTGATCAAGGAATGAAAATGGAAATTGGGTTATGTATTGTAAAAAGAGAGTGAGTTAATGGGTTCTTGAATAATAATGGTGACCTTAATGATTGTTACATATTATGATTATGATATGTTTTGGTTGTGTTAGGTTTTGATATGGTTTTTGTGTGATGAATGGATGAATACGCATGTGCCCATGAATTAAGGTGTGGGATAAAGGACTGAGGCTCTACCCATGAGTTGAGTTGGACTGATGCTTTAACTCCACTTGCAATACATGAGTTAGGGAAGGTGAAAGATCAATATTCCCCTAGCGATTGCATTCCACCCAGACATTGGCTTTGAGGTGAGGATATTTTGATGTTTTTATGTTATGTCCTTACTGGCATAAGGACATTTCATATTCCCTAATTCATAACTATAAATGAAATTATCATTTTATATATTATGTGAAGACCCAACCAAAAGTTTACATGATGATGAAGAACATAGTAATGAAGAAGATGCATATAATGAATAGGGAACCATGGTCAGTA
This sequence comes from Viscum album, assembly GCA_963277665.1. NCBI lineage: Eukaryota > Viridiplantae > Streptophyta > Magnoliopsida > Santalales > Viscaceae > Viscum > Viscum album. Next base: position 121,348,959 of record OY728161.1, on the reverse strand, counting down.
ATAGATATGTATTGATTGTTAACAAGTGGCCCCAAAATTTTCTTTTACTTATTAATTATTTATTCATTCTTTCATGAACTATCTATTTGGACAGTATATTTTGTAGACACCATTGGTGGTGTATTATTGAGTTGTACTAAACCCTACTCAGTCATCTGTTGGGTACTTGAGAATATTTCATGGTTGTAGGTTAGGAAAAGTGAAATGGCCTTGTTCTTGGAAATTGATTTAAAATTGGGATGTGCATGGGTGTGGTTTCAGATATGGAGTCAAGACCATTCTCATGATTCCATTATTTTCATTATTTTGGGGTTTCTTCACATGGAACTATTTCATGAAATGTCATATTTACTATCTCATTAGGTTTACACATATTCATGTGAAACAGTTATTTATGCAAATTCATTATTTATTCAGTGCCAATTCCGCAATTCTCTATGTTTTCTATAGTGGATTAAATTAGTAAATAGGGTATTTTATACCCCTATGAAATATTGACCCTTTATGATACTCGACATCCAATACCATATGTGGAGTCATGCTTGAGGTAATGTGACCAACCGGACCGGGGCATCAGTTTAGTAGAACTCAGTTTGGGGATGTTTTAATGTTGTAAAAAAGAAGTTATTTCCTGGGAATTACTATTTGGGAATGGTAGATAAGAGTTTAGGAAGGTTTAAAGCCTTATATGATACTATTCTTGGGAGTAGTTAACCCATGTATGACAGAAAACCCAAGTAACCCAAAGTGGTAATTTTTTTTCTTATTCTATGTTTCCGCATTTCATGGTATCTCACCAACAGGTGATGCACTTGTTGTGTCATGTGATATGTTTATGATATTTTTTTCAAGGTCAGAATCGAAAATGGTTGTTAATTCATGCATCATTCTAGGATCATATGTATTTAAGTGACATGCATCATAGTAGGCACACACACAGAATGGTTGTGTGGGACATCAAGGGTAGAATGCATTCGATTTTCATGAATGTGATGTAAATATTGTCTAATGGAATAATACAAATGTGTATAAGGATAAGTAAAATGTCAAATAATAATAAACTAATTGACATTGATATGTGTTATTAAGTGAATTAAAGTGTTGTCGTATTATGTAATGATATGGGAACTGTTTGTATATGGTTTAAAAATGTTATTCGTATTACTATTTGAGTTAGTTATCATTTTTTAATCATAGTCATTAGTAGAGATGGTTGAGGGAAGTGTGTAGGGTATGGTAAATCCTCTTTTTCTAGTTTATGTGAAATGGTTTTTTATTTATAGTAATGGTCATTACTATATATTTTCTGAAATACTTATGGTTTGTGTTCTAAATCCCATATTTGGAATTGTAGATAAATTCCACCGAAAATATTTATTCTCATTGGTTGATAAGAGGAAATTGTAGAGAATGATCCCCCAATAGTGGAGTAAGAAGATCAATTGGTTCACCATAATCAGGATGAGAAGCTCAATGATAAAAATGTTTTTTTATATAGATTATGGAATGAGACCTATGGTGGGTTCCACCGAGTATGTTTGAGATGACTATGGTGTTTTAGATGTTGAACCCTATGACCATTACTAGATGGGGTGTGCCAGAGGTAGTACAGTTCGAGATTGAGAATAACTAAATAATTATTCATCATCTTGAGACCCCTTATGAGAAATAATTCAACACAGTATCCTATATGTTGCGGTTTTCTGCAAAGATTTGGCAGGACATCATGGTTTAGATAGAGCCGGCTGAAGGACTGGGGTGGATAGATTTTGAGGAAAAGTTTCTAGAGTATTACACACCATAAACATTGAGGAATGACAGGTCTATTTCTCTTATGAGTGTTAATTAGGGGTTGCATTAGTGATAGATTATGCATTTAATTTCACTAGATTTCATTTTTTTGTTCCGATGTTGGATGGAGATGAGTTGATTATGGTTAAATGCTTCTATGATTATATTACGAATGGGATTGGGTCTCATATAAATATCTTCAATTAGAAGTGATTTTCAAAGGTAATAGACCATGCTCTTATCGTAGAATGGAACCTAGAGGGATCCTCGGGCGGTGGATTTGTGGTATGAGCTGGGCAGAAAGGTGGTACAATTTCTAAGGGAAGGATGAATTCTTTAATGAATTTTCAATAGGGATAAAGTGTGAAACATATTCAAAACAGATGTTCAGTCCCTCAGATTAGTGATCAGGTATTCCATAACCACTTGGTCAGGTCGACGTACATGTGAGGTCAGTGAACCTCGAAACCATTAAAGTGTTGATCATGTGAAAGGATGGGACATATATAGAGGGTCTGTAAGAACCATCAGTAGTCATGAACATATAGAGGTCAAAAGAATATTCTGAGTGCGGGAAGGGGGTCAATCACTCTATATAAGGCAGGTTTTTGGGGCTCCACATGTTATTCTGGTAGGGCTGGTGGATGTGGAACTCTAGGGAGAGGCCGACCAAACCAGTCGGGTAGTTTAGTGCATGATAATCAGGATGAAACGATTGGTAGAGAGGAAGGTCTTCTTCACATAGTTCAGTCTACACATAGAGGTGGAGAGGTTGGACCATCTACCAATTGAAGTATGATTCATGTCGCTTCCAAAATCCCTAATGATCTATTTGACATAGGTTCCAGACACTCTCTTATCTGTGCCCACTTCTTAATTGTGTAGGTACTATCCATGGAATGGGTGTGTGGGGTTATAATAATTGACACTCCATTTGGTGGGTGATCAGGGTATCAGACATTGTAAGGGTTCTTCTTTAGATGTTAGTGGGTTTCTTTTTCTATGGAACCATTTTTTCCTCAATATGTACGGTTTGGAAATGATTCTAGGCATGGATTGTATGGTTTTGAACTAGGGCCTCATCCATTGTTACCATCAAAGGTTAATGTTTACATCCCTTAAGGTAGACTCTTATGTCTTTGTGGTGATTGGAATGATCAAGAAATCAATGCAAGGAAAACTTATGGTAAATGGGGGAACTCACAACCAAAGTGGTGTGCCTTATTCTTGAAGATGGAAGGGTGGAACAACATGTATTTACCCCTAAGGTGGATATGTTTCATGATGTGTTTCTTGAGTATTTTTCATGAATTCCATCATAGAGAGATGCAGAGTTCACGATCAAGTTTCTACTAGGGTCAAAACTACATTCCTTTTTTCTATATCGAATGGTGCTTGTAGAACTCTAGGAACATTAGGTTCAGTAGGACGAGTTAGTGAAAATGGGATGCATCTGTCATAGTATGTTTCCATGGGGATCACCAGTGTATTTTATAAAGAATTTTTATGGGTCCTTCGGATTATGCATCGATTATATGATGGTTAACCAGAATAAATTTAAGAATTTAATCCCACATTCAAAAATTTATGACATATTTGACAAATTTAGGGGCGACCTAATGTTTTCCAAGATTTATCTTATATCAGGATACCATCAGTTTTGGGTGACACCTTCAAATGTACTAATGAAGCATTCAGGAGTAGGTATTAGTTAATGAGTAAGTGGTATCACCATTTTGATTGAAAAAATGAATAGATTGTGTTTTGTTTTTAATGAAATGAATATTTTAGCCATGTCAATATCAGTTCAGTGTTGTCTTCATTTATGAAAACATGGTTTACTGAATAATGCTTGATGATCTTGTTAGACATGTTGATATTGTCCTGAGAATACTAAGAGTAAATTGGATTTATTCTATGATAAATAAATTTCCTTTATGAATCAATAAAGTGAATTAATTTTTCCACATAATTTATGAGGTATGTCTGTCATTGGGTCTAGAGAAGGTTGAGGAAGTGGTGTCTTGGTAGCATCCCTATAATGTTTCTAATTTCTAGCGTTTTCTGGGCTTCTCATGTTATTACCAAAGCTCCATTGGGGATTTCTCTAATTTAAAAGTTACAATATCAGGCTTAACTAATATGGTGGGTGTTTTTTAGTGTTTGGTGGAATTAAGGAATTCTTTTCAAGAGATGAAGAAGTTGTTGACTACCACATCGATCTTAATATTTCCTAAATCTGGTAAGAGGTACACGTTGTTCCATGATGCGCCCAGTGATGGAATTGGGGTAGTGTTCAAGCTTGTATATCAGGATTTATCATATGGTTCAAGATATTTGAGGCCACATGAAATAAATTACAAAATCAATATTGTTATATAGATGATGTGGTTTATGTACAAAATTGTTTGTGGCATTACTTATTGGTAGAAAGATTCATGGTGTTTACCAATCATAGAATCCTTAAGTACATATTTTATTAGTGGTACTTGAAAATGAAATTGTGTATGTGGGTCAAGTACTAAAAATCCATTAGTTTTTATATGGATTACACACTAGGGAAACGGAATAGTGTTGTAGATGCCCTGTGTCTGAAGACTTAGATTCAGGGGGTTCAAGAATCCAACAATGAGTTGAAGAGGATGACATTGTTTGCTAAGATACATTAATATGTATCAGATGGGAATGGGAATATGAAACTTTTATCTATATTAGTCGAGTTCATGCCTTTGAGTCAAGTCATGGAGAGTCATCGAGTGGATCTGGAGTGTTTTTCTATGAAGGAATGTCTTAATGCTGGTGAGACACTGTCTAGTTGAGTTGTGGTCTCTGATTGGATTTTTATGTTTCGAGCCATGTTGTGGTGTGGAACGGTGTGAGAGAAGATTTGATATGTGTGTTCCATGCCTTTATGTGGTAACTATATCTCAATTTTACTAAAATGTATCATGACCTTTATCGGCAGTATTGGTGTATGAGAATGAAGGAAGAGTTAGTGGGTTTTATGGAGCGATGCTTTACCTATCATCTAGTGAAGGCTGAAAACAAATGCCTAGGTGGGTTTTTTATAGTCATTTCCTATTCCAAAGTGCAAGTGGAATGATGTAACACAGGGCTTATTAGTGTGTTTTCCAAGGATTCCTTGAAATAATGACACAGTTTGGGTATTTATGGATCGATTTTATAATGTGGATCATTTATTTTCTGATCCAGGAAACATAAAAAGTTGATCATTTGGGTGATATATATGAGAAATAGATTTTGTGGTTTCATTGTGTTCCAAGAACCATAGTTTTCAATCATAATATAAGTCTCACATCATGATTCTTGAAGGGGTTATAGAAGGCACTTGTTACCAGGTATTTTTAAGTTAAACCCATCACCCATAGACTAACATCTGTCATATCATATAATTTATGTATTAGAGGATATGTTGATAGCATGTGTTCGAGATTTTGATGGTTTATAGGAAAATTTCATTTCACATGTTATGTTTTCATACAACAATTTTTTTTCATTCTATCAATCAGATGGATCCTTTTAAGGAACTCTATGGGAGACCATGTGGATATCCATTGTGTTGTTTAAAAGTCTGGGAGTCTGAGCCATTTGGACTGAGTCTCATGTAAGACATGTCAAAAATGAATTGAATGATTAAGAAGCATATGATAATGGATTAGAGTACACCTAATTTCAGGGAAGAACAGTGTTGTATACCTCATTAGATAATGGTGGGAGATAGTGTGTTTCTACGGGTGTCTCTAAGGTTGTGGCACCATCATATTTATAAATAGGGAAAGATGGAACCCTAGTTTATGGGTCCATTTGAGAATGTGTGAGTGGATTGGATATGTGCATATAGATTATCTCATTCACAATGATATAGTGGGATTCTCTATGTTTTTCATGTTTCAAATATCTCATAGTATCACTGAAATTTATCTCATGTTATTGGTGTTAAAATTTTTGAGCTTTAGACTGATGCATCCTTTGAGGAGCATCAATTTGTATTGAGGACCGTAGTGAGAACGTCTTGAAGGGAAATTTTTCTCTCATAGTTTGAACAGTATGGCAGCATAGAAACATTCAAGAAGAATCTTGGGAGCAATGATTGTATTTTGGGGCCCAATGGAATGAACTCTTTTCTTATTAAACTCAAAATTTCTTAGGAAGAGATGATCCTACACAATCTATCATAAGGTGGGGTGGTTGTAAGATCCATGACATTATTGAGGAATTTCCTTGGTGAAATTTTGGTTTCAATATTATTGTTGAAATAATAAAATGTTTCAAGGAAGAATGAGGGACCATGGGGGTGTTCCAAGGGTTCAGGACACAAAATATATGACAACCGTGCCAAACAATGCTAGGTTCACGGTTGGTGCATGGTTGGGGCATAGATAATTGAACCATGTGTGGTGGGAGAAATATTGGAATAGTGGAATCTCACTCAGATGGAGCATAGTTTTTAGACTGTGTGGAGATTACTAGGTAACCATGTCACCTAACATCCTTGGAAAATGGCTTGCACATGGTGTGTTTGTGGTTTGGTAAACTATCTGGGTAAACCATGAAGCCCAATAATGTTAGGAAAATTTTCAAAATATCCCCCTTGGGTTTTTATGTTCTAACTCAATACTCTCCTCCATTTCACCTCCTTCAACTCTTGGGATGAATCCTAGAGACCCAAGCTTCCATTAAGATATTCTACTTTGATCCTAAGTCATTTGGATCACTGTTGGTTTTGGATAAATCTTTGGGTAATTTTAATCCCCCTATTGATTCTCTTTTGTGTTAAGGGTTTTCATATTCCTTATATCCTCATATAAAGCTATAAAACCCACCTCTTCCATGAGATCTAGGTGATTATTCAAAGGGTAGTATAATTGGGATCTATTGATATGATTAATTGGGTGTTTGTTAATATATTTTAGGAAGACGCTTATATGTTATATTCCATAGTTTCATTATAGATTTTTTCCAATTATGTTTTTTTCATTGTCACTTGCTATTGGGATGTTGATCCATTTGGTGTGATTTTGTTGAATTGGTGTTTATATAATGAATATAAACCCTCTTCATCCCCATGTAATTCATAGAGGTTTATTTTACCTTTTAAGGTCCACCCATGAGGTGAGACGATATTGTCGGACGTAGAAATTATCCAACTAATTGAAAGTTCATTATGTGGCAATGTTGAGCCCTATTTGGGAATCTTGGGGTGATTAATAGAAGTGAAAATGGAATATTAGTAATGTTTCTATATTTTTTAATGTATTCAATGATTTTTGGCATGACCCAAAAATGGATTAGTTTTGTTAAATTAGATTGTGCCTTGTGGATTACGAATTATATTTGAAATGACTAAGAGAATAGGTCATATGAATTGGTGAATTGGTTTATTTGAAATGGTGTGTGAAATGAGGAATATGTTAGATGGGTTTTAATATGGTTATTGATTAATTGGTTAATTGGGATGAATTATGGGAAATATTGACTGTGATTAGTGATCTATCCATGAGAATTGTAATTGGGTTAAGTAATGTAATAGGAGAAGTGGTTAATGGGTTATAGCATAATATTTGTTCCTTTATTGATTATTGTGGATTATTATTATGATATGTTTTTATGTGTCTTATTGTGATATAGTTTATGTGTGATTAATGGATAAAAAATAATGTCAATGTGGATTGATGTGTGGGATAATGGACCGAGGATCCTTCCATGGGTTTAGTTGTTTTGATTCTCTAACTCAGCCCACAATACATGGTAAGGGAAAGGGGTGAAGCTCTATTACCCTAACTATCTCATTCCACCTGGACTGAGGATGTGATGTGATGATATTTTGATGTTGTTATGTGTTATCAATAGTGAGATAGGGACTTGATGTTTTCCCATATGAAAAATGATAAATTTAATTAACATTTTTTGAATGATGAGAATGCTCAACCCATGAATTACATGTTGATGATGAAGTAAGTATTGAATAAGGTGGACATAATGAATTTGGAACTATTAATTTTAAATGTTATGTAATGATTGTTAAATAGTGGCCCCCTAATTTTCATATACTTATTTGTTATTTATTTATATTTTTATATAGTTTCTATTTAGATTGGATATTTTGAAGACACCATTTGTGGTGGCCTACTGAGTCGTACTCTCACCATGATCAGGTTTCCATTGGTTACCCGATAAAATTTATTGTGTACAGGTCATGAAAACATAAAAGGTCCCATGCATGGAATGTGAGTCAAAATTGGGATCTGTTTGGATGATGTTTTGGACATATAGTGAGGACAGTTTTTGGGATTCATCTATTGGTCATTATTTTGGGTTTTGTTCACATTAAAATGTACTTTGTCATGTCATATTTATTTTTGGTTTTTTTATACCCATTCATGAGAAATGGTTATTTATACATATTCGTTATTTTTGATATGTAGACTCCATAGTTATATATTTTTTCTATTGTGGCATAGTTTGGTAAATAGGGTAGAGTCTCCCCCCATGTCCTTCAGACCCTTACTGTTAGTTAGAAAACTTTGGCGTATGGGAAGGTGAGAATGATGTCATGTGACAACCAGGCCTGGGGAACTACTATAGTGTCACTTGGGATGGATATGTTACAAAATTATTAGTAAGCATAAACATAAGAATTCACAATTTAATGTCATTTATAACAACCCTACTCTTCATTACACACTTTAACATGATTTATTACAAAAACTTCAACTTAATACAACTACGAGGATCGAGAGGTCTAGTGTCATGGAAAATTTGGAACATTAAATAACAACTTAGAACATAAAAAAATATATTTATTGAACAATTCTTTTACATGGCTACAACATTCCTCCTAAATTAACATTTCATGGGATAACATGAGGAATGCATTAGAAAAGGGTGATCTATAAAGCCTAGTAAGGGAGTAAACAAGTAATAACATGAATAATGAAATAAATGTTAGGAAAATGGAATATAAATGGAGCATAAGAGAACCATGATCATAAAGGCATGATAAATCATGATTATTAAAACATGGAAATGAGGCACCAACATTTTACAGGATATTAGCATGATCCAAGGCTCATTGAACATGGAGAAGGAGTAAAACCTAATTGTACATGAATTTTCTTGATTGAATCCGAATTTCACTATAATTATCATGAGTAAACCCATATTTCACATAATGTATCATGATACTATTAATTACCCAATTCATTGGAGTGCTATCAGGGCAGACCCTTCTTAATCAATTAATTTCATGCATAAGTGTGCCACATAGATCATACAACATGGATTAATTAAACAAAATTATTCTTTCCCCAAATAAGAGGTGTGGAATAAATAAATTTAAGTCCTCAATCAATATATACATGTACATAAGGATGAATACCCTTGATAGAGAAATTGTAATGGTACTCACTTACCTAATGATTTTGGCATTAGAAAGTTTGGGGTAACTTCGGCCGCATAATAACGTCAAATAGAAATTTTAGAATGCATTGATGAGAGAGAAATGAATCTCTCATTTTCATAAATAAAATTAAAATTAAAGGGGTCATGGAACATTATATCCCCACATATTTTAATGGAATTTAGATGCATAATATAAAAAATTGCTTTAATGTGAATGAGAAGAGAGAAATTCCTTAAGGAATTTTGTCATGGTAACAGGTGTACATGGGAGGAATTAATGGGAGAGAAAGAGTTCTCTAATAATTCATTAATGAGGAAGAAAATGTAGGGGAGGTGTGAAATCATACCCCAAAATTTGTAATTGAAAACAAAATGGTATATCAATATAAATAAATTTGAACAAAAATGAGAAAAGAATAAATCCCTTACAATGAAGTGTGATCCCAAAGGCTTGGGATTGGCTTGAGAGGGGATTATATGGGTCTTGAGCACCTAGAGAGGATTTTATAGAGAGGAAAATAGAGTTTGGTTGAGATCAAAAGGATTTAAGTGAAAACGGATGGGAGATTGACTGGGTTTTTATAGGAAAAGAGAGGGAAATCGTTATTATTTTGGTTTTTGACACTACACATGAAAGTAATCAAAACCAAAAACCACCCATGGTTTTTGCGCATGTTTTCTACCAAATGGGTGTGGAAAAAATTATTTTATAATTCAAATGGACAAAATTATTAATATATTAGTCTTTCTTATGTGGAGATGATTCACACTCTCAATAAAATCATTTTAAAATGTCAAAATGTTTATAAGTTTCGGAGGGTCCACTTGGGCATCCTAAAATTAATCAAACAAATATAAAATAATATTATATTAAAGTTAAAACATATATTGTCCAAAAAACCATTTTATATTATTTTATTACATCACCATTGGATCGTATGATGTTATATAACACTTTATATGTTTAAATGGTATTTAATTTTTACCCAAAAATTCGAATGCCTTGAAAATTTATGAAAAATTCACTATTAGATAATTTTTACTTCCTGAATAAAAAATTAATATGCATTTTATATAAATAATTTTTTATATATGTGAATTTTCACTTTTAAAATAAAAACCTTCATTTATTGGAAATGCATGGGTTTTGACAATAACAACCTTCAAACCTTAATGAAAAAGACAACTATATTGATAAAAAATTATACGTTCATTTATATGTAATAAAATTTAATTTATTCACAATATTTTATTTAAATAATATATATTTCAAAAATCAATTACTTCATCAAAATAGATTTTTTAATTGAATGTTAACAAAAAATATTGTTTTTTCTTTTAAACCCAATTTAAAAATTGAAAAAATAAAATGAATGTATGTTAAATATGGCACATAATCATAGATCTAGGGTCTTGTTACATAACCCTTTACAACACCTACACAATACCTAAAGGTATGGATTGCGATGGAGAAAGACTCTTGGGCTTGCTCGAATAACATCGCTTGGGTGGTAATCTCTATTAACATAGACTTCTCCTGTAGGTGATTTCTTTCAAGCTAAATGTGTTGAATATTAGCTTGGTCTTGGACTATAGAGAATCCCAATGATGCTACCTCCTTTATGTGCTCCGATAAATGGGCTTTGTATAGAGAAATTCTACAGGTTGAATTTATCTCTTCCTTTGTCTATGTAAATTTTATTTGTTATAGCATGATATTTATACTAATCATGTGATCCCTATTAAACTACTATATTATCAATAGTAAAAATTCATAATAGTATTCTGAAATCCGAAAACATAAAACTATGGAAATGAAAATGATTTACATAACCATTTCACATAATACGACTTTTAATTAGATCAAGAAATATTTTCATAAATAAACGTTTGGGCCAGTAAAGTCTTCCACCCTTAAAAAAAATTTCCTCCAAATTTTGTTTTTTCCACACTAAAATAGACGAGGGAAACTCTGCTTCATCACTTCCTCTGATTCCCACTTTGAATCTTAAAACGCAAGGTTTCTCCATAACACCTTAAAAAGGGGTCTTGTCTTATTTTGTTGATCATTTTCCCTAATATCTAAGATTTTCACCAGATTCTCTTTAAATAATTGGTCATTCTACAATGGTTCCACCTTTTGATTGAGTATATGAGATGGTTCAGGTATGTACATCCTCAAGAATGATACATAGAATAAGTCATGCAATTTTAGAAAGTTTTTGTGTGTAAAGACCCGTAAAACTCAAGGAAATTTTTTTCTTAATTTTCTTTGAAATTTTACAAGAACGCAGTTTCTGACGGCACCTCCTTCTGAGGCCCGGTGTACCCGGAATCATTTTTCGAAGTTTAGCTCAGGTGCGTTCAGTGAACGAACGAGAGGGTTTTTCTATCTTTTGAACCAGTGCTCGGAATCGAATTCTAAGTGAATAAATGGAATCAGAACGCTGGTATTTGCTTAGAAATGCCTTTTCCGGAGTTGCGTTTTCTCGGGTGTGGTTTTTTAATTTTTGGGGTTAAGTTAAGAAATAAAATAAAAGTGGTGCAACACTTTATTTTATTTCACTTAAAGCCACTTATGCTAAGTTAAGCAGATAAGGTGGAACCCACAATATCCTACCCACTTGGTAGGATATTTGTGAGGTTGGGCCCGCACGAGCCCCACCGTTTCTTCCCTCCTAAGCAACGCACCCTCAAACCCCCTTTTTAATGAAAGTCAAACCTTACATTTTTCTATTTAAGAAACGCCCCATTAAATTGGGCAGTTAAATCATTGCAATTAATTCATTGAATTAATTGTTCGTTTCTTATCTTTTAAATTTCAATTTCTTATGTTGATAATAAAATAAGAGGAGGACTTATTTTATTATTGTTGGGGGTTTGTGTTGTGTTAAACCTTTGGGAGAAAAAGAGAAGATTCTTCGTTCTTCGACGAAGAACGCGAAGAATGCGCCACCGCCAACGAAGAACGCCAACCTCCGACGGCAGACGACGGTGAGAGACGCCTTCCTCGGAGATCACCTAACGCCATCGGCGATCCTATTCTTTCGCAGAGACCCTCTTCTTCCGCGACAGTTAATTCTGCAACGAACGTTCGTAGAACGACAACATTGAGGTATGGGTTTATTTTCTTGTGATTACTTCTGTCGTTATCCCCCTTTCAATTGAACCGCCTTTTATCACATTAATGGGAGGAGGTCAGACCGCACGAACACGACCGACAGTCCTCCCCTCTTTTTGGTTGTTGATATTCATGCGGTGAGCAAGGTGACGTGGTTCCAAAGCACCGCGCGGATTTTTTTTTGTAAAAGGAAGAGCGGAGAAGCGTGGCGTCGTCGCACCGTGCCGTTGGAAACAATAAATCCGCGGCGCTGTTGCGCCACGCCGTAGAAGATGAACAAAAGACGCGGCACCATCGTGCAGCACCGGAGGACCTCAGAAGCACCGCAGCTAGAGCGGGGCTGCAACGGAGGGGAGCGGTGCCGTCGAGCCGTGCCGGATGGACGAAGGCCGCGGCCGGTTCTGGGCAGCAGTGGAGCAGGGGAACCGGTGGCCGGTTCCGGGCCGCCGGCGTCGGAGCGAGGGGACCGGCCCCCTGCCGGTCCCGTGATGGCGGCAGCCGGTCGGCCAGTCGGGCCGGCCGGTCAGATGAAATCTCCGGGGGTCATAACCCCCGGCCGGCCAGCTGAGCGGCCCCATAAAGGGGCCACAGTTCTTCACACGGGGGCAGCGCGCCCCCCGCTCCTGAAATGGCTCGGCCGTTCGGCCGAGACTCTGGCCAGCGCGCCAGCGCACTGCGCGCCGGGCCGGCTGCCCTGGCCGGTCCACCAGGCCGGGCCGGCAGGTCCAGGCCGCACCAGCAGGGCCGAGCTGCGCCCAAGCGGGCCAGACCCGGAGTCGGGATGGGTCAACCTGGTTCGGGCCGACCCTGGGGGTATCGGGCTGGGTCGGACTGAGCTCGAACCCCCTATTATCGAACCTTTTTCGGTTTGTTTCCCATAACATGAGCTACGAGCCTCCGATCGACGCACCTTTAGTTGGAATGAGATACTTGGATCGAGATGGTATTTTCGGTATATCACACTCAAGGTTTCGGAATACTTTGGGTTCGGCCGGGTTGGTTCGTACACAAAACCAATCGGGTCCTCGGAGCGGAAACACTCATAATATGAACTCCGGACGTCTGATTGACCTTCCGTCGACTTTGATGGATTCCTCTTAGTGAGCCGGATCTTTTGGCTTACTCCGCTCGAGGTTTGGACGCAGTTGTAGTATGGTCGGATTGGTTTTGACTTAAAAACTAACCGGACCCTTGAGACGAAAAAGCCAACAACTCTCGGATCGAGCGTCTGATTGACATGTCGTCTGCGACGTTGAGTTCCTGTTGACGATACGGAACTTTTGGATACATCAACTCTAGACTATTTGTTAGTTGATGTATCAGCCTCTCGGCTCGTGGAGCGGACCCTCCCTAACGAGCTTGCTGTGTGCGGGAATCCTAGAGCTGGCTATGACTACGACGACGAATGTCCAGAGATCCTCAGTGGATTCGACGGTGATGACTACAGAACTCATCGATCCTACGTGGATCAGTTCTACCAATCCTGTGTGGGTCCGATCCTTTGTGGGTCAGCGCTCAGCGGTCCTGTGTGGGCCAGCGCCTACAGATCATGTGTGGGTCTGATCCTGTGTGGGTATTTGCGGGAGGTAGTTACATTTCGATCGTTTGTGGGTCAGATCCTTTGTGGGTCATTGCGGGGGTTAGTTACCTTTCGATCCTTTGTGGGTCATATCCTTTGTGGGTCATTGCGGGGGTTAGTTAACTATCGATACTTTGTGGGTCAGATCCATTGTGGGTCATTGTGGGGGTTAGTACCTATCTATCCTTTGTGGGTCCGATGGCTTAGATGAATCAGTGGCAATATCTGATCATATCTATCGCCTTACGAAGAAATATACCTGTGTGAGGAGAATCATGTTTTTCATTCCTTTGTGGATTGTGTTGTGATATCCTATGTGGATTACGTTTTGCTTTCCTGTGTGGACTGGGTTGTACTTGGGCTCGGAGGTTGGAGCGGACTGGAATTGATGACTTAGGTATATATATGGGAATATACCTAAGCAGTGTCGGATGTTACTTTGTGATTGCATCTTTCCTTTGTGGTTTATCCTTTTTGGATTCTGGGAGACCTTCGGGGGTCTCAAGGTCCCTACTGAGTAGCTTATACTCACCCCTGCACGGGCTATGCCAGCACTACGTTGTGTTGGTTGCAGACGACGGACAACGCTGATCGTGGTTGAGGCTTGTAGAGCAGGAGGGTACCTGGAGGTGGACCACTGGGCGGGACATAGTTGGAGTGGACGGCAGGACCCTAGGAGCTGTGGAGGCCATCTGTACTCACCCTTTAGGTGGGACTTCCAGTGGACGGCTCGATGTTGCAGCTTTACCTTCAGTTGGTGTTTTTCGTTTCCATTTGTATTTTAATTTCAGTTTGGGTTTGTATTCTGGCCCACTTACTTTCCCGCACTTACTGTTCTACCAAGTTCTTACTTAGTGTTTACTTCTACTGCTTGCTTGCTCTGTGGTGTTTGTTTACTTTACAAAGGAAGTGCCTTCCTTTTTTACCGGGAATTACGCCATGGTGCTAGTCACCAGCCCCTGGCCTATGGAAGGCGGGCTTGGGGTAGTCACGGCACGGGCCCCGAGGACGGGTCGTGACAAATTGGTATCAGAGGAGTTCGGTTCTACCGTACAACTTGGGACTCTGATCTTTTTCTATGTGAAGCAATAGTGTTAAGCATATTGGGTGTGGTTATCAGTCCAGGGAGTCCAGTGTTGGTGCGGTGGATGATGTATTAGTACACCAGGACCCTGACTTTTGATTTCCGACTCAATAAACGAAAACATTGATTGCATGTGTGTTTCAAGTTTTCTTTGTGATTACATTATGTCAGCTCACCAGGTATATTGTTTGACCGTGGCGCACCTGTTTTTTTTTCAGGATGGCCCCACGACAGCATCCAGCTACGGTTTCGAGAGTTGTGCGTGATGACAGCCCACCGAGCGACGAGGCCTCGGTACATGGCCCTTTGACAGATGAGGCACCGGCTGTACTTCTACCCGCCGAGCCACCGATGCTTCCACCCTAGCCACTGACGATGCACGTCACCTTAGTGCACTGCACGAGTTTCAGCGCCAACGACCGCCATGGTTCTGCGGGGAGACAAACCCCCATGCAGCTGAGGATTGGCTGGAGGCAGATGTATGGGTTTTCAGGTTAGTGAGGACACCACCAGGCCTCATGGTGATCCTCGCAGCGAGCCTACTGCACGCGGCAGCAGGCCGATGGTGGAGCTTGATGCTCCAGGTGCACGATGAGGCATCTCTTCTCTGGATGGACTTTGAGAGCCTCTTCTGCTCGGTGTTTGTCCCAGCCACCCTCCGTGCGGTGCGCATCCAGGAGCTTCTACAGCTACGGCAGTGCAGCTTGACGGTCGCCCAGTACTCGGCGAGATTTACCAATCTCTCGTGCTACTCGACAGACATGGTACGGGATCCATTGTTCCGTGCCCGGACCATTGAGCAGTGATTGAGGGATGAGATTAGGTCATCGCTGATCTCCCTCAGCATTCCGACTCAGGCAGGAGTACTAGAGCGATCCCTTTTGATCAAGAGCTTCCTTGCTGATCCTTTTTCAGCAGCGAGACCTACCGCAGGGCGGAAGGTAGCAAAGTCTTCTGCAACAGGCATTCGACAAATGAATCATGGTTCCAGGTAGACCAGACCCTCAGACAGATGACCTCAGGACACTGGCTCAGCAGTACGGGGCACACAGCGCGGAGCCAGTCTTTCGAGAGGTAGGCGGTGCTACACTTGCAGCGGGCAGGGCCACATGGCTCGTGACTGCCCGACCCGCCGTGCTGAGGAGCAGCAGACGGTTGAGGGCCCACCCAGGCAGAGGCAGAGGTTCGACCGTGGCGGTCTGCAGGGAGCAGGTGGAAGAGGCAGAGGAGCTGGCCGAGCAGCAGGTGTTGGGTGATGCTTTGAGGCTATACCACCACCACCACCAGGAGGTCCACCCCGACCACAGGGAGCAGGCAGGCAGAGACAGGCACAACTCCAGGCAGCGGAGGCCTATGACCACGGTGCGCCCGAGATGATTCGATGTACTATCTGTGTCTATTCCACCCTTGATGCAGTTCTTATAGACACAGGAGCGAGTCATTCTTTCATAGCCGCTGCCCTTGTTCGAGGCTCAGAGATTCCGACGTAGCCGTTGGCTCGATCCTTACGGCTAGAGACTCCTACGGGAGCAGACTCGATGATTACGCATTGGTGACGACATTGTGAGCTTACTCTAGGAGGCGAGAGCTTCGGTTGGGATATTATTATAGTGGTGTTGTGCCCTTACGATGTCATCTTGGGCATGGATTGGTTATCGACAGTCCATGCTCAGATTGACTGTATTGGGCGCAAGGTGTGATGCGTACGCACCGACGGGAGCAGGTTCAACTTCACCTGTGAGAATGAAGCCTTTGCAGCACAGTATGGACTTCCGCAGAGGAGAAGACAGCCCATCACACATCAGTTGGCTAGCCTCATCCTAGGAGCAGTTGATGTGCGGAGTCCTAGATTTCCTCCAGTGGTGGATCAGTATGTGGATGTTTTTCCCGATGACGTTCCAGGACTACCTCCTTGCAGAGAGGTAGACTTTTATATTGATCTATACCCCGAGACAACCCCGATATCCACCCCAGCATATCGGCTGGCTCTCGCCGAGCTTCGAGAGCTACGGTTATAGTTAGAGGACTTGCAGGACAAGGGATTCATCCGACCCAGTGTTTCACCTTGGGCTTCCCCGTTATTGTTCGCCAACAAGGTGGACAACAGTTTGCGACTTTGTGTCGACTATCGTCTCCTGAACTAGGATACAGTGAGGAAAAAGTATCCGCTACCGAGGATTGATGACCTCTTCAATCATCTCAAGGGAGAACAGTGGTTCTCAAAGATATACCTCAAGTCAGGCTATCTTCAACTCAGAGTTTGGGATGAGGACGTGTAGAAGACGGCCTTCAGATGTCGGTATGGCCACTGTAAGTTCTTGGTTATGCCCTTCAGCGTAACCAATTCTCCAGCATTGTTCATGGGCCTCATGAACAGGATATTTCAACCGTACCTCGATCTATTTGTCGTGGTCTTCATCGAAGACATTTTGATATACTCGACCACTGAGGAGGAGCACGCCTACCACTTGCGGGTTGTACTAGACACACTACGAGAGCACCCGCTTTATGGAAAGCTCTCAAAGTGTCAGTTCTGGATACGTGAGGTCCACTTCTTGGGGCACGTCATCTCTGAGGCGGGAGTTGTAGTGGATCCTGTGATGATCGAGGCAGTGCTAGCTTGCGAGCCACCCAGGAGCGTGACATAGGTGCATTGTTTCTTGGGACTAGCTAGATACTATAGGAGATTTGTTCCAGACTTCTCCAGAGTTGCGGCACCACTCTCAGCTTTGACGAAGAAAGGTAAACCCTTTGTGTGGTCAGACAGATGTCATCAGAGCTTCCAGGAGCTGAGACAGAGATTGACCAGCGCCCCTATCTTGAGGCTTCTGGAGGAGAGAGTAGGGTACATAGTCTACTGTGATACATCAGGGACAGGACTCGGATGTGTCCTGATGCAGGAGCGGGCAGTGATCGCATATGGATCACATCATTTGAGGCCGCATGAGCAGAACTACGCTACCCATGACCTCGAGTTAGCAGCAGTGGTCTTCGCTCTGAATACTTGGCGGAACTACCTGATGGGCGAGCGCTTTACAGTCTTTTCTAACCATCAGAGTCTCAGGTACATATTCTCTCAGAAGGACCTAAACCTGAGACAGTGGCAATGGCTCGAGTTCCTCCAAGACTATGACTTTGAGATAGTCTGTACTCCTGGGAAGGGGAACGTAGTAGCCGATGCTCTCAACAGGAGGACGGGCATTCAACTACTTGAGGAGGCGACAGAGCAGCTAGCCACTTTGCAGATATCCTTCGTGGATAGAGATGGAGAAGCCTTCCTTCAGTCTCTCATAGTCACCCCTCCACTACTGCAGTGGGTCAGAGAGGCACAGCGTGGGGACGCTGACTGTGAGACGCGACGTGCGCATATATCCTCAGGACAGGCACCTGATGGTTTCTCTTTAGGAGGGGAGCACGACGTCCTTTTAAGAGGATGTACCTTGGTACCGGTTTCTTTACGGGAGGAGGTTCTGAGAGAGTTTCACACATCCCCTTTGGTGGTATATCCTGGAGTGGTGAAGATGTACCAGGATCTCAGACGATAGCACTGGTGGCCGGGCAAGAAGAAGGCTATGGCAGAGTTCGTTTCTCGATTACTCACCTACCAACAGGTGAAGGCAGAACATCAGGTACCCGTAGGCTTGGTACAACCCTTGGAGGTCCCGGAGTGGATGTGGGACGGGATATCTATGGACTTCGTGAATGGACTTCCACGCACTTCCAGAGGTCATGACTCCATTTGGGTGATTGTCGACCGACTCACCAAGTCATCTCAATTCTTAACCATCAAAGAGAAGGGCTCAGTGGAGAGCTTGGGACGTCTCTACGTTCAGGAGATTGTACGGCTTCATGGTGTGCCATCATCTATCTTCTCTGATCGAGATGCTCGCTTTACTTCCTGGCATTGTAAGGGGTTGTAGGAGGCGTTCGGGACGCAGCTACGTCTGAGCACCGCCTTTCACCCTCAGACAGATGGTCAGACGGAGAGGACCATACAGACTCTCGAGGACATGCTCCGCGCATGTGTCCTCAACTTTGGTCGCAACTGGGAGGACCACCTACCCTTGGTGAGTTCGTGTACAACAACAGCTACCACTCCACCATTGGGATGGCACCATATGAGGCATTGTACGACTAACCTTGAAGATCTCCTTTGTGCTGGACAGACCCTAGGGAGTCAGCCCTTGTGGGACTGGAGATGGTCCAGGCCACGACGGAGAAGGTCCAGCTCATCCAGGAGCGGATGAGGACAGCTCAGAGCCAGCATAAGTCTTATGTTGACAGGAGGCGGAGGCCACTAGAGATCAAGGATGGCAACCACGTCTTCTTGCTTTTCTCACCTCAACGTGGATTACAGAGATTTGGCCGAGGCGACAAGTTGTCTCCATGCTTCATCGGACCATTCCAGGTCCTCAGCAGGATTGGCGAGGTGGCTTATCGCATGGCTCTACCACCTCAGTTGCACCGGGTGCACGACGTCTTCCACGTATCTCAACTGAAGAGATATGTGCACGACTCGACGCATATCATTGACCATGGGGAGCTGGATGTTGATGATGGGACGACTTTTTCGGAGGTTCCGGTGGATATCGAGGATCGACAGGAGAGGGTCCTATTTGGACGGTCGATTCCACTAGTGCGCATCAGATGGAAGCACGAGGACCTGCATGAGAGCACTTGGGAGCGGGTGGCTCAGATACGTGCTCAGTACCCACATTTGTTTCCCTAGTTTTTATGTATCTTTACAGGGACGTAAAACCCTAAGGTGGGAGTGATGTAAAGACCCATAAAATTCAAGGGAATTTTTTTTCTTCATTTTCTTTATAATTTTACAAGAACACAATTTCTGACGGCACCTGATTCCGAGGCCCGGTGTGCCAGAAATCATTTTCCGAAGTTTAGCTCAGGTACGTTCAGCGAACGAAGGAGCGGGTTTTTCTAAAATTTGAACCGGTGCTCGGAATCGAATTCTGAGGGAACCAATGGAATCGCAACGCCGGTATTTTCTTAGAAACTCCTTGTTGAGGTTGCATTTTCTCGAGTGCGGTTTTTTAATTTTTGGGGTTAAGTTATGAAATAAAATAAAAGTGGTGCGACACTTTATTTTATTTCACTTAAATCCACTTAAGCTAAGTTAAGCGGATAAGGTGGAACCCACAATATCCTACCCACATGGTAGGATATTTGTGAGGTGGGGCCAGCATGAGCCCCACTGTTTCTTCCCTCCTCAGTAACGCACCCACAAACCCCCTTTTTAATGAAAGTCAAACCTTACGTTTTTCTGGTTAAGAAACGCTCCATTAAATTGGGAAGTTAAATCGTTAGAATTAATTCTTTGAATTAATTGTTCATTTATTATCTTTTGAATTTCAAATTCTTATGTTGATAATAAAATAAGATGGGGAATTATTTTATTATTGTTGGGGGCTTGTGTTGTGTAAAACCTTTGGGAGAAAAATAGAAGATTCTTTGTTCTTCAACGAAGAACGAAAAGAACGCGCCACCGACAATGAAGAACACC
The DNA here is from genome assembly GCA_963277665.1 of Viscum album. Taxonomy (NCBI): domain Eukaryota; kingdom Viridiplantae; phylum Streptophyta; class Magnoliopsida; order Santalales; family Viscaceae; genus Viscum; species Viscum album. The sequence goes on along the minus strand of OY728161.1, from coordinate 121,328,441 downwards.
AAACTCCGACGGAGGATGATGGTGAGAGATGCCTTCCTCAGATATCACCTAACGCCATCGGTGATCCTATTCTTTCATAGCGACCCTCTTCTTCCGCGACGGTTAATTCCGCAACGAACGTTCGTTAGACGACAAAGTTGAGGTAGGGGTTTATTTTCTTGTGATTACTTCCATCGTTATCCCCCATTCAATTGAACCGACTGTTATCGCATTAACGGGAGGAGGTCGGACCAGACGAACACGACTGACACTCTTCCCCTCTTTTTGGTTGTTTATATTGATGCGGCGAGCAAGGCGACGCGGTGCCAAAGCACCGTGCTGATTTTTTTTTGTAAAAGGAAGATTAGAGAAGTGCGGCCCCATCACACCGTGCTGTTGAAAACAATAAATCTATGGCGCCATTGCGTCGTGCCGTTTAAGATGAACAAAAGATACGGTGTCGTTGCGCCGCACAGGAGGACCTCAGAAGCACTACGGCCAGAGCGGGGCCGCGGCGGAGGGGCGCGGTGCCGTCGCACCGCGCCGGACGGACGAAGGCCGTGGCCGGTTCCGGGCCACAGCGGGGTAGGGGAACCGGCGGCCGGTTCCGGGCCGCCGGCGTCGGAGCGAGGGAACCGGCCCCCTACCGGTCCTGTGATGGCTGCAGCCGGGCCGGCCGGTCAGATGAAATCGCCGGGGGTCGTAACCCCCGACCGACCAGCTGAGCGGCCCCATAAAGGGGTCGCGGTTCTTCATGCGGGGGCAGCGTTCCCATCACTCTCAAAACGGCTCGGACGTTCGATCGAGCCTCTGGCCAGCGCGTCGTGCACCGGGCCGGCTGCCCGGGCCGGTCCGCCAGGCCGGGCCGCGCCCAGGCCGGGCCGGGCCATGCCGGCCGGGTTGGGCCACGCCAACCGGGCCGTTCCATGCCCAAGCGGGCTGGACCCGGACCTAGGATGGGTCGACCCGGTTCGGGCCGACCCTGGGGGTATTGGGCCAGGTAGGACCGGGCCCGAACCCCCTATTACCGAACCTTTTTCGGTCTTTTTCCCATAACTTGAGCTACGGTCCTCCGATCGACGCACCATCAGTTGCGATGCAATCCTTGGATCAAGGCGGTCGTTTCGCTATATCGCACTCAAGGTTTCAGAATACTTTGGGTTCGGCCGGGTTAGTTCGTACACGAAACCAATCGGGACCTCGGAGCGGAAACGCTCATAACATGAACTCCAGACGTCCTATTTACGTGCCATAAACTTTGATGGATTCCTCTTAGTGGGAATGATATTTTTGCTTACTCCGCTCGAGGTTTGGACGCAGTTGGAGTACGGTCGGGTTGGTTTGGACTTCAAAATCAACCGGGCCCTTGGGACGAAAAAGCCAATAACTCTCAGACCGGGCGTCCGATTGACGCGCCGTCTGCGACGTTCTATTCCTGTTGATGACAAGGAACTTTTGGATACATCATCTCCGGACTATGTGTCAGTTGATGTATCAGCCTCTTGACTCGTGGAGCGGACCCTCCCGAACGAGCTTGCTGTGTGTGGGAACCCTAGAGCTGGCAGCAACTATGATGACGACTGTGCAGAGATCCTCAATGGATTCGACGGTGACGACTATAGAACTCAGCAATCCTACGTGGATCAGTGCTACCAATCCTGTGTGGGTCCGATCTTGTGTGGGTTAGCACTCAGCAGTCCTGTGTGGGCCAACGCCTATAGATCCTGTGTGGGTTCGATCCTATGTGGGTCTTTGCAGGGGTTAGTTACCTTTTGATCCTTTGTGGGTCAGATCCTTTGTGGGTCATTGCGGGGGTTAGTTACCTTTTGATCCATTGTGGGTCAAATCCTTTGTGGGTCATTGTGGGGTTTTGTTACCTATCGATCCTTTGTGGGTCATATCCTTTGTGGGTCATTATGGGGGTTAGTACCTATCGATCCTTTGTGGGTCCGACAGATTAGATGAATCAGTGGAAATATCTGATCATCTCTATCGTCTTACGAAAAAGTATACCTATGTGAGATGAATCATGTTTTTCATTCCTTTATGGATTGTGTTGTGCTATCCTTTGTGGATTACGTTTTGCTTTCCTGTGTATACTGGGTTGTGCTTGGGATCGGAGGTTGGAGCGGACTGGAATTGATGACTTAGGTATATGTATGGGCATATACCTAAGCAGTGTCGAATGTTACTTCTTGATTGCATCTTTCCTTTGTGGTTTATCCTTTGTGGATTATGGGAGACATTCGGGGGTCTTGGGGTCCCTACTGAGTATCTTATACTCACCCCTGCACGGGCTATGCCCGCACTACGTTGTGTTGGTTGCAGACGACGGACAGCGCTGATCATGGTTGAGGCTTGCGGAGAAAGAGGGTACCTGGAGGTGGAACACTGGGCAGGACGTACTCGGAGCAGACGGGTGGACCCTAGGAGCTGTGGAGGCCATCTGTACTCACCCTTCAGGTGGGACTTCCAGTGGACGACTCAACATTGTGTCTTTACCTTCAGTGGTTGTTTTTCCTTTCCAGTTGTACTTTACTTTCAGTTTTGTTTTGTATTCTGGCCCACTAACTTTCCCGCACTTACTGTTGTACCCAGTTTTTACTTAGTGTTTACTTCTACTGCTTTCTTGCTCTGTGGTGTTTGTTTACTTTACAAAGCCAATGCCTACCCTTTATACCGAGAATTACACCTTGGTGCTAGTCGCCAGCCCCTGGCCTATGGAAGGCGGGCTTGGGGTAGTCATGACACGGGCCCTGAGGACGGGTCGTGACATGGTGGGAGTTGTAGTTGATAGGACACTACACCAATGCGATCAAGGATCTCAAAAGGGTCGATATACCTTGGAATGAGAATTCCCTTCTTCCCAAATCTCATAAATCTCTTCTATAGTGATATGATAAGGAATATCATGTCTCTAACATCAAATTCTATGTCTCATCGACGATTAATATCATAGCTCATTTTCCGACTCTGAGAAGATTTTATGTGTTGTTAAATGGTCTTAAACTTCTCAACCATTTCTGGATTTAAGAGTTTTCACTCCCCAACATCATCCCAACATGCTGGTATTTTCCACCTCTTCCCAAAAAGGGCTTCATATAGAGCCATTTGGATACTTGAGTGGAAACTGTTATTGTAAGAGAACTCTATCAGGGGAAGAAGTTGATCCCATCATCCTTTGAAGTCTATTGACAATTCTCTCAACATGTCCTCAGGTTTTTGGATAGTTCACTCATATTGGCCATCATTTTTTGGATGATAAGTCATACTGATGTTTAGAATAGTATTAAAGCATGATGGATACTCTTATAGAACCTAGAGGTGAGTCTTGGACTTCAATAGGATTCAATATATTGTGGTACTCCATGCAAACTTAGCACTTCTATAATGGATATCTGTGCTACTTGATCCGATGAGAAATGATCCTGAATTGTAATGAAGTGTGCAGTATTTGTAAGATGATCCACAATAACCCAGATAACATTGTTTTAGTTGGATGTCTTTATATGTTCGGTGAAAAATTCCATGTTGATGTTCTCCGTTTTTTACTTTGGTATGGATAATGGTTTCATCATCCCTTATACTTATTCCTCTCAGAATTCACTTGATGGCCTACTAGGCACAATGATGTATACTCAACTTTCTCTTTCTTCTTGTTATCCCACTAATAATGCTCTCGGAGATCTTGATAGATCTTTGTGTTTCAAGGGTGAATGGATAAATTTGAAACTATTTTCATAATTCAAATATTCATTCTTTAACTCCATATTTGATGGAACACATAATCTTGACCCAAATCTCACAATTCCTTCTTCATTAACATTTAAATCTGAGTGTTTCCCATTTCTGATAGTTTCCATTTTCTTCAGAATTCCCACAAAATCCTTTTGATAATCCTTTAACCTTTCTAAAAGATATGGTTAAGCAATCATTTTGGAAAATATTTATGATGTTAACTTATTTATGATTCCCATGTCCATCTTCATCAAATCTAAGAAGATTTAATCCTTTTCAGTTTTAATAAATGATTGAATCATTGGGTCCTTTCTACATAGATCATTCACCACCTTGTTAGCTTTCCCATTGTGGTAATGGATTGAGCAGTCATAGTATTTGATCATCTCTAACCAAATTTGATGGTTCATGGTCAACTATTTATGTGTGAATATATTCTTGAGGCTTTGGGGATCCGTATATATTTCATAGTTCTCCCCAAATAGGTAATGTTGCCAAACGTTTAAAGCAAAGATTACTGAATCCAACTCCGAAAGATGTGTTAGATAGTTTTTTCTCATGATCATTCAATTTAGTTGAATCATAGGTAATGAATTTTTCATTTTTCATCACACACACAACCCATGCCCTTCTTCGATGCATCCCTATATTGCTCAAAGAGTTCTCCACTTTTGTGTAGTGATTGCATGTGCATAGTGATAAGACTCCTTTTCAACTCCTTGAAGCTATAATAACATTTATCACTCCAAAGAAACTTAACTACCTTCTAAGTGAGCTTGGTAAGTGTGTTTTAAAATATTGAGAAATTTCTCACAAATTGGCAATAATATCCATCTAAACCGAGGATGCTACAGATATCTGTCACAGATGTTGGACTTTGCCATCCCGCAATTGCATCTATATTGGAGAGATCCACAGATATCCCATTGCATGTGAGGATATAAACCGTGAATGAGACCTCCTTCAACCATAACTCACACTTTATTTACATTTCAAAGAGATTACCATTTCATAATGTCTCTAGAACAGTGCTTAGATTATCCTCATTCTCTTCCATGGTTTTGGGGTATATTAGAATATCGTATGTAAAGACTATAACAAAATTTTCAAGGTAATATCTAAAGACACTATCCATCAGGTCCATGAAGATCTTTTTAGCATTAGCGAGTCTAAGAGGAATCACTATGAATTAATAGTGCCCATACCTTGTACAAAAATTATTCTAGGGGATAGTTTCCTTCTTCACTCTTACATGGTAATATCTCAACCACAGATCCACTATGGAGAAGTATTGTGCTCCATATAATTGATTGATCAATTCAATAATTAATGGAATATGATACTTTTCCTTTTATTGTGAATTTTTGAGCTCACAATATTCAATGCAAAGGGGCATTGACCCATCCATATTCTAGAAAAAGAGAACAGGTGCACCGCATGGTGAATAACTTGTGCGTATAAACCCTTAATCTATATTCTCTTGTAGAATATTCTTCAGCACCTCAATCTTCAAAATATCCAGTCTCTATGCAGTGTTCAATATTGGTCAATCCTTAGGTATAAGATAGATCAAAAATTCATCATCACATCTAGGAGGAAGACCATACAGTTCCGTGGGAAACACTTTAGTGAATTACCTTCACAATAAGCATGACTTCAAGGACAGTTTATTCCTTAGACTCAATCATCCGAGAAAGATATGCATTCTCACAGGGCAGTAATATCCACAGTAGAAATGATAGTGCTATAGAAGATTCATCCTCCTCCTCTCACTTCTACATAATCGGTGGTCGATTCACCCTATGCAAAGTAATATCCCTCACATAGAAATTTATGTTGGATCCATTTAGAGAAAGAAAATCCATGAAAAAATAGAATCAAATTCCACTAGATAGAGTATAATGGTATTTTTAGAGAAGTTCAATCCATAGATTATGACATGAGAGGAGTTATATTTTTAGAATTCAATGATTTACCAAATTTACATTCTCATCGACATCTTTACTTTTATGATTTTTGGTGGTGTTGGGATTGTTCTTATAAACCTTCAGGGTATAAAACAATGCATAGAACCAGAATAGAAATTATTTTTTCTATTCTTGAATGAATAACTAGTGCACCTCAAACCACTTCATTTTTATGGTTTGCATCAGTGGTAGTGATGGAACAAGATCCTCCTTGCGGCCTTGGAGGTTGCTGGTTGCCTCTAAAAACCCTTGTCTTATGGAAATATTTTTAAAAGTGCCCTGGTTCTAATTAGTAGATGCAATGAACAATACATTGAGGGTTCAATGGAGTGTTCCACTCTTCTATCACAATAGAGGGTTTTTCTTTTTGGAAGTTAATGTATTTGTTCCCTTCTCTTCCACACCTATATCATATCCTTGTCGCCATCTGGCAATTTTTGGGGTGCTCTTCCCACACCTTTGGCAAGTGGGGTGCTTTAATTTTTTAGCACCCTTGGATGTATCCATGGAACCACAATAATTAATGTCCACCTTATAGTTATTATCCCCATGATACCCCTAAGAATCACAGATATCCATTTCAATATTGAGGGAACATTGGAAAATTTCATCATAGCTATTGAATTCACGGATCACTAGGGATTTTTGTAGGCTAGGTGTTATCCCACCAAAGAAGCAGTCAACCTTGAATTCTAGGGTAATGACCAAGTCGGAGGCATATCGTGCAAGACTTGTGATGTTTTATTCACACGCTTCGAGGGATTCGTCACCTTTTTTCTTAAGGGAAAGGAATTATATTTTCATATTTAATTGGAGGGTGTGTTGAAAATATTTATCAAAAAACATTTTCTAGAAATCCTTCCATTCCAATGCTTCGATCTCTTCTTTAGTATTCGTATTTTTTATCAATTTCCACCATGTTTCTGATGCTTTCACTGGGGTGTGTGCATCCGTCTATGAGGGCGCACTGCTGTTACCCCGCATTCCCTCTTTCCAAAGGCAGGTGGCATCCATTCCATGTTCAGGAAAGTTTTCTCCTTAATCAAAATGGGATGATGGGATTTCGGTTCTTCCATCCATGGATTCCTCCTCAGAACTCGTCACCGAGTTCGAGTATCACTTATTGATTAAGTCGTGGTTCGTGAATCACATTCATGGTTCGAAATATTTGTGTACTCTGATTAATTACACAACTTTTTTCAGGACATTCCTTGGGTTCTTGACTTGGTAGAAACCTTCGGTCGGTGTGGATGACAACATCAGGCATGTTGGGACATCTCTAGATGCATGGACATTGGTGAACCTGTATTCTACCTCACAAGATGGCATCTCAATGGTGCAGAACCTGAGGCATCTCACGTCGAATTCATGGAATCATATTACATAGGCACATATCTGAGGTTTTCCTCATCTTCCCATGTTTAACATAGGGTATGTCACATTTTTAACGTCTTTCGGAGACGGTAATACCAAAGGCATGTCTTCCGGGGTTTTCCTCATGCATCTCATGCTTAACACAATGTAGTCTGTGAGTTTAAAGTCTTGTGGAAATGGAATGAGAGTGATCAGAACTTCCCATAGGGATGGATTAGAGCTGTTGTATCCCATAGAGAGTTGATGTTACACCGTGAAAGCTAATATGGACACCACTGAGGGTGATTTGGGGGTGTTCTCTCTAGAATCGGGGACACCAAGGTTTACCATTGACTGGGATTGAACCTCTGGGAGGTTTCATATATACCCTATATAGACGGAAGGGATCAAAACCCACGTAGTTATAAGTGGTGATTAATTGGGCTGTACACATAGGAAAACAACCCGAATACATGCTTGGGCTTATGCATGGTAAGCTTCCTAGGATCCACAAGGAGCGGCACTGGGATGAATGGCATGATCTCACCGAAATGTGGCAGCCCGGGTAAGAATCAGAATGGGTGATGGATAATTGAATGAATTGGGGGGGGGGGGGATGAGAGGGGACCATCGTGAAGGTGACGATAGTGGTGGGCTTGAGCCTCAAGGAGACTTCCTACATATCCCCGTGGCAGGGAATCAAAGTCCCCGTTGTTCGGTGAGACGATGGGACACCTGGGGAGGCGACCCGTGAGAATGGATGCATGGATGGGACCCAAAAGGAGTGGAACCTCCGGGTTGGGGCACAACCTTCCCGAGACACATATCCTCGAGGGAGAGATCCACATGACACATGAGTGATGGGATAGAACCTTAGGGAGGCTTCTTACATATCCTTGTGGCAAGGAATCAAAGTCCATGTAGTTCATCTGAAAGAGTGGGAACCGACGTGAAGGGGGGTCGGAACCAATGGATGTTGGACATGAACCTCAAGGAGGATTCCTACATACCTCGACTTGGAAAAGATAAAATAACATGTAGTTTGGGGGTATTTGGGTCTTACTCTCTGAGGCATCCCAAGGTGTGGTTAACCGATGTGAATGGGGTCAGATCGACCAATAGATGGTGGGCTTGAACTTTAGGGAGGCTTAATACGTACCTTGCCTTATCAAGAATCAAATACCTCGTAGTTCAGGTATGGGGCAGGAGTCGGTGAACTGGCATGAGTGAGGACCTGGGGTCCAGGTGGATGGTGGGCTTGAACCTCATGGAGGCTTCCTACGTACCTTTCCTTAGCAAGGATCAGTGACCTCATAGTTCAGGTGGATTTGTGTACAACGAATTAACACTGGCAGGGGGAAAAACAGGCTACCACTGACTGGGGTCCACAGTTTAATGTCATGTGGGATGGGGTAGAACCGATGTGAAGATGTTAGGAGTGACCGAATGTTGGGCTTTAACATCCAGGAGGGTTCCTATGTACCTTTCCTTGGCAAGGATAAAAGACCTTGTAGTTTATGGTTTTATTTGGGGATTACTCTCTGAGGCGGCCCAAGGTGTTGGTGAACCGATGTGAATGGGGTTGGAGAAACCAATTGGTGGTGGGATTGAACCTCATGGAGTCTTCCTACGTACCTTGCCTTGGAAAATATCAAAGACGTCTTAGTTCTAGATGGTGTGGGCCTTACACTCTAGGCTGCTCGGGGTGTCGCTATGAAGCAGCAATGGTGAATGGGGTTACGAAAGGAAGATACCCTGGTGTCGCAATGGATCAGCAATGGGGGATGGGGCTTACGAAAATAAATTTCCTGGGTGCTACTATGGAGTGGCAACGGTGGATGGGGCTTATGCAAGGAAGCAGGTCGGGTGCCGCTATGGAGCTACAATGGTGGATGGGGCTTATGCAAGGAAGTTTCCCGGGTGCCGCTATGGAGCGGAAATAGTGAATGTGGATTACACAAGGAATCTACCTGGGTTACGCTATGGAGCAGCAATGGTGGATAGGTCTTACGCGAGGATGCTACCCGAGTGACGCTATGGAGCGACAATGGTGGATGGGGATTACGTGAGGATGCTGCCCATAATTTCGTCCTCATTTCTGTTCATGAGGGAATCCCAACTCACTGGTGGGTTGAATCCTTCACCTATGCACTAGTGCGCAAGCGGGATAACACCATGGGGCGTTGGAATCAGTCCGAACAAAGGGATATGAAATGTGTGAATCACATGCCTGACATTCGAAACGTAATGAGGGTGGCATAGAGATGGAGGATAACTGTTGACCATGTTTGAAACATAGTATCCATATCGCTTTAGCCAGAAATGCGGACAAAAAAATGAGGGTCGACTGTTGGCCATGTTTGAAACACAAGACCTGACTCAAAGTGACGTCCAATGTTTCCTAGGGCATTGTCCCACGACTGTAGGTGAGTCGAGGTGGCATTGGACCAGGACATTAGGGGGTCCCTTTAGACATTAAATAGGATGAAGATATGAATGAAGGACATGAAAAGCATGAGGTGGAGTGATGGAATGTTTGAACGGATTCCAATGGTCTTGAAATTACGCCATTGTAGTCATCGAATTAGGCATATTATGCTAGGAGTATAAGACATATCTTTTTTAGGGAAAGAGGCATCCTATGTTTCATGCATAGGGTATACTAAAGTTTATTGTATTGTAGATAAGACTATTGAAATATTATGTTTGGAGCTTAAGGCATCTATTGTTCGAAGCAAGAGGTATCCTTTTTTTCACACATAGGGATTACTACAGTTTAAAGACATGTATATGGGACTGTTAGCATCTTATGCTTAGAGAATAAGGCATCTCTTTTTTGGAGAAAGAGGCATCCTATATTTGTCATATAGGGCGTACTACTATTTAAAGTCATGTATAGAGGACTATTGGCATCTTATGCTTGGAGAAAAAGGCATCTCTTGTATAGATCAAGAGCTATCCTATGTTTGGAACATATGGTGAACAACAGTTTATGGTCGTGTAGAGAGGACTGTTGGCATCCTATTCATAGAGCATTAGGAATATCTTGTATAGGGATAGATTCATCATATGTTTTGAAAATAGGTTAGACTACAGTTTATAGTCATGTAGAGAAGATTATTGGCATCTTATGCTTATAGCATAAGGCATCTCTTGTATATGGAAAGAGGCATCCTATGTTTGGAACTTAAGGTGAAATATAGTTTATAGTCATGTAAAGAGGAATATTGGAATCTTATGATTGGAGCATAAGGAATCTCTTGTATAGGGAAGGAGACATTATATGTTTGGAACATAGGGTGAACTGTAATTTATAGTCAGGTAGAGAGGACTATTAGGCATAATGTGCCAAAAAATGGATGGTGTTGGGAGATACGCAAGGGCGGCCCATTCTAGTTCAACCAAGAATAGGAGTAGGGTGATGGGGTTTGGATGAGTTGGATGGGGAATTGTTCGACTCAAGGTACTCGGGGGGATTGATGACGAGAATCTCAACTCAATACATGGGAAACATACCATGAGAAATATGCCGACTCAAGGTGTTTTATTGTGTGAAGAGGAGTATCTCAAATGATGGTATCCAATAGGTGGAAGGCGGCTGCGCATAAGGGCACAATAGGAGTGACACATAGGATGGGTTTCACGCAAGGAGGGGTTGTTCCCAATAAGGGAGACCATCGCATAATAGGGAAGGCCTGCACGCAATTGAGGGTGTTTCACGGAAAACACCAGGTCTGCATGAAATCGAGTAGATTTGGCGAGAAAACGAGGATGTGCATTCAATACAGTGGATAGGCATGAAAAAGGGCTAGCATGTGCACAATACAAGATGTGTTCGCGCAGTAGGTGCATGAGGCGCGCAATACGGGATGCGGGCACGTAATAGGGGTGATGGGGGTGCAATAGGTGGCCACACGCGCAATAGGGCGGCTGCACGCACAATTGGGAAGGTATTGCGTGCAATATAAAATAGTTTTTTGCAATAGGGATTTGTTTCACATAAGAATGGGCACTACGGCACTGTTGCGCGCAAAAATCATGTTTTGCGTGCAAAACATGGCACTTTGTCCCCTTTCCATGCAAAAGGGATGTGTCTCGCGCAAGATAGGGGGTTTTAGGCATGGGTGAAAAAAGCTCGTACTTACGCACATTACAGCTACGACCAACCTCCAGGGTTCTCCCCGAATTAAGGGGGTTCCCTTGTGTTTATAGGTGGAAACCGGGGAGGTGGTGCGCGTAAAATTTTGTGCATACAAATGGATTTCTACACGAGTCGGTGGATGTAAAATTATGTGCGCACAAGACGGGTGCGTAAAATTCCGTGCGCGCAACAAAATCATGTAATATTCCATGTGCGCAAATGGTTTTCCATGCAAGATTCTCTTTTTTATTCACAAATCCATACTTTTCCCCCAAACCATCTTGGATGGCCATTTCCAGCAGCCCGACTTCGAACAACCATAACTTCTAATCCATAACTATATTTGGGCTCCAAGACCATTCAAATCGAAGGTTGGGGAACGAGCTACGATCTGGGATCATTTAATAGAGCATCTGGAAAATTTTGGGGACGCATTTTATGTTGTCAACACACCATTTATCAGATTCACCCTCCATATGATAACAAGCTAAAAGAACCTTCTCTTGTTCATAATAATGAAGGATGTAGCATATATTCTCATTAGAGTTGATCCATTGTTCCGAATTTCAAGGATCAGATGATCCATTAAAATTATGAGTCCTTTGCCTCATGATGCTCTTAATTACGGGTTGTTCATTCATGGGGGGGGGGGGGGTTGAACATTCCACTTGACCCATGTTTCTATTTAAAACATGAGTTAACTGTGGGAGTATGATAATAATTTTTGTGAGTCCTGCTCTCATCGGAATGGGAATATCCATAGAACAGTCATCACATTGATCGTTGCGTTGATTTTTTGCCTGATTCCTTTTATTATCAGTCATTGGATAGAATAAAAGGAAAGCTAGTGTTAACAGATAGAGGGGAATCTAATAAAAAAAGAGATAACTTAAAAATACATCAATTTCATTGTCATATGAATTTATTGGATTCAACTTGTGTTATCCATGATCTACTTCGAAACATATATTCTTAGGGGAATTTTTTCCCTTAATAACGGTTCATACTATGCTTATGAATTTACCAAAGAATATCCCTTGGGAGTGTCATAACCAAGAGTGTAGCAAGGCCCGTTGTTGTGCTCCAGTTCCCATTAGAGTCTAGCTCAATGAGGTGTTTTTTGGTTTTACCCCTTGATAGATTTCTGCCAGATCCACCTCTATAGTTCATATCCATACAAGGATTCATTTTCATGATAAACCACTTACTCTATAATCACCAAAATCTTGGGATGTTTTCATAATACATAGTCCAATCCCTAAGGCTTTCTCTAGGGTTTTCTAATTCTATCCAAAAAATAACTAAACATATCCTCTAATACTAACTATAACAACACTACTCTTTATTACACACTTTAACATGATTTATTACATAAACATTCATGTAATAAAACTCTAAGGATCAGGTGGTCTACTGTCTTGGTAAATTAAGAACATTTCATTACAACTAAGAATATAAAATACAACATCTTTTTTGAAAAATTATTTTACTTGACCACAACATTCCTTTGTACGTAGATTTTCATGGGATAACCTGAGGATATATATATGAAAAGGGTCAGCTATATATCCCAGTAAGGGAGTAAACAAGGAATAACATTAAGAATAAAATACTTGTTAGGAAATAGGTATATCAATCAAGAATTTGAGAGACATGATCATAAAGGCATGATAAAACATGATTATCATAACATGGAAATATAGAAACCACATTTACCATGATATTATCATGAGCTAAGTCTCATTCCACATGGAGCATGGGTAAAACCTCGTTATACTTGAATTAGGATGAGTAAAACCTCATTTCACTTGAATTAGAATGATTAAACCCTCATTTAACATGACATAACATGATACTATTCTGTACCCAATTCATTGGAGTGCTATTAGGGTGCATCGTTATTAATCATTTAATTTAACGATGAATTCCCTTGACAGTGAAATGGGTATGGTATTCACCTACACGATGATTTATGCATCAAAAAGTTTGGTGTATCTTCTGTACCATAACAACGTAAAAATAGAAGTTGTTGAATGGGATAATGTGAGATAAATAGTTTTGTCATCATTTATACATGAAATGGATATTAATGTGGTAAGGGAACATTATATCCCCGCATGTGTAATAGAATTTAGTTTCATAGTATTAAAGGATATGTTGAATGTAAATGAATGGAGAGAAATTATTTATGGAATTTCATCATGGAAACATGTGTACATGAGAGGCGCCGATAAGAGAGAAAGAGGCCTATTAACATTAAAATATTAGGAGGTCAGTATGGGGTTGGTCAAAAATCATTCCACAACATTTTTAACTGAATATAATTGGGTATAACGACATAGAAAAATTTGGACAAAAATGAGAATGGAAGAAATCCCTTATGTGGAAGTGTGATCCCAAAGGTTTGGGAGAGGCATGAGAGAGGCTTATAGGGATCTTAGGCCACCATTTTAGGATTATAGAGAGATGAGGGTAAAGGTTGGCCTATCTCCAAATGTTTTTAGTGAATAAGAATAGGAGATTGAGTGGGTTTATATAGCAATGGAGAGAGAATTCTTAATTATTTAGGTTTTTGACAATACACGTTAAACTATACAAAATCTAAAACCACCCATGAATTTTTCCCATGATTTCTTCCAAAGGGGAGTGGAAAAAATTATTTTATAAGGCCAATTTCTATACTTATTAAAATATTAGGATTTCTTTTATGGAGGTGAGTCACACTCTCAAGGAAATCATTTTAAAATGATAAAATGTTTTTTTAGTGTTGGAGGTCCACTTATGCATTATAAAATTAATCAAACAAATCTAAAATTACATTATTTTGAAGTTAAAATACATATTTTCTGAACAAACCTTTTATAGTATTTTATTACTTCACTATTGGGTTATTTTGATGTCATAAAATACTTTATATATTAAAACAGTATTTAATTTTTCCCCAAAAATATGACTGTCTTAAAAAATATGAAAAATTCACCATTAGATAATTTTGATGTCATGAATCAAAAAATAATATTCATTTTATATTAATAATTTTCTAAATATGTGAATTTGTACTTTTATTTTAAAAAACCTATATTTATTGAAAATGCATGGCTTTTTGACAAAAAAAAGATTTCAAACCATAATAATAATTACACTTGTATTCATAGAAAATTATAAGATCATTTATGTTTAAAAAAATTAATTTAGTACTAATATTTTATTAAAATAGTATTTAATTAAAAAATCCATTATTTCATCAAAATTTATTTCTTAATTAAATATTATATAAAAATACCATGTGTGCTTTTAAAAACCATTTAACAATTAACAATAATAAAAAGAATATATATTCTTTATACAAAAATAATGAACATAATAATTATTCCAGGGTATTGTTACGTAATCCCTTATAACACCCACATAAGACCAAAGTGTATGGTTTCCATTTATGACAGACTCTTTGGGAGGCTCAGATAACATCGCTCGGGTGGTAATCTCTATTAACTTCCACTTCTCACGTATGTGATTCTATACAGGGTTATCATACTGAAGATCATCTTGGGATTGGTCAAGAGGAAATTCCAATGACTCTACCTCCTTTTCAAGCACTAAAAAATGGGTTTCGTAGGGAGAAATTCTACTGGATGAGGCAATCACATCCTTTGTATGAGTAAGTTGGATTTGTTAAAGCCCTATATTCATACTAATCATGTGATCACTATACAATGACTACATTAGCAATGGTAAAAAAATTTAACGGTGTTTTGAAATCCAAAAACATAAAACCACGGAAGTTCATTTGTTTTACATAACCATTTTACATAATTAGTCATTTAATTAGATCATGATGAATTTTCATTAATAAATGTTTGGGTCATTACATCGTTATTGAGCATAAAGAAGAAATTAAGTGGTTTATAACATAATACAAGTGCCTAAGAATAAAAAAAATAATATTCATACCCATAAATACATAGGATATCAATGTCAAAAACCTAGAATAATGCATTAATGAAGGTAATTATCATTACAATCAACAATCACGAGCATTGTGATAACAATATTGTTTATGGAATAATTTAAAATTGATACCACGAATAAATAAAATGTGTAGGATACATAGAGAATCATTTAAATATCACACATATAATTAACATTAAAATTTTAATTATCAAACAATCAACTTCTATACCTAATTCATTGGATCACTATCTTGTTTCAGTAATCATATAATATATATCTCTCTCACCAGACAATGTCTAAAAGAACCCATTATATAATAATCTTCATGTAATTCAAATAAAGTACATATCGATTTCATATCATCATAAAACTAAAAAAACAACAACCATTTTTCCTCTCATAACATGATCAAACCTTGTAAAATAAGCACATTTCAAGAAAATATATTTGAAACATCATTGACCTATGGATAGTAAATGGGTTTCATAACAATCACTATGAAACAGTATTAACTCATGGAAAAGAAAAGGGTTACATAAAAAACATCTTTAAATAATCATAATTCATCTAGAGAAATAATTGGGATGGATTAATTTCAACATATCCCAGTGGATCATAAATAACATTAAGGATTGTTGACATTGATGAAGGGGAATTAAATTAAAATATCATTACAAAAAATATTGATGAAAATAACCTTTTCACATTGAGTAACATTCATATTGTACTCCCAATAAAATAATTACTCAATCTAAAGGCTCATATATCATTAACATAATGATATTCATTATATAACAGATCAAATGGGTGGTATATAGACCTCATAAAAGAATAGAGGTGTATAACATAACATATGTATCAAATTTGACCACATGATATGTGAAATTCATATAATGATCCTAACCATTAAGTGAGAATTTGTGATTGAATTTATTATGTGTATCAAATGTAACTCCATATAAAATATGTGGGAATCCAACATAAGATAATAAAATTTTGTATCATTCATAATCTTTTAACATCTAATACAAAAAGTAATTAATATATCCTAAAAAAATGAAAATAAGTACTGAAATATTATACCACTAGGTAAGTTTCAATACAAATCCAATTGGATTAAATAATCCAAATTAAAAAATAAAATACAATAAAATATAAATGGATCATGACATAACATGTAAAATGTGGATGTACTTACACTATTTAAATTAAATTAGTTACATTACATTAATATATTACACTAGATTAATATGAGGCAAAATCCTTCAAAAATATTATACCATTAATGTGAGAATCATTCAATGGTATAATTATGTGGGAAAAATATATATCCAAAAAATAAAAGTGGATATACAATATAATAAAATAATAGGAAATTTCACACATATTCCTAGCATAAAAAAATCAATTATGTATAATTTTATCCCAATGAATACATTATATAGGAGTTTGAGGATGTATTTCTGAAGAAAATTCCACGTATTCCACCAAATTGTGTAGTTGGGTTTTCAATAGAAATCATACCGAGTGGTATACCTATTTCCAATACATCTTGTATAATGGACCCAAATGAGCTGTTGGAATTGAATAAGAAACTCCATTATAATATTGATAAGGGATGCATACCCCCTAAAGAGTCACCTTGGGGAGAACCTATTCTAATTGTTGAAAAGAGTAATGGATCAATTAGACTCTGCATTGATTATCGAGAACATAACACGATCACTATCAAGAAAAAAATATCATCTTCCCTGAATTGATTACTTATTTGACCAACTATTTGGAGCTCAATACTTTTCCAAGATTGAACTTCATTCCGGATACCATCTGTTAAGGGTCAAAGAGGATGATATACCAAAGGCGACATTCCGTACAAGGTATAGACACTTTTAATTTATAGTGACACCTAATGGTCTTTCTCATTCCCCTGTTATCTTCACGAATATAATGAGTAGAGTCTTTAGAGACCATATTGATAAATTTTTGGTAGTCTTTATAGATGATATTATTGTCTATTCAAAGATCTAGGAAGAACATGAAGACCACTTGAGAATTATACTAAATACCCGGAGAAAGGAGAAGCCTTATGAGAAATTTACCATGTCTGTATTTTGGCTTCATAACGTGATGTTTTTTGGTCACATAATATTATGAGAAGGGAGAAATATAGATCAATCAAAAACAAATGTTGTTGAAAGTTGGGAAAGACCATAATTGTTAACTAAGATATTATTTTTTCATAGTTTGGATGGATATTTTCAATGTTTTCTGAATGATATTTCACTATTATCTAATCCACTCCCCATGTTGTCTCATAAATGAGTTATGTTCATTTGGATGGAGGAATTTCGAGAGAATTTCCAATAGATAAAAAGAAGGTTAGCCAGTGCACAGGTGCTCACACTTCCTTGTAGTGGAGAAATGTTTGTGATCTACATTGATGCATCTATAACAGGGCCGGGGTGTGTTCTCATTATAAATGAAATGGTGAAAGCCTATGCCTCATGGAAGATGAAAATCCATGAGAAAAATTACCCAACTCATGTTTTTTAATTAAATGCTGTAATATTTTCATTAAATATTTGGAGGAATTATCTTTATGGTGAAAGGTGTGATATTTACATTGATCATAAAAGTTTAAAGTACATTTTCACACAAAAAGAGATGAATATGCACCATAGAAGATGGTTGGATTTTATTAAATATTACAGCTTTTCAATACATTACAACACTAGAAAAACAGACAAGGTGGAATATTCATTGAGTTGACAAGACCATGGTATCTTATCCATGATGTGGATCACAAAAGATCAAATATTTATGGATTTTAAATTGATGGATCTTGAATTTTAATGGAAGGGGAGAAATATTTTCTTTATCAAATTAATTATCAATAATCTATAAAACTTAAGATTAATTAGTCATAGAAGAAATAGTTATAGCTACAATATAAGGTGAACAATGTTATTTAATTCAACCTAGATTGTGATGAAATAATATGGTTAAGGAAAAAGGTTTTTATTCCTCCCATACATAAATTATAGAAGGAGCTTTGGGATTACGCTCATAGTTATTCATTATCAATTCACCCTAGAAGCATAAATATGTATAGGGACCTGGAAGAGTATTTCTGGTTGGATGGAATGAGAAAGATGTCGCCGATTATTTCTCCCAATTCTTGTTTTTTAGCAATATAAGGATGATATACATAAGTCTAACGGGTTGTTATAACTATTACCAATACAATATAAGAAATGGGAATAAATCACTATGGAATATATTGTTGGACTTTCCAACACATCTAAAGGCCATAATTCTATATGGGGTATAGTTGACCGCCTTATGAAGTCGGCACACTTAATTCATATTAGAGAACATTTCCCTCTTTATCATCTTTCAATGATATATGTGAAGGAATTTTTAAGATTTCATGGAGTACCACATTCCATTATATCTGATTGAGATTTTTTCTTTACCTCTATGATTTAGAGAAGTCTTCTATATGATTTGGATACTAAGTTAGGCTTTATCACAACTTATCATCCTCAGACAGATGGTCATTCTGAGAGGAAAATTCAATCTCTAGAAGACATGTTGAGAGATTACTCGTTGGGTTTCAAAGGTGGTTGGGATAAACACCTAACTTTGGCGGAATTTTCTTACAACAATAGCTTTCACTCTAGTATTCAGACTATTCCTTTTGAATACATTTATGTAAGGAAGTGGAGAACGCCTACCTAATGAGATGATGTTGGGGAAAGAAAAATACTTGGACCTTATCTGGTTAATGAAATGGCCTAAAAGGTCAGTTATATTCAACAACACAAAAGAGTAGATCAAAGTAGAAAAACAATGTTATGTTTACAACTAAAGAAAATACCAAGACAATGAAGTGGGTGATATGGTGTTTCTACAAATATCTCTCTAGAAGATAGTGATGAGATATTTAAAGAAGGGCATGTTGAGCCCTAGGAATATTGATCCTTTTGAAATTATGAGTCTTGTTGGGAATGTATCTTACCGATAAGAATTTAGACAAAATATCTCTCGGGTTCATGATGTGTTTCATGTATATATCATGAAAAATTATATACCTAATCATTCATATGTACTAAACTTAGTAGTCATACTGCTGGAGCAAGATAATTATTATGAAGATCAACTGATAGAGATGTTGGATCGTACCGAGAATGTTCTATGAAACAAGGCCAATCACTTGGTTAATGTTTTATGAAAAACCCATAAATTTTAAGAATCCAAATGGGAACTTTGGGATATGATGAGGGAGAGGTATCCTCATATTTGTTTTTCCATGGGATGAATTTTGGGGGGGAAATTCGTATTGGGGGGGTGGGGTAAAATGTAACACTCAGATGTTTTTATGAAATACTTTTCCTAAACAATTTTTATTCATTAGTAGCTTTCTTTCCATACAATCATGAGTTTAAACAAATCATGGTATTTCATTATTTTAAAATTACTATTATAGTGTAGTTGTTTGGTTAGTGGGAATAATTATGAAAAACTTATGAGAATTTATTTTGAATTCATTGAATATCATTAATTTATGAAAATTATAAATCAATTAGATATTTGTATTTTGAGTGAATTAATGTTGGTAATGAAATTAATGAGATATATATGTGTTATATCCAAAATAAAAATATTATTGATATTCATCCAACACATATTTCAGTCATTAAGTATGAATAATACCTTATTTGATGTATAAATGCCAATGTTTTTAAATGTTTATTTTATACCTTTTAATGGCGAACCCATTTTATATTAAGATACTGAAACATTAATAATCTCCATATGAAAACATAAAAATAATTTTTTTCTTTGGGATATAAAACATACTTTGGATTAATTTCTTTTATTTTTTAGATAAATTTTATATTTTGATGAATTGTAAAAATACGCTAAATTATAATTAAAAATTTCATTTTCCATCAAAATAAATTATATGGATACATTATATTATTGAATTATTTTAATGTGTAAATATAATATATTTTTACTATTTAATATAATTTAGGTCATTGGGATGTATTTTACAATAAATTTAGATGTAAAAACATTTCAATCTATTGTAAAATTTACCTTTTGATACATGTTTTCTCATTTCAACAACGGGTTTAATTTTAAATTAATTATGGAATATTATATATTTTGATTTATCCAAAATTTATTCTATATTTGGAATCATTAGTTTAAAATTATGTAAAAAGATTTTTTTGGGAAATATGAGTTGTAACTTTGGTAAAAAAAATAACACATCATAAGGGTAAATCAGGTAATTAAGGGTGAAAATAATATAATAAAATTTCCCTAATAGTTGTATTAACAAAATTTGTAGCTTATAATTTTCCCTAAAACATAATTTGGTAGAAATTATATCCATTGCAACTCACTAGGATGATAATAGGACATCTAATTTAATATATTTAAAGAAAAGTGAAATATGTCTCACTCAAACATCAATAATTAAATTATTTTTAATATAAGGTTATACCGAAGATAAATTCTATTAAAAATAAATATTTGAAAGAAATATTTTCTTATTTATCAAGAAAATTTATTTCTAATTTTTGAAAATAAATAACTACCTTAATGAATTATGATTCAATGATGAATAAATAAATTAATTGTTTCGAAATCAATAAAATAATTTTTATTAAAATATTAATAATAATAAAAGGTCCCAAAACATTACCAAACCTTGTTGGGATACCAAAAGAATCCCATGGTCATCATATTGTCCATTTGGAGGCTTATATAATAGATTATTACACTTGTATTACTTTATTTAATGTAAAGATGAATTTTTCACATTCTTGTTTTAAAATCATATAACATTTTCAATGTTGGGTTTTGTAGAACATAAATTTGAATAAAAGTATTATTATGAAAAATTATAGATTTATCTTTAAAAAAATATTATATTTTTATTTCATATTCTTTAAATAATTAAATTAAATAATTACACAATTTTGAGGTAGTAATTATTTTATTAATGAAGAGATGAAATAAATGATATTAAAAATATATTAATAAATATAATTTGGAGTAATAATTTTTTAAAATTAATTTTATAGATTTCCTTGACCCCTTAGTGATATAATAAAACATTTTTATCTAGGTTCACTTATTATTTTTATATTTTAAAAAAATTCCTTGAATTAAACTTTTTAAAAATTGAAACTATTGATATTTTTTCAAAATAAGGTTTTCTTAAATTATATAAAAAACATAAAACCATTTTAAAAATAAATATTAATTATGAAATAGTGTAAAATGATCTAAAGTTATAATTTTTATCTATATAACATTAGATAATTAAATATCTCACCCTTTTAAAATTGAAATATTTGTTACCCTAGTTAAAATTTAAATAGAATAAATAAGTTTTAATTAAAATGATAACGCTTAAATTGATGTAAAAACTTATCTAAATATTATTTTTTATGATATTAAAACCCTATCTCATCTCATATTTTAAATTTGGAAATTTGGGAGGTTTTTATGTTGGGTTTTATTTTATTATAAATTTATATTTTTGAGTTTTCAAAAAGTACCCCTCACCTCAATTATAAACGTGCACTTCATCCCTCAACTCTTCACTTCATTTGGAGCCTTCAAGATCAACCATATCCTGAACAATTCCATTATCAATTTCCCTATCAATATTCTATAGTTCCTTGTCTTTTTCAATGACCAACTCTAATGCTCTAAGAGAATATTTAGAGGACGTAGGTCGAAGAAGAGCTAATATCGTTTACGGATTCTTTCAAAATTGATTGTTCTTATACTTCCACATCACAAGTTTTTTCATTATAAAGTAATAAATACTTTATTAATTATATAATAAGAGGTTATTAGGAATATGAAACCACCATAATACACCTTATACCCATCAAACAAAAAAATAATCACCACATGTGCGTACTTATGGCTTATCGTCTCCACACTATGTTGTAATGTGTTTTTCACCACCACCTTACATGGATGGGTTTAATAATGGAATTAATCTATATATATATATGATTAATATAAATTGATATTTATTATTAGATCCTATAAACTATCCACTTTAATACCATTCAGAAATTATGGGAATGATATCATCGCTCGTGCGTACGTATGACTTACCATCTCCATAGTCTGGTGTTAATCGTTCTACACAATCTTCATTAAATAATAATTATATAAATGAATTGAATGAATTGAATGAATAAATATGATATATATTATACTAATAGAAATATTTTAATGATATACTTATAACCTAAAATTTGTAATAAGAAAATATCCAAAAAACATCCATGAGAACATAAAGCAGTTAATACCAAAATAATGAGTAACAATCAAATGATAATGAAAAACAGATGAAACTATGCCCATAAATGTTATCATAAAAATGATTATTATTTTGAATAAATCATTAAAATTTTTTAATTAATTATATTGGTGGTTTTTATACATATAAATCATATCGGTCCTATGGTAATGGAAAACTTTTTAAATCTCATTTTTTCTGAGATGGTTTATTCGTAAGTATTTACTTGGGTATATTTATTCTCCATGTCCATATTTCCTAAATATGTATTTAAATTTATTATTTATATCCATAAATAATTTTTTAAATTCAATTTTACCCAATGTTTAATTTTACTAAATGGTATGAATGTAATCTTCTTTCACTTTCGGTACGATGCACTTTTTTACTTTTCTAGAAAAAAATAAGAGAAGAATGTTTTTTAACTAGTATGGAATGAATAGATTATTATGCTTTCATAACACCTCATTTCCATGATGATTACCCTAATATATTAAAATTTTATTTTCACATAAAATTATTTACCTTAAAATGTATTTTCATTTTTATGGAGGAAAATGTTTTTGAAGAAGAAAGAATATTTTTCTCCATAATTAATTTCAAGTGTTTTCTCATAATTATTTTTCATATAAGATAAAATTTTTAAATAGGGTTATATTTATATCCATTTTAATAATATTATTTTATTGTGTTTATTATGGAATTTTATTTAGGATGTCAATTTTATTTATAAGAATTATGATGGAATGATTTCTGTGAAACCCATTTTACTTTTTGGGTAATGTTATGGTTAATATTTTTATGTTTCTTTAGAACATATAAGAATGGTTTCATTATGAAATTCATGGGACCTATATATAACTCCAATAAATTGGTTGTATACTAACATCTCATGGGATATACATGACTGGAATGGTAAGTAAATGTAGTTCAGTAATACAGAGATGGAACAAGGTGTGAACACAGTTTAGTAATGGACTTTGTCTGCTATCATGGTCTTGGAATTGATTCTTGACTAATATTAAATTATTTTATATTATTATGTTTTTATGACACAAAATTTCATGTATTATTTTATGAATATTGGGATTATATTCCACTTTTATCATTTATCCCATGAAATTATATTATTCTCTTCTATATGGAAGATAATATTATCAAATGTTTTGTTTATATAATTATAATATGATTGATATTTCCCTTGTTTACCCTTGCCGAGATTTTGATCTCATACTTTCAAAATTTTCTTTAACATAGGTCATGAAGAAGTGTATTAAGTAATATTTTTAAAAAAGGAGTCTAGTAATTAAGAAATAAGAAGGGTATAATATAGATGGTTTATGAGCCCATTGTTTATTTTTTCCATATTCTGATGACACTAAGCCTATATAGTCCTTGCATGGTTTTGTTATGTTATTTAATAAATATTCTTCAATTTTGAAGTCAAATCTATATGTATGTTATGGGATGTTTTAATCACTATTAGTGAAGTGGAACAATGAAACACTATCTTCCAAGGTATACTAACTATTCATTCATGATTGGAAAAAAGTCTTGATTGATTCGGGTTCTATGAATTCCTTACTATCATCAAAGTTTGGTAGAAATATTGAATTGAAAACACAAATCCATGAAGTTGATATATCTATAAAAACAAGAAGGGTTGAAATCATTGCAATCCAGGTGTTGGAATCTTATCCTATTGGCGTGTTTTGGAAGATTCTTCTAGTGAATCACATTATAGTACCCATGGTGGAATTTGAGGAAATCATAGTAATGGATTGGATCTCAATATATAGATAATATATTAACTATAAATAAAAGGTAATATCATTTCATATTTTGAACCATCCTATGATTATCTAAAAAATCAAAGAAGAACATCAATGACCGTTGCAAAATCTTTCAACGGTGTGGGTCATTATTCCATGTGAAGAAGAATACCTCACTCCAATGGTTGTGTGAAAGTAAGGTATCATCCTTGGGATAATTCCCATTGTAAGTGAATATAATGTTTTTTTATTGATTAGTTACATATAATTCTTTAGAAAATGATGTACAGTTATCAACAAAAAGTATACCTAGAGCTACTCCTATCTCAATGATTCCCTATAGGATGGATATTATCAAACATGAGGAGTTAATGAAGCGGTTTTAGGAGAATTTGGACAAAGTGTTCATACTCCCTAGTACATCACCTTGGGCTATGCTAGTGATCTTTGTCAAGAAGAAGGATAGATCATTACAATTGTGTATCGATTATAGAGAACTAAATAAGATCACCATAGAGAATAAGTATTCTCTTCCAAGGATTGATGACTTGTTTAAAAATTGGTGAAGAGATTTGTACTTCTCAAATGTGGATCATCATTTTTGTTATAATCAGATATAGGTGAAGAAAGATTATATTTAGAAGAATACCATAGAAGGTAATGGAACTATGAGTTTCTGGTGATTCCCTTCGGACATAATAGCTCCCCTAAAATTTTCATAAATTTTATGACTAGATTCTTTATAAATTAAGTATACAAATTTATAGTAGGGTTTATTGATGATATTATCACTTACACTATGAGAAATGAGGAACATGAATAACATGTAACGGTTATGTTGAAAACTTTAACGACGAAGAAGTTCTATTCGAATACGAGTAAGTGTGAATTTTTTATGTAGGAAGTAACATTCATGGGACACGAGATGACAATTGATGAAATTTCTATGGAACCTTCAATAAAAGGAAATTGAGGAATGGACCAGACAGTATTGTGTCATGGAAATCTATAGTTTAAATTTATTAATAGGGTACTACTAACATTTTTTGAGAAATTCCTTATAATTTTCAAGTCCACTAACTATGTTATGAAGGAACGGGGAAAAGTATATGTGGATGTAAAATGTGATGAAATATTTAGGGAGATAAAGAGAAGCATGATCAGCGTATCTTTACTCACATTACTGAAAAGTGGAGAATTTTTCTGAATTACATTGATGCTTCAAAGAATGTTTTGGTATGCATACAAATGAAAAATGACAATGTGATAGCCTACTCCTCATGGAAGTTGAAGATCCAAGATAAAAACTACCTGATTATTGGTCTAGATAATGTAGCTATTATTTTTCTCTGAAAATATAGAAACAATTAACTTATGGTGAGAAATGTGACATTTATATCATTAAAAAGATCCAAAAGTATACATTCACAAAAAAGGATCTCAACATGCATCAAAGTAGATGGTTAGATCTAATCATATACTATAATTGATCTAACCACAATCATCCCAAATAGGCGAACAAGGGCTATGATGCTCATAGTTGAAAATAATATTCTACTATATCCATGTTGTAGATAGAGAAATACCCCATATTGTTGTACATGTAAAGGATATATTTTGAAATAAATATGGCAGGGAATAAATCCTACCTTGAAAAAATTATTTCCAAGTAATCTATAAAAGAGAATATCATGGAGTAACAAAGGGATGATCTGAAGATAAAAAATTAGATGAGTTTAGAAAATTAAGTAAAGATCTAATATTTATATATCGATGGTGATGGTGTTATTTGGTTTGGAATGTGTAGTTTTTTGACTTCATCACCTGGGATAAATAAGGATCTATAGGATGATGAAAATATCTCCACTTTCTCTATCCATCATGGAAGTACCTAGATGTATCATGATCTCTGAGAACTCTTCTGCTAGGGAAAAATGAGGAAGGATATTGTGGAGTATATCTTAATGTGTTTGATATGTCAGTAAGATAAAGAATAGTGATAGAAGTAAAAAGGGACGATGAAACCATTTCCTATACCCATATGAAAATGGGAGCATGTCAATACAGACTTTTTCATGGGTCTCCCAAAGAAATCCAATGGATGTAATGTGATATGGGTTGTGGTAGACCGACTCCCCAAACATCCCACTTTATCGCTATTTAGGAAGATATATCACATTAATAACATGAAATGATATATTTGACGGATGTGGTAAGACTATATGGGGTTTCAATCTTGATTATCTCTAATTGTGATCCTAGATTTACATATAAATTCTAGTGGAGTCTTCAACATTCTTTAAGTATTAAATTAACTTTTAGCATAAGCGATCAGCCCCAAACTGATGGCTAATTAGAGAGGAATATTTATATTCTTGGAGATATACTAAGATAATGGTCATTTGTAACTAATAGGTGTATGCGATCAACAACTCCCATTTGTTGAGTTCTCATACAACAATAACTTCCACTCGATTATTCATTTGTCTCTATACAACGTTCGGTATGGAATGTGATTTAGAACAGAAACCTGTTAGAATGAAGTTGGTGAAGGAAATATACTTTGAATTTTTCTTGAGAAAAAGATGATATAAAAGGTTCATTCAATCTAATAACTTATTAAAATTTCTCAGGTTAATAAAAATAGATATGCTGAAAATAGTTGAATGTATATGGATTTCATCATTAAAGATAAATTCTTCCTTTGAATAATACCATAGAATAGATTCATTTGGTTTTGAAATAAAGGAATGATAATCCAAGGTATAGTGTCCCCTTTTATATCCTAGATTTAACATGATATGTGGTCTACTGGAATGAACATACACTGAATGTATCTCAGGATCATGACGTGTTCCATGCATCTCTCCTGAAAAAGTACATACCATATAGCCTCCATGTACTAAACTCATACATAGTATAACTGGAATATGATCATATTTATGAGGAGAAGCCAATAATGGCTTTCGATCAAGGATATAATGTTCTCGAAAACAAGAAAACTGACCCTATCGATGTGTTATGGATGAACCATAAGTATTAAGTTGCAACATGGGAATAGGAGGAGGCGATGAAGGAAAATTACCCTCACCTGTTTTTGTAAAATGAAATTCTGAGGGAAAAATATCATAAGGGGGAAGAATGTAACACCCCAAGGATTTAAATCTAAATTTAATATAGAATATAATTCAAGAAACACTATGTCTCTATGAAACAATAGTTTTTTACAATAATTATATAATAAATATAGTCATAACCTAGGTGTTAAAAATATTTTTTTAACAAATGTGATTTGAATTTATGAAAATAGACAAACACAATTCTGATCACTATGATATTAAGAGTATTGTAGGATCAACTTAATTTATGGTGAATAGTATCTTTACCATATGGAATAGTAATATTACCCTTATGAATATTAATATGACCCTTATAAATATTAAATAAACCAAATGAATAGTAACATGACCAATGAATGTATAAATAAAATTAAGGCATCTTAAAAATTATGATATGGTTCAATTATATCATAGTCTATATAAATAAAGAAATTTAAAAGATTATTATTTAAGTGTTGGAATTATTTTTAGTCATAAATTGGTAAAATTTTATTATTATTTTAATATCTTAAAATAAAAAAAAATTTCAAAAAATTTATTATAAAATTAAAATTTTGATTTCTGATGATTTTATGATAATTTCATTAGACATTAATTAATTTTTCAATGTGTTATATAATCAATTGTAATTTTAAAATCTGAATTTTCCATGTAAATGATGATTACTAGTTAAAATTAAAATTCTCATATATATATATAATTGCATTCATAAAAGGGTGTTCATTTT
Source organism: Viscum album (assembly GCA_963277665.1). Taxonomy (NCBI): domain Eukaryota; kingdom Viridiplantae; phylum Streptophyta; class Magnoliopsida; order Santalales; family Viscaceae; genus Viscum; species Viscum album. Next base: position 121,300,352 of record OY728161.1, on the reverse strand, counting down.
TTATTTCCACACACCAAAAAATGTTCAGGGTGATTTTTTAGGATTTTTCTAAAATACATCATTTTTTTAATAGTTGAATATGGAAATTTATGTTATAAAAACAATATAAATAAAATACACTATTCCATGATTAGAGTATGATGTAAGAACCATTTTTTGAAAATCAGATGACCCAATTTTTTATTCACTCTCAATAATCATCACATTTTATTATCTTGAGAAATTAAAAAACTATTTTATTAAATAATGAGAAAAAACCCCTCCCCTCCACAATAAATACAACTCCATCCACATCATTCCTTCACATATCTCATGATTTTTTCCGAATAAAAATTCTGCCCATTACTCTTCCCTATCCTCTAACCCTCATTTAGGATACATGTCCCTCATCAAAAGGAAAAAACCTGTTCTCTATGGAGGTTCTCAATGAGGATAAATCAAAGAGATAAAATCATCTTCCTTTTTCTTTTAATTTCATTTCAATTTCATTTATTTTCACCTATTAACCAAAAATTATCTTATCCAAATGGCTTGATAATTATAGTATGTTTGATATACATTTATTCTATCATGTAAATTGAAGTTCGACCAATAAACTCCATTCTCTCTATCTTTAATTCTAAAAATGAAATTGTTGCATGTGGTGTGTCAACTTACTGACATCGTGGGTGATTAAATTTCATATTAATTTAATGCCTACAAGACTATTGTTATAAAAAAACTTCGAAAAATTTATTACCTTCAAGACTAAATGATAAAATAGAATCAGGTCATTGTGATAAAAAACTACCAAAATGAACCGAAAATGATCATTATTAACTCTTATCTAGTGATTCATCCACATACAATATAATCAAATTATTTATAAGATCATTTAAAAATATTTAAGATGATCAATATAATATAATAACAATTATGTAAAATTATCCACATTTTTCATGAACATCTATTCATGTATAAATGTGAACCGATCCTAAATACTATGTAAATGAACAGTCCTTAATTATGAAATTAAACTCTATAACTCATTTAAAAGACCATTAATGGTCCAAATTAAACCATAATAAATAAAATTCATGTAAAATATGTTCTTTATATGTAAATTAATTTATCTAATGTTGTTATAATATATATTAAAGTGAATAAAACATTCAGACATTAGGTAAGGAAAAATCTCAAACCCTACTCTCATTCATTCAGTTTTCCCCCATTCACTAAATTTTTGGTATGGATATTTATTAAACATCCTTTATTCATCATTATTTTTTCATTTCTTGGATATACGTGTTTTCTACTTGAGTTTATGAATAAACACAATATTTTCCAAATGTAATCTTCTTTAAAAGAACTACTTTTATTGTTTCTTCTTCAATCAATATTGAAGATTACTATATACAGATTGGTATTCTCTATTTCATTTGGGATACAAAAGTTTATTAATGTATGATTTAAGTAATGAAACTAATTCCTTTACATGGGTTAGTTTTTATCCAATAGTGATACTCGTTCAATGTGGCATGCATAAAAATGTAAATATTATGATGTGACAGGTGCACCATCAATTATGTAGCACAATGTAAATGTTATAATGTGAAGGGTGCACATAGAATTATATTGAACTCCAATTTATTGGGTGAGGTGATTTATCTCATTAGAATAGATAAATTTTCATGAAAAGTATTCTACATTTTTTCACTAATATGTATGGTAGTTGACCACTAAGACACGATGTTTATTTTTTATGCATTTACACAATTAATTATTTAATATAATTTTTCCTATAGTGATTGTTATGATGATGTTATGATTATTATCACCGCATGTTTTATTGTTTCATGTTATTATTTATCAGTTTTCTTGTATTTTATCTCACCCATTTTTTGTTGTATATCCTAAGGTGATTACTTTTACTAAGGATAACACAAGGGATAATAATAATATAGAGAATAAAGAGATAAATAAATGATTATGTTTTATTTTTTAAATGTTTCATACGATCCTAGTTTTCTCAAGACACTAAATCATTGTATCCTGGTTGTGTAATTCTTTTATGTTGTATGTTTATAAATTGATGTAATAACTTATGTAAGAAAAAGAAGGGATACTATATTTTCCAAATTATAAATTCGTCCAAATGGACCATTATATATCTGTATACAATAAAAGGTCCAAATAAGTCCAAAAATATAATTTAGATAAATTTTTTTTGTCATTTAAACCCTAAAATTTTAATTTAACCCCTGATAAAGTCTTTTTAACAATAATCATAGTAACTTTGTTTTACAAACTCCACTATTTATTACGTTCAAACATTATGTTTAACTTATTACATAATATATAAATATTATTATTCCATATATGGAACCATTTTTATCAAACTAAATTCATGGAATTGGAAACATTTAATTTAAAACAAAACTCACATATGTGACGAAAAAATGGGTTTTGATGAATTGTAGTTCTCAAGAAAAAGATGATTTTATATGAGATATATGTAAAATTATATTTATTTTATTATTATAAAATAATATTTATTCAGACATAATCTATAAATTAAATTTCAAACATTTACCACTAGATATTATTTAAATTAATTAAAATAGAGAAACATTATGCACCATAAAATAGTTTTATGAAAATCCTGTTTTAAAATAAAAAAATAAATACACTCTAAAATAAAATATAATATTGATTTAAAAGTAAGTTATTCTATTAAATATAAAATAATTGTACTTATGTAAATTTAAATTATATTCAAAAAATAATGGGCATTAAATTAATATAATATATTGAAAGGAAATGACAGTTTTATAAAAAATCAAAACTTTTCCCAATTCACTAAAAAATAATATTTTTTAAGAAACCGAAAATTTTAACAATAATTATTATTTTATTTTTTGATTTAAAAAACTAATTTCTCTTTATCACATACATTATCTATAATCTATATTAATTAATTATTATGTTTTCTCAAAAAAAAACAAATAGAAATCATTTTTAATAGAATATATTTTTGAATAATATAATATCATTACTTGAAATTGATTTATTTTTTTTCTAGGAATTTCTAAATAAATTTATGTTGTGTATTAAATTAATTTATATATTTAAAAAATTAATTAATATTGTTCATACATTCCAATTTAATGGATTTTCAATAAATCCCATATATTTTGTTTGTCTTTTAAGCTCCGTGTTGGATATCAAATATGCTATAATTTTTTTTCTTTTCTAAAATATAAAGGTGTTACATTCACAATGGATTAAAAGAATCATGAAAATTTGGGAATAATTTTTTTCCCCTCCTTATAATGAAATTTCATGTCTAATTCTATATTAATTATCCCAAGGAAGATATTATTTTTCGGACATTAGGGAAATTTCATGTGATTATCTCCCTATACATGTGTTCTAGAATAGTAAATTCACATTTGATATTCTATCAGAAGAAAGATGAACCAAATATTCCAATTAAAATTTTATTTTTTAAGATATCAACCTATATAAAAATAAATTTTGATTTCATTTTTGGATGTTTATATTCACCCTAGAAAAATTATCCTATGAGTTATGGATACCATCACGTATTTTTGAGTTTATGTTTGATCATATATTCAAATTATCTGACACCCCATTAAAGGTTTTATGTGATGTAATTTTATCAACAATAAAGATATTTTAAGAATAAATTTATGAAAATTCAACTCTTTGTTTTTATATATAGATACAACCTGGTTTTTTTTAAAATTCCATTACACAATGCGGGAATATGATTAATGGGACTGGTATCCTTTACGATTTATCTTGTCGTTAATGTTGATGTAATTATGGGTTGTAGGCAATCACATTATGAAGTTAGCACAAATTTTTTATATCATACAAAACATCTCCATGTATAATTTTTTTATATTATAAATGATGTACCAGATATGTTTTCATGGATTACCATATTCAATTGTTTCAGATCAGAATCGAAATCTTACATTGAATTTTTAGTTAAGCCATCTGAAATCTCTCAATGTAGAGTTGATTTTTAGTATTGTGTATCATCCTTAGATATATGTTCAATCTAAGAAATCAATTAAAACCATATGGAATATGCTATAACCTTGTTATGTGGAATTAAAGTGTGGTTGGTATCAATTACTTCCTCTAATTGAGTTTTCATACATCATTAACATTCAATATGGAATTCAGATGGATCCTTATGAATCCTGGTATGAAAAGAAGTGTAGAGATCCAATGTATGGGAATAAATAATCAAAAATAACAAAAATAGGACTTAATCATGGTGATTAAATTATATAAACAGTTTGAGCTATTCATCAATGGGTAAGATCAACTCAAATTTGAGAGAAAAATTATTTCTAGTAATCATCGATATGATCTATAATTTTAAGGTACTGACAAAGTGTTTCTATGAATTTATTTATGGAAGAAATAATGAATTATAATATATAGTAATACAAATCCATTTTAAATTTTTAATTATTTTGGTATCATAGCTTATCACATGGAACTTCCATGATATCTGTCTGAGGTTCACGATGCGTTCCATGTGTCTCTCTTGAGAATGTACATAAATTACCCATCACATGTACCGAACCTAGAGGTCATAATACTAGATTAAGATATTTTTTATAAGAAACAACATTTCAATACTCCATATTGTAAATTGAAAGTTATACAAAACAATACCACTCACCTAGTCAATGTTTTTTTTTGTAAAAACCACCAACTTAAGAATGCTATGAAGAAACCTAAGGATGTAATGAGGCGTATATATCCTCAATTATTAGTAATAGTGATTAATTTTGTTGGAGAGTATCATTTTAAGGTATGTATAATTTAATACCCTGAGATTTTATGAATAATTGTTTTTATAAAAAAACATTCTTCAATATCATGGGTTACAATCAACACCTCATTTAACATGTGTTATATGAAAAACCGAGTTTCAACAAACAATGATATATTATTAATATTGTTATTTGAACATGGAAATTATAACCCATCCATTTATAACAGTGATATGAATAGTACTAAATAACATTGGAATATCATGTATAATGGTTTAATGTAAATAAAACATATTCAAAATAATATTAAATATTTAGATAAGTGTTTATTTGTTTTTAAATATTATTTTCACAAAATATGTTTCAATTAAAATTTATGAAAATCAATAAAAGTAATTTTTACTACATTCCTAAAATTTATTTTAAAAAATAATTATTATTTTTCAAATCAACATGTAAAAATCATACTGGTATAAAATATTTAGAATTTTTCAACAAGATATACCTTTTATTGAATAGTGAAAAATATTTTTTTATTATGAATTTTCATTTTGTTAATAGAAATTAAAAATAATAAAATTATGTTAATATGGTTTTAAATGTAAAATAATTTAAATTAAATATATATTAATATAATTTAAGTTATTTTAATCAATTAAATATTTAAAATTGATATACAATCACTATAATCCTTTGATCATTTTTTCCTTAAAAAACATACTATATCATTACGTTTATGGGATTAATATTAAATTAAAATTTTACACTACTATGAATTAAATTTTAAAAAATTAATTCCATTCATGGAATCATAATAATTTTTATTATATAATAAGGTAAAATTAATTTTGAAACATAATTAATAAAAATTATGCTAAAAATTATTTACTAGAGTTGATGAGAAAATGAGTTTATAGGGGGTAAAACAAAAAATGTAATGGTTAAAAATTACCCAAAACATATCCATCCCAAATGGGAAGTCCATATTTAGACCTTATATATTATAGTATATAATATTGTAAATTTTTATCCTTTTTCATATAAAAATTGAGGGTTCACTTTTTTCTTCTCAATAATTATATGTTTTCCACTCACCTCATATATAAAAAGACACCACCTATTCTCTCCAATTCACAATTCCAAAACCCATTGTTTCATAAAATACCTACCCAAATAACTTCAATAATTACCCCTCTCATCCTAGATTCGTTTTTTGTTATTAACTCCTTATAATATGGCTTTTTGTATAAACCAAAAGAGGCTCTCTAAAGAAGAGGTAAATACCTAAACATTTATTTATGTTTTATTTATTCCCCCACCTCCATAAAATATTATTAAAACAAGAAGATAAAATAATATATTTATATTAAATTAAATTAATTTTTTTGTGTTATTTTCATGAACTATACCATTTCATATTGCTCTAATGAGTTGGGAAATAGTCATTTGTATGTATGGTTGACTGTCACCTCAGAACTAATGTTATTATTTTTATGCCACATTATCTAAATGGTGGATATAATGATGGATTTATTTATAAAATATGATATATAATATATCAATAATATTATTAAATCTTGTTATCAAATATTATTTTTTTTACTTTTAATTCTATGATAATATGTTAACATTTTTTATGAGTACATCAAACTACCTCTTTGTGAAGTAATGAGATTCATTATTCACATACGATATACATGAAAGGTAATGAGGTTATGTTTAAATAAATATATTTGATATATATTAAATTATAATTAATCAAAAATATTATTATATAATTAACATTTATTTTTATCAATCCATTGGAAAATGGATTCATTATTCATACGTATGTATGGCTTACCATCTTTAAGAATGGTGTATCTCTCTTTCTATATCTAAATTTTATCAATTAAAATAAATACCATTTAATGAATATATTAAGCATTAATTTCATGTTTAACATTTTTCTAATTATGGAACTGTTATCAATGGTTGATTATTAAAATCAAAATATCAAAACATACTTGAAGAACCATTGCAGTGATTACCATAAACATGAAATTAACAAGGAATTATTAATAATTGGGAAATAAAAGGTCATATATAAATTTTTTATGGAATGATAAATATATTAAAGGATTTAAAATATATTAATAATAAACTTATAATTAATATTTAAGAGTTTTAGTTGTGTAAAGAATAATTCAAAACATAAGGAAGTGGACTTTTTCACATTTTTTACATCTTTGAGACACATTACATATTCACCACCTATTTATTTTATGTGTTGTATATACTAGTAAGGAATATATTTTATAATTATTAACCTGAAAATGATTTTTATTTATATATCAATTTTATATGCCCTCTCTCATTGGGTTTACGGTATCAATGCTACCAACACATTATGGGATTTTTTTCCCAATTTTTTTCATTGAAACATATGTTATGTTATGTACCTATAATGTTCTATGATGTGTATATACTTTCTATTCAATTTTATATATCATAAATCTCATTATATTCAAGATATTTTATGTTTTATTTTATTTTATTCATTAATGGGGAATATGATTCAATTTTACTAGAATTGTAATGGTTTTAGGATACAATCTTGTTGTTTATCAGGATTCTTTATAATTACACTTCTTATTGTTAAATATTATGATCCATATATTGGATAACATATGAATTTTATTCTCATATGGTAATGTAATTTTAATACATATTTTCCAATCATTTAAATCTCTTTATATAGTCAATATCTCAAAGGGAATGTTTTTAAATAAAAGAGCGTTTATTTCTCTCTTCGGAAAACATAATTTCTATTATATGACCATGTTTTAGAAATACATTTTCCGAAATGTTTTAATGTTTCTATATGGATATTAAAATTTATTTTTACCCTTGTATGACCATTTATAGATGTTTTATAAGAAATATTAATATCTATTTTTTAAAAAAATGTCGATTTACTTTTCACTAAAAAATATAGGGAAATATTTGTTTAACGTATACTTAAAAAATAAAATTGTCTCATAACATGACCATTATTTTCCTTGAAGTTTCCTTTATATTTTTTTAATTTTTATGTTCATGTAACTTTATTTTTAATAATTTTATTTTTTTTAAAAATCCGAGTAAAAATGATATTTTCCTCCAGAAATGTTTTATATGGTTTTTAAAAATTCTGTTATATGTTTTCAATGTTTATTTTAAAAGAAAAGAATTTCCAAAATATTTTATGAAATTTAGTTCTAAAAAATTATTTTTAATGAAATTTTATTTTCATCATTCAATATTCCAAGTGATCCATAAAAATAATTTCACGTCTATAATAACATCCTTTGATGTTATATATGATTTACTAGATACATGATCCATGAATAAAATTGTTATTCTTTCACTGGATGGATTATGTTTATGGTTAAAATATGTATATGAAATCCATTTCTCATCCATGGGTTATTCTATGATAAAATTATTATGAAACCTATTAATTTTTTCATAGGGTGTTTATTGATGAAATAATTATGTAACTAGTTTCTTTTCAATAGGTTATTTCATAATAGATTTTTAATATAACACATTTTTAGGGGATGTGATATAATGAATGTCTTATTATCTTTTGGCATACATATTTATGATTTTCATTATGTGTCTATTTGTACCTAAATTTTCCTCCATGGAATTTGGTAATTATTAATGTTATATTTGTTCAAAGGTTACATGTGAGGATATATCAAGCCCAAAAAATGGTACATGAGTTATTATCCCAATCCCAAAAGTGGGTACATGAGAGGCTATCCCAAGACCAATAGAAGGTACACAATAGTTTATCTCATGCCCAAATAAGGAGAAAGGTAATAAGTATAAACCAAACATGTTATGAATATCATAGTGGGTATCCTTGACATAATATTTTTAATGCCTTTCTGTATTCCAAATATTTATGTCTTTTTAAAATTTTATTTTCTCATGGATCATGTTCTTTGATTCCATTATGATTCACATCCAATAAACTACCATGATATATTCCATGACTCATGTTTATTATCTATGATACTGATAAAATGGGTTTCAAATATTATTCTCATACCCTAATTCTCATGAAATATCTATATCTCTCTCATTTACCATTACTGATCATATATGATCAATATTTTATAGGGTTATTTTACCCAGATTGTTCAGAATTCTATTATATAGGATTTATATTAGATTGTTCTAATTAGGAAGAACATAATGTGAGATATTGTAGATCAATTGTTTATGTGTATATATTTATAATGGAACTAGACCAACAATATTGTAGTGTAAATAGTTATGTTATGTGACGTTTATTAATCAATTAATATGTAATATTTATATATGAGATTTTTTGGTCATTATAGTTAAAATACACATATTAAATACTAGGTTTAAATGAAGAAATACAAATAAATATTGACTATATATTTTAGTGAATACTTCAATCCTTTGATAGTGAAACCGGAGATCAACTCCATGAATAAATATTCACTATCATTTAATGCTTAGTGAAATAGAATATTTTGATAGATGATTAATATATGGAAGAAGAAACTGATAAATGGTGCATGTTGGTAAAAATACAAAGGCTGGGGTGGATATTGAAGTTATAAAGTTGAAGGAGTTAAATATTTTCTTTTGAAAAATATTTTTCTCACACGTTCTAACATAAAATGGAGTGTTATTTCCATAGCCTAAAGAAAATGGATGTGAGTCAATTGGGGTGTATGAGGTGAAATTCTCAACATACACCTCTAACCTTCTCATCTCCACTAAAATTAAGGTTTTACACTTCTTTAGTTGGATAAAGACGATTATATGAATATCATTATTGATATGAGACTTTGACTCATATGAATAACTTGTATGAAGTTACCTCACGGTCAAAATGTAGATTAGTGAATCAAAAATATTTCATGGTGATAAAAAGTGAAAAAAGCATTTTAACACTCACAGTGTGATGTAGAATTCTAATAGTGTTAATAAATTCCATCGTCCCACTTTAAAAATGATTAGGAATAAGTATCCAATAAAATTCATGAAGTGGATAATTAAATTAATTATGTGTTGTAAGGATGGGATCCAAGCTAGAAAATTTCACCAAATGTTACCCAATAATGTGATGGGAATAATTGAATGATCATTTCAACCCTCATTCTCTTTTCTCGTGTTTGGATAATAATGAATAAGAACACAATGTGAAAGAATGACCAAATCCATGCATTTTCGATGAAAATTAATTAAACCAAATATAAAAACACAAAATTTTATAATTAAAATTATTTATCTTTGAATGAACAAATACAACATTACATAATGTAGTTATAAAAAACAAACGCACTACATTTGTTATTTTAGGATATTAAATTGTATTGAATTTGAAATAATATTATGTATCATAACCATTGAATATTGATCAATTCACTATTATAAATTATGTGTTATATTAATTCATATTTATATAAATAAAAGAACTATTGGCCTCGACTAGTATGATCATGTCGTATGACCATTTATTAGATATTCTAATGGATACAACATCTCTCGGATTTTCGCATAACCAATCCAAAGATAATGTTCTTAAAATAAATCAAGGTAGAAATTCTTTATGAGAGATCTTTAAGTTATTATAGATCACAACATAAATCATTTTCTATAAACCACCCATTAAAATATGACAATTGCACAAATTTACCATTGAGTGCTCACTGGTGTAATAGAGGGCTATATATTTTGACCCTTGTAGTGTTAATATTTAAATTTTATTTTCAATATATTAAATATTATATTTGTTACTTATATGTTTTTTTATAAATTAACAAATTTTGACTTTGATAAAAATTGGATTTCATTACGATAAAACAGAAATAATATTTTTGTTGATATATACATGTAGTCCGGACAATTTTTTGATTAATTCCAAAATATATTAAATAAATTAAATTTTAATGAAAAAATTATTATTAAATAGTATATTATATATATATATATATATGATTATATATTTTTACCAAGAGAAAATTTAAATTTTATATTGTTCAGAAAACTATTATTATCAAATAAACAATTATTTTTCAATGAATTCTGATATTTATTTAAAATTTTAGTTTCATATATTTATAGAAATTTTTTTATAAAATATTTTTTTTTGATTCAGTTAATAGAAATTTTCAGATAGTGACTTTTTTTAGACTGTTGAATTTTTGGGTATAAATTGATTTCGGTGTATGTATACCGTTTGTATTTTGACATTATAGCATCCCGCCTTTTTATCACGTAAACTTTCATTACATTTTACAAAACTGAGGATCTTTAAGGTTTAGTGTCTTGGAAACCAGGAACATAAAACATGAAAACATAAAATATTCTTGTTAAATACTTGAAAGGATTCTCCTCATGTTCATCCTAGGTTCATTACTGCATCTCAATCCTGGGGACATACGTCAAAAAAAGGGTGAGCAGAAGGCCCAGTAAGGGAAACAAGGGGAGACATTAAACATGTGAAATTGGGATACATCAACAATGTCATGAAAAGAACTTTAAGGTATGAGAAAGAAATCATGAGATATATCATAATAAAAATAACATTTTTCATAACTTTAAGATGTGGCTACAACATTTAATATTGACAATCATTTTGTTTCACCAAGGTCCATCCCCAAGGTGTCATTTAAAAATTACCAAGGTTATTCACCAAGGTATCAGTCTAAAAAGTCATCTCTAGAGATTAATTCATTACCCAATGCATTGGAGCACTATCTGGGAGCACCCTTGAAATGTATTTTTTATCATGTGATCCACATATATCATCATAAATCATTTCATAAACAACCCATATATCATACAATAACTGGGTTTCATTTCATAATCATAACATTTTAAAACCTGCTCTAAAGACATGATCTTTACATCGCTTTAAACCCACGGAAGGGAAGATCGGGTCTCATGTATGAAAATACCATAATTTAAAATAGAATATTTTGATATATATGTGAATACCCCTACGGTATACTCTGGTTGCCCGGTTTGGCGGTGCCAATCCCTCTTTGGCAGTGTTTCAGCACTTTGTGGGCACCTGGGGCCTCCGTCTTCCCGCTCAGGTCTCTGTGCTTCATCGCCTTTCCTTCTGTATCGTCCTTGCTTCGCATGAGGATTTTCTTTAGGCGTGGTGTATGGATCCTCGCACTTGGGATCGTTGGAGCTTCAATCTTTCCCGATGGTCTTTGTACACTCATCGGGGACGTGAATCTCCCCTTTCTGCGGTGTGGGTTAGACTTCCGGGTATCCCTTTGCCTTTCCAAAATGAAGGTCTTCTCAGAGCCATTGGAAATTCGCTCGGCGGCTTTCTGTGCTCCGATCTACGTACCAGATGCTGCGTGGAGGTGGTCGTGGCCCGCATCTGTGTTGAACTGGATATCTACCTCCCTATTACAGAGAATCTTGATCTTCAGGTGGCGGGCTCGTCCTGTTGGTCTCAAGTTCTCTCTTATCCTGTTTTCCCGAGTTTCTACTCCCACTACAGCCTACAGGGTCATTCCTTGCATGTATGACGCCGTCTTCGGAAGGGTGGTCGTAGCGCCCCGCACAGTCCCTCAGGTGCGGGGACTTCTTCTTCCTCCCCGTCCCTTCCTTGTGGTTCAGTGGATGTGGCTCCAGTTCCGTAGGTCGGTTTGGAGTGTCTTCAGGAGGTAGCGGATTTCGGGGGCAACTGTGAGGATAAGTTGAAATCAGTCAGTGGACATTGCAGAGCCTTGGTGCCTTTTGTTCTGAGAGGTATAGCTCAACCGGTTAGTACCATTTTTTCCTCCATTACTCTTTCCTCAGGTTTGTCTTCTCCTCTTCCCCTCTTCCATTTGGATCTCCTGCCATCTCGGTGTACCTTTGGACGGGATGGCCGTTCTCTGTAAATGGTTCCTTTTGGTTTTTCCTTTGAGGGTTCTATGCCTGCCATGGGCTTTGATGTTTCCCCAGATTCTCCAAAAGATGCTTCCTCGCGGTCGGAGGAAAGGCAGGTGAGGCTGAGTTAGTCTCTCCCAGAAAGAACTCACCTCTCGCACCCGTTGTCATCTGCTGCCGATAGGCCTTCTAGTATACCCAATACTAACGCATCTGGGGTTTGCACTCGAGCTCAATACAGGAAACTACTAGGGGGAGTACCTTCCCAATTTGACAAGGCCATGCACTCTGGGGCCAGTCCCAGAAACCTCTTTTCCCAATGACGTCGACCTTCATCTGGAATAGTCGAGGAGATGGATCTTGTATTAAATCCGACTTCGTTTCCTCGGTGATCTCCAAACACAAAGTCTCTCTCATTGCCCTTATTGAGCACAAACAACCATCAGATAAAATCAATGTCTTTTCAAGGAAGATTAAAATGCATGAGTGTATGCATGCTGAGCTGGCTAATAAGCATATATGGATCTTCTGGAACCGAGGCACCTCAGTGATCCTTTCCCGAGCCGGGGACCAGTTCATCACGGTGGCGGTGTCTCAGGGAACACAATCCTTTTTTGCTACATTCATTTATGCAAGTTGCGACCCTCATCAAAGGGAAGTACTGTGGGGGGAGTTTAATGCTTTCGATCCCGGGAATCTCCCTTGGTTTGTCGTAGGGGATTTTAATGTTGTTGTTGATCCAGAGGAGAGGAAGGGGCGAGGGCCTGTTAACAGACAATCAATCCGAGCCTTCTCCCAGTTCATGGTGGGTAAGGGGCTTCTGGACCTTGGGTTTGTAGGCGACCGGTTCACGTGGTGTAATAATCAACAGGGAAACCGGCGATCGTGGAGTCGCCTGGACCGGGGCCTGGCCAATATGCATGCTTTATCTAGCTATCCTAACTCCAAGGTAACACATCTAGAACGGGGGATCTCTGGCCATTCTCCTATCCTTCTTTCAATCTACAAGGAGCATGAGAGTACTGCTCATTTTCGTTTCTACCCTCACTGGGTGAACCTCCCCGGGTACAATGAGCTGGTGCGCGACTGTTGGAACGAACCAGCAACTGGCCATACTTGGACTGCCTTTCATAGAAAACTATGCCGTCTCAAATCAAATCTACTGATATGGTCGAGGGACAAGCGCTTGTCTGACAGTGATGTGGACATAGTTATGCATGACGTTGATCGTCTTGAAATACAACGCGAATCGGACTGGAACGAACGTATATTTGAGGAGCTTTCCAACAGAAAAGAAGAATTGAGGGATATGCTTCTCAGACAAGAACGCCAAGTGAGAGAGGAAGCACGTATAAAATGTCTTAAGGAGGGGGACAAGAACACTGCGTACTTCCACGCTTGTATCAAGGAGAAGAAGAGGTGGGTGTGCCCATGAATTGAGCTTGAGGATGGGTCCTTTTCTGAAGATAGGAATACGATTGGGGAGCTTGCATGTGGCCATTTTCAAAACCTCCTTGTTGGTCCTCGTGACTCTTCCTCGCCTGGATACCCTGAAGACGTTTCTGGCTTCATTGATATTGTACAGTCTACATATACCGATCGGGACAACGTGCTTATGAGTGTCATTCCTCATGAGGCGGAAATTCGCGGGGCCATGCAGAAGCTTGACCCTGATAGCGCGGCTGGGTGGGATGGGTTTCCTGGAGCATTTTATAGAGCATCGTGGGAGACAGTGAAAGGAGATCTCATTGAAGTGATTCAGGACTTCTTCCGTAGAGGTCCGCTGCCTCGAGCGGCCTGCGCTACTTCTGTAGTGCTTACTCCGAAATCTAAATCCCCCTCCTACATTGAACACTTTCGCCCGATCAGAATGTGCAATATGCCTTATAAAATCCTCTCCAGTATCCTCAACACCCGCCTGGCCATGCATCTCCCTGTCTGCATCTCACCCGAGCAGCACGGTTTCATTCGGGGCCGATCTATTCAGGGGGCTATAGCCCTTGCACATGAATTGATCAGAGATATTAATCGGAATACCCGTGGATCCAACATGGTTTTCAAGTTAGACATGAGTAAGGAATATGATCGAGTCGAATGGTCCTTCATCACCAAATTTCTGAATGGAATGGGTCTTTCCACATGGAACATTGATCTGATTTTTCATTGTTTCAGTTCAACATGGATGTCTTTAATCTTCATGGGAAAATCCTTCAGATTCTTCAAAACATCTCGTGGCCTTCGATAGGGAGATACCATCTCACCGTCTATTTTTATCATCACCCAGAACATTCTTAGCCTCCTTATTCAGCAAAACACCAGCAGCGGGGGTATTCTTCCTTTTTATAGAAGAATGCATCTTCAGCCGATTTCTCATCTCATGTTCGCGGACGACTCCATTGTTTTCCTTAATGCATCAGAAAGGTTGGTAAGGGCTCTCAATGGATTTTTGGAGGCGTATAGAAAGTGGAGTGGACAAGTCATCAACCGAAGCAAGAGTAGATTCTTCATTTCGAACAGATGACCGGATGGTCGGATCCTCGCTGTCATCAACATTCTGGGAATCCAAAAGGCTGAGTTTCCTATGAACTACCTGGGAGCCCCTCTGTCTCCAAAATCCCTTTGTATCTGAAACTTTGATCCCCTCGTAAGGAGAGTCACTGAGAAAATTCTCAATTGGAAAAACAGGTATCTTTCCTTCGGGGGGAGGATCACGTTGATCAACAGTGTACTCCTTTCCACCCCGGTGCACGTACTCTCTGCCATCAAAGCTCCTAAGGGAGTTGTCCGGAGCCTGGATAAAATTATTGCAGGTTTCATATGGGATCCCCATTTCAAAGGTAAACGAAACTGGGTTTCTTGGGACAGGATGGAGAGGCCTAGTAGTGATGGGGGGATTAATATACGCAGTCTTTAGGATACCATTCCATGCATGCATGCAAAACTCGCTTGGGAAGTTCTGGAGAAGAGCTCGTTGTGGGGAACTTCCATGCATGCATGCTATAGTAAAGAGGAAAGCTCTACCGCGTCTCAATACTCTATCCTCTGGAAGGCGGTTTCTTCGCGAATCGGATCCATATCATCTCAGGTTCGTTGGATTATTGGTACAAGAGACATCTCCTTCTGGCATGATAACTGGAGCGGCATGATCATCGGATTTCCGGGATGCCCTGCTACAAACCTCACTTTCAGGGAGGCTTCCTGTTATCCTTCTTTCATTAACGCTATTTTGGACCGAGATCAGTAGGAGATTTTTCATCTTATTGAACTTTCAACTTATCCCAACAAATGTGTTTTCAATCCGTCCTCCTCAGGAGCGTTCTCCACCATGGAATACCAGCGCAAAATTTTATATCCCGATGCAGGTGACCCCTGGAACGATACTCTATGGGATAACCTCATCCGTTCAAAGTTCACTTTTCTGGTCTGGAGAGTCCGAAACAGAGCACTCCCCACTGACGAAAACATTAGAAGATGCGGTGTGCAAATGGATTCCAGGTGGATCTGTTGTAAGGGGAAGCAGGAGGAGTTGTCGAAGCACCTGTTTTTTGAAAGTGAGTGGGCACTGTTAGTTTGGTCCTTTTTTGGTGAATTCACGGCAATATCCATTCCACAAATGAGAGAGGAGAATTTCATGGTCCGCTTGTTTCACGGCTCGGATGCAGAGAGCTCTGAAAGAAAAGCATGGAACCTTATATGACAGGCTGGATGCTGGTGTTTATGGCAAGCACGAAACAAAAACATTTTCGAAGGGGTTGTGTCATCCGGCCGTGAGATTATCTCCAGAACCCTTTCTCTCCTCCTCGACATGAGCAGGGCTCTCAAGTTTTGTAGGGAGACTCCTATATTGCAACGTATTAATTGTATATCCCATAACACTTCTACCTCCACTAATCAGTCTTTAGGCAACTGGGTAAGGTGGCTTCCTCCGGATCGGGGGCTGAAGCTTAATATCGATGGTTCATGAAAATATGGAGTAATGACTGGAGGTGGTATTGTACGTGATTTCTCTGGTTCAGTTCTCTTGGATTTATCTGCCCAGTTGGGGCATGGTACCTCTCTCGTGGAAGAGGCAAAGACAATGTACATAGGGCTCTCTGTGTGTAGGCAGCGCAACCTTCATATCATAGAAGCCGAAACCGACTCCTTGATGGTCCACAATTCTATTCAGGCCATGGGACCTACTCCTTGGTCGATTGAATATCTCATTCGTAAGTGTCGTTCTCTTCTCAGCACTCATACTAAGATGTCTCACACTTGGCGGGAAGGAAATAGGGCGGCTGACTGTTTGGCATCTCTTGATTTTCCTGGAATGGAGTACGTATATTTTCATGACCTCCAAAGTTTGAAACCAACAGGGGTTAACATTCTAAGAGAAGATGCTTTAGGTCTTCACTATTTTAGACCCCCGTTGATACATGTCTCTCTGCCATCCCTCCTTGTGGATTGGTTTGTCGTTTATTCTTTCTTATTGCACTCTTTTATTATATTTAAATTGATGATTATGATGAGAAATGTGAAAGAACCACTTAAAAATTCGGCAACCTAACGGCGCCACTTAAAACATAAAAATATTGAATTGATGAGATCAAATGGGGTCTCTCATCATATGATCATAAAAGATCAGTATGATAAATTTAGAGATCATACCCCAACATAATAAAAAGGAACTTGATATACTTTACATGAAAATAGATCTTGAAAAATGAGAAGGGAGAAAGAATCCGTTACAAAAATTTCGGCAGCCTAACGGCGCCACTTAAAACATTCTAAAACGAAATAATGAGAGGAAGAGGGGATCTCTCATTATATGAAAATGAAAAGGGAAGTAAGATGAGTATAAAAGAACATCCTTTAACATAATAACATGGAGCATAAAAGAAATTACATAAAAGGGATTTCTTGAAAAAAAGAGAGGTCGGATCCCTTACCTTAAAATGTAACTCTTAAAACTCAAAGGTTGAGACCTTGAGGGCTTGGGGCACCTTGGGAGGACTCCTTGGGAGGTAATGAGACCATAAATTCGTTGGGGGAGAGTGAGGAGTCTAAATGGATGAGAGGATGGCTTGGTATTTATAGGGAAATTGAGGGGACAAGGCATTAATTGCCAAGGGACACCTCAAAACTGGTTTTCTCAAAACCATGTTATCTCTCATGGTATTTCCCATGGAGTTAGGCCACATGGGGCCCCCATACAATAATTCATCACCTTTGGTCTGCCAAACCATTAAATATCTCATGACATCATCATGACACAGTTATGATGTCATTAAACATACCGAAACCCTAAAACTGTATTTTTAATATTCACTGAAAATTCAACTTTCTCAGAAAAATCCCAAAATTTCACCTTAATAAAATATCAATTCTCTGATTTCAAAAATGAACTCAATTTTATAAAAATAATTATCTAAATAATTTTAATTTATTTTTTAAATAAATACACTATTCACCAAAAATTCATTTTTTTCAGAAAAATCCCCAAAAATTACCTTAACATAATATCGATGCTCTGAGTTCAAAAATGAAATCCATTTTATAAAAATAATTTTCTAAATATTTTTAATTTAATTTATAATTAAAAAACAGTATTCACCCGAAAAAACTAATACTTGAATAATAATTTATGAAACCGTTATTTAACCATTTTATTGAATCACATTACTTAATCAAGGTGCCTAGATTATATTAATACTTTCATTAAGTGAGATTACTAATCAATTTGGCCACATTACTAATCCTAAGCATAAAATCACTATTCACAATTTACTATTCATCAAAAATTAAGTTGATCTTATTTGACTCTAAATTTTGTACTGAACATAATTATAGAAGACCATTTTTCAAAAATCATTACACATTTTTAATTATTTAAGGTTTACATAAACATTTTTAAAATATCCTTTTTCTAAAATTCATCAAAAATATGCATACTATATTTATCCGGTCATTTGAAAATTCATAAACTTCATCATAAGAAGAAATCCCAATTTTTATTTAAAACAAAGGATTACACAAGGCAGTTATGGTCTCCTTACATAGCCCCTTATCACACCAGCATAGGACCTAAGTGTAAGGTGTGCTAAGGTGGGAGAATCTGAGGGAGGCTCGGCCAACATCGCACAAGTAGTAATTTCTATCAGTTTGAACTTCTCTCAAAGGTGATTCCGTTCTAGCTTCACACGATGAAGTTTAGCTTGGGTTTAGTCCAGAGCAACGCCCAGTGGTGATACCTCCTTCCCATGTTCTGTTAGATGGGATTCGATCGATACAAGACTACTTGGTGAGGCCATAGAATCTTCTTTCTATAATAATTAACAAAGATTACTTGTATTTAGAGAAAATAATCGAAACGTTTAGTTTACAGGAGTCATATTGACCAATGGTCATATAACCGTCAAAACCCAACGGTCTCATTTTAATTACACTCATGTTATCAAATGAAACATTTTTTTGAGTATAAAAATAAAATAACATAACACATAAAAATAGGAAACAATATTTATTCAAAATTTCGGGTCATTACAATCTTTCCCCCTTAAGAAATTACATCCTCGCAATTTTTAAAATTGGGTTTTGAAATTTCATTGAATGTCCCACATCGGAAAAGGAGTCAGTAAAACTATTACTTTAAAAGAAAGAAAGGGACGTACAAAGGTCACTCGAGTTAACCCACACTAAGATTCCATGTAGGAAAACATGGACATGGAGGAAAAAAGGGTCATGTTCTGAGGCAGAGTGATAGAAAACATGATTAGGAGAAACTTAACCATAAGAAAATCCCAAACATATGTTGTGTGTAAACGGTCTTTGATTACCCAGTAGGAAATGTAAACCAACAACGTTTTTGTTTTATGTTCCTTTTCATAATTTTGAGGAATTCATTTACTACATTAAACAAAAACATAAGAAAATATACCTACCTTCATGTAGAGTTTCATCCTATAACAAGTTTCTACCAAAACTAATATTTTCTTCAAACAATGAGCATTAAAAACTACTTTGTCTCATCAAAACACAAGAATCATCTTCTAGAGAATCACATAATCCACAAAAGATTAACTATCTATTTCTTCTATCTATAATCATTATCCCAAAAACAGAATGGGTAAGGTAAAAAAACTCTTCAAAAAGAAATAATCCCATATGAATGGAAACTACTTTTAATTATTCAAAGTTCCGTGGTACTACCCAAAGTTCATCATAGACCATTCCATAAATAACGGTCCTTAAAATTACTCAAAATAAACCAATCTAATATTAAAACCCAAATACAAGAGGGATTTGATAACATAGTCTTACAAAATAAACTTCATTGTTCATATCCAAACAACATCAACCACTCCTAAAATCTTATAACAAAAGTAGCTAACCTAAACATATTTTAGCCAAGATAGGTTAATCATTCCCATATGTAACCTAAATTACTATAAGTCCACCTTAAATTCATCAATTCTTCAAAATATAAGTCAATGTTACTTCTCAATGAAAATACCGTAGTAATCTTTTTACCTCGATCATATAGGGTCCCCAAAATAGTGAACGTCTTCCAAAATAATAATCATATTTTAATCCCCTAATCATCTCTGTCATATTAATATGAAAATCGTCACATTTCCTATCACATTGGTTGTTGGGACATTTTCTTCCATTTACCGCCATTAACTACGAAAACAAAGTACAATTAGGGGCTTGAATACTTAGCCAATAATAATTAAAAGGAACTTAAAGTATATAAGGATAAATTATAGAAGAAAGGTATACCCTAACTTGTGATCCCCTAGGTTCCCATCTAGGTTATCCATGATCATATATACTTATGTGAATATTTATTTTATTTTATCTTTGTTCTTTTAACAATGGTTCATACTAAGCTTAGGAATTTACCAAAGCATATCCCTCGGGAGTGTCGTAACCAGGAGTGCAGCAAGGCCCGTTGTTGTGTACCAGTTCCCATTCGAGTCTAGTTCAAAGTGGTGTTTTTTAGGTTTTACCCCTATGTACATTTGTGCCAGAGCCACCTCTAAATTCTCGTACTTAGACAGGGATGTATTTTCTTGGAAACCCCTTACTCAATACTCACCAAAATAAGAGGAAGATTTCCTATATTTAAAATTTTATATAGGTTTCTTCCTAAAGTTTTCATATCCTAATTTCCACAAATAACTAAACCATTATTTGATACCAACTATAGCATCCCTCCTTTTATCACATAAACTTCCATTACATTTTACAAAACTGAGGATCTTTAAGGTTTAGTGTCTTGGAAACCAGGAACATAAAACATGAAAACATAAAAACTTCTTGTTAAACACTTGAAAGGATTCTCCTCATGTTCATACTAGGTTAATTACTTCATCTCAAACCTGGGGACATACATCAAAAGAAAGGGTGAGCACAAGGCCCAGTAAGGGAAACAAGGGGAAACATTTAACATTGAACTTGGGATACATCAACAATGTCATGAAAAGAACTTTAAGGCATGAGAAAGAAATCATGAGATATATCATAATAAAAATAAAATTTTTCATAACTTGAATATGTGGCTACAACATTTAATATTGACAGTCATTTTGTTTCACCAATGTCAATCCCTAAGGTGTCATTTAAAAATTACCAAGGTTATTCACCAAGGTATCAGTCTAAAAAGTCATCTCTAGAGATTAAGTCTTTACCCAATGCATTGGAGCGCTATCTTGCCACACCATTGAAATGTATTTATTATCATGTGAGAAACATATATCATCATCAATAATTTCATAAAAAACCCATATATCATAAAATAAATGGGTTTCATTTCATAATCATAATGTTTTAAAAACCTCTTTAAAGACATGATCTTTACGTCACTTTAAACCCACAGAAGGGAAGAGAGGGTCTCATGTATGTAAATCCCAGAATTTATAATAGAACATTTTGATATATATGTGAATACCCCTGTAGAAATAAGACCTTTGAGTATTCACTTTATTACATAACATAATTTTGAGAAAAGAGAGAGGCATTTTGAGATGAAAATTCTGCAGCATAACAGCTATGTTTCGGGATTTTAGAAAACATTGAAAGGATAGGGGAAATGGGTCAAGAATTCATAAATGATACATAAAACAGGAGGGGAACCGAATATATGGTATTTAAGAACATGGTAATGAAATTTGAATGATATACCATATGAAACGAAGAACTTGAAAGGAAGAAAAAAAATAAGATTTCTCTTATGAAAATTCGGCAGCCTAACAGCGTCACTTAAAACTTCCAAAAATGGATTGACGAGATCAAATAGGGTATCTCATCATATGAACATAGATGATCAGTATGATAGATATAGATATCATACCCCAAAATATTTAAAAGGAACTTGAAAGACTTGACATGAAAGTAGATCTTGAAAACGAGAAGGGTGAAAGAACCCCTTAGAAATTCGGGAGCCTAACAGCGCCACTTAAAACGTCAACAAAAATGAATTGATGAGATCAAATAGGTCTCTCATCATATGAACATAAAATATCAGTATGATATATTTATATATCATACTCCAACATAATAAAAAAAGAACTTGAAAGACTTGACATGGAATTAGAAATTTGAAAAATGAGAAAGGTGAAAGAACCACTTAAAAATTCGGCAACCTAACGGCGCCACATAAAACTTAAAAATATTGAATTGATGAGATCAAATGGGGTCTCTCATAATATGATCATAAAAGATCAGTATGATAAATTTAGAGATCATACCACAACATAATAAAAAATAACTTGAAATACTTTACATGAAAATAGATCTTGAAAAATGAGAAGGGAGAAAGAATCTGTTACAAAAATTTTGGCAGCCTAACGACGCCACTTAAAACATCCTAAAACGAAATAATGAAAGAAAAAGGGGATCTCTAATTATATTAACATGAAAATGGAAGTAATAGGAGTATAAAATAAAATCTTTTAACATAAGAACATGGAGCATAAAATAAATTACATAAAAGGGATTTCTTGAAAAGAAAGAGAGAGGTCGGATCCCTTACCTTAAAACGTAACTCTTAAAACTCAAAGGTTGGGACCTTGAGGGCTTGGGGAAACCTTGGGAGGACTCCTTGGGAGGTAATGAGACCATAAATTCGTTGGGGGAGAGTGGGGAGTAGAAATGGATGAGAGGATGGATTGGTATTTATAAGGAAAATGAGGGGACAAGGCATTAATGGCCAAGGGACATCTCAAAAGTGGTTTTCTCAAAACCATGTGCTCTCCCATGGTATTTCCCATGGACTTAGGCCACATGGGGCCCCCAATACAATTATTCATCACCTTTGGTCTGCCAACCCATAAAATATCTCATGACATCATCATGACACAATTATGATGTCATTAAACATACTGAAACCCTAAAACTGTATTTTTACTATTCACTAAAAATTCAACTTTCTCAGAAAAATCCCAAAATTTCACCTTAATCAAATATCAATGCTATGATTTCAAAAATGAACTCAATTTTATAAAAATAATTTTCTAAATAATTTTAATTTATTTTTTAAATAAATACACTAATCACCGAAAATTCATTTTTTTTCAGAAAAATCCCCAAAAATTACCTTAACATAATATTGATGCTCTGAGTTCAAAAATGAAATCCATTTTATAAAAATATTTTTCTAAATATTTTTAATTTAATTTTTAATTAAAAAACACTATTCACCTGAAAAAACTAATACATGAATAATAATTTATGAAACCGTTATTTAACCATTTTATTGAATCACATTACATAATCAAGGTGCCTAGATTATATTAATACTTTCATTAAGTGAGATTACTAATCCCTTTGGTCACATTACTAATCCTAAGCATAAAATCACTATTCATAATTTACTATTCATCAAAAATTATGTTGATCTTATTATACTCTAAATTTCGAACTGAACATAACTGTAGAAGACCATTTTTCAAAAAACATTAAACATTTTTAATTATTTAAGGTTTACATAAATATTTTTAAAATATCCTTTTTCTAAAATTCATCAAAAATATGCATACTATATTTATCCGGTCATTTGAAAATTCATAAACTTCATCATAAGAAGAAATCCCAATTTTTATTTAAAACAAAGTATTACACAAGGCAGTTACGGTCTCCTTACATAGCCCCTTATCACACCAGCATAAGACCTCAGTGTAAGGTGTACTAAGGTGAAAGAATCTAAGGGAGGCTCGGCCAACATCGCACGAGTAGTAATTTCTATCAGTTTGAACTTCTCTCAAAGGTGATTCCGTTCTAGCTTCACACAATGAATTTCAGCTTGGGTTTGGTCCAGAGAAAAGCCCAGTGGTGCAACCTCCTTCCCATGTTCTGTTAGATGGGATTCAATCGGTCCAAGACTACTGGGTGAGGCCATATAATCTTCTTTCTATAATAATTAACCAAGATTACTTGTATTTAGAGACAATAATTGAAACGTTTAGTTTACAGTGGTCATATTGACCAATGGTCATATAATAGTCAAACCCAACTGTCTGATTTTAATTATACTCATGTTATCAAATGAAACATTTTTTTAGTATAAAAATAAAATAAAGTAACACATAAAATTAGGAAACAAGATTTATTCAAAATTTCGTGTCATTACAATCTTCCCCCCTTAAGAAATTGCATCCTCGCAATTTTTAAAATTTAGTTTTGAAATTTCATTGAAATTCCCACATCATAAAAGGATTCAGTAAAACTATTACTTTAAAAGAAAGAAAGAGAATTACAAAGGTCACCCGAGTTAACCCACACTAGGATTCCATGTAGGAAAAAATGGACATGGAGGAGAAAAAAAGGGTTAAGTTCTGAGGGAGAGTGATAGAAAACATGATTAGGAGAAAGTTAACCATAAGAATATCCCAAACTTATGTTGTGTGTAAACGGTCTTTGATTACCCAGTAGGAAACGTAACCCAACAACATTTTTGTTTTATGTTCCTTTTCATAATTTTGAGGAATTCATTTACTACATAGAACAAAAACATAAGAAAATATACCTACCTTCATATAGAGTTTCATCCTTTAATAAGTTTCTACCAAAACTAATCTTTTATCCAAACGATGAGCATTCAAAACTACTTGGTCTCATCAAAACACAACAATCATCTTCTAGAGAATCACATAATCCAAAAAAGATTAACTATATATTTCTTCTATCTTTAATCATT
Source organism: Viscum album (assembly GCA_963277665.1). Classification (NCBI taxonomy): domain Eukaryota; kingdom Viridiplantae; phylum Streptophyta; class Magnoliopsida; order Santalales; family Viscaceae; genus Viscum; species Viscum album. The sequence continues at coordinate 121,275,467 of OY728161.1, read as the reverse complement.
ATCCGAAAAACAGAAAGGGTAAGCTCAAACAACTCTTCAAAAAGAAATAATCCCATATGAATGGAAACTACTTTTAAATCTTCAATATTCCATGGTACTACCGAAAGTTCATCATAGACCATTCCATAAATAAAGGTCCTTAAAATTACTCAAAATAAACCAACCTAAGATTGAAACCCAAATACAAGAGGGATTTGATAACATAGTCTTCCAAAATAAACTTCATTGTTCATCTCCAAACAACATCGACCACTCCTAACATCTTATAACAAAATTAGCTAACCTAAACATATTTTAGACAAGATAGGTTAATCATTACCATAAGTAACCTAAATTACTATATGTCCACCTTAAATTCCTTTATTCTTCAAAATATAAGTCAACCATACTTCTCAATGAAAATACCATAGTAATCTATTTACCTCGATCATATTGGGTCCCCAAAATAGTGAACGTCTTCCAAAATAATAATCATCTTTTAATACCCTAATCATCTCTGTCATATTAATATGGAAATCGTTACATTTCCTATCACATTGGTTGTTGGGACATGTTCTTCCATTTCCCGCCATTAACTACGAAAACAAAGTACAATTAGGGGCTTGAATACTTTTCCAATAATCATGAAAAGGAACTTAATTCATATAAGGATAACCTTTAGAAGAAACCTATACCCTTACTTGAGATCCCCTAGGTTCCCATCTAGGTTATCCATGATCATATATTCTTATGTGAATCTTTATTTTATTTTATCTGTGTTCCTTTAACAATGGTTCATACTAAGCTTATGAATTTAACAAAGCATATCCCCTGGGAGTGTCGTAACCAGGAGTGCATTAAGGACCGTTTTCATGTACCAGTTCCCATTCGAGTCTAGCTCAAAGTGGTATTTTTGGGTTTTACCCCTATGTACATCTGTGCCAGATCCACCTCTACATGCTCATATCCAGACAGGGATGTATTTGCTTGGAAACCCATTACTCAATACTCACCAAAATACCAGGAAGATTTCCTATATTTAATAATTTCTATAGGTTTCTTCCTAAATATTTCATATCCTAATTTCCAAAAATAACTAAACCATCCTTTCATACCAACTATAGCATCCTGCCTTTTTATCACATAAACTTTCATTACATTTTACAAAACTGTGGATCTTTAAGGTTTAGTGTCTTGGAAACCAGGAATATAAAACCTGAAAACAAAAAAAATTCTTGTTAAACTTTTGAAAGTCTTCTCCTCATGTTCATCCTAGGTTCATTACTGCATCTCAAACCTGGGGACATACATCAAAAGAAAGGGTGAGAAGAAGGCCGAGTAAGGGAAACAAGGGGAAACATTTAACATGAAAACTTGGGATACATCAACAATGTCATGAAAAGAACTTTAAGGCATGAGAAAGAAATCATGAGATATATCATAATAAAAATAACATTTTTCATAACTTGAAGATGTGGCTACAAAATTTAATATTGACAATCATTTCGTTTCACCAAGGTCCATCCCCAAGGTGTCATTTAAAAATTACCAAGGTTATTCACTAAGGTATCAGTCTAAAAAGTCATCTCTAGAGATTAAGTCTTTACCCAATGCATTGAAGCGCTATCTGGGCGCACCCTTGAAATTTCTTTATTATCATGTGAGCCACATATATCATCATCAATCATTTCATAAACAACCCATATATAATAAAATAAATGGGTTTCATTTCATAATCATAACGTTTTCAAAACTACTTTAAAGACATGATCTTTACATCACCTTAAACCCACGGAAGGGAAGAGAGGGTCTCATGTATGTAAATACCAGAATTTAAAATATAATATTTTGATATATATGTGAATAACTCTTTAGAAATAAGAGCATTGAGTATTCACTTTATAACATAAAATAATTTTGAGAAAAGATAGAGGCATTTTGAGACGAAAATTCGGCAGCATAACGGCTATGTTTCGGGGTTTTAGAAATCATTGAAAGGAGAGGGGATATGGGAAAAACATTCATAAATGATACATAAAACAGTAGGGGAAAATAATATATATTATTTAATAACATGGTAATGAAATTTGAATGATATAACATATGAAACTAAGAACATGAAAGGAAGACAAAAATAAGATTTCTCTTATGAAAATTTGGCAGCCTAACGGCGTCACTTAAAACATCCAAAAATGGATTGACGAGATCAAACATGGTCTCTCATCATATGAAAATAAATTATCAGTATGATAGATATAGAGATCATACCCCAAAATAATAAAAAGGAACTTGAAAGACTTGACATGAAAGTAGATCTTGAAAATGAGAAGGGTGAAAGAACCCCTTAGAAATTCGGCAACCTAACAGCGCCACTTAAACTTCAACAAAAATGAATTGATGAGATCAAATAGGGTCTCTCATCATAAGAACATAAAATATCAGTATGATATATTTATAGATCATACCCCAACATAATAAAAAAGTAACTTGCAAGACTTGACATGGAATTAGAACTTTGAAAAAGGAGAAAGGTGAAAGAACCACTTAAAAAATCGGCAACCTAATGGCGCCACTTAAAACATAAAAATATTAAATTGATGAGATAAAATGGGGTCTCTAATCATATGATAATAAAATATCAGTATGATAAATTTAGAGATCATACCCCAACATAATAAAAAGTAACTTGAAATACTTTACATGAAAATAGATCTTGAAAAATGAGAAGGGAGAAAGAATCCATTACAAAAATTTCGGCAGCCTAACGGCGCCACATAAAACATCATAAAACGAAATAATGAGAGAAATATGGGATCTATAACTATATGAACATGAAAAGTGAAGTAAGAGGAGTATAAAATAACAACCTTTAACATAAGAACATGGAGCATAAAAGAAATTACATAAAAGGGATTTCTTGAAAAGAAAGAGAGAGGTCAGATCCCTTACCTTAAAACATAACTCTTAAAACTCAAAGGTTGGGACCTTGAGGGCTTGGGGAACCTTGGGAGGACTCATTGGGAGGTAATGAGACCATAAATTCGTTGGGGGAGGGTGGGGAGTCGAAATGGATGAGAGGATGGCTTGGTATTTATAGGGAAAGTGAGGGGACAAGGCATTAATGGCCAAGGGACACCTCAAAAGTGGTTTTCTTAAAACCATGTGCTCTCCCAAGGTATTTCCCATGGATTTAGGACACATGGGGCCCCCCATACAATTATTCATCACCTTTGGTCGGCCAACCCATAAAATATCTCATGACATCATCATGACAAAGTTATGATGTCATTAAACATACCAAAACCCTAAAACTGCATTTTTACTATTCACTAAAAATTCATCTTTCTCAGAAAAATACCAAAATTTCACCTTAATCAAATATCAATGCTATGATTTCAAAAATGAACTCAATTTTATAAAAATAATCTTCTAAGTAATTTTAATTTATTTTTTAAATAAATACACTATTCACCGAAAATTCATTTTTTCAGAAAAATCCCCAAAAATTACCTTAACATAATATCGATGCTCGGAGTTCAAAAATGAAATCCATTATATAAAAATAATTTTCTAAATATTTTTAATCTAATTTTTAATTAAAAAACACTATTCACCCAAAAAAACTAATACTTGAATAATAATTTATGAAACCGTTATTTAACCATTTTATTGAATCACAATACTTAATCAAGGTGCCTAGATTATATTAATACTTTCATTAAGTGAGATTACTAATCCATTTGGTCACATTTCTAATCCTAAGCATAAAATCACTATTCATAATTTACTATTCATCAAAAATTAAGTTGATCTTATTAGACTCTAAATCTCATATTGAACATAATTGTAGAAGACCATTTTTCGAAAATCATTACACATTTTTAATTATTTAAGGTTTACATAAACATTTTTAAAATATCCTTTTTCTAAAATTCATCAAAGATATGCATACTATATTTATCCGGTCATTTGATTATTCATAAACGTCATCATAAGAAGAAATCCCAATTTTTATTTAAAACAAAGGATTACACAAGGCAGTTACGGTCTCCTTACATAGCCCCTTATCACACCAGTATAGGACTTATGTGTAAGGTGTGCTAAGGTGAGAGAATCTGAGGGAGGCTTAGCCAACATTGCACGAGTAGTAATTTCTATCAGTTTGAACTTCTCTCAAAGGCGATTCAGTTCTAGCTTCACACGATGAAGTTCAGCTTGGGTTTGGTCTAGAGCAAATCCTAGTGGTGCTACCTCCTTCCCAAGTTCTATTAGATGGGATTCGATCGGTCCAAGACTACTGGGTGAGGCCATAGAATCTTCTTTCTATAATAATTAACCAAGATTACTTGTATTTAGAGACAATAATCAAAACATTTAGTTTACAGCGGTCATTTTGAGCAATGGTCACATAACAGTCAAAACCCAAAGGTCTCATTTTAATTATACTCATGTTATCAAATGAAACATTTTTTTGAGTATAAAAATAAAATAAAATAACACATAAAATTAGGAAACAGGATTTATTCAAAATTTTGGGTCATTATAGACATCATAATGAACAAAATGTGAATAAATATATTCCATAAAAGGTATAAATTACAAAATTTTTATTTCCCATTTAAAATAATGTGTTCTATTCCTTATTTGATTAATTTTATAAAACCTTAATGAATCCTCCAAAAACAATACTATATTTTAACATTAAAAATCAATTTATTATAAACATAACTCGCTTCCATATCCCCAAGGGAAATATTTTAATATCATAAATTCAAAGACATATAAAACAAGGAAAAAAATTCCATTTTTTAGAAAACCTTTGATAAAACCAAGGGGTGTTTATTAGTTTTCATTACATTATTTTATACCGTCCAAAAACTATGTTTAGGAAATAATAAATAAGTTCCCCCTCTTATCCCATATAAACCAAAAAAATGTCGACTTTATCTTTTATGAGAAAATGTGGATCATGAAAAAACCATAATATGTCATCAATAGATCCCTCCAACGGTGACTCTATGTTCCCAAGAATCTCCTCCAATGATTTTGGATATACCCTCTCAGGGTAAGGGATCCTCTCATTCTCCACATTATTCAAGAGATTTCATTATGCCATGCCATTTTTCAATTACTATAATTGGGAAATGTTTTTATAAATCACAATTATTGTTATTAGGATGTAAAATTTTTGACAGACCCTTGTTAGTCTTATTAATCCCTCCCTCCTACCTTTTAGTGTCTATGTTATACTGTCAAAACTATCCTGTTATTTTCTATAAAACAATTAGTTCTGTAGTGGATACATATCCTCATTTCCGATCACAAATATTCAAATAGTTGAAATAAAAATTCATTGGTTGGTTATTTATGTAACTCCCCATGCTTCCACGATACTTTTCCAATTGAATAATGGAATAGCTTGCATTGTACGCAACATTGAGATTCTAAAACACCACAACCAATCAAACTAGCCTTTATTAATAGTAATAACCACTTTTTAAAATTTTATAAAGTTTTTCTTTCAAAATGGACTTCATTTTTGGATTTAGAATATCAAAATTAGCTTATGGTGAATTTTTTTTATTTTTCTAAAAACTTTCAATTTTTTATGAATAGTGAAAAACACTAAGTTATTTTTTAAAACTGGCTTTTTATTTAAATAATTTTTTATTTTTTTTAAATTTATTTTATGTCAAAATAAATAAATAAATCCTATATAAGTTCAATGTAATTAATTTAAGTCATTTTATGATGAGTTTACATATATAAAATTTTATCGAACGTTTACCGTCTTTTATCTACCTCCTAGGAGCATTTCCAAATTTGTATAAAACTTAATTTTACCGCTTCTGTGAGTTGAATTTCAAAAATATTAGAGACATGGTTGATATCAGTAAGCAAAATGTGGGTCAATGAGATGAAAATAATTTTTTATGAATAGTAACTTTTTACTTTTATTTACCACAATTAAAAGTAAATATGGTAATTAAGGGTAAAAATGATATTATTATTACCCTAACACATGTCCTAATTGTATTGGATAAGTATAATTCGACCCAAAACTACCTTAGGAATATAATTTGAACATATTTGGCCCAATTAGATTACATTGAAACAATTATTATTATTTTTAAAGAAGAGTTAAAAGAGTTAAATTCAAAGTTTAATAACTAAACCATTTTTAATATAGGGTTACACACAAGATAAATTATACTATAAATAATCCTTTGAAAGGTAAAACTATTTCTTACTTAATTGTTTTTTTATTTATAATTTGTAGACATTAAATAATTAAATTTATTTATTACACAATGATGATGCAGTAATGACCATATTAATGAATGATTAAAACAATGGATATTATAATTATCCAAATAAATAAAATTTTAAACTTTTAACGAATTCCACTAATTTCATAAATTAATATGACATGATAGAGATGATTAAATTTATTTATTTCTAAGTAATAAAGTTTTTAGGACTTTAACAAAAATCAATTATTAAATAATGTCAAAATTGTCATAAATGAGTTTTTAAAACAAATACAATATTATTGGTTGATATAATAATCCTAAAAATCTAAGGTTCAGAAAAAAGACTTATATAATGATATTTTTATCATTAATGAACCACTTGGACTTCGATTGGAAGTTTATAGTATGTTAATTAACCATATAATATAATAATACAAAGATACATGGAAAATGTCAAACAATTTAGCTAATAGTTAAATCTAAATGATAAGTTTAATATAGTGACCCAAACCTCTATAAAACTGATTGGTTGAGAGTTTTTCAACCCATACACACCTTAGAATTTATATAATTCTTTTTGGAGCCATTAGTGATAGAAAATTATTTTATTATAAAATAATATTTCAATCTTTTCTTAAGGTGCCCCTCTCCCCTCTTATTAAAGGTCACTTCCCCTTCTCCCAAATACACACCTCCAAAGCCATTTTTTTCGGCAAACCCCTACCCACATATCCTCCCAACTATCCTCCCTTCATATTAGATGCCTTAATTTAGTCATAAATCCATCCTAAGGAGCCCTTCTTATCAAATCAAAAGTAAGAACCCGAGGAAGAGGTAAATATTTCATCACCTCTTTCATGTTCTTTTCATCAACCACTTCCTCTTTTATCTGTTGTTTCCATTATAAAATAACAAATACAGTATATTATATATAATGTGATGTTATTATAAAAATGGTACAACCATATTCATTATTTTATCCATCCTAGGAATGAAATGTCACTATACGTGCGTATGTATGACTTACCGTCTCCACGTCGTGGTGTAGTTTGTTATTCAAACACTTCATCATTTGGATGTGTATAATAATGAGTATAAATAACGTAAATAATAAATATAAATGATAATGATTCTTTATATATTATATACCATCCAATTATATATGATTTTAATATCAAAATAAAGATTTTGTTGCTCGTACATACGTACGGATTGCCGTCTCCCCGAACGCGATGAAATTAATTCCTCATCGTATCCATTGAAGCCAAATTTTTATTTTTGATTAAAAATAATTTTTAAAGACTTAATATAATTCTGAATATTAATAAGATACATCCTATCCACAACAAACATTATTTACATTAAAAATAATATAAAGGAAAATGAATCCGTTAACACTAGAAACGATGATACTGCTGAAATATAATTAACAAAGAAATATTAGAAGATCATATATGATATCATATTAATTTATATAGATCATGAATAATTTGATAAAAAATATTTCACCATTTAAAATAGGTTAACCTACCCTCGACCATGGAAAAGAAAAAGGTATGGGTAAATTTCACAATCTCATTATTATCCGAGGTTGTTTTTATATATGTATATACTGGGACATCATTATCATGCACATCCATGTTTCTTAAAAATGTCTTCCAATTTTTTTTAATATTTACTATACTATGGGTTAAAGTTATTTATACCCTTGTTTGACTTTTTATAAAATGGTTTGAAAGGTATCTTTCCGTAGTTTTCCAAACAAGGTACCTTAAGAAATTTTTGGAAAAATTAAGGTAAGATTGTTTTTTAAATTATACGGCGGGTGTGGATATTTTCCGTCATTATAACATCATAGAATCTTCCCTTACAATCATGTAAGAATATTTTTAAAATAAATATTTTCTTTTATAATTATATGACTTTTAAATAAATTCAAAATAGTAAAATTTATTTCTCTAAATAAGTTTTGATTTCATCTTTTTCAACATCCTTTGATGGATTTTAAGCTTGTTTGAATTTGATTTATTATGATTCAAAAAATTCATATTGTATTGAAGGTTTTATGATATTTTTGAATATGGATGTGTTATTTTAATACCATTCATGATTTATGGATAAAGTATTGACATTGTGTATGCTAGTTTTAAAATGAATGTTTATGTTATGTTTAAACTGTTTCATATGAGGAATGCATTGGACTTAGTATGTGACGAGTGGAGCTCGCTATAGCTCCTAAATGCATCGGTAGGTCTCATGAGACAAACTAGTTCCTTGTAACAAGTCCATGAAAAAATCTTATTTGTCATCTTGGAACTAGGCCTTGACTACGTGATTTTGAAGTCTGGCATTATGAATTCCATCATTATGAATGTGGCTATTGACATTGCATGTGTTTATTCGACTAGTAGAATATCCATGTGAATAAGTAAATTCAATTATTTTATTTTATATTTTCCATATTATGCTGAAGTTCAAGTTGAAAATGATTGTTTTAGTCTTATACATTTCCTTAAACGTTAATGCTTAATTATGAACGTTTCCTCTATATTTTTATCCTTAGTGAACATCTGAGCTCACCCCTTTCGTTGTTTTATTTTTCGCAGGATGTGAAAAGGTATTTTATGACTGACTTGAAGGGATAATCTGAGGGGATATTAGTGTGGTCTATGGAAGCAATGTTGTGATAGTTTTTCATTTTATAATGTAATGTAAAACATAGGAATGTATCTACTATTTCCAAGGCTACTAAACTGATCGGTCTTTCGGGACATGATTTCCTTGTATCATTCCAATGTTATGTAATAATGCACTTACTCTGGGTAACTAGGGTCGAGGTGTTACAGTTGGTATCAGATAAAGTTTATTACAAACCTTGAAATACATATTTAGATAATCTCTAATTAGAGAACATTACCCTAAGATAGACTTTGAGGATTAGTATAGAAAAACACCCTAGAATTTTGGTATTATAGAGATTTTTTAGTTTTCCAAGCAATAAATCATTGCCTAGATACGAGAAGGTAAATGCGGCTCTAGCACAGATGTACCTAGGGGTAAAACCCGAAAACACTGCTTTGACCTAGACTCAAATGGGACCTGGTGCATGACAATGGGACTTGTTGCACTCTTGGTTATGACACTCCCGGGGGATATGCTTTGGATAATTATCATTTTCGTTACAAACCATTATGAAGTGTTTATGAGTATACACTTCCTCAAATAAATTTTTTTTATGGTTATAAATTATATCCATAAACTATTCAGTTTATGTTAATTGTTTTACAATTTTGGAATTATATATTTCAATTCATAAACTAATCTAGTTTATGCCATTTTTTAGAAATGGTGCCTAGTGGAAGGAATGGAAACTGTATCAATGCACGTAATCCATGTAGGGATTTCCATCCTACTCAAGATAATTATAGTGGATCTGCTAAAGCAACTAATTCTGATCAGCTTATCACCATACTGGGACAACTCACCCAGGTTATGAATAATAACCTTACTCATATGGAGCACCCTGATGCACAACGTTGGGGACCAATGTTAGACAGATTCATTAGGAAACAACCACCAATATTCAATGGGATTAAAAATCCATTAGTAACTGAGAATTTGATAAATTCCTTATAGAAAATATTTCACGCTTTGGGATGTAATGAAAGGGGAAAAGTTGTCCTGACAGTTTACCGCCTCACTGGAGATGCTGATCAATGGTGGTCATTGAATCAAGACACAAAGGAAGATGATGAAGTATAAAATACGGAATGGATTGAGTTTAAAGTGATTTTCTTAGAAAAATACGTTCCTTGTGACCATCGACCAAATATGGAAATGAAATTTCTGAGTTTGAGGTAAAAGGAGGATGAGAATGTTGCAAAGTATAAAGCTAACTTTACAAGGTTAGCGAGGCATGCTGCATATTATATATGTAACCCAAGAAGTAATATTGATCGTTTCTTTGATGGATTAAAACCATTTCTACATCGAGCCTTAGTCTCACAATCCTTCTCCTCGTACGAAGACATTGTCTCATTTGCAATCAAGATAGATAAAGAATTCTCTATGTCTTATGACTTTGAAGAAAAGCAATGGAAGAAGAGATCTTCCGAACCCTTTGAAAATAGAAATAAGGGGAAGAAGGGTAAAAATGAATATCCATCCTATAGTAAATGTGGAATTAAACACCCCGGTACTTGCCTGAAGGGAATGGGAGTCTGTTACAAGTGTGGTAAAAAAGGCCACCAAGCTCGTGATTACAAGGGGAAGAAAGAGGGTGATAACATTGAATGCTACAATTCTAGAGAAAAGGGGCATTATGAAAATTAATGTCCTAAGCGCCAAGGAAACATACCTCAGAAATGGCCAAGAGATCAAGCCCAAGCTTATGCTATCACTACTGCTAAGGTTGAAGCGCTGACAGAAGTGGGGGAAGGTAATTTAATGGTTTCCTCAAGTTTAGAAAATGCATTATTTGATTATGTATCATCACATTGTTTCATATCTTCCCAGTTTGCTAAGAAAATTAGATATTTCCAATTTGATTTAACAAGCGAGTTGTCAGTAAAAGCTTCTCATGGAAGTATCATTGCAACACTGTTTTGTGAATCAGTCCCCATTAGGACATATAACTGATCTTTATTAGCTGATCTCATTATCATACCCATGATTGAATTTGATATAATCCTCATTATGGATTGACTTACGGACCATGATGCAAAAATTTAATGTAAGAAGAAGGATATTACTATTTATGATGACGAAGATAAAGAACACCTTATCATTAGAGCAGAATCATCACCACCTGATTCTTATCTAGATCCACCCCTAGTAGGTCAACTAAATTCAATTTTTTGGAAGGAAGAAAATGAAATAACTATGGGTGAGGTAAAGATTTTTCAAATAGAATATGTACATATTATGTAAGAATATATTGATGTTTTCATGAATATTTACCTAAACATCCTCCAAAATGAGAAATTGAGTTTTCCATTGATTTAATTCTTGGTTCAAGGCCCATATTGAAGACCCCGTATAGAATGTCCATTATGGAATTAGTGGAACTAAGGAAACAATTAGAGGAATTGAGTAACAAGGGATTTATTCTCCCTAGTGTTTCTCCATGGGGTTCCCCTGTCCTTTTTGTTTAAAAGAAAGATGAATCTATGAGGTTGTGCATTGACTATAGGGAGATAAATGCAATAAAGATAAAGAACAAGTATCCCCTACCTGACATTAATTATTTATTTGTCCAACTTTATGGACCTAAATATTTTTCAAAGATTTTCCATAGATCTGGATATCATCAGTTGTGTGCGAAGAAGGAATACATTCCAAAAATAGTATTTCGAACCAGGTATGGGCATTACGAGTTTACAGTAATGCCTTCTGGGATGACTAATGCACCCTCTATTTTTATGGATCTAATGAAAAATGTTTTCAAGGAATAATTTGATGACATTGTAGTGGTATTTATTGATTATATCTTGGTATACTCCAAAAGCTACGATGATCATGAAAATCACTTGCGCACCATTCTGAAAACCCTCAAAAGAAATGAATTATATGGGAAGTTTAGAAAGTGTGAATTTTGGATTCAGGAGATTTCTTTTGTTGGACATATTTTCTCTAAGGATGGAATCTATGTTTACCCTTCTAAGACAATGGAAATCCAAGAATGTCTAGAAGCGACAAGTATAACTGAGGTATGCAGTTTTATTGGTTTAGCATGTTACTATCGACGTTTCATCCAGAATTTTTCCCGATTGGAAAATCCATTAACAAAGCCCACACGTAAAGGGGTTAAATTTTTTTGAATAAAAGACTGTGAATAATGTTTTTAAGAATTAAAGAGAAGATAAGTCAATGCTATTATATTGACTCTACCATCGAGGAATGACGGGTTTTTTATTTATAGTTTGGCTTCAAAAAAAGACTTGGTTGTGTCCTTATGCAGAATGAACTGGGTTATTTCCTATGCATCCCAATAGCTAAAAATTCATGAACAAAACTATCCTACTCATGATCTTGAGTTTGCAGCTGTAATATTTTCATTGAACATATGGAGACACTATATATATGGAAAAAAATTTGAGATTTATACTGATCACAAGATTTTTAAGTTTATTTTCTCATAAAAAGAACTCAACATGAGGCAAAGGTGATGGCTTGAAGTAATCAATGATTATGATTTCACTATACAATACCACCCGGGGAAGTAAAATAAGATGGTAAATGCTTTGAGTAGAATGTATCATGGAGTTTTGAACAAGATGGGAGTTTAATAGGAGCATATATACATGGCTATAGTAATAATGGATATAGGAACAACCATGGAAGGTGAAACATCAATTAATTTTCAAATGGTTTCCAGTCTATCTTCACTAGAAAGGATAGAATGTTCTCAAGCTATTGATGAGGAGTTTCAAAAGAATATTAAAGCTGTGAATAATTGGAGATTGAGTGACATCGTATATGAAGTTGGAATTTTGAAATTTGGAAAGATGATTTGTGTTCCCAAAATACTTTATCGAAAAAGAGAATTATTGGATGATTCTAATAGATCCAATTTATCTATACACCCTGGGAGCACCAAAATATATAGATATTCGAAGGAACATTTTTGGTGGGACAACAAGAAGAGGTAAATTGCTGATTTTTTGTCAAGATGTATGGTTTGTCAACAAGTGAAACCTGTAAGGAAACATCCTGGAGGAGTCACGCAACCTCTTCAGATGCCTGGGTGGAAACGGACTAATATTACAATGGACATTGTCTTGGTACAACCAAATACTCCTAGATGGAATAATTCAATATGGGTCATTGTTGATCGTTTTACCAAGTCACCAAATTTTCTTGCTATAAGAGAAGATTTTCCACTTGAACATTTAGAAAGAATATATATTAATGAATTTGTAAAACTTCATGGAGTACCCTTATCAATTGTTTCGGATCGTGATCCCCATTTTAAATTATGATTATGGAAAAGTCATTAGAATTCCCTGGATACTGAACTTCATTTGAGCATTGCCTACCAACCTCAAACTGATGGACAATCATAATAGACTATTCAAACCATAAAAGACATTTTTAGATCTTCCTCACCTGACTTCCAAGGTATGTGGGATCAATATCTACCTCTAGAATAATTTTACTATATCAATAGCTTCCATTAAAGTATCCAGATGGCACCACATGAAGCGTTATACAGAAAGAGATTCCACACACCAACTTGTCGGGATGATGTTGGTGAAAGAAAACCCATTGGCCCAGAACATGTTTAGGAAATGTTGGAAGAGGTGAAGGTAATCCAAACACATATCAAAGTAGCTCAAAGTAGGTATAAGAGATATGCCGATAAATAAAGGAAGAATTTGTAATTTCAGGTAGGAGATCATGTTTTCTTGAAGGTATCTCCATGGAAGGGTGCTATATGTTTCGGTAAGATGGGTAAATTGAGTCCAAGGTACATCAGACCTTTTGAAATCCTAGAATGAATTGTGGATGTAGCTTACCATTTGGAAATGCCGCCAAGTCTCTCCAATGTTCATGATGTGTTCCACGCATCACTTTGAGAAAATTCAACCCTGACCCAAAGCATGTACTTACCTATGAGGAATTAGAGCAGGAACCCGATCTATCTTATTGTGAAGAGCATGTCAAGGTTCTTGATACAAGAGAACAAATGTTGAGAAACTGGACGACTCGTCAGATAAAAGTTCTATGGAGAAACCATAAGATGGAAGAGGAAAAGTGGGAACTCGAGGAACTTATGATGATGAACCACCCAAATATATTTATGCAGTATTATTCTAAAAATTTTGAGGATGAAATTATTTTAATTTTGGAAGAATGTAACACCCCAAGTTTCCATAGTACGTTTCCCTTTGAATAATGCAATAGCTTGCATTGTATACCACTTCGAGATTCTTACACACCACGACCAATAAAACTAGCCGTTATGAATATTAATACCATATTTTTGAAATTTTATAAATTTTATATTTCAAAATGGACATCATTTTTGGATTTATAATATCAAAATTAGCTTAGGGTGATTTTTTGGTATTTTTCTAAAAACATTGAATTTTTGATAAATAGTTAAAAACACCGAGTTATTATTTAAAACCAACTTTTATTTAAATAATTATTTATTATATTTAAATTTATTTCAGGTATAAATAGATACATAATACCTATATAAGTTTACTGTAACTCATTGGAGTCATTTTATGATGGTTTTAGAAATATAAAATTTTATCGAACTTTTTACCATCTTTTACCCACATCCTAGGAGCATTTCCAAATTTATATAAAACATAATTTTACCACGTCTATGAGTTGAATTTAAAATATAAGAGAGACACATTTAACATCAGTATGTAAAATGTGGTTCAATAAGATGAAAATAATTTTTTTTCTGAATAATAACTTTTTACTTTTATTTACCACGGTTTAAAGTAAATAAGGCAATTAAGGGTAAAAATGATATTATTATTACCCTAACATATGCCCAAATTCTATTGGGTAAGTATAATTAGACCAAAAAACAACCTCAGGAATAAAATATGTACTTATTTGGTCCACTTGGATTAGATGAGGACATTTATTATTATTTTATTTAAAGAATAGTTTAAATAGTTAAATTCAATGTTTAATAACTGAACCATTTTTAATATAGTGTTACGCACAATATAAATTATACTATAAATAATAATTAGAAAGCTAATTATATTTCCTACATAATGTTATTATATTTATAATTTTTAGACATTAAATAATTCAATTTAATTATGACACAACGATGATGCAGTAATTTCCATATTAATGAATGATTAAAATAATTGATATTATAAATATCCAAATAAATATAATATGAGACTTTTAATGAATTAAAATTATTTTATAGGTTAATATGACATGTTAGGGTCGATTAAATGTATTTAGTTAGAAGTAATAATTTTTTTAGGACTTTAACATAAAATAATTATTAAATAATGTCAAAATTGACATAAATTAGTTTTTTTTAAAAATAAAATATTATTGACTGATATAATAATACTAAAAATATAAGGTTTGTCCAAATGACTTATATAATGATAGTTGTTTCATTAAGGAACCACTTGGGGTTCTCTGGAATGTTTATAGTAAGTTTATTAACCATATATTATAAAAATAAAAAGAGATATTGTAAATGTCAAACTATTTAACTATGAGTAAAATCTAAATGATAAGGTTAATATAGTGACCAAAACCTGTCTAAAACCTATTGTTTGAGAGGTTTTCAACCCATACCCACCTTTTACTCTAAATAATTCATTTTAGAGCCATTATAAGCCGAAATTTATTTTATTATAAAATAATATTTTAATCTTTTTCTATGGTGCCCCTCACCCATCTTATAAAAGG
This sequence comes from Viscum album, assembly GCA_963277665.1. Lineage (NCBI taxonomy): Eukaryota > Viridiplantae > Streptophyta > Magnoliopsida > Santalales > Viscaceae > Viscum > Viscum album. Next base: position 121,259,823 of record OY728161.1, on the reverse strand, counting down.
GAACTTCCCCTTCTCTCAAATACACACAATCAGATAAATTTTTCTCGGCCAAACCTTGCCCAAATATCCTCCAAACTCTCTTACCATCTTCCTAGAGTCCTTACTTTAGTCATAAATCCAACCTAAGGATCCCTTTTGATCAAATCAAAATGAAGAAACATAAGAAGAGGTAAATATTTCATCACCGTTTTCAAGTTCTTTTCTTCTTCCACTTCCACTTTCTTTGTTGTTTCCATTGTAAAATAATAAATCTAGTATCTTATATATACTTTGATTTTATTATAAAAATTTTACAACCATATTCATTATTTTATCCATCCAAATAATGTCATGTCACTGTACATGCGTACGTACGACTTACCGTCACCACGTCGTGGTGTAGTTTGTTATTCAAACACTTCATCTTTTGGATGGGTATAATAATGAGTATTAATGATGTAAATAATAAATATAAAATGATAATGATTCGTTATATATGATATAACATCCAATTATATATGATTTTAATATCAAAATAATGATATTGTTTCTCGTGCGTACGTACTGATTACCGTCTCCACGAACGCGATGAAATTCATTCCCCATTATATCCATTCAAGACTAATTTTCATTTTATGATTTAATATAATGTTTAAACACATAATAACATTCCAAATATGAATAAAATACAACCTATCCACAACACACATTACTAATGTAACAAATCACAAGGAAAACGAATCGGTTAACACCTGAAACGATGATAGTATTGAAATATCATTAACAAATAAATATTAAAAGACCATATATGATATCATATTAATGTTTATAGTTCTTGAATAATTTAATAACAGTGATTTCACCATTATACAAGAGTTTAATTAACCCTCCACCAATGAAAAGAACCAGGTAAGGGTTAATTTCAAAATCTATTTATTATTCGAGTTTGTTTTTATGTAAGTATCTATTGGGACTTCTTTATCATCCACGTCCATGTTTCTTAAAAATGTATTCCAAAACTTTTTTACTATTTACTAGACTATGCGTTAAATTCATTTATACCCTTGTTTGACATTTTATAAAATTGTTTGAATGGAATCTTTCCGTCATTTTCCAAATAAGGCTCCTTATGATGTTTTCGAAAACATTATGGTAATAATGTTTTTTAACTTATACGGAAGGTGTGACTATTTTCCACCATTATTACATCATTAAAGATTCCCTTACATTCTTTTAAGAATAATTTCAAAATAAATGTTCTTTAATAATTATATTACTTTTAAAAGATTTCAAAATAGAAAGAGATATTTCTATAAAAATGATTTGATTTTATCTATGCCAACATACTTTAATGGATTTTAAGCTTGTTTGAAGTTGATATATTATGATACAAAACATCCATATTGTACTGAAGGTTTTATGATATTTTTGACTTTGGATTTGTTATTCTTATACCATTATTTGTTTAGGGATAAATTATTGACATTTTGTATGCTAGTTTTAATATGAATGTTTATATTATGTTTAAACATTTTCATATGAGAAATGTATTGGAATTAGTATGTGATGGGTGGAGCCCACTATAGCTCCTCGATGCATCGGTATGTCTCATGAGAAAAACTTGTGTCTTGGAATAAGGCATTGACAAAATCTTATTTGCAGTCTTGGCCCAAGTACTTGACTATGTGGTTATGAAGTCTGGAATTATGCATTCCATCATTATGAAAGTGGTTATTGATATTCCATGTGATTATTCGACTCGTAGAATATCCATTTGAATAAGTAAATGGAAGTATTTGATTTTATATTTTCCATATTATGCATAAGTTCAAGATTAAAATGATTTTGTTTTAGTCTTATACATTTCCTTAAACATTTTTGATTATTTATTAAAGTTTCCGCTATATTGTTACCCTTACTGAGCATCTGAGTTCACCACTTTCTATGTTTTATTTTTACCAGGATACGAAGAAGTATTTTATGACTGACCTGCAGGGATAGTCTAATGGTATATGAGTGTGTTATTTGGTAACAATGTTGTTGTAGTTTTTTATTTTATAATGTAATGTAAAATATAAGAATTTATCTAGTATTTCTAAGGCTACTAAACTGATCGGTCTTTCGGGACATGATTTCCTTGTATCATGCCAATATTATGTAATAATGCACCGAATCTGGGTAACTGTGGTCGGGGCGTTACAATTTATGTGAATATAACACTTTCAACTTAATTATGGTATTGAAATTCATGAAATACATCATTATGATGTATGATATTCATGGAACACCTATTCATATACAAGATAAGAAAGTGATGGGTGGGCCAAAAATTAAATTGCCCTATTATGCAACGAGTAATATCTTGAGAACCGAACATCTCTTTGAAAAACCGTCTGCAGGGTTGGGATCCTTGGATCGATACTGTCCTTTTTTGTACACTACTTGATTCTTGGAGAATGTTGGATTACAGACGGGTTGGATCGAACCCGAATCAAACCGGGCCCTTATACCTAAAATTATTATAACTCACAGACCAGGAGTCTGATTGACGAACCTTCGATCACGTTGAAACCCGTACGAAATCACGATCCTATGGGATATTATTTTGTGGATATTAGTGGAGTTCGAGGTATGACTGATATCTTGAGTTGCAGATTCTACGGAACTCAAGTGCACCAGGTGCAAGGAACCTTGTTGCAGGATGTAACATGATGAAAGAAAATTGATCCTATGTGGGTCAGCATCTATAGATTCTGTGTGGTTCAGATACTATGTTGGTCAGTACTCTGTGATCTTGTCTGGTTCAGCGCATTCCAATCCTATGTGGGTCCTATCAGATGTGGGTTAGCGGGGGTCAGTTACCCATCGATCCTATGTGGGCCAGCGGGGGTTAGTTACCTATCGATCATGTGTGGGTCAGTAGCGGTGCTTCTTAATAGAATAAGATGATCTAGTTTACATATAATCATATGTACTTCTATTCTGAAGATATACTTGATTGTGAGATGAGTCTTTCTACCTTCGTGGTGTTATCTTCGTGGTGTTACATGTGTGGTACTTCTACTTGTGTGGTACTTCTACCTGTATGATACTTCTACCTTCTTGGTGTTATCATCATGGTGTTACCTATGTGGTACTTATAACTTTGTGGTGTCATCATCGAGGTGTTATTTGTGTGGTAAACATATGTGTGTGGAAATTCTACCTTCGGGGTGTTACATTCGGGGTGTTAACATTGTGGTGTTACCTATGTGGTACTTCTACCTTTGTGGTGTTACCGATGTGGTACTTCTCCATTTGTGGTGTTACATTTTTGGTATCCTAACCTCATGTAAGTGATGAGTATATCTTGGTTACTTAGGTATATATATGGGCATATACCAAAGTATAGTTGATGTCTTTCTTTGTGTTATTTTCCATTGTGGAACTCTAGGAGACCTACAGGGGTCTCAGGGTCCCTACTGAGTATCATTATACACACCCATGTAAGGGATTCTCCCACACCTTTTTGTGTCTCGGGTAGAAAACATACATCATTGATTGAGGCTGAAGGAGCTATGAATGGATGGTGCTCGGAGGTAGTCCATTTGGCGTGACGTCACATGGAAGAGATAGATGGACGTGGAGTGCTGAGGAGGTGATATGTACCTACCCTTCAGGTAGGATACTCAAAAGATGACCTAGTAGATATTTTCCTTTTTCTTTAATTTCTATTTTACTTTCATTCATACTTTTACTTTTGCAGTTGGGCTTGAATTTCGGCGCCTTTTTACTTTCAACACTTTTTTACTCAAACAGTTTACTTTATAGTTACATCTTATTGTGTTCTTGGAGCAGGTGTTTGTACATGTTTAAAGGCAATGCCTTCCCATTTTAGGGAATACACCTTTTTGTGCTAGTAGTCATCCCCTGGACTATGGAAGGTGGGATTGGGGTAGTCACAGCATGGGCCCCCGGGGGACGGGTCATGACAAATTGGTATCAGAGGAGTTTAGTTCTACCAAAGAACTAGGACTCTGATATTTTCTATGATGTAATAGTATTAAGTGTTATGAGTGTTGTATTCAGTTCAGGGAGTCCAGTGTTTGTGAAGCGGCTGACGTATCCATAAACAAGGACCCTGAATTCCAATTTACTACAAAACGCACGAAAACACTGATTGTGTGTGTTTTATAAATGGTATTATTTTGATTTTTTAGAGTCATATCACTAGGTATAACTTAATGACAATGGAGAACCTATTCCATATCAGGATGCCACCACAAAGACAACCACCTAGGTTTCCTGAGAGAGTACACGATGATGGACCACTGAGAAATGAGGCCTCAGTGCAGGGCCCCTTACCATATAGACACCTTCGGGTTGTGAACCAGTAGCACCACTTCCCATTGGATATCCATTTCCACCAGCCCCACCAGAAGAGGGTGCATGCTGAGTGAGAGCATTGTATGAGTTCTGACGGGAGACGACTCTGAGGTACCGAGGCAAGATGGACCCACAGGTGGCTGACGACTGGCGGGAGGCTGTGACTAGTGTTTTCCCACCTAGTTAGGACACAAGTAGCGTAGTTGGTGATCTAAGATGCTAGTATTTTCTAGTACATGACAATGGGGATGGTCTGTCGGGTAATGAGGCTTCGGTACATGGACCATTTCCCAAGATAGTGACTTAGGGTATTCTGCATGCTATATCATTTCCCATTGGTCATCCGTTACAACATGTAGTACTAGTAGAGGAAATGTGTATGCTTGGTGCCTTAAATGTTTTTCAGCATTAGATACCCCTCAGGTTCAGAGGGGAGCCTGACTCACAAGTAGATATATATTGTCTTGAGGGGGTGACTGAGAGTTCCTTAAATCTTATATATCTTCAATAGGATGACATGTGAGTAGCTGATTATTCGTCGAGGCGTACAGACCATTCCAGGTACTCGATGAATAGAATAAGATCAGTGATTCAGGGCTCGGACCACTGAGAAATGTCTGTTTAAGGACAACCAATCCATCACTATCCTTTATGCATTCCTACTTATGTTAGGGTTCTAGAGAGAACATTTCTGGTTGAATGTTCTTTGGAAGAGAGGATGCAGCCAGTGAATGTTAACTGCGGGAAAGATGGTAACTGGTGCTAGTCTCAGAGACTCAAGTGTGTAAAATGTTTCGGGAAGAGGATGTGATAGGGACATAAGAATCTAGGGGGATGTAGAAATTGAATCAGAGTGAGGAGAGCTACATGAGGTGGTGTATATTTCGACATGTTACAACCACCCCCTATGTGGCCCACACCAGGCTCAGGGAGCTGGAGGAAAGGAGAAGGGAGTAGTTGCATGTGGTCAATGAGTGTGACCCAGGGGATCTAAGAATGATTCATGGTATGGTCTGTGTCAACTACTTTTTGTCATATTAATATACATACATACCAATCATTCCTTCCCTTCACAAATATTTTCCAAGACCTAGAGTTTTCGGTTAAACTGTAAACATGACCCCCATGTCTAGAGATACCATTGGGAAGAGACTCGATAGTAACAAATACTCTGGTGGTGTGATCTGCATGGGAGGCAAGAGTTTTGGTTGGAACCTCTTGGTGGTAGCATCAAGGCCTTATGACGTTAGTTTGGGTATGGACTGTACATCCACAGTTCATACTCAGATTGATTATATTAGGAATTTTTTTTTGGTTTATCTAAAACATAGGAATGGATATTTCCTTAGTTGGAGAAAAATGAATCTTAGGAACACATGATAAACTCAGGAGAAGGAGGGTGCAATTGATCACTCTTGAGTCAGCTGGCCTTACCCTCATGGTAGTGGGAGTTTTCAGTTTTCAGTTTCCAACAGAAGTGGCAGAGTGTGGGGACATCCTTTCAAAATATTTTTCCAGATTTACCTCCACAAATGGTGAAGGACGTCTGCTTTGGCTAGGTACTACCCGAGTTTTCAACCAGACTTTTTCCAGGGTAGCGGCACCATTTTCATCTTTGACGAAGAAGGGGGAGCCATTGCTATAGAAGAAGAACTATCAGTATAACTATCAAGAGCTAAGACAACGAAGATGGCTAGAGTTCCTTTAGAACTAGGACCTTTAAATAGTCTTTACTCTTTGGAAGGGAACGATGTAGCAGACACACTCAACAAGAGGTCTGGTCTACAGCTGCTGAATGAGGCGTTATAACATCTAGTCGCATTGCAGATATCCTTCACGGATAAAGATGGAGTGTCTTATCTCCAGTCTATGTCGGTCACTCCACCACTCTTTCAGTGAGTCAGGGAGACACAGTTTGGGGACATTGAATGTGAAGCCCGATGTGCTCAAATATCTTCAGAATGGTCTTATGAAGGATTTTATGAAGGTGGGGAGAATTTCATCCTATTCAGAGGACGTACCATGGTACTGGTGGATCTACGGGATGAGGTTTTGAAGGAGTTGCATATGTCCCCTCTGGAAGCACATCCTAGTGTGGAGAAGATGTACCATGACCTCCAGTGCCAGAACTGGTGTCTAGTGACGAAGGAAGTTGTGGAAGAGTTTGTATCATGATGCCTCACTTTTCAGAATGTGATGGACAAGGATCATGTTACAACAGGCTTAGATCAACCACTAGATGTGCCAGAGTGGTAGTGGGATGGGATCCCCATGGACTTTGTGATAGGGACTCCACATACTTCTAGAGGACACAATTCTATAAGGGTCATTATTGACCGAATCACCATGACGGCTGACTTCTGAGCCATCTAAGAGCAGGGATCAGAAGAGGGCATGGTACACCCTTATGTTTAGGAGATTCTATAACATCATTGGGTTCCATCGACGATAATATCTGACCGTGACATAAGATTTACATCTCCATTGTGGAAGGGATTGTAGGAGGCGTTCGGGACTCAACTGCATTTGAGCATCTCCTTTCATCCTCATATGGATGGTCAGAAAGAGCGGACCATTCAGATGCTTGATAAAATGCTTCATGGATGCGTCATATATTTGGGCCGCAGTTGGAGAGGGTGGACGCCGTCTTCCACGTTTCCCAGCTGAGGTGATACGTACTCAACCCATCTCACATCATCGACCACGGTGAGCTATACATAGATGATAGGGTGAAATTTATGGAGGTTCCAATAGAGATTTAGGATTGACAAGAGCCGGTCCTTTGTGGGAGGTTGATACCTTTGTTGTGTGTTCGCTGGCAGCATGAGAAATTATAGGAGTGCACATGGGAGCAGGAGACCCAAAATCATGCTTAGTACCAGCTTTTGTTTGATTTTCCATTGTTTTGTCTTTAGAGGACGTAAAGGCCTAAAATGGGGATAATGTAAAGTACCAGAAATTTCATATAAATTTAATGTAATGTCCCTAAAATCATGAATAATTTTTTTATTTATGGTTATTCCATTTTTGGGTTTTCTCACAGGAGGCCCATTCTGACAAAACATAAGTCGCGCCTAGGGTAAACCCACCATCATGAGTGAAATAATGCCTTTAGATTTCTGATCCGTGCAAACAATTAAATTTTATTCCACTTTTTCAGAAAAAGTACTTACGCTTGCTAATTAAATCTTCACAAAACATTGATGGAACATTCCAAGCATTCCGGGCCACAGAATCACGCACCGTCAAATTTCGCGGTCTAAAAAAATTCCATATAATTAAAAAAAATATAGAATTTCTAGGACATTACAGATATGAATAAACATTGGAAAACATACCAAAACTTTGGGATGTATATAATTAGGTATTTCTAAGAATATACATAAATTTATAGTTAATAAAAGTGTATGTAGATCAAAAACAGATGTACCTGGGGAAATAACCTCAATAACACCATATTTAATAAGAGTTGATTGTAAACTAGTGTATGATAGTGGGACTTGTTTCACACCTGGCTTGATGCACTCAAGGGATATGATTTAGTAAATTCTCAATCTCCTGAAAACCCATTATTTTGGTAAAAATTTATATATTTATTTATTTTAGGAAATAGATAATGGATAAAATAAATTGAAGCCTATAAATTCATAGTTTAAGGTATAAATTTCATTTATGAGTTATCACTGAAATGTTCATTGTTTCCCTTTTATGTGTCTAATAATTTAAAAATTATCATCCCCAATTTCCCATTTATTCTAGTAAATGGGGGGAAATGGTTTGAATAGTGTGAATAATAAATATGGAAGGAAATGTGATTACATACCAAATGAAACTCCTGGCATGATAGGATCTCAAATATTCCATCTTGTGATTAATATAGACCATCCATAACAAATTCTCGATTAATAACAAGATCATTGATGAATTTATATACATTATAATAATGTGGATGAATCAATATCATGGATTTTCATCTGATTAATGTGATAATGAAATGAGGACTCAATTATATTTGAAAAAAAGGCAGAAAGATGTATTGATGGAAATATCATAGTAATACTAGGTGATGATTTTGGATTGGAATAATATAGAGTAATGTAGAAAATTTACATGTAAAATGATGAGTTATGTAATCATTTTGGAGGAAAATAATGTCTAATCTAAGATAAAATTAACAAATCTATGTAAAAAATGTAGATAATTTGAGCATTACCCAAGGTGGTTCACTATTACAAGGGATAACAAGATTAATGAGCAATTAAAATCTCTAAAACCAAGGGAAAAAGGAAATTACTATGCAAATATGGATCATGACTACTGAATTACCTGTAACATATACTACAGAGTGGGTTATGTCTTGTTTTTTTTAATTCTTCCTGTAGAAAAATTACTTGTATTTTTTCTTTTAATATTGAGTCACCACCGCATGTTATTTGATATCATCAAGGAAAACATAAATGAACATTATATCACATGTTTATTTCAAATAGAATTTACTTCTTAAAAATTTTATAATACTCCATTTAATGGATGTTGATTTGGTTTTGGTTATGGATTAGACTTCCTAATATTGAGATGACATAAATTTTCAAGAGAAGGAAATCACCCAATATATCCTGAATCTCCCTCTAATTCTATTATCATTAAAGTATAAGGATGGATCTCTTATGACATCATTATCTCAAGAATAGTTATTATTTCTCTATAAGAAACTGTATCATTCTCAAATGATTTAGTCTAAGGAAAATATCATTCTCAAAGACATGCCTATTGAGAGCGAATACGCTAATATGTTTCCCAAATAATTTTTTGGTCGTCCACAAAGTCGAGAGGTTTAACATTCAATCAATCTTAAACATATTACTTTTCCAATATTGAAGAATCTGTGTAAAATTATCGACTTCAATGTCAATTAGCTAATGAAATTACAATATAGGAATATGGATAAAGGATTTATACATAGAATTTCCTTAATTTCGGGTGCACCAATTATCTTCTTGAAGAATAATGTTGGGTCAATGTACCTATATAATTATTGCCAAGATATCAAAAAAACATGATAATGAAAATCTATCAAATGCCATGGATTGATGACTAGTTTCATCAACTACATGGATTATTGTATTTATCTAAGATAGATCTTCATTCCTGATATTATCATATAAAGGTAAAGAAGTAGGATATCCCCAATATTGGGTTTTGTGCAATGAACTGGCACTACGGGATCATAATGATTCCATTTGGACTCATAAATGCTACATCAATATTCATGGTCATGATGGATAAAGTCATTATAGATTTGCTAAAAAAATTGGGGGAGTTCTTAGAGATGAAATTATTATCTACTCCATAATATATAAAGAACATTAGGTGAATTTAAATACTGAACTGAGGACTTTATGGAATGATAATTTATTTCCAAAGTACAGCAAATGTGAATTTTGGTTAGAACATGCAACATTCCTGGGGAATGTCATCACTAAAAAATGGATAAATGTGGTTACTTGAAAAAAATAATATGAATTTTGATAAAGTGTTCATTTGAATATATAAAAGGATTAAATTAATGTTTTTTTTGAACGGAGGGAAAAGATGGTCATATTTATATCATCCCCATTGAGATCCCTTATCACATTATAATGGTGTCATGTTGACAAGAAATCACACCCAACCTATCCCAAGTACATGAAGTGTTCCATGAGTCCTTCCTAATAGAGTACATATCAGACCCCTCACATGTACTAAATACAATGTTGGTACTATTTATAAATGTTTTATCATATAAGAAGTGGTTTGGTAGGATCATAGATTATAGAGAAAATGATATACTAAAAAATATGACACGCCTGATCAAAGTGTTATGGTGGAACTGAAATATTGACATAGTGACTTAAGAATCAGATGAGGTGATTAAATAGATTTATAATAATCAATTATAGTGTATGAAATGAATATTTACTATGTGATATTTTTTAAGGGGGTACAATGTAAGAACCCAAGATCTTATAAATTATATTACTTTTCTTTGAATGAATAAATGTATTATTATGTAATGTAGTTATAAAAAACACATTTAATAATCGAGTTATTTTTTAATATTATAACCAATAATATTTAAAATTCTATTAATCATCCTAGCCTTTGGAATTATATTATGTAAATTGTGATCATAAGATTTGTATACAATATATTTTTTGTAAATCAAATTGATAGAGGTAAATGATATGACGGCTTCGATTAGTATGATTGTACCATATAAAAACCATTTATAGAATCTTCATATGGTGATTGAATATCTATGATTTTCTTGCTTCCATGATTAAGACAATATTCTCTAATTATTGAATGAGAAAAACTATTTATGTGGGAAGTTAAATCTCATTTGGATTATATCCCAAACCATTTTTTATGAAACACTATATCAAAATCATACCATCTTACATCATAACCATTGGGTGTTAACTAGTGTAATAAAGTTTTATATATATAAACCCTAGTAGTATTAATATGTATATTTTTTCAATTAATTAATGATTATATATATTCCTTATTTTTGTTATGTTATCAGTGATTAAACAATTATTTTGATAAAAATTATATTTTGATACGATAAAACTAAAATCATATTTTGGGAAATATATAGATTCAAAGAAGACATTATTTTCAAATATTTCAGGAATTTTTGAAATAATTTATAATTATATAAAATATTATTATTAAATAAGAACTATAATAAAATTTTATAAAGTAGAAATATAATTTTGATAAGGGCCGGATAATTTTTATTATAAAAAATATTTTTTTTAAAACATGTATTTTGATAAAAAGTGTTATTTCTTATATTTAAATAATTATTTTGAGGAATTAAATATTATGTTAGGATTGAAATTTTTTGAATCATCCAATGGATAACATTTCATTATTTTATTTGATAATTGAGTTTTTGAGTAAAAATTAAATATGATATAAATATACATTATGTCTTATGACATTAAAATGACCCAAAAGTCCTTTAATATATTATATAAATGTTATTTTTATCCAGATTTAGGTTTCACATTTAACACAAAATTTTTTTCATGTTATTTTATTATTTTTACAAACAATTAACGAATCATCCAAAATCATATTGATTTTTAATTTTTTAAAATAAATTCATTATTAACATGACTATCTTCCACATAAAAAAGTGTTATATTTTAGAATTCTAGATTAGATAAAAAGTAATATAATGATATAGAATTATCTATAGTATAATACATGGAAATTTTTTTGGTATGTTCTATTATTTTGGTAACTTTAATGTATAGAGTCTAAAGACTATATTTAGAATATAATAGTGAACTCACATCTCTTTTCAAATATAAAACTAACCAATATCCCCTTCCTCTTTGAAAAAAACTATGGTGGATGAAATTCAAATAAATTTTAATATCCAAATCACTCTCAATATTCCCCTAAGATATAAATAACCACCTCCAAAGAATTCTGAATCATCTTTTAAAGGCAGGGGATACTCTCATTCTCCTCTTTATTCTAGAAACATATTTATGTCATACATTTTGATTTCCAATTACATTTTTTGAGATTTTTTTCCATATACCACCTACTAACCATATCATTTCCATATTATTGGAGACTCATTTTACTCTCATCAATACCTCATGTGAACCTTTAAGTACCCCCGTTATTTTTCTGAAATTAACTTGTGAATTTTCCATGCCAATAACGTATAAAGAGTATAACCATATTAATTTCCACTCATGGATATTAACCTAGTCAAAAATAGAATTTATTGATTAGGTATTTATGTGTATTAAACACAAAATACTTAATTTCTGGGGTTAAAATTGTTGAATTATGTCCCCATTTTTTCTAATCATTATGGTAAATTTATGCATGTACGTGAATTTAATGTGGTGAGTGGGCCCAAAATTATATATTCCTTCAATGAATTGGTTAATGTTTTCATCCCTTGATATTCCATTTATTGTTTTTTATAGGTTATCCTTAGCACACTATGTTATTTTTTATTGGCGTTTATTCATGACTTATGTTTATGCTTCTATGTTTTAAGTTGTTTCCTCATTTCTGGGTTTTTATTTGGATATCATGTTAAATCATGACTCATTTTTCAGAATTGTGATTATCACCTCCTTATTATTTATTGAAATTATTCTAAGAGATAATTTATTACATTAACATGTGACATGATTTGTTTATTCCCTTACTGTAATTTATCTCTCACCCCTTTCTAATATTTATCCCCAGGTTATCTGATGCAATTTTAAAAGATCAATGATGTTTATGATCATGTAAAGGAATAATTTAGTAATTTTGGTGTTTCCATAAAACTAGTTTGTGGGTTATATACATAATAAACCAAACAAACTATCTTTCATAATATTTTCAGATAGTATTATGTGTACATTTATATAAAAAATCATAAAATAGATTGTATTAAATATATGGTTTTTAGTAGAATCCACAATGCCTAGAGAGAAAATGTGATCGTGTGACATCACCCCTTCATAGGTGGATCCTCACAATGAAGTGGTGATATGAATTCTATATATTCACTAAATAATAGTAATCATACTTTTTAATTATGGATCTAATAATTATTTCATTTCATAACAATTCAGATGAACTATTCAAACACCACCACAAAACAATGATGTAGAGAAATCAGTGAAAATCGAAAATTGATAAATTATTGTATTGCATGTATATAGAACCTAGACTATTGAAATATGTGAAATGAACTTACCAACCAAACTTTTCATACTCCCTTTATCATAATTCAAGGATATTATGGATATAGATTGTTTTTAGTTATATATATACCACACCAACTTCTTAGAGAAGAAAACAAATCTTCATATCATGACTCACCATTGGATTCAATAAAAGTACAAGGAGGGGGAAGAATCTCATTTGGTATCATCAAATCATGCATAGATATTATTTCCTTATGAACAATCATATCTTACTAAAATTTATTATACTAAGGAAAATAAATATATGATGTCATTCCTATTGTAAATGATTATATTGTTGAGTTTCCCAATTAATTTCGTAGTCTTACTTCTGAACAAGTAATTCAGTTCCCAATCAATCAATTATATGGACAATGTAAATTTCATGGGGAATGTAATCAATAGAAAATAGATATCTATATACCCATAAGAAATAGAGGAAATTGAAATATTTCCATGACTGACCTCTGTGATGGGAATATTAATTTTCGTGGATTAACTGGGTACTATTATTAATTTTTTATAAACTTCAAATGATTGTAAATAAAACTAAACAATATAAATTGGAAAGGGGTCATGTTATTATAGAATAATTCATTCGATTAATGATTTAATTATATAAATTTGAGTATATTCACTATACCGATTCTCACAATACCCACCAATGGGGCGGGATTTATAGTGATGCATCCAAAAAGGGATTCAATTATGTACTATTAAAATATGAATAATTGATATCATATTCCGCAATCTAATTAATGAAATATTATAAAAATTACCCAATTCATGATTTTGGATTGTCCATAGTGATCTTCACAATTATTTTTTGTAGACATTTTCACTATGGTGGAATGTTGGGAATGTATAAGGACCCAACCCCAGTTTCCCATAGTCGGTGCCTTATTTGATAACGTTGGCATACATACAAGGAATATGAATCCCAAAGAAACAATTCGTTTAGTATTATTGGAAACAAGATATATAAATAAGTTCAACTTTACATATCAAAAGGAAAAACAACACTAATTTATTCCACTGTAGTCATCATGTCTCCTAGATTTTTCTTGCAAGTCATTCATAAATTACTTCTTCATGTCCTGAGAAAATGAAACATTGGAAAGGGGTGAGCTCAAAATCTCAGTAAGAGTAAGTAGTATAGAAGAAGATAATATTAATATCAGACATGGTGAATAATTGAAAACACATTCCTTTAATAATAAACTTGAACACATTATGGTAGGGATATGAGTTAAGTAAATACTGCCCTAATAAAACAAAATCATGGGTATTATACTAGTCTAATAACCACATGAACCTAAAATTAATAGCTTCATAATGAGGGAAGCTTATATTCTGGACATTTTGAAATATTATGTCATGGCCTTGGCTAAGGATTATAATGATTAAGGCCTCGGCCAAAATCCATATCACATTGGTAAAGGCCTCAACCAATTCCACGTCTAGTTGTCTCATGAGACCTACCGATGCATCAAGGGGATATAGTGGGACCCACACATCACCTAGCAATTCCAATTAATTCCACATATGATCGGGGATCAACATAAAAAACAGGTACATTTATATTGAAACTATCATATGAAATGTAACTATCTTTCCCCAATAACTAAACATAAAACACTAACCATTCAGAATAATATGGTGAATGGTTTTAGGATAGATCATCTGTAAAAGTGTTATTCATAAACAATTAAATCAAATATAGTAGATGAATTCATAAATTATTAAACCCAATAATACCATGGAATCAACAATAGTGTTTAATTATATTAAAACACTCTTATAAAATCATTTTTGCAATTATGGAGATAAATACTCTTTTATTTTGAAAAGAAGATTTATTTTGGAAAAATATTTGTATAAAACCAAATGTGAGGTAAGATATTATTTTCATAATAAAATTAGTGATTTTATAATGATAATGTATTCCAAAAATAGATTATAGAGTTACCTTGAAAATAGGTAAGAATTTGAGAAATTCCCTTAAATCGGGCTTGTATTTTGGAAACAATTTTGAAATTTCCATTTAAAACATGTAACTATACATAAAATATGGAATTATTCTGGTTTTTAAACATATATATTCTACTCACATGGGAAATTTTTTGAAATTCCCTTGAATCGGTCTTGTATTTTGGGAAATTCCCTTGAATCGGGCTTGTATTTTGGAAACAATTTTGAAATTTCTTTTTAAAACGTGTATCTATACATAAAATAAGGAAGGATTCTGGTTTTTAAACATATATATGATACTCACACGGAACATATGATGAGTACATAACAATACATAAGAATTACATCGAGGTAATTAGACAATGAAAGTATCCCGAATGAAAACGGATGTTTGGTGGAAAAACCCTCACCTTAACTCCAAATGTGTTTCGCTCTTGTACTTAAGCTCATGGAATATGAAATTATACTTTTAAATAAATTATTTCAGAACCTATTAGACATGTATTTATTTTACCATAATTCTAGTTAGTTCATTTATGTCTTTATTGATAAGTTATTGTATTGAATTTCGTCGTTCTGGAGTGTTTGTTTCCGTTATTTTCATATTCGGTTCACTTGCTTTTAAGTAATGAAGTTCATGTGAAATGGTTATAAATCTCCAGGATTAGAATTATATATTTTTAATGAACATAAATAATTGATAATATTAATTTCTATCATTTTTTACATGGAATTAAGATGAATCATTAGATGACAACCACTTCGATTATTCGGTGGTATTTGGAATATTATGAACTAGTTTTGTCATATAACTTAATTATTTGTACATATTCTGGTTTATGAACATTAATTAGGTTATAAAACATATATTATAGTCTGTTTCAACCATTAATATTATTTCATTACCAGTACTGAAGATGAAATTTAAGAATCAAACTTCATCGTCCACGAAGGTTATAAATCGGAACCTCATGGACGTCGATTTCGTTTATAAAAAAAGGAGGGAGTAATAATATTTATGATGGTTATTCCATTAACATGATATAAATATAGTATATAGATGATATAGAAGTTATCATGATCATTAAGATAGAGTATGTGAGGATAGTATAGCAAAAGAAGATAAATTGAGAAGAAACCAAATGAAAAAGAAGGGTGTTTTACCTCTTGAAATAACCTCCTTGAGAAACTCATTAAGGGAAGGGGTTTTGGATATTTGGGAAGAACAGAAGCTTCTTGGACGTGGGGAGAGACTAGGGAAGGGTAATTGGGTAGAACTTTTAGTTTCTTGAAGTCCTAGAGAATTTAAGAGAAGATGGAGTGGTGAGGTGTGTTTATAGTGAAGGAGAGGAGTATATTTTGAATATTTAATTCATTTTTTTATTTCCCTCATGACAACAAATATAGTGATTTCATGTGACCCCTAATAGTAATAAGTGGATGTGAATTCTAAAAAAGTGTTCGTGGATCACTTTTGATGTCATAAATAGTGTATTTAATTGATAATTTGTATATATGGTATTTTATTGTATTTCACTATTCATAAAAAATTCAAGAATTTTAGAAAAATCCCAAAATTTCACCCCTACCATTTTTCGAAGTGTAAAATTCAAAATTGAAATCTATTTTTCAAAAAACATTATTCTAAAAATTATTCATTTAATTTCTAAATAAGTTCATAGTTAATTCGAAAAATAACAATCTTGAAGTGCAATTAGTTTTATGTGACATTGAAAAATTAATTAAGATCCCATTATCAAATTGTCTTAAGAAAATTAAATAATAATAATATTTACTATTCATAAAGGTCATACTACTATTCATATTAATATTCATAAGGGTATGTTACTATTCACCAAAAATCAAGTTTGTTCTATCAGACTCCAAATGACTTATTGAACACAACTCTAGATGACCATTTTTCGAAATTCAAAACATAGAAGAGGAAAAGTTATGTTTAATGGTTAGATTATAAAATTTCATTCTATATTTATTTTCAAAACCTTGGGGTGTTACATTCTCCCCTCCTTTCAAAAATTTAATCCTCGAAATTCACACAATATTACTTAAAAAGATTCAGGTATGTCTTTGACATAAGCTCCTCAGGATCCCATGTTGCTTCCTCCACCTTATGGTTCCTCCAAAGAACCATTACCAGACGAGTCATCTGATTTATCAATACTTGTTTTCTAGTATCAAGAAATTTGATAGGCTCTTCATAGTAATATAGATTGTTCTCATGTTCCATTTATTTATAAGTGAGAACATGTGTTCGGTCTGGCATGTGCATTCATAACATTGACACGTGGAACACATTGTGAACCTTGGAGAGACATGGAGGCATTCCCAAATGGTAAGCTAAGGCTCCAATTCGGTCCATAATTTCAAAAGGTCTGATGTACCTGGGACTTAATTTTACCATCTTACCGAATTGTATAATACCCTTCTATGGAGATACCTTTAAGAAAACATGATCACCTTCATGAAACTCAAAATCCTCCCTTTGGTTATCAGTATAGCTATTTTGCCTACTTTGAGATATTTTGATATGGTTATGGATAATCATCACCTTTTCCATTGTTTCTTCAACTAGTTCTGGTCCCATGAGCTTTCTTTCAACAACATCATCCCAGCATGTTGGTGTATGAAATCTCCTCCCATATAATGCCTCATAGGGTGCCATCTGAATACTTGAATGGAAGATATTGTTGTAGGAAAATTATTTTACAGGTAAATATTGATCCCACATGCCTTGAAAATCAAGTTAACAAGACCGCAACTTGTCTTCCAATGTTATAATAGTCCGTTTTGATTGTCCATCAGTTTATGGGTGGTAGGAAGTGCTCAAATGAAGATCAGTATCTAGGGACTTCTGAAGACTCTTCCAGAATCGTGATGTAAAATTTGGATCACGATTAGAAACACTCAATAGGGGTACTCTATGAAGTCTCTAAACTTCATTAAAATATATTCTTGCTTGACGTTCAAGTGGTAGATCTTCTCTTATAGCAAGAAAGTGTGTTGACATGGTAATACGATCAACAATGACTTATATTGCATCGTTCCTTCTAGGAGTCTTTGGTAGTCCCATGAAAATGTCCATCGTGATATTATCCCCTTTCCTCTCAAGTATGGGAAGAGGTTGCTATAATTCTCTAGTTTGGTTCCTTCCAGCTTTCACTTGTTTATAAACCATACATCTTGACAAAAAATCAGCAATCTCTCTCTTCATGTTGTCCCACCAAAAATGTTCCTTCAAATCTCTATACATATTAGTGCAACAATGGTGTATAGAGAAATTGGAACTATGAGAATCATCTAAAAATTTCCTTTTTAGATCAGGTACGTTGGGAACACAACGTCTCATCCGAAATTTCAAAATTCCATCTCCATATACAAAGTCACACAATCTCCAATCATTCACAGCATTAATATTCTTTTGAAACTCCTCAACATCAGCCTGAGAACATTTTGTCATTTCTAGTAAATATGTTTTAGAAACCATTTGAAAAAGCATTGATGTTTCACCTTCCATGGTTATTCCCATATCCATCTTTACTAGATCCATTAATATAGGATCCCTTTCAACTCTCATCTTCTTCAAAACTCCATGATCCTTTCTGCTCAAAGCATCTTCCACATTATTTGATTCCCCGGGTGGTAGTGTATCATGAAATCATAATCCTTGAGTAGTTCAATCCATCTCCATTTCCTCATGTTGAGTTCTTTCTGTGAGAAAATATACTTCAGACTCTTGTGATCAGTATAAATCTATCATTTTTCACCATAGAGATAATGTCTCCATATCTTAAAATCCATGATTATAGAACCTAACTCAAGATCATGAGTAGGATAGTTTTTCTCTTGAATTTTTAGTTTTTTTGATGCATATGACATAACCCTATCATTTTGCATAAGGTCCCAACCGAGTCCTTTCTTTGAAAAATCACTATAAATAACAATCCTGTCATTCCCTGATGGTAGAGTCAATATATGAGCATTGACTAATCTTCTCTTCAGTTCTTCAAAACATTCTTCAAAATCATATTTTCAAACAAATTTAACCACTTTCTCTATGAGCTTCGTTTGCGGGTTATTCAGTCGGGCAAAATTCTGCACGAAACGCCGATAATAACCTGCTACGCCAAGAAAACTTTGCACCTCAGTTATTTTTTTTGGCATAGGACAATCTTGGATTTCCTTTGTCTTTGTAGGATCAACATGGATTCCATCCATTGAGACAATATGGCCAAAAAAGTAATCTCCTAAAGCCAAAATTCACTCTTCCTAAACTTCCAATATAATTAATGTCTTCTAAGAGTCTTCAGGATAATGCAAAAGTGATTTTCATGATCTTCATAGCTTTTGGAGTATACCAATATATAATCAATAAATACCACTAAAAAAATACCGAGATATTCCATGAAATCTCTGTTCATTAGATCCATGAAGACAGAGGGTGCATTAGTCAATTCAAAAGGGATCACTGCAAACACGTAATGCTCGTACCTGGTTCGAAATGCTGTTTTCAGAATGTCTTCCTTCTTCACACAAAACTAATGATATCCAGATCGAATTTCAATCATTGAAAAGGATTTATCTCCTTGAATTTGGTCAAATAAATCATCAATACTAGGTAGGGGATACTTGTTATTTATTCTTAGAGCATTGATCTCCCTCTAGTCGACACATAACCTCATAGATGCATCTTTCTTCTTAACAAAAAGGACATGGCCTCCCCATGGAGAAACACTAGGGTGAATAAATCCCTTATTACTCTATTCCTCTAGTTGTTTCATTACTTCCACTACTTCCACAGTGGCCATTCTATAAGTGGTCTTCGATATGGGCCTTGAACTAGGAATTAAATCAATGGAAAACTCAATTTCATGTTATGGAGGATGTCTAGGGAAGTTTTCTGGAAATACATCAACATATTCTCTCACAATAGGTACATCCTCTATTTGAACATTACTTTCCTCACCCCCAATTATTTCATTCTCTTCCTCCCCAATAATTGAATTTAGTTGAGCTACTGGGGGTGGATCTTGATAAGAATTAGGTGGTGATGATTCTACTCTAAAGATAAGGTGTTCTATATCATCACCATAAAAAATTGTAACCTCCTTCTTCTTATAATAAATATTTGCATCATGGTCCGAAAGCCAATCCATACTAAGGATTATATCAAATTAAATCATTGGAATGATGATGATATCAGCAGATAAAGAACATTTTTATGCCATAATGGGAACTGATTCAAAGAACATTTTAGCAATGATACTTCCCTTTGGATTTTTTACTGAAAACTCCCTTGTTAAATCAAACTGGAAATATCTAATTTTATTAGCAAACTGGGATGATATGAAACAATGCGATGATCTAGAATCAAATAAAGCATTGGTTAAACTATAGGAAACAATTAAAGTACCTTCCACAACGTCATTAGGAACTTCAACCTCTTCATTTGTGATTACATAAGCATATCTCTGATCCCTTGGCCTTTATTTTCATATTTTCAAGATGTTTTGGACAATAATTAGCATAGTGTCTCATCTCCCGATGACTATTACATTAAACATCATTGGCTTCCTTCTTCCCTTTGAAATCACGAGAAAGATGGTCTTTCTGACCACATTTGTAGCATACTCCTTTTCCTCTTAAGCATGAACCAGGATGTTTCTTTCCAAAATTGTAACATGGTAGAAATTCAACTCTTCCCTTCTTCCATGTTTCCTTATTTCCTTTCCCAGGGTTTTCGGCAGCCCTCTTCTTTTCTTGCTTTCCCATAAAATAATAAGACTTATAGAATTGTTTTTCTGTCTTGATGGCACATGAAACTATATCCTCATATGATGAAAAACATTGGGAGACCAGTGCCCGCCGGAGGAATGGGTTTAGGCCATCAAAAATCGATCATTTTTTCTCCTTGGATTTCATATATAGTCCACAACATCTTTTGCTAACCTTGTGATGTTGGCTTCATACTTGGAAACATTTTCATCCTTCTTCTGCCTCAGAATCAAGAATTTTCTCACCATATATGCTCACTACTCAAAAGAGAAATATTTTTTTAAGAATATATCCTTAAAATCCATCCATTCCATCTCTTCTATATTTTCCTCCTTTGTGTTTTGAATTAATGACCACCACTGATCCGCATCTCCCGATATAGGATATACTACCATGACAACCTTCTCTCTTTCATTAAATCCCAATTGAGAAACATCTTCTTAAGGGAACATATCCACTACTCTGCTACAAATGGGATTTTAGTCCCATTGAATGATGGAGGCTAGTGTCGCATAAAGAGATCTAGCTTGTCTCCTCCGTGTGGTGGATCCAGATGCTCCATATGGGTAATGTTATAATTCATAACCTTAGTAAGTTATCTTAGTATAGTTATGAGTTTCTCAGCACCAGTCACAACACGAGAGCCAACATCATTATCTTGCATTGGAGGAAAATCCCTATAGGGGACATGTGTATTCATGAGATTTCCATTCCGTACACTAGGCGCCATATCTAGATAATTTAATACACTATATTAGGTTATGGATCATAATGTATAATCGTAACTTAAAAATACTCAGAAAAATTGAGATCATACGCATGGCTAATCCCATATTCACAAAAATGGTTTCTTTGAGGAATATTTTACATTAGAATCCTTCATAATGGATTGTAAAGAAAATGTGAATTATCTTAATCATATCCCCCGAGAGTGTTGTAACCAAGAGTGCAGAAAGGCCCGTTGTCGTGCACCAGTTCACATTTGAGTCTAGCTCAAAGCAGTGTTTTCGTGTTTTACCCCTCTATACATCTGTGCCAGAGCCGCCTCTACCTGCTCGTATCTAGATAGGGATGTATTGCTTGAAATATCCAAATAATCTATTCCTTACCAAAATACCAGGATGTTATTTTATGTATTTAATCAAAGACTAACTTAGGGACTCTTCGCTAATTCTACGTTTTCTAAATCTAGTTTTCAAATTTTCTACTAAACATCCTATGATACCAACTGTAAAGACCCCACCCCAGTTTCATGGATTAGGTGCCTTATTTAATTACATTGGAATACATACATGGAATATGAATCCCGAAGGACCATGTAGTTTAGTATTATTGTAAACAAGATACATACCAAAGTTCATCTTTATATATGAAAAAGAAAAACAACACTAATTTATTCCACTAGGGTCATCAGGTCTCCTAGATTATGCTTGCAAGTCATTCATAAATTACTTCTTCATGTCCGGAGAAAATGAAACATAAGAAAGGGGTGAGCTCAAACACTCAGTAAGAGTAAGCAATACACTGGAAGATAATATAAACATTAGACATGGTGAATAATTTAACACACATGCCTTTAATAATAAACATGAACACATTATGGAAGGGATATGAGCTGAGTAAAAAATGCCATAATAAAACATAATAATGGGTATTATCCTAGTTGAATAACCACACGAAATTACAATTACTAGCTTCATAATGAGGTATGTTCATATTCCATACATTCTTAAAAAAAATTTATGGCCTTGGCCAAGACGTCTAATGATTAAGGACTCGACCAAAATCCATATCTCATTGGGAAAGGCCTCGGCCAATTCCACTTCTAGTTGTCTCATGAGACCTATCGATGCATCGATGGGCTATAGAGGGCCCCAACCATCACATAATAAGACCAATGCATGAATAATATGAGCAGGGATCAACATAAACAACAAATACATTCATATTGAAACTATCATATGAAATATAACTATCTTTCCCCAATCATTAAACATAAAACACTAACCATTCAGAATAATATGGTGAATGGTTTTAGGTTAGATCATTCAAAATAGAGTTAGTCGTAAACCATTAAATCAAATATGGTAGATGACTTCATAAATTATTAAACCCAATAATACCATTGAATCAACATGAGTGTTGAATTAGATGAAAACAATCTTATAAAATCATTAATCAATTCTGAAGATAAATACTCTTATTTTGAAAAGAAGAGTTATTTTGGAAAAATCGTTGTATAAAACTAGAAGTGAGGTAAGATATTATTTTCATAATAAAATTATTGATTTATAAAGATAACTTATTCCAAAAATAGATTATAGAGTGCCTTGAAAATTGGTAAGAATTAGAGAAATTCCCTTGAATCAGGCTTTTATTTTGGAAACAATTTTGAAAGTTCTTTTTAAAACGTGTAACTATACATAAAATAAGGAATGATTCTGGTTTTTAAACATATATATTATACTAACACAGAACATATGATGAGTACAAAACAATACATAAAAATTACATCGAGGTAATTAGACAATGAAAGTATCCCAAATGAAAATGGATGTTCAGGTGGAAAAACCCTTACCTTAATTCCAAGTGTGTTCCGCTCATGTACTTATGCTCCTAGAATATGAAATTATACTTATTAATAAACTTATTAGGAAACTATTATACATTTATTTATTTTACCATAATTCTAGTTAGTTCATTTATGTCTTTATTGTTATGTTATATTATTGAATTTCGTCGTTCTAGAGTGTTCGTTTCCTTTATTTTCATATTCGGTTCACTTGTTTTTAAGTACTGTAGTTCATGTGGAATGGTTATAAATCTCATGTATTGTAATTATATATTATTATTGAACATAAATAATTTATAATAGTCATTTATATCATTTTATTACATTTAATTAGGATGAATCATTAGATGAAAACCACTTCGATTATTCAGCGGTATTTGGAATATTATGAACTAGTTTTGTCATATAACTTAATTATATGTACATATTATGGGTTTTGAACATTAATTAGGTTATAAAACATATATTATAGTCTTGTTAAACCATTTATATGGTATCACGACCAGTAATTAAGAATAAATTGAAGAGAGAAACTTCATTGTCCAAGAATGTTATAAATATGAACATCATGGACGTCGATTTCGTTTATAAAAATAAAAGGGAGAGAGAAAAATTATTTATGATGGTTATTCCATTAACATGATATAAATCCAGTATATAGATTATACTTGAGTAATCATGATCATTTGGGTAGAGGAGGTGAGGTGAGTATAGCAAAAGAAGATAAATTGAAAAGAACCCAAATGAAAAAGAAGGGTGTCTTACCGCTTGAAATAACCTCCATGAGAAACTACTTACAGGATGGGGTTTTGTTCTTTTGGGAAGACCAGAAGCTTCTTGGACGTGGGGAGAGAATAGGGAAGGGTAATTGGGTAGAACATCGAGGAGCTTCAAGCCTTAGAGAAGTGAAGAGAAGGGGGAGTGGTGAGGGGTTTTTATAGTGGAGGAGAGGAGTAAATTTTGAACACTTAATTAATTATTTTATTATTTCCCTCAAGACAACCAATAGTGTGGTTTCATGTGACCCATAATAGTAATAATTTCATGTGAGTTTGAACCTAGTGGCCTTGCATCACTTGTTATGTCATAAATAGCGTATTTAACTGATAATTTGTATATACTGTATTTTATCGTATTTCACTATTCATCAAAAATTCAAGAATTTCAAAAAAACCAAAAAATTCACCCCTACCATTTTTCGATTTTTAGAACTAAAAAGTGAAATCCATTTTTCAAAAATAATTTTCTAAATATTATTAATTTAATTTTTAAATAAGTTCATAGTTAATTCCAAAAATAACAATCTTGAAGTGCAATTAGTTTTATGTGACATTAAAAAATTAATTAAGATCCCATTATCATATTGTCTTTAGAAAATAAAATATTATTATTATTTACTATTCATAAGGGTCATATTACTATTCATATTAATGTTCATAAATGTATGTTACTATTCATCAAAAATCAAGTTTGTTTTATCAGACTACAAATGACTTACTGAACACAACTCTAGATGACAATTTTTCAAAATTCAAAACATAAAAGAGGCAATGTTGTGTTTAATGGTTAGATTATAATAATTCATTCTATATTTAATTTCAAAACCTTGTGGTGTTACAGAATACATACATATCATAAGAACCTCAAGTATATATTAACACACAAGGAGCTTAATATGAGCCAATGAATGTTGTTAGAGATGATCAATGATTATTTTTGTTCAATCCATTATCATCCTAGGAAGGAGAGTAACTTAGTGATAGTTTTGAGTATACATGATCTTGAAACCCTATACATGATTATGTTTAAGTGGAATCAAATAATCATGGACATGCATAATATGGACATGGGATTAATAAAAGAATCATAATCCTACCGTGATAAAATAACTAATCAAAAATAAATTCTAGACATGATAAAGGAGTCTTAGAATGATTATGAGGTTCTACATAAGAATTTTAAAAATATTATAGATTTCAACTTTACTAAATATCTAGTTACTAGTTTCTTAAGTGAGATATTTTCCTCTAAAAATAAGAAGTGAATAGGGTAATTATGGATGATGAAAATTTTCATTCTGCTTTATTCATCCAAGAACCACTTATATGGATATTGATTTGAGGAAAAAAATATGATTGGATAATATGAAGTGTGAAATTTTAGTGTTTTAATCCGGAGTAGTAGTATACCAATAATAAAAGGGTAAATGATAAATATATAATGGTATGATACAACCTTGTTCCATACTAGTATGTAGAAGGGAAAACAAAACCTTGTATATCATCATAGGAATTGTGAGGACCTCAAAAAATAATGGAATCTTTGTGGTAGTCGATCTCCGAACAAAGTTACACATTTCATTTACTTCAACAAATATTTCTCTCCTGAACAACATGCTAGGATATACATAACGTATAGTGACCCTACATTTGTTACATTATTATTAAATAATTTTAATGATAAACAATATAAAATAATTACATGACTTGGATACTAAGGATTAGAGACTTGTAAAAACTATGATCATACAAAACATTTAAAACATAAAACATAAACTTTCATTTAATTCCTTATTATCTAGATTCTTACTTGCTCTTGCATTCTATTTAGTTCAAGAGGTCACCAATGAATATAAATAAAAAAGGGGTGAGGTAAAATCCATGTAAGTGTATAGATAATAACATGAAACAATATATAATGGGGTGATAATAATAATTATCATAACAAAGTTAATAGATCATAATCATGGAGGAGGAATTAAAATAAGTCTTAGAATTTTCTAATTCATAAAAATGAAACATCAAGTCCTTATGGTCAACTAATACGCATAGTTGTGAACAAAGTTAGAATCATCTTCATGCATATTGCAATTTACTCCAGAGGTTCTTAAAATCATCAAATAAATAGGAGTGCTATATAATTCTAGCCCCACTCATCACATCATAACATTAACATTCCCCTATATAATTATGGGTGCTCCTATTACATCATAATATTTACATTGTCATGCACGCCACATAGATCATATATAAATAATCATCAAAATTAACCCCTAGAATGGAATGGGTTTTATATCATAGGAATTCATTCATAAGAATTGGGATCCCAAATGAATGTGGTAAAAAAATACCTCATATAAGTATTATTAACCTAGAGATATAAGTAAAAGGTGTGTTTTAAAATAAGAGTTCTTTTGGAAACATTATGTTTTTTGTAAACTCCCATAGAAAAAATTTATATCCCATAAATGATAATATAATGATTAAAAAATTATTTTTAAGGAATATCCAGACTAAAAATGGGGTGAATCAAGGAAACCACATTGAAATAGAGTTTGGTTCGAGAAATCCCCTACCTTAATTTTTGCTTAATATCGTCTCTTTTGAGCCTCCTGAATAATTAACATAGATTTGTTTAAAAATGATCCATAATAAAATTGTAGTCATTTTTTAAAAATATTTATCAATTATATTTATTAAATCATATTTCCTAATTTCTATTGATGAAATAGAAGCGTTTTGATATCATATTTTACTAAAAATTTCCCGTTTTGCAACAATTTCACTATTTTATTAAATTTAATATATAAATTAGTATAATTAGTTCCCTAAGAATAGAATACATGTAATATGATATTAATATATTATATATAATTTATTTTTTCCATTCATGAGTGAGGTGATAATAATTTTCTTGGAAGCATCTTCGTAGGTGGTTAACCGACCCGTAACATGACATTGTCGACAGAGTGCAAAATTAAAGCTTGAAATTTATACTTTTCATTAATATTATAATTATAGAATGTTAAAGTAATTGATAAAATATTAACATAATATAAAATAATTTTTTTAAAATATGGGTTTTAAAGGGAGAGTGTAATGAAGAAAAGATAATAAGAAAAGAGAGAATATTTAATAGAGACTTACTTTCTATTTGGTGTAGCTTCTCTTGTACGAAACTATAACTCCCTCGATGATTGGAGTTGTAGGACTCTTGAAAATACATAGGTATTCTCAGGGGGCTTGATAGGAAAGATTTTTTTTCATAGAATAAGATTATTAATGGATGGGAGTATTTGATTTCCAAGGGGAGGGAGGGAGTTTATTTATAATTAAGGAGGCGATATTTTTTGAATAAAATATTAAATAAAAAAATATATCAAAGGATAGACTTGTAATCATTGTTTTTTGAAAATATAAATCATATATTAATATAATATAATTCATTTTAGAATTTAAATTCTCTTTATAATTATAATTCATTAATTTAAAAAAGGAAATTGAAAATAAAGAGAAAATGATATTTTAAAGAATCTCTTATGAATTTTGGTTTTGAAATGTTTTTTTATGTTTATAAAATGGGATTATTGTATTTTTAGGAAATATTTATTAAATTAAATTAAAAATATCTGAACAAAAAGTTCTATAAAGGGTTATGTCACCATGACATCATGAATGATATAATTTATGTTTTACCGGTTATATGGAAAATATTATTTTTACTTTTCACCCAAAAATTGAATTATTTAAAAAAAATTCCAAAAACTCACCCTTGGAAAATATCGATGTGATGATTTCAAAAATGGAACCCATTTTATGAAAAGAATTTTCTATATAGATTTTAAATTTATTTTTAATTAAACTAATAATTTTTTTGAAAAATATATTGATTTTCTAATTATATCTAATTTTATAACACTTTGTAACATTAATTAATGTCATTTAAAATTATTTCTAAATAATAAGACCTAAAAACATAAATTTTTTGATACATATAATGAAAGTAAATTTTCTTTTAAATTAATCCATTAATCATAAAATTGTAATTAAATATATATGACATAAAAAAATACCAATATCTATTTAATAATATCTAAATAATTTTATTACTTATACCATGAAATAATTATATCATAATTTTATTTTTAATATGACCACATTTTATTTATACATTAATGGGTATGGTTACTATTCATTTTAATGGTTTATTATTCATAAGTGTCACATTACTATTCTTAATGCATTGTTACTATTTAATCAGTATAGGTTCCTCGACATCTAGAATCAATTATTATTTCATTAATGCATCTTTTAAGAATCTTATTTTAGGGTCACTATGTATTTTTATGTGATTTATAATGTATTATATTATAATAAGAAGAGATAAATTCCATTGATAAATGATTCGGTCATTACATTCTTCCCCCTTTTTGAAATTTCTCGCTTGAAATTTTGATTTACATAAACAAGTGATAATACTTCTCCTTCATTTCCTCCTCCAGATCACAAATAAATTCTTCATACTTATGGTTCCTCCAAAACACTTTAAAAATTTAGGTTTTCTATGTGCATAGAAACTTATCCCTCCCACCCATAATTTTTACCGGTTGTTCCTCATAAGAGATATCATCATCCAACTATACCACCTGTGAGTTCAGTACATGTGAGGGATTTGGTATGTACTTCTTAAATAGTGATATGTTTAACAAATAATGAATGTGAGAAATATTTAGTTTAAGTGAAATCATATAGTCTATGGATCCTATAAAAAGAATAATCTCAAAGGTGCCAATGTATGTTGGAAATATCTTCCCTTTCTTTGTTAATTGCATTACTCTCTTCTAAGGAGATATTCGAATGAAGACTTTATCTCCAATGTTGAACTCCATGTCCCTTTGATTGTTATCAAAATGGCTATTTTTCTGACTCTTATTAGATTTTATATGTTTCAGGAGGGATTGAACCTTGTTTGGGATCTCTTGAACTAGTTTAGTTCCATTTTGATTTATTTATGCAACTTCATCCCAATAGGATGGATTTCTACATCACCTTTCACACAAGGCATCTTATAGAGAAATATGGATAGTCAAGTGGAATATATTGTTGTATGAGAAATTGACCCATGGGAAATGCTGATCTCTTCCACATTTGAATTTTAATGAGTATGATCATAGCATATCTTCGAGTATCTAAATAGTCCTTTCAGATTGGATAGCTATTTGGGGTGATATGTTGTCCTAAAATTTAATTCACTACTCAAGCCTGGTTGAAGTATCCTCTATAATTTTGACATGAAAAATAGATCACAATTAGAGAAAATCAGGAGTGAAACTCCATGAACGCTCACCACTACGATCACATGTATCTTGATATGTTGTTCAAGAGAGAAAGATTCCCGAATAGAAACAAAATGGTTAGTCATGGTGAGTTGGTCCACCACAATCCATATCACATTATTTCCATTGGCTATTTTCGTGTGTCCAGTGAATAATTTTATAGTGACATTCTCCCATTTCCACATAGGTATAGGCAATGGTTTTGTTATCCCTTTGGAATTTTGTCACTCAACATTAACTTGCTAAAATATGATGAACCTTTAGATATATTTTTCAATATTATTGTTCATGTTATCCAACCAGAAGTGTTATCGGATATCACAGTACACAATGGTGCAACCAGGATAGATAATGAAAGGTTATCTATGTTCATTATCCAAAAGATCATTATTTGTCCTTGGTGATAAAGCTACAAAAATCCCAATTCCAAACCCAATCACACTATCATCATAGATATGGAAGAATTGTTGCTTCCCTTCTTTTACTATATTTTCCTTCTTTTATAACTCAAGATCATGCCTTTATGCCCCCTTTATCATCTCTTGGATATATGGTTGGACAATAATTTAGTAAAGTTAGTACATATTACCTACCATTATGATTTCAAAATCCATCCATTGTATATCAATTATGATATGGTCTTTCTCAATCCTCAAAATGGATAGAGTAGGTATATAAAAATCCCAAACCATCTCCTTTGAATCATGTTGAGCTCTTTCTAGTTGAATATATACATTAGGATTCTGAGATAGGTATATGTATCAAACTTCTCACCAAATAGGTAATGCTCTAGATTTTCAAGGTAACAATCACAATTGGTAGCTCTAGATCATGCGTAGGGTAGTTCTGCTAATGGATCATCAACATCCATGATGCATAGGCTATCACATTATCATTTTCAAAGATTCAATAATACAATGGTTTCTTTGAAGCATCACATAATATCACAAAACATTCACCACATTTCGTTAATGTGTGTACAAGTGCTACGATTAGCCTTCTCTTTAGCTCTTTGATTATTTCCTCGCATTTATATATCCAGAAATACTTCCCCCCTTTTCATTATTGACATAGTTAGTGGGCTTGACAATCATGATAAATTTCTCTCCAAATTTCGGTAGTACCCATATAATTCATGAAAACTATGGATTTCTATGACACTATAGGGCATGGTCCATTCCTCAATTACATTTTTAGGGGTCCACATATATTCCCTCACTTTTGAGCATTTATCCCAAGAATGTGAGTTGATGCATCTAGAAGTCACACATTCTGAACTTGTGGTACAATTTCTCCTTCCTCAATGTATTTAACACAATTCCTAAATGATCTTCATGTTCCTCCATTAGCTTGGAGTAGATGAAAATTTCATCAATAAAAACTAACAAATTTTTTTCGATGTAATGTCTATAGACACTATTCATAAAATCCATGAATATCGAATTTGAATTAGTAACACTGAAGGTTTCCACCAAAAACTCATAGTTCCCATACCATGTATGGAAAGAAATATTCTAAATATATTTCTTCATTACATTATTCTAATGATATTCAGAATAGAGATCCATATTTGATATGTATTGATCTCCTCAGAACTGATTGATCAAATCTTCAATCCTCAGAAGAGGATACTTGTTCTTTATGTTGATCTTGTTGAGTTCCCTGTAATAGATACACAACCTCATTAATCCATCTTTATTCATGACAAAGGGAACTAGCACACCCTGAGGTGATTCACTTGTGTGTATGAACCCTTTTTCCAAATTCTCTTACAGCTTCTTCTTTAATTCCTTAAGTTCGATAGGAGCCATCCTATCAAAAAACATTGAGATAGGAGTATCTCTGAGTATGAGTAATATTAAGAACTCCACCTCAAAATCTGGAAAAATTTTGGGTAACTCTTCGATAAATACATCAATATATTCCCTCATGATGCGAATTTAAACTAGGTTAACACATTGCATTAACTCAACCATTTGAATGAGGTATGCTTCTTTATACAGAATCCACATACACAACATTGAGGGATTTTATAAAGGAGATTCATGTTGTTCTATGCTTTTGTAAAGGATCATGGGATAGTTCCGAATATGAATAGTAATTTCCTTTTCCTGATAGTTGATATGTTCTCTTCATAACTATATCGAATCTATTCCCATTGTGGCATCGAATTTGAAAAAGGGGAGTATCACTAGATTTTCTAGAAGAATCTTCCCACATACACCATCATGGGAAGAATCCAACAGTTGGGTTGCAATTATTGCACCAATTGGTGTTTTTATGGATCTATTTTGTTTAATGTTTTGGGAATCTGTTTCTATAGTTCTAGAAAACTTTTATGATATAAAAGAATGTGTAGAACAAGAATAAAATAATCCATTTTCCATTATTTAGTGAAGTGGGAGTGTACCTTATAAGACTTCATTTCCCTACTCCACTTATGATGTAGTGATGGAATAAGCCTTCCCTTTCTCTTTTTGATTTGGTCGATGATGATGTTGATTACCTTGATAACTCAATGTTAGTTCATTGGATTTCATAGTTACCATGATCCCTATAGATGTATCATTTTATCAATGGTATTTATATCATTTTATCAACAACATTATCTTTCCTTCTCATGTATTTTTGACATTCAAGAGCTTGGTGGCCCTCTCACCCACACATGAAGCATTTCCTTATCCATTTGAGGAAGTTCCCATGATCCTTCTTTTGACATTTTTTGGCATGTGGGTAGTTGAGTTTTCTTTCCACCTTTCCCATTAGACCCTCTAGTTGGAAACTCCATCATTAGTTTTTTTATCACCATATCAATGAGACCATTCTCCAAACTACATCTAAACTTTGGGAGAACATCAAATAAATTATTCATAACTCCAAAATTCTCAAATTTACAGAGCCTTTCGAAGGTGTGGTTTTAGACCACTAATGAATCCATCAATTTTTCAATTTTTTTATTGAAAAAAAACATAAATCATTCCTTTCAAACCATTTTAAATTTGATACATATTTTGGGGAAAATTATCATTCATTATTTTCATCTCTTCGAATTCAATCTCCATATTGGTTTGAATAATTTGAGGGAAATATTCATTTAGTTTTATTATCTTAATGTATTCCCACTCTATCAATTAAATTTCATCCCTCATCTTGATTTTCTTATTCAAATAACACCATTGCTCAACCTCTCTTTCTAGATGATAATAGGGAAGGATCAACTTCTCCATCTTAGAACACAGAATCATAGAGAAGATCATATCCATTGAGTCGGCCCACTTTTCCATGACTAGTAGAATCCGAAGCTCCACGAAACGTTGGTGGTCATTGTCTCATAAAACACTCGATAACCCATTTATTCCTCTTGAGTGAAAGAAGACATTCCACATTATTCGTGTTATTGTTCATAACCTGTGCTAGGTGGGTAAGAATAACATTGAATTTTTTAAATCCACCTCCCAATGAGTTGGATATGTTGTTCGAGCAATCTCTATACTGTCCCCCACATGGGTTATTATCCTTGATTCTCTTAGTTCCCACCATTTTCTAAAATAGATGATGTTAGAACAAAACATAAGTCAACAAGATAGGAATAAATAATTTATTCCATTGTGAAATTAAAGATTAAAGAATATCTTGTGGGATCCATATGTTTAGAAAATCATCATATCAGCTTATATATGCATAGTCTCACCATATGGGTTTTCACCTATGTTATCTAATCCTAATTCCCATATTAACTAAACAAACTATGATACAATCTATAGCCACTGTGCTTTTCATACATAAATATTACATCATTTTAATGATAGATATGTAAAGGAATAACATGACTAGTATCTAAAAGTTTAGTGTCTTGGGAAAACTCGAATCATACATAAAATTTAATCCATAAATCATAAACATCGATTTATTTCATTATTCTCTAGATTCATAATAGATCTTGAATTCCCTTTCTTACAAGAAGTCACATAAGGATAAAAATAAAAAAGGGGTGAGCTAAAAGAAATGTAAGTAGATATATGAGAACATGGAACAATATTACATGGGGAAAGAGAAATAATTATTACAACATAGGTATAGGGTCACAATCATGAGAGGAAGTATTAAGAGAATGCTTGGAATATGGAAATTCAAAAAAATGAATCATCATGTCTTATTGGTCAACTACTACATATAGTTCTGAAAAATTCTAGAATAATTTTCACACACATATCAAATTAATAATGAGGATATTCATATTTTCCAATGGATTGGAGCCCTATTTAATTCTAGGCGCACCCATCACATCATAACATTTACATTATCATGCTTTCCACATAGAACATATATAAATCATGAACATAAATAACCCAAGGAATGAATTGGGTTTAATCAGATAATAATACATTAATAAACATTGGATTCCCAAATAAAAGGGGGAATAAAATAATTGATATAATAATCATCAACCTTCAGTTATAAGTAACATGTGTGATTTGAAAGAAGAGTCATGATGAAAAAAATGGGTTTTCCATAAAATATAGTATCAAATATCTATATCCCTAAAAAGAAAATAAAATGTTTAATAAATTATTTTTTTGGAATAGAAACACTAAAAGTGGGGAGAAATATGGAAAACCCAACATAAGAGAGTTTGGTTTGACAAATCCTCTTATGTTAATTCCCACTTAATTTCATCTCTTTTCCACCTCCAGAATAGTATACTTTTTTTATTAAAACAATGATTCAAAAGTAAATTTAAGACAATTTACAAAAATAATTATCAATTATATTAATCGGATTATATTTTTTATAATCATTGAGGAAATTTAACCATTTTTATATCATATTTTACTTAAATTTCCCATCTTTCAAAGATTTCACTATTTTATTAAATGTAATTTATAAATTATTATAATTAGATATAAAATAATAGAATCCATTTAATCTTATATTAATATATTTTATATAATATATAGTATCCATGCATGAAGGTGGTTATAATAATTGTCTTGTCAACATCTTCATAGGTGGTTAACAGACCTTTAATGGGACACTGTCGAAAGATCAGAAAATGAAAGTATAAAATTGATATATTTCATTAATATGATAACTTCAGTAGGTTTATATCACTAATATAATGATATGTTAATGTATAATCATTTTTTTAGAAAATTGTTTTGAAATGGATATGGTAAAAAGAAAAGTGAATATGAAAGTAGATAAGATTTAATAGGGACATACTCTCCCCTTCGGGTAGCTTCTCTTACACGAAACTATAACTCCCTCGATGATTGGATTTTGTGGACACGATAATGTCCCTCTATATTCTATGAGGGTTAAGAGAGAGAATTTGGGTAGATATTTGAATTAGGATTGGATGGGAGGAGTGGTTATCCATGTAGAGGGAGAGTGGTTATTTATAATTGAGGAGGGGGTATTTTTAGAATAAAATATTAAATGAAATAATATATCAAAGGTTAGACTTG
The DNA here is from genome assembly GCA_963277665.1 of Viscum album. Lineage (NCBI taxonomy): Eukaryota > Viridiplantae > Streptophyta > Magnoliopsida > Santalales > Viscaceae > Viscum > Viscum album. Next base: position 121,224,801 of record OY728161.1, on the reverse strand, counting down.
TAAAAAGAGTTTTCTGATAACATAAATCTTATGTTAATATAAAATAATTATTTTTAGACTTTAAATAATCTTTATAATTATAGTTCATTAATTTATTAAAAGGAATGTGAAAAGAAAGAGAAACTGATATTTTATGGAATCACTTTTGACAATAGGTTTTGGATACTTATTTTTTAGGTTTATAAAATGAGTTTATTGTATTTTAAGAAAAAAATTATGAAATTAAACAAAACATGTTCGAAACTAATGTTCTAGGAAGGATTATGTCACCATTACATCATGAATGATGTAATTTAAGGTATACCAGTTATGTGAAAACAATATTTTTACTATTTAAGTAAAAATTGAGGTATTTAAGAAAATAACCAAAAAAATCACTCTTAAACACTTTTGATGTGAAGATTTCAAAAATGGACACAATTTTATGAAATTAATTTTCTAAATATGATATATTTAATTTTTAATTAAAATAATCATTTACATGGAAAATATACTAATTTTAAAATTATAACCAGTTTTACAACACATTGAAATATTATTTTAGATCTCATATAAGTATATTAAAATCATCAAAAATAAAAATATTAATTTATGAATAAATTTTATAAAAATATATTTTATTTTAAATTATTCAATTAATCATAAAATTGTAATTATATACTTTTTTCTTACAAAAAAATACCAACACTTAATTAATAATTTTTAAAATAATATATTACTTATACTATGATATAATCATATCATAATTTTATTAATATGATGCCAAATTTTTTTATACTTTTATGGGTGTGGTTACTATTCAATTTGTTGGTTTACTATTCATAAGGGTTATATTACTATTTCTATGGTAAGGATACAATTCCATATGTATATGTCCATTAACATCTTGAAACTCTTCTATGATCAATAATAAAAATTTTATAATGCTTTTATTGTGGTCTCTGAGTGATTTAATGTGGTTTAAAATATATGAAATTACTATTATAATGTTTAAATTCCATTGATTAAAGTTAGGGGCATTACATTCTTTCCCCCCTTTTGAAATTTCTCACCAAAAATTTCATTTTATATAAATAGTTGAGGGTATTTATCTTTCATCACCTCCCCCAGTTCCCAAGATTCTTATTCTTACTTATGGTTCCTCCATAATAGTCTGACAAGGTGGGTTGTCTTGCTGCATAGAACCTTATATCTCTGGTCGAAAATTTATACTGGCTCCTCCTCATAAGAGAGATCATCTTCCAACTGTATAACCTCTGAGTTCAGTATATGTGAGGGATCTGGTATGTACTTCCTCTGGAGTGATATGTTAAACAAATCATGAACAAAATCCATATTTATTGGAAGTGAAAGACGATATGCTACAAATCCTATGTGGTTAAGGATAGCAAAGGGGCCAATATACCTAGTTTTTAGCTTCCATTTCATTCCAAAATACATGAATCTCTTCCAAGGTGACATTCGAAGGAAGAATTTTTCTCCAAAATCATACTCCAAGTTCCTTCAATGGTTGTCATCGTTCCTATCTTTCCGACTCTAAGAATCTTGGATACACTTCTGGATGAAATGAAAATTTTATATCATCTCATGTTCAAGGTAAACTCTAAGTATGTTTCTTTCTCCAACTTCATCCCAATAGGTTGGAGTTCTATATTTCTTTCCACATAGATCATCATATGGATCCATATGAATACCTGAGTGGAAGCTATTTCTGTATGAGAATTGAACCAATGTGATATGGTGATCCCATATACCTTTGAATTCTAATGAGTAGGCTCAAAGAATATCATCAAGGTAGGAACTCTATGTAGTCTCACCACTTCTGTCACATATATCATTGAATGTTTTTGAAGTTAATGGTCTTCCTGAATAGAGATATTTTTGGTTGTATTGGTCAGTCGGTCCACCATATCCCATATCACATTATATGACTTGGTTGTCTTTGGGTGTCCTATGACAAATTCCGCAATGACATTCTCTCATTTCCATATGGGTATAAGAAATGGTTTCATTTTCCCTATGGATTTTTGTCGCTCTATATTAACTTGATGACATATCAAGAACCTTGAGATATATTCTGCAATCTCCTTTTTCATCTTATCCCACCTAAAGGGTTCCTGGTGATCACTATACATCTTTGTACTACTAGGATGGATAGAGAATGGTGAGATATGTGAATTATCCAATAGATCCTTCTTTATTCCAGATGATTAAGGCATACAATGCCTTGTTCCAAACCGAATCACACCATCATCATCGATATGGAACTGTTGTATCTTACCTTCCTTTATTTTATTCAACTACTTTTGTAACTATATATCATCCCTTTATGCCTCATTAATCAACTCTTGGATAGATGGTTTGAAAATAATTTGGGAATGGTAGTATGTATTCCTTGCCATTCCATCATTCGAATATCCATGAAGATTTTTTATTTCTCAATCCACAACATGTATAGAGTAGCAGGTTCTTTTCTTTATAGAGCATAAGCCACTTGTTTTTCCTTACTGGGATGATAGTGAATAGAGAAATTGTAATATATGAATAGCTATAACCATATCTTTTAATTCACATTGAACTCTTTTTGTGTGAAAATATAATTTAGGCTCTTGTGATCAATATATATATATATATAACTTCTCACCATAGAGGCAATGCCTCTATATATTGAAAGAAAAATCATAGTTTATAGATCTAGATAATGTGTAGGGTAGTTTTTTCATGGTTATTCACGTCCATGATGCATATTCAATCACATTATCATTTTCTATGAGTACCCAACCAAAGACTTTCTTTGAATCATCAATGTATATCAAAAAAAATTCTCCACATTTCAGTAATTTGAGTATAGGTGTTGTGATTAGCCTTCTATATAACTCTTAAAATTATTCCTCACATTATTCATCCAGACATACTTCACCCCTTTCCTAATTAACATAGTTAACGAGCATTAATATTGTGAAATCAATTTCACAAAACATCAGTAGTACCCATATATTCCCTGAAAATATGGTTTTTTTTAAACTAGAGAGTCTTGGCCATTCCTCAATTGCGTTTGTTTTTTAAGGGTCCAAAAAAGTTCCCTCACTTGTGATCACATGTCCTAGGAATGTGACATAATGCATCCAGAAGTCACAATTTCTGAACATGAAATACAACTTCTCCTTCCATAATGTCTCCAACACAAGTCTTAGATGTTGTCCATTTTCTTCCATACTCATGGAGTAGATGAGTATTTTATTAATAAACAATACCACAAATTTGTCGAGGTAATTTCTAAATAAAATATTCATTAAATACATAAATATTTCAGGGAAATTAGTACATGTTAGTGGAATCACAAAAAACTAATAGTTTCCATACATTATAAGGAAGGCATTTTCTAAATATTTTCCTTCATCAGCTTAAGAATATAGTATCCAGAATAAATATCCACATTTGAGAAGTATTGATCTCCTATCAACTGATTGAAAAAGTCATCAATCCTCAGAAGAGGATATTATTTCTACATTGTGTTCTTATTGAGTTCCCAAAAATCAATATAAAGATGCATTGATCTATCATTCTTCTTGAGAAAGATCCCTGGGGCACCCCAAGGTGATTCATTAGAGTGTATGAACACTTTTTTCAAATGCCCGTGCATCTTCTTCTTTAACTCCTCCAGTTCGATAGGATCCATCCTATGCAGACACTTTGATATATGACTAGATTTGGGTCTGATTTCAATTGAGAACTCTACCTCAGGATTTGGGGGAATTCCGGGTAACTCTTCAATAAAGACATCACTATATTTCTTCATGATGGTAATTTTTGCTAGGTTGACACTTTCCTTTGACTCAACCATCTGAGAAAGGTATGCTTCTTCATAGGGAATCAACACCCACACCGTTGAAGAATTTTCTAAAGGATATTCTTGATCTTCGTTGAATTTATAGAGAATCATGTGATGGTATGGAATATGAAATGATATTTTCTATTCCTAAAAGGTTATATGATCTCTATATAATGAGATATAATCCATTCACATTATAGTGTTTAATTCTACAAAGGGAAGTGTCACAATAGTTTCTTGAAGAGTCATCCCACATACGCCAATAGGGGAAGAGTCCAACAGTTGGGTTAAAATTATTGGACCACTTGCTGTATTTATGGATATCTCAACTTCCACATTTTTGGGGCTTTTAATCAATAGCTCTCGAAAACCTTTATGATAAAAAAGAATTCGTAGAACCAGAATCAAATAAGACATTTTCCAATATTGATTGAATAGGAAATGTACCTTGTATGAAATCATTTTATCTTTCAACATTCACAATAATGATTTCATAAGCCTTCCCTCTGTCCATTGGATTTGTTGTCTAATAACGCTGATTCAGCTCAAGAACATGAGTTTTAGTGCACTTTATTGAATAGTTCCCATGATCCTTATTGTTTTATCATTAGACTATGGGTGGTTCTATCCTTTCCTATACCACATTATCCTACCTTCTAAAGTATTTTCGACATTCATGAGTTTTTTGGTCTTCTATACCATAGTGAAATCATTTCACCATCACTTTGAGGTAGTTCCCATGATGCTTCTTCCCAAATTTTTCTCATGTGGGTGGTTTTGTTTTCTTTCCACCTTTCTCAGTGGATCCTCAAGCTTGAAACTCCATATTTCGTTTCTTATCACTATAGCCATGAGACTATTCTCCAAAATAAATCTCAATATTGAGCAGACATAAAATGACATCTTTATAACTCCCAAAATTTTGTATTTTTAGATCCTTTTGATTGTGTGGTTATGAACCACTAAAAAATGTTTAATTTTTTTTATCATTGATGATAATAAAACCTAAATCATACCTTTAAATCCTTGTGGAATTTTTTCATAGGTTGTGAAGGATTATCTTTCCTTTTGTTTCAATTCTATGAATCCTCTCTCCATCTTAGTTTGAATAGTTCATGGGAAAAATTATTAAGAAACATTATCTTAAATTTTTACCACTCCATCTCTTCAATTTCCCCCCTCATCTTCGTGTTCTTAATCAACACCCACCATTTATTGTCCTATCTATCTAGATGATAAAAGGATAAGTTCACATTCTCCATCTCAGAACAGTAAAGCACAAAAAATATCATCTCCACTGATTTGACCCACTATTCAGTGATTAGTGGATCGAATGATCCACTAAACATCGATTGTTTTTGTCGCATAAAATACTCGATTACAAGTTTCTCCCTCTTAGGTGAAAGTGGATGTCCCATATTATTCAGTTTATTTTTCATAACCTAATATAGTTCAGTAAGCATCACCATGATTTTTATTACTCCACCTCACATAGAACTAGATATATCATTCGGTCAATCATTGCATAGTCCCTCACATGGGTTTTCAGTTGGGTTTCTCATGGTTCCCACCATTTCCAAAAATAGATGACATTAGAACAAAACATAATTCAACAATTCATGAATAAATAATTTATTTCTTTGTGAAATTTACACTAAAATCATATCTTATGCGATCATAATGTTAAGAAAATATTCTTATGTTCTTATATATAATTAGTCTCATGCTTAGGGTTTTCACCTATGTTATCTAATCCTAATTCTTAAATTATCTAAACCATGATGTGATACCAAATATAGTGAGGCTGAATTTATTACATTACTATTACATCATTTTAATGAGGAATAAAAAAAATCATGACATGACCAGGAACCAAAAGACTAGTGTCTTGGGAAAACTAGGATCATATATAACATTTACAACATAAAACATTAATACTCATTTAATTCTTTTTTATGTAGATTATTAATGGCTATTGAATTATCTATAGAACAAGTATTCATATGAAGATATACATAAAAAGGGGTGAGATATAAGACCTAAAATATGATACATTATAAAATTAAACAATATAACATGGGTTGAAAATAATCATTATCATTAAAGGGCATAAGATTAAAATCATGGTAAGAAGCATTAAGAGAAGTCTTGGACTGTAGAAATTCATAAAAATAAAACATCATGTCATAGTAATCAACTAGCCACATAGTCATAAATAGTGTTAGCATCATGTTTATAAGTATTTTACATTACTCTTGAGGTTATTCACATTATCCAATGCATAGGATTGCTATATAATTCCACGTGCACCTCTCACATCAAAACATTAACATTGCGCTATATAATTCTAGGTTCTCCCATCATGTCATAACTCTTACATTATCATGCATGAAAAATAGATCAAATATCAGTAATGATCATAAATAATCCATGGGAAAGAATGGGGTTCATATTATAATAATACATTCTTAAACATTGGGTTCCAAAATGAAAGGGGGAATAACATAAATGATATAAGAGTCTTCAACTCTGGGTAAGGGATAAATGTTGTGTTTAGAAAGAAGAGTTATTTTTGAAGACATTATGATTGTCATAATCTCTAATAGAAAATATTTATATCCCACAAAAGATAATATAATGATGAAAAAATGATTTTTAAGGATTATCCATACTAAACGGTGGTGAAAGATAGAAAACCCAAAGTAAGAGACTTGGGTTGAAGAAATCCCCTTTTTATAATTCCCGCTTAGTTCGATCTCATTTGTGCCTCCTCAATAATAAAATTAAATTTATTAAAACAATGATCTATAATTGAATTAAAGTAATTTTATAAAAATATTTATCAATTATACTCATTGGATTATTTTTCTAAATTTTCTTTTGAAGAAATTTATTATTTTTTATATCATATTTTACTTAAAAAATTCTCCTCTCACAACGATACAACTCTTTTCTTAAATATATTTTTTAAATTACTATAATTAGGTCCAGAAGCATAGAATAAATGTAATTTGACATTAATATATTATATATAACTTATAATATCCATTCATGAAGGCAGTTATAATAATTTTCTTAGAAACTCCTCTATAGATGGTCAACCAACCTTTAACGGGAAGCTATCAAAAGAGCAGGAAAGGGAAGTATGACATTTATATTTATCATCAATATGATAATTATATAAGGTTAAAAACATTGATATATTGTTAAATTAATAAATAATTTTTTTTTGAATCTGGTTATGAATGGGTGAGGGTAAAAATTAATGATAATATGAAAAGAGAGAAGAATTAATAGAGACTTACTCAATCCATGGTATATCATCTCTTGAATGAAACTATAACTCCCCCAGTGTTTGGAATGGGAGGACACTATAACGTCTCTTGGTATTTTAAGGTTATTGAGAGGGATGATTTTGGTAGATATTAGTCTTTTTAATGGATGGGAGGAGTGGTTTTCCAAGGGGACGGGATATGGGTTGTTTATACATGAGGAGGGGTTATTTTAAGAATAAAATATTAAATAAAATAATATGTCAAATGATAGAAATGTATTAGTATTTTTTTGGAAATATAAATAACATATTAATATAATATTATTCTTTTTATACTTTAAACCAACTTTATAATTACAATTAATTTATTTATTAAAATCAATGTTAAAAGAAAGAGAAATGATATTTTAAGGAATCACTTTTGTCTTTATGTTTTGGAAAGTTCCTTTTAGGTTTATAAAATGAGATTATTTTATTTGAAAATATTTTTTATGAAATTTAACAATCCAGGGCTGAACCTAAAGTTCTAGAAAGGATTATTTCTCCATTACATCATGAATGATGTAATTCAATATATACCGGTTATTCGAAAAAATATATTATTTTTACTATTCACCAATAAATTGATGTATATCATAAAATTACCATAAACATCACCCCTGGACAATTTTAATGTGATAATTTTAGAAATGGACACCATTTTATGAAAATAATTTTATATATATGATAAATTTAATTTTTAATTAAAATAACCATTTATTTGAAAAAATACTGATTTTGAAATTATTAATGATTTTATAACAATTTGAAATATTATTTAAGGTATCATAAAATTATTTTAAAATAATAATACACAAAAATATTAATTTCTGATTACATTTTTTCAAAATAATTTTTATTTTAAATTATTCAATTAATCATACCATTATAATTATATATTTTTGACTGATAAAAAATACCAGAAGTTAATTAATAATTTTACTGAACGAAAATTATATATACTATGATATAATTATATCATCATATAATTTATAATATTCCTAGATTTTATATTCAATTTAATCGGTGTTGTTACTTTTCCTTTTTTTGTTTACTATTCATAATGGTCAAATTACTATTCTTATGGTAAAGTTACTATTTCATCTGTATAGTTTCTTTAACATCTTGAAAAACTGATTATTTCAAGAATGGATCTTTTATAAAGCTTTTATTAAGGTCTCTATGTGATTAAATTATCTTTATACTATATGAAATTACTGTAATAACGGATAAATTCCATTGATAAAAGATTGAGTCATTACAAAGTAGAAGAGGTAAGACTTTATGTAGTGCGACACTCTATTTTTTATAATCTATATCTGAGGTTTACCTCATGTTTTTGGTGAAAACGTCATAAATTGTTGGATATAGAACCGATATGAAAAACAATTTATCACCCTCAAGTAGATGGTTAGACTTAAGAGTCCATTCAAACTCTGGAAGATATTCTGAGATCAAGTTTAATTGATTTCCCAGGATTTTGGGATCAACACTTTCCCCTAATATAGTTCACATATGAAAATTGGTTCCATTCTATAATTTACATGGAAACATATGAGGCCCCGTATAAGAGGAGAAGTCATAATCCAATGTGATTAGAAAAATTTTGAGATAGGAAGATGAGGGGACCTAGTCTTATCTATGAGATGATAGAGAAGTTTCAAACCAATCATCCTCATTTGAAATATTTTTAATGTCGATAGAGAAGATATGGAGAGAATCATAAAAGAGGCATAGATTTTAAGGTCACATAAAAAATTATCCTTTTTTTATCATTGTGTATGAAATTCATGATATTTGGGGAAAAGGGGAATCTTATTACAAGATGCATCATCCCCTATGAGATCCTCAATCACAAAATTGTGGTATCCTATTTATTTGAACTCATATATAACATATCTCTTGTACATTATGTGATCTAGTTATCCCTCTTGAGAAATTACATACCATACACCTAACATGTACTAAATCCATAGGTAGTACAATTATATAATGATATTTCATATAAGAATAATATGTTTAAGATAATATATTCTAGAGACTAGATTCTATGAAAGAAAACAACTCACCTGGTCAAAGTTCAAGGGATGAACAAAAATTTTGGGGAAGTGACTTGGGAGATTGGATACATTATGAAACTTATGTACCCATATATGTTTTAGTGTATGATATGAATATTTTGACGGTGAAATTTCTTAAGTGTGGAAGAATTTTACTGCATGAAATTTTATTAATGAAAATCCATTTTTAAATAAATAATTTCCATATTATATAGTGAATTTATAGAAATAACATGTACTTAATCTGTTACTTTCGACCATTATATGGTTTTTTGGATTTATATGACTATTAGGAATCAATACCATTGATAATAAAACCATTTCAAAGTGAACATAACATTATTAAATAATATGATTTATGATAAGTCAAATTGACCTGAACAAAAGAAGTGATGATCTTGTCCAATAGGATTATACACTATAAAGCCCATATATCAGAGTTTCTAAGGAAGATAACATCCTTGGACTCTTCCATTTACTAATACGAAGCAAATAATTAACAAGTAAATCAAAAAGGAAACTGTTTATGGTATAAGGACAAGATCATCATGATCATGACCCAAACCATTTTCACAAATCCGCACCATGAAAATCTCATCATCATGAACCATACCCTTAAGGGGTTCACTATATTATTAAGTGGTTAGGTATGTGAACCAAAATGATAAGAAATTTTATTTTTTATTTTAATGACTACATTTTTTTCCTTTTATATTAACTATGTAAATCATTAAATAATGAGTTTTATAAAAATTATAATTTTATATGAGGAAAAAATATTTTAGGAATTATATATTTTCAATCATAAAATTATTTTCATGGAATTCCATAATTTCATAAATAAATAAAATTTTGATAAAAATTTATTAATAGAATCTTGTTATTGACAAAAGAATAGTTAATTTCTCAAAATATGATGTTTTATATTTTAAAGGTGTAAATTATCATATTTATAGATTTATTTTGACTAAATAAAATATATTTTTTGGAATCATCATTCCTAAATTATCAAATGGTGAATTTTTCATATTTTTCATTGAAATCCAACTATTTAGATAAGAATTAAATACGATATAAATATATTCTCTTTGTTATGAAATCATAAAATACCATAAGTGGTGTAATTGATATTATAAATTGCATACCTGGCTGAAATTATGTTTCCTCATTAGAATAAGGGGATCTGATTTTTATTTAATTAATTTTATAATCCCTTTATGAATCCTTTAAAACCTATAATATATTTAATGGTTTAAAAATTTAATATTTATAAACTTGGATCCCTTGCACATCACTAAGGGTATTATTTAAATGATCTATAATCAAGTCCTCATAAAATAATTTAACCCACTCCACTTTGGTAGAAACCCTTGGAAACACCATGGGATGGTTTGGGGATTGGATTAATTTATTGTATAGTTTCCAAAACCTATGTTTTGAAATTAGAAAAAAAAATTCCCATAATTTCATATATAAAACATCCCAACCTCCAATTCGTATTCAATAAAAACTATTGTATCATGATGTCACATTTCCATTACCTTTTTGGATCACTCCTAAGGTTCCCTATGCTCTTAAAAAGTATGCCCCGCATTATTGGAAACACCTTCTCATGTTTAGGGATCCTCTAATTCTACAAATTATTCATCAAAAAACATTAAATGGATCCTTTTGATGTTAAATATATCGTATTTTTATTTTTTTACACATCACTCTTACTAATAATAGGATATGAACATGATTAGATACCCCTTATACTTTCTTTGTTCCCTCATATGAATTACCTTGTTACCCCAATTATACTACTGAGATTATCTTATAATTTTCAAATAAAAATTTATTATGGAGAATACCCATAACCATTCTCCAAAATATTATTCAACTATACCCACATATCCTTTTTTGATTGTGTACCTAAATGAATGTAACCCATAATCATCAATCATTGTATTAAATTTGATGAAATATGATCCGATGTTGAAGGATCTATGGGGAAAACTTATGAATATATATAATATGAATGTGATAGGTGGTAATATAATTATATAACCCACTAATGTATTTGGAAATGTTTTTATATCATGATATTACATGTATGGTGCATGCGAGGTTATCCAAGGCACACAATACTAATTTTTCATTGAAATTATCCTTGACATATGTATAGGATTTTATGTTTTATGTTTTTTCGACATTACCATGATTCCATTATGTTATAATCATGTATCATACTTTGATGATCAATTTTATGTTTCTTAGTCCATTTTATGTAATCATGATATACCTCCTTACTAACATTTGTAAATTTTATCATGCTAGAATTTGATTATTCACATTGATTTTAAGATCATGTTATGGATTTTATAATAATGTTAATATATACCTATTTGTTTTGAGATATCATGTCCAAATTTCCCAAATACAATAGTATACATGATCATATGGAGTTGTATTGTCTTTCATTTTATGTAATAAATCATGAAATAAAGTGTATTAAAGAAATGGGTTTCCATAGTGAGTATGACTAGAAATTGGAAGTTGCGATTCATTTACATGTGCATGTTGTAGAGGTGGATCAGATAACCAATAGGTGGTAGTGGATGATAGTGCATATGATTTTAAATGGATAACATACATTTAATAGTTGGGCTATGGGTAATATGTATGTGATCAAGTTGACAAATTCAAAGCATGATGGAGAGCCATATATTGTTAGAGGTATGTCATTAGCATGAAGATGGTGTATCATGATTGTTATTGGTGAATGATGTGTATATGTGATATCGATGGGCTATGTTGGTATCAGATATCAATTGGTAATTATTTATGATTATATATCAATGTGATCATCACAATGATGTATTAGGATGATAAAAATGGATGTTGGAAATTTTGGTTTTCCAATGAATTCAGTATAGAATGAAATTATTCAATAATTATATAGGGTTCTTAGGTTGATGTGGGACAAGGTTGATAGTTCCTATGGTTGGTAGTTCCCATATAAGGAATCACATTATTATATTGGGTATTTGGGGACTTCTATGTATCTGTGGATGAGGTGGAATCAATTGATGAATTATGCGTGTTGGTAGAATGTGGAGAGTGAGATTCTATAATGTTGATAAGAGTTGGTATATAAGTGGTTGGGATTTTTCAGGGATGATTTATCATATAATTGAGAGTCTGTAAGATCTTTGGGTTTTAGGATAGTGATTACATAAGGACATGTATTGTCCTTGTGTCTTCAAACCACATTTAGGTGTTAGAAGTGTAGATATATGCTGATGAAAGAGGCATCCGATTTGGCTCAATATCAATGGTTTAACTATTATAAAATATTTTTTTTAATATATTCCTATATTAATCTATAATTATTTATGGATTTTAATTGTCTTTAAGGGATAAAAACTATATTTTGGAGTTAGGGGGTGGGGGAGGGTTGGTACTCCTTATAAACTTTATAAATGTTAACTAAGAATGGAATGTATCACTATGAACTATATATGATTCAGATGATAACATAATATTAACAATATATGATTCATTCACCTCACTATTAATTTATTATGATTCATACGATGAATCATTATAATGTGATTATGAGTCATTTTATTACTCACTATAAGCTGTATTTTGAGTGATATGGTGACTATCTATTAAGTGAATATGATTCATTTAATTAATCACTTTGATCTATTTATGTCTTAATTTATTGATCACCAGGAAGATAGTTTGAGTTATTTTATGATTCAAGATTATGTGAGTATGACTCATTGAATCAATCACTGTGATTTATATATGATTTATTCTAATATTTAGTAAAATATTAACAACGATGTTTCTTTGTAATTTTTTTAAAAAATATTGAACATAATTTTTAACATAGGAAATTGCTATATTATAGTTGAGATGTGTATTTTAAACTACAGAAGAGTATTATATGCCCTATTTTCTCATTTTTTTAGGAAGGTTTCAATCAATTATTTTCAAAATATTATTCCAATTTAAGTAAGAGGGTTAATATTAAGTAGATTGTCCATTTCTATTTCATATTTATATATGTTTTATAAATCATGTAATATATAGGTGTTTTCTAATTCATGCATGGTTGATAATTTTATTGACCAGTGATGTTTTAATTGTTTCCAAGAGATAGCTATTGGTATATCATATAGAAAAATTGTGTTATTACTAGTATGGATTGGAAATGTGGTCTTAGGGGTTTATGTGCATGAGGTTTTATTTTACGTATTATGATTTATTGAGAAGTAATTTTGAAGAGGGGTGTTTCTTTGATATTGATAGTGTTGACCGTTTTCATGGATGGTAATGGAGGTTCACCGATGTAGAGTGCTAGGATATTGGTCATTACTGCTCATAATGGGGACCGAGTGGATGTTGTGGTCATGTGAATAGAGAAAGTAGCTCACAAGGTTGTTTAGTAAACACTTTATGGGTGGTAGCACCAATAGTTTAACATCATACGGGTAAAGTGTATACCATCAGTATAGAGGAGGTGCACATCAGAGAATACCAGAGTTGGTTGTGAGAGAGACCATCGAGGGGGAGTGAATTTGATTCCATCATGAAAGATATATTATGAAAATATTGATGAATGGAATTTGGACAAGAGTATGGGGCATTATGGTAGTACGATGATGTTCAGTTTGGTTATAGAGGAAGTATAACCCAAGTTACATGGGTTTAACTGGAAGGACAAGGGAATGTTTTGTATGAAAAATTGTGGATATATTTTTCCATGCCATCACTAGATGATGTAAGTAAATGTTACCCAATGATAGAAGATCATGGTGTGATCTGGATAAGTTATATGATTAGGTTTTTTAGTAAACTTTTAAAACACTAGTGTATGTATGAATAATAGATATGGAAACCATAAATAATAGAATATTTATTTCATACTCACATAATGAATGGGATCTCTGGGAAACATGAAGACCTTGTGTCACATATTGTTGGTAATGGAAAAAGTGGTTCAGTCTATAACTGAGTGGAGGTAAGAGTATTGTTAGTTCATGTACATTATGAAATATTTTTCAGAAGGATTAGGCGATTCCTTGGTGATGAGTTCATTGTTCATTATGGTTTTTTTGTACATATACACATGTGATCGAACCATGGGAAATTATTTTGACATGATTTTCTAAGAATATTGTTTTTAAAATAAACTAACATATATATATGGGCTTGTTGTTTATTACTATATAATTAATTTTTCAATGATGTGTTTGTATTATTATTCTCAGCAAATCTAAAGATTATAGCCTTCCCATTATCACCTTATAGACCCTCACTACTACTCAAGAGTCATTTGTAAACATGGATGTATTATTAAGGTCTGGTGTCACTTTTATCCTATTACTGTGAATGGATACAATTTAGGGGGGTTTTATACTCAATTGTTGAATAAAAATTTGATATTTATTTTGAGGTACATTTTTATGCAATGGTTTATTAATGTTTCACACTTGTTTATATCATGTGTAAATTTGAGTTGATTGTTGAAGGTTTAATATACACACCACTATCTTAACCATTAATATGGTCATTATAATTTGGATATCATATATAGAATGGATTTATTTTAACTAATATTCTGTTAACTGATGAGGGATTTTTTATTAACAATTTTTTCAATAAAAAAGTTGTTATGTAAAATTGAGGTGAGATTGGAATTTGTAGACACATCTCAGTGTATCAGTGAACTTATTATATAAATTAATGAATTTTTATCCTGAATTAAGGGAAATAAATTTTTAATAAGGGGGTTTCGTGTTTTTTTAATATTACCATTACCAATTTGATTAGATTGATAAATTATCAATTTATGTATAAAATAAATTATATTTTTATTAAAAAAAATTAATTAATTTTTATTTATTGGAATAATTATGTTTTGAGGGATAAATTAAAATAATCCAAAGATGAAAAAAATTACATCTTCCCCATCCACAATTTCTATAAAAATACAAAATGTTTTAGTCTTATGAAAATTTATGTCCCAATAATGTCTTGTATCCTCTCTATCATTGGACCCACCATCCAGTTCAATCCATATTTATCTTGGATCCAATATTAATCCATCTCACACTTCAAACACCAAATATTCCCATCATCCCCAACATCATCATGAGTGGAGATTATATTTTACCCTATTAACCCAGTACCCTCCCTATTTTGATCCCTTATCTCCACTTCCACCAATCTTGGTTTTGATCCACCCATTCCTTCCACGTTCTGATCCCCTCCCCCTCCCATTTGATTCTAACTCGTGATCATATGAATTATAGCATTTTCCAACTGTTTTGGATATAACTTTATAACATTAATAATAAAAACTCATTTTTCTTGATCTCATTTGGTCATGTCCCTACATACCCCTTTTTTATTGATGGCCTGAAACATCATGACCCCTAAATCCATCCTAATTTATCTCCCTCACATAACCCTATTTTTATTGATCTCCTCCATAGGAACAAAAAATGTGGAATGTTGTGTTATAAACTGACACACTTGGTCCATTATGAGGCTAATTGAAGGCTATGATTGGCATCCCATGCCTACCTCCAATAGTCCAAGTTATGGAAAACATTATCGAGTAGTAATATTACACAATATTAGTAGCCATAGCCTATATCGACCTATAGAAAGCATATCTATAATGCAATAGTTATCCAGTAACACAAGTTGGATATGTATATAAAATCAAAAAAATGTATAAAACTCATCAAAGTGCTAGAAAAATCAAATATTCGACCACATTAAAGAACAAAATTTAAAATCTATATCTCCAAAATCCTCCAAATCCACTATACACAAGACTCCAGAAGCTCAACTACCCTTTGTATACTAATGAATTAACCTCCAACAAAAATGGTAATAATAAACATCACCATACATTATAACAACATAATGTATTACCATTTATCACCAATATAATTCTCTAAATTTGACATGTTATATATACATCCATTGAGACCATATCATAATTTTTCTTCATCTACACAGATAAAACCCATTCAGAAAAAAACATACATATTAAGAAGCCCCGAAAACATAAAAAACAAAAAACTATAAATCATTTCAACTCCTGTTATAATTTGTGAATGAGACAAAGATGAAAAATAAATATCTTAATAACAAGAGTCATCTGAAATATCCTATTACCAAAAAAATAATTAGATTAAGGGTAAGGAAGGGTAATCCACATACTCTATATGATAAATAAGTCTCACAATCATAGGAAATATCATTATATTTTACACACTAATCCATGATACATATACCATATGACAAATAGGGATGCTAAAAATTATTTAGATTCCACAATTTCAGAATTTTATAGTGAACTACTAACAATATATCAAGTTAAAACATCTTGGATGATTAGTAGTTTCATGTTTTGATGAAACCCCATATAGTTTAGCCTATCCACCTTCCAAAAGAGTATTTCAAACCATGAAAGGGATCCAACTCATTGTGGATGTATTCATAATAAATAATGGAGTGATACACACATCATTCTATCAATACCATACCATCAATCTGTACACTAAACTAAAAAAGTCAATGATTCACATAAACACTGTAGAACTATGGCGGGGGGATAATTCCACATTGATCGTCATGAAATGGTAAACTATATACTAACCACGGTGGAGGACTCAAACCCATTTATAGGTCATAATTGGCATATACTAAATTTTTGGATAGGATACCCAAAACTTGGTTATGTATGAGGGGATACAAACCATATATTTAGAAAAAGAATGTGCCACCCATTCCCTAAGAATGATATTAGGAATATTCTGACATCAATATCATTCAAATAATCACACCTAATTACCATCATTACGTAACCGAGCCAATGAAAATAAACCATTTGTATCATCACATGTATCACTTATGATGTCAATGAAAAAACCAATATCTCTATCTAAGAGGAATAACACTTTTGATAAGAAACACACAAGACCAAATCTGAGATTTGATAATAAAATGATACAACAGAACATAAAGGATGAAATTGTAGAAAACCTGTTTTATTAGGGTCAAAGGCATGTGACCCTCTATCCAAAATATTCCATGTATTTCCCCATTTAATTATGAAAAAAAATTAAAAATGAATTCACAAAAAACTTACCATGATTTTTAAGACATTAACATGAGAAATAATTTCTAGGAATCTAAAATATATATTTCTATCGTTCTGTAAACAATAACATAGATAGTAAAATAGAAAACATCATCATGACATTAATGGAAGAATTGTTGGGATAGGTTATTCATTTATTTATATTTTCAATCATATGAAAAATATAAATTCTATAAAATTAAACATGAAATTTATTTGTAGATTGTGACCTATATCTTATACCAAAATCTAGATTTAGGTAACGTATTGTGTTTTGGAAACACTCATCTTATTGTATGTGTCATGATACCATAGATTGATCACCAATATAACATCCATTTATATCTATACAATAAAAAAATATTATAATGATGATACTTATAATAATAATAATATTATCATTATTATAAAACATATATAATAATTTCTAAGTATTAATGTGGGGGAGGGAATATACACTTCCCCATCTCTCTCCAATCAGCAGATCCCCTCCCTTGAATTATTTTTTTGTAATTATTTACCTTTGTGATGGATGGATGTATTATTATTCATGGATTCAAAAATGCATAAGACAATCACTTAATCTTCCCCTTACTAATGGTCACCATGTTCTCCTACCTTCATCCTCCACCAATGTCTAACCTAAAAGATACCCCCATGACTTTTCACACTAATGTTATTAACACTAAAACTAATGATGCTATATCCTTGACATTTAGTTTCATAAAATAATTAATAATTAACCGGCACAAGTAATGAACCTTGGTCACTGATTCAATTGATCAAATACATACCCTCCTATTGATTCTTGTACCATGAATTTAAACCACTTCCCTTTGATCTTATGACAAATATAAGGACATTGGTGAGAAGGAATGAGGGTATGGGGAGAATTTATTATTCTTTTGATAATGTTATCATTCTATTGATCATGATGAAAATAATAAGAGTTAACTAATCTATAAGAGTATAAAATCATAAAAAATTCCATGAGTCAAGGATGAATAATTTATCAACAAAAGAAGTCAATAATTGAATAATTAGTATCATGGACATGAATTAAATGACCTTTTATCCTGAGTATTAAACTAAAATAAAATTATTACTCAAAGTTATAATCCAGATTAATTTGTTATGTTTTTTCGAAGGATAATGAAGGTATGTAATGAAAAAAGTTACTATTTTACATATAAAAAATAGAACTAGAGATTTTTTTCTCATGGAGGTCTGCAAAGAAAAAAGTTACTATTTTACCTCCAAGGAGGTTCTAAGACTATAAAAACTCAAATTTTTGTTAATCCTTATTCTAGAAAAAAACAAATAACTAAAAATTAACTATTATACAATTGACACCATCTACCTATATGGACAAAATCCAACTAATTTTCATCACAAAATTCTCATCATGGATTGAAATCATTATAATCTTTTTTGGAGAGTCACTACCTAAGAGAAATGATATTTTCTAGAAATATCTATTATTTTTTATCAATATATTTCTCTGGTTTAGATGATCATTGGATTACTTTTTATTTTGATTTTAATTTATATTTTTTATACAAGTTATCTCATCCTTTTTGGTTACTAAACAGATGATAACTATCCAAATAATATGTTATTTTATTAGTTTTACAGAATTATGCTTTATTAAGAATTTAACATTCTTTATCTATTATATTGAAATTTTGGTTCCCAATCAATTTTTTTCAATCCCCTTCACTGCAAAAACCATACACATTCACACCTAAATTTTCAATGGTATATTATTTTACAATTTTCTGATCCAAGATGTTTCCCATTAATGATTTAGTTATTATATTCAATAAAGGACAATGGGATTGAGCATATTTAGGTGAAGAATCCATGTATGATTCACCATCTTTAAAAAATATGACCCCCCCTTTAATACAAAATATAATTGTTGTATGATGTTTTTAATATATATATATATATATATTTAATTTAGTCCCCTCAATTGAATGGGTAGAGGATCAGTGCATAAAGATAAGGAAAATTAATTATAAATTTAGTGTATAATTATTTTTTAACAAAAATAATCGATATGAAATGTAAAAAAGAAAAAAATAATTACTTATGTGTAAGTAAACCACTTCTTCGTGTTGTCTAAGATTATTTTGATACTATATAACTACCCCATTCCTTCCTAAAAACATCAATTTTCTTTTTTCAATATGATATTTCTATAATTTTTGTGTATTAATAATATATATATATATATATATTATTAATGATTTTGAATGTAATTTTATTTACTCTCGTTAATACCATTTTAGGTAAGCATGTATATCAATGCCATATGATATCATTCAACATTTTATAGACAAAATAACTATAATCTTAACTATTTAATTTTTTTAGAAACATAAAAAATATTATTAAATGTAAAAATTGTAATGAAGTACTTTTTTATTGTGAATTATTCTTTATATAAAATAATATTAATCTCACTACAGAAACCATTATGTTTTCTATTTTCATATAGTTTCCCTATACCATATAATTATCTATAAGAAAAAATTACACTATCATTAAAAAAATTATAAAACATATAAGTCAATTATATTTTTATAAAAAATCAAAATCAATATATTTCTTATTCATAAGGGACATCAGGTGTGGTCGATTTATTTTATATTTGGGTACTAGATCCATAATAAATATCATTAGATTATATGGAAAAATCAAAAAAAGGTTTGTGGATGAAATTATGAATTCAACAATAATCGTTTGGGGTAACTGAAAAATGTATAAATCCCATTTAACTATATAGGTAATGAATGAAACCAAAAGAAATTATGGACATAAAATGTAGAATTTTTACCTTACACATATGGTAGATAATTCTTCTAATATCATCAACATTTTATTTGAGGAAGATCACTAAGAATAATCCTTTTGACTCCATCCTCTATGGTGTATACTTGGATCAATTGAATCACCCAACACTCATGTGGGTTCCATCTAACAATGATGATATTATAATATTACTTGGATGCTATGGATATAGAATAATAGAACTATGATGAGGGGGAGAACTAATAGAAGCCTTGGATCGCTACTGAGACACCATCACTATGGTATTTGACTCCATATATAGGTCTTGAGACAATCTCAATCCTTTATGAATTAACTCATATATTTTGGAATATATAAATTTATCCATTAAAAAATAATTCATATGATTTTCATATTTGTTTGATCTTATGAAGCACCAAATTAATGATATCCTTTTATTGGATGATACCCAGACATTAACTCTCAGTACACAATTTCTGTATCTATCATACAGTTTAATTGGTAGGAAGCAACATGATATCACATTAAAAACCATATGACATCCCTGTTATATGGTATATGAAATCCTTATGGTATTATCAATGTGAGAATCTATAGGATATATATACCACATAATAAAATATTATCTTAAACATCTAATGGATTTAGTGAATATCATTAACAATCTCCCTCTTACAGGAAGTCCTTATATACAATAATCCATTTCACCAAATTTCTTATAATATATAATAAATGTGAAAATATATCCAAAAATAACTTAGTATTTCATCCAAAAAACGTTATTAAATCTATCATCAATTTTACATTGTATCATATCATATACATAGCCTTGTGAATATCAATTCTTAAACCCTTTATTATAAACTCTAAAATACTTTTAGTGTATACTTATAAGTAAAAATGAAATCCCCATTCACTAACACATAAGGTTTATACTTATAGAACATTTTAGTGTGGATAGAAGTAAAAAATATTCAATTCATAAATAAAAGTAAATTGAAACCTATAGTACTGAATCAATGAAACTCAAGCTTCCATAAATAACTAGAATGGTCTTCATCAATCACATGTACATCTATAATTATTTCTAATTATGGTATCATATACAATATTTTATTTTAATATGATCTCTTTATACATGAAATCGAGTAAGAATTAGACAAAGAGTATTTCAATCCTATATACCTATTGGCGCATTCTCATTTATCTTGTGAATGGTGATCAGGTCGATCAATAAATCACTTGTCATTAATCCTCTTATATGGGAAAATCGCATGCCCCAAATTTGATCAATAATAACATTATATATCATCAATAGGTAAAACTATACATTCCTCTACTCTGTATCAACATAGATCTCATAGGTAATAATCATTATACTAGAGGATAAATCCAATCGTTTCTAGTCTCTAACTGAGGAAATGATCAACAAAATACTCAAAAACCACATTGATTATGTATGAACCATGTTCCCCATTTGAGGTACCTAAATTTCTTTTTTCAATTTATAATTCAAGAAATGAAAGAAAACTAAACTTAAATGCCCTGTATTTTCAAGAACGCAAAATTTAATATGGGTATACACCATGTACTGTCCAGTACACAGCATGTAATGGTTTGGTGAAGACCTGTATGGAGAATGTATAGAAAGGACCTACAGTTTGTTGTATATGATGTGTAATTTTCATTTTTAGCTAAATTGGGCAGTAGAATCATTTTTGTGAAAACATACAAAGGGCTCATCTGGGTTCGATGAGCAGTGCGAAGAAATAAGAATTGCCTCTTTATTTCCTATTCAACCTATGATTCGATCGCTCCCAATGACTTTTGAACCCAATCGATAAGCTCTCGATTCCTATTGATCCTTTCTTCTGGATTTCTTATCTCGGCCTAGTTATCAAGGATTTATTTTTTTTCTCATTTTTGGAGATCTACTCAAATTTAGGTCGATTTAAAAGCTGATACTGGATGAGGATAGTCATACGAAACAGAGGTTTGTGGTCTTGTTCCTTTCATTGATTTTCGAGTTGATTATATATGTCGGAGTGTCACGCGACCACTATTATTTTGTATCTTTATTGAATAATGGAGCCTATTATTGCCTATTTAGGATGAGGTAATTAATTAGTTGGTTTGAATTCATGTTTAGGGTTGTGAACCTTGATATAGGGCCACCCCATGGGTGCATTTCCCTTAGATGGATGTTTGTACACGAATTCATTTGAGATTTGACATGAATTACCATTCCTGGGTTGTCAAATATTTTTTACTTGTTATATGAATTTCCCAAACGAGATACATATTATGTGAATCCTTGAAAATGTTTAAATACCATTATAGGCCTGTTATATAATTTTCCCATGTGTGTTATCCTTGTTTAACCCTGAAATAGTTTAATTTACATGTGTTGGTTAATGTGTAAATTGTTCCCATGTGAGTTGATTATGTTAAAGCCCTGATATAGTTTAATTCACATGTGTTTCTTTGGATATTGAATGTGTAATTTAATTAACATATAAAATGGGGTAATTACGAATGGATGATCCACCATCTTGATTAAAAGACAAGGCCGCTCTCATATGACTAATTGCACCTTATATACCTTGAGTGAACCATTGTCCAGGATAAATGAAAATGTAAGGGATAAAGAGGTTATTTATGTAAATTCCATAAATTGTCCATAGATAGGGTGGTCAGGCTCATTTAGGATTATTTAAAATTTCAAGCGAATCTATGATCCGTTGAGGGATACCAAGGATGGGCTCTATTAGAAAATGGTTAAACGATTATTATTCCATGAGTTGATGGTCACTTTTATATGAGGTTCCTTAGGATTAGGTTATACCTCAAGACTTTTATATAATCCAATGGAATTGAATAATGAAGTGGAATGACTAATGAAACTTCTGGAAAGCCAATAAGAAGCATGGATTTGGTCTTCATTTGTAATTGGCTGTATTGTCTTTTGAGACATCTGTTGTGCTTAATTTTGAGTACCTTCTAGTTTACTACTTTCACTATTGTACACTACATGTTATATATATCCACTGATTTATTAGAATAGACCTTGGGTGGATACCTACTGATATTTAGTCTCACACCCTATTTGGGTCATGATATTTGGCCCAAACAAATTATATGATTACAGGTGTTGATTAGATAAGGTTCCTTGTAACAGTTACTTGATGTGGTGCTTATGAGAAGGAGATCATGGGATTGAGCTGATGATAGATATACATCTTAGTTTTCTTAATTTCTTTTGAGATTTTGTATCATATATTTCAGATCATTTTAGTGTACTTTTTTGGTCTATTTTCTTAGATCATAACATGCTACATCATCTTTTGTATGGAAAGATGATGGGTTATTTATCTTATATGTCATATACTATTTATTTCAGTTGTACATTGTTTTCTATTTCATATAATGTAATTTTAACGATTCTGTTGTGTTACACTCTGCCAATGAGGGAATAGTTTCCCCAATATCACACATTAGACCCTCGCTGCTAGACGGTAGCCTCTGGAATTTAGGGAAATGTTTTTGAGTTCATGTGGCAAATAGGGTATGGGGCACTTGTTGAGTGGAAACCGGATCCGGGATGTTACAAATTGATATCAAATGCATGCTTCTTCTCTAGTTGGACTTACTGTTTAGAAACATTAGACAGGGATAAGAAGAAAATGGAGTTTGGTAATAAATTGTTCCCGGAAGTAGATACCCCCCGCCCATAGGGAAAAATCCATGTTGCCTTGAATTGACATGGTTCTTTTTGGAGTTTGTGTTGTTACAGTTGATTAGATTTTATAATTTGGTGAAATACTTGTTTTGTTTTGTTTTTATTGATATTATTGTGGTTCTATTTTACTGAAACCTGAGGACATGAGGGTATTCCATATCATGCTTCACATAGGCACTTGTTAAAAATAACACGCCATGCATTCATTCCAAGAAATTTAGGAGCATTACTGATTTTATGCTATTGTTCTAGATATTATGCAAGATATGAATTTTTTTATAGTTTCCATGATAGATATGACTTGTGCTCTGATAGGTGTATTGGTACGTGTCAGGGTTGAATTGGATGGATGCCAAATATCAGTCCTTGAGGAGTATGGGCCATCTTGGATCGGAATTTGGTGGATCAAGATTCACACAAGGGATATAGATTGTGTTTTTATGTGCTATATGAGGATTCCATGATTTAATTTTTGGGGATTTTAGGCCCCCACATATTATAATTTATCACGTCATTTATTTTTTTTCAAAATATGGGATTCGTGGAAGCACCTCGGTCTTACTATCTAGAAACCCCACCAACATGTTGTGGGATGGTATGAAAACAAACAATGTGCTATTCTATTTACGAAGGGAGAACTTTTCATAAGTTCATGTTGTGTACTAGGAGTAAATTCCATGTAGTAATTGACCATGTGTTCGGCCGCTCAGGAGAGAACATGGGTTGTTGGTTTCTGGTTAGTGCACACCATGTACGATAGATACACACCATGTAGTTTTACTTCACCGGACCCTGTGTGACACTGGCCATGTGGAAGTACATGTCTATGAGGGAGAACTTGATTACATGTTGTGTGTCGGACTGATGCGCCATGTACCTGGGATGTATACATTCCAAGTCTTGTGGGAGTACAAGACTTTCTAAGAGCCTGAGAGTATATGTCGTGTACTTGTTTTCTGGAACCCTTTCAGTGTCATTTATTATTTTATCCCTCTTTATCAGTTTGGTCTCAAGAGCTGTCCATTATGAGTACTTTTCTATGAAGATAGAAATGGTGAAACTTGTGGAGCATTTTGTGGATTCCGAATGGGTTTTTCGGGATTCTTTATAAATGGATAGGTTCTTCCTCCAGTTGCAATTTTTTATTTGTCACCTAAGAGTGAACTATGTGTGAATGACCATTTCAGTGTTCATACCAGCGTAGTTGAGACCTTTGATCTAAGATGATCTGTGAGTCATTACTCATGACCTATACTTTTGAGGTTTTTTCCAATGTGAGATTTTCCCTTCTAGCCTATGAGGCCATGAGACTTGTTGAATTTAAGGATAACATGAGGTATTCCTTCTCTTATATGATAATTTATGGAGTCCCTTGGAGGATCCCTCTCCAATGATTAGTTTTTGAGGATCCCGTGTAGGATTCCTCCCTGGCCCTTTTAGCTATGGATTCCATGTAGGATGCCTTCACTCGTGTTTAGCTAGATGAACCCAAGTAAGATGAATGTCAGTGATTGTGTAGACCAAACCCAATCTTTGTAATGATTTTTTGTAGTATCCTTCATTTGGGCACCTAGACATGGCCCATGGGGCATACATAAGGTTGAGTGTTTAGTGGAAGGTGCTTCCTTATCCAATTTTGATATATGCGCTTTTGAGTTATGATCTCTGTGGTATCTTGACCCTTAATATGAGAATGATAATTGAGAAATTCTTGTTTCAATAGGTTAGATATGCATCACTTATGGTGAGATACTTAGCAGTTCATGTGAACATCTATTTCTTTAATGTGATGGGTGGCTTATTACATTGTAATCCATTTAATTGGTTGTGTAGATGATGATATTTTGAGCTAGTTTCTGCATGATTCATCTAGTAGTAGGGTGCATGGGGGGGGGGGGGTAACCTATGTATAGTACCAAGAATGTGCCGTTTCCTCTTGTATACTCAGGGTCGTATATGTTGAATTACGCAGTACCCATGATGTGTTAAATGTTAAAACAAGTCTTAGAGTTGGTTAAATTGTTGATCGTTGAGCTATTGGGCATGTTCTTGAGTTATCTCCGGAGTAGAGTAACCTATGCTTTGTGGAACCATGTTTTTCCCACTGCTCGGGAGGTCTTTCTAGGAAATTGTTGTTTTGACATGCGAGTCGGTTTAATTTTAGCCTTCATTCCAAGTGTTATGATGTGTTGATTATGGATGGTGGAATGACACTAGTGCATTTATGTTGGTTCTGAACACTCATTTTTAGAGTTTTTGTTCCTTCTTCTTTACATTTAAGACACTCCTAGCTGGGGAGTGCCATGTCAGTTCTATTTGAATGTGTTCTTCTATCTAGAAGGATCAAAATCAGGGACCATTGAAATTTGGTAGTTTCTACTTGAATTCCTTTAGTATTTCTTGTCTTGTTTCATGTTGATGGCTTTCTAGAAGCATGACATCGTTGTGTTTTCTCTATTTGTGTAGTCCTTGTGAGGAATCGATGATCATGAGTGGACCATAGATATTAAGCTTGAGATTTTACAGAAATTCCCAGGAATAAATGCATTATCCTCTGTTAAAAGAAGATCCATCAACAATTGAATCCAAGTTTCTTTCAGGTGGTTGACCAGCAGTGGTTCAATTGTCATTTTTATGGAAATACTTGAATCTGCTTAGTGTTCTACTTCTTAAGAGATGAGAATGTCCTGTATCTTAACATCGTTATAGATGAATTAAGAGAGCGTCAGTTATATGCCAGGATGAAGTTTAAAGTCATTGGGCTAGTTCAAAATATTTTTCAGTGTTATGAACTGGATGCGTAGTTTTAAATGAGGGTCGATTAATCCAGAGTGATAACTAGGTTTCCATGTAGGAATTCCTTGGAAGTACATGAGATACCTATATATTTCCATGATGTTACTTCTAAGAGGATTCTTTTCTAGGTTTAGTCAGTGTTCTTATGTGTATTTGTTTCCTTGTACAAAAGTATCTCTTATAACAGGGAGTATAGACCCAATTGGTGAGTTCCCTAGACTCCGAGTAGATGAATCTGAGGTTATATCAGACTTATAGTCGGGATCTGATGTGACACATTGAAATGGGGTAATGATTCCAGTGGGATAGATATGGTTTTCACCTTCAACATTCTATGGAATAAATTTTTTTAATAACAAGTGGATTGTTTGAAAAGGGATCATCACCGAGGGATAGTTATGGGATTAGGTGAACATTTTCATTGTGGACATGTTGTTCCATGGGAGAAGGAGTTGTGTCCTGTTGAAAAATTATGGCCTTCTAAGCTAGGAATTTCATAGATAAGTCTTCTTGTGAAGGTTTTTCTTATTATCCTTCTTGATATTTGGGTTTGACCATTATTTGCTAGGATGCCATTGATAAGACCTCAGTTCTGTTTAGGTTAACCTATTTAAAAGAAAAATCACACTGGTTCCATCACTAGAATGATCAGAGGAATGATTTGTGGAATTTTATAATCTTAGAGGAATCATAGTAATGTTGTTATTTGATTTGTTCTTGACATGCTCATGAAGGTTGTTCTATTCATGCCGATTAAGGAAACCTTAACTGTTGTTTAGCTTGGGAGGCTATACATCAGTGATATTTTAAGTTTTAACGGGGTTCTACAGTCTATCCTTGCAAATAATGATGCTTGATTTAATTTTTGTTTCTTGAAAGGGATATATAGGTTGCTGGGTACATTTGTGATTCAGAGCATAGCTTACCACCGTGAGATGGATAGCTAGTCAGAGTGCTTGATTTAGGTTCTAGTGTAAATACTTTGAGAATGCGTCTTGAATTTCATTGTTTCCTAGGAGAGACACATACCCTTATTTTAGTTTTCATATAATTATTGAATTAAGGCTAATTTTCTTATATCACTATATGAGACTTTGTACAGTAGGCCATTCCAATCAACCCTGCGTTGGATGGGGGCTAGAGAGGCAGCTATGCAGGGACCTCATCTTTTTAAGGAGACCACTGAATATGTTTAGGTGATTTTTATGTGGGTGGATACTACGTAGTCTTGTCATAAAAAATATGTTGATCTCCATAGAATACCTCTAGAGTTTGATGTTGGTGATTGACTTTTCAATTGTTCTTCGTTGTGGTTGGGACACATGATGATAAAGAGAAAGGGTAATCTTTTGCCGAGATACATCGGGTCATTCCAGATTTTGGAAAGACATAGGCGAATTTCATATTGGCTACAACTACCATAGAGGAACAAGGCTATACACGACGTCTTCCAGAATTTTTAGTTTCGATGTTACCTTTTATACTCGTCAGATAATTTTCAACCCAAGGATGGTGAGTTCCAAGTAGATGTGTCCATTGAGGATCATCCCATTTGTATTGTGGATCGTAGAAAAAACATTCTCCATGACTAGTCTATTCCTTAAGTATGGGTACTATGTTAGCATGGTCAAGTATGAGATGAGACCTGGGAGAGGGATACTGATGTACGATCACAGTGCCTAGAGATTTACTTTGATTTTTATACACCACCCATGGAAGGGAAATTTGGTGATGAATTGCTATAAGGGTGACTTTTTTATGAACCTGGTTCTTCCTTTGAGGCATTGATCTTTATTTTTCAGTTTTCACTTAAAGAAATGATGGAAAAAAGGTTAATACACTGTGTATTTTCAAGAACATTATGTGTAATATGAGTACACACCATGTACGTCCATGTACAAGAAATATAAGGGTACGTCAAAGACCTTATTGAAATGTACAGACACAATGTGTAGTTTCCAGTACACACCATTCAATTTTCATTTTTTGTAGAAATCATGCAACAACATCGTTTTTGTGAAAACAGATAGGGGGATCATATGGATTCAATTAGAAGTGCACCAGAGGACGAATTTCAACATGATTTTCCACTTTTACTCCAATTCGATCACTATTAGAGGAGTTTTAACCCAATTAGTAATCTCGTGATTACTTTTGCTCCTTTATTCATAATTTATTCTCTAGACCTAGTTATTAAGGGTTGATCATTTTTCTCATTTTTGTAGATCTACACTGATTTTGGTCGATTTTAATGTTAAAACTGGATGAGGATAGTTATACGAACACGAGGAAGGTGGTATTGTGCCTTTCATTGATTGTTGAGTTGATTATATATGCCAGATTTCCGCGTTCCCACTTTTAAGGTGTCACATAATTGAATATCATTCCTTGTTATTGCCTATTGATGATTAGGTTATTAATCATATTATTTGGAAGCATGTTTAGGGTTTTAACCCTTATTTAGGGCCACCTCGTGGGAGAATTTCCCTTGGATGATCATTTGGCTGAGATTTCCTATGAGGCTTGAATTGAATCACCATTATTAGTTTGTTAAAAATGCATTGCTAATTATATGAATTTACCAAGTGATATACTTGTTATGTTAAGCCTTTTAAATATTTAGATTTCATTATAGGCATGTTATATAATTTTCCCATGTGAGTTATCCTTTTTTAACCATGTAATTGTTAAATTTACATATGTTGGTTATTATTTGAATTGTACCTATGTTAGTTGATTAAGTTTAATCAATTTGATAGTTTAGTTCACATGTGTTTCTTTCAAGATAAAATTTGTAATTGAATTAAATGGTAAAATTAGGTGATTATCTATGGGGAGCCATAGTCGTAGTTAAAATACATTGTCCAGAACATGTGACTAATTACACCTTATATTCCATGGGGAACCATTTTCTCGGTCAAAGTAAAATGGATGAGGTCAAAGGGTAAATTATTTAAAGGTCATGAGTGAGCCATTGATATGATAGTCTGTCTCATTGAGGCTTCTATAAAATGTTGAGTAAGCCTAGGCTCCATTGAGGGACATCCTGGTTGGGCTCTATAAGGAAATGATTAAAGTGTTATTATGTCACAAGTTGACTATTATATATATATGGGGGGTGGTTGAGCCTAGGATGGACCTCAAGACATTTATACAATCCAATAGAATTGAATAATAAAATGGAATGACTAATGACACATCTTCCAAGACAAAGAACAATCCATGATTTAGTCATTACTTGAATGTGGTTACCTTGTCTTCTGATACATCTTTTTTCCATAATTTTGAGTACCTTCTAGTTTAAAACATTCAATATTTTATATTTTTTGTTATAAATATCCACTGACATATTGGCATAAACCATGGTTGGTTACCTACTAGGATTTAGTATCATCCCTTTTGTGGTTCCTGATTTTTTTCCCCAAACATATTATATGTTTGTAGGTGCTGATCAGGGAAAGTGCCCTTCTATAGGAACTTGACGTGATTTTTCGGAGCAAGGGAGCCTGGGAATGATCTTAGGCTATATATGCTACTTAATTGTCTTTGTTTACTTTCATATTATTTGGATCATATATTGTGAATAACTATAGTGTTCCGTTTTTTGGATATTTTCTGTGAACATAACATGTTGCATCATCTTTTGTTGGGAATGGTTGTTGGTTATTTATATTATCATTCATATGATGTTTATTTCAGTTGTACATTTTTTACTATTTTTGCTACTATATTATTATTGATTCCACAATGATAAAATCATCCAATGAGGGTATAGTTTCCCCACTATCACACCCTAGGCCCTTACTTCTATTCAGCTGCCTATGGAGTTTGGGGAAATGTGAATGAGGCAATGTGGCCAACCGGGTTTGGGGCACCAATTGAGTGGCATCCGGATCCGGGATGTTACATATTACTTGATCTTCAAGGATTATTTAATAATATTTTTAAAGTATCTCACCAACCATATGAATGGGGAATTACTATAATAAACCATGCACTAGTAATATACTAATTTAATAGTATATGAAACATGATATTATATAATTCAGGTTTAATCTAGCACATTGAACAAATTTTAATTCCACATTAGAATATTTTTTTGTTTATGAAATATCTATCAAGTTAGTCTAAATATTTTTCCATAAGAAATTATAATTCAAGATGAAAATTGGTTACTAATAAATACAAGTTTTAGATATAGAGTATTGTTATCATTTCACTTCATGAGTATATGTAATGAGATTTAAAGAATGATAAATTGGACACAACCATTTTTATAACATGATCAATATTATATTAATAAAATATTTTAATAATTTTAACAAAAAAATTTAATTTTCGGCCTTACCATATCAAATATGATATCTTAGAAGATTATCCATATGCTTTCATCAATTTTCAAATTTGTTAAACTCATTAAATCACTATATTATTTATTTTTATATTTCTATGTGATAATATGTTAAAAATAGGACACTAAAATTCTTTATTGAGTAACTTATGTGGTGTAATTTAGTTCAAATAATGGTGATACTTAATAGTCATATACCTGATATTCAAATCTTTGAATATATTAAAAATACTTAACTTAAAAACATCAAATCTTATAATGTTAATAGATTAATCTATTAACAAATTACTCCTTATAAGTTCTTCATTGTATTCATCAATCTTAGAACATGATCTATCAATCTTTTTACCTTGAAGTATTATTATAAATAATATAACTATTTTCAATAATATATTTATGATATAACATAAAATATTTAGGATACCATGTGAAATTTACTCTCCATTTTGAATAATATATTCATTGTTCTAATAACTTTG
Source organism: Viscum album (assembly GCA_963277665.1). Lineage (NCBI taxonomy): Eukaryota > Viridiplantae > Streptophyta > Magnoliopsida > Santalales > Viscaceae > Viscum > Viscum album. The sequence goes on along the minus strand of OY728161.1, from coordinate 121,193,259 downwards.
AGGTGATATATGTCCAAATATTCTCCCAATAGACACTTTGATAATGGATTATATTCAAAATATCATGCTGAGATAGGGAAAATATCTTATCCAAGGAAATAAAATTATTTTTTGAATTAATAATATTAATCAAATAAACTATTGACCATGATATATTATATAATAATTTATATGTCTATATTATTATCATGAAGAGAATATTTTTTTTCTTAAAATATCGCATTTAATGTGATGAGATCAAATCCCTCATATTTTAGTAAATATTAATACAAAAAAATTTCTCCTTAATGAATCTCCTTATATGTAGACCATTCTTGAAACACGTTACCGAATTTGATGAATCATAAACCATGTTTATTAAAAAGAATATTCTCATATTAATCCTGACAACTCATTATAAAAAATATTCTATTTTCATATAGTATAAATATAATTAAAATATAAAAACTTTTGTTCATCCATCTTATCATGATATATTCTATTTTATTTAATTCCTTTACATAATAACTCTTGTCTACATATTTTAATGACACAATATATACAAAATTTAATCATCCATTTAATTAAAAAACCTTCATAATTATATCATTTTTAATGTTTTCATTTACAATTATAATAACATTAAAATAAATGAATTGATTTCTATAACATCATTTCTTGAAATGGAATCTCAAAAGGGCTTCACAAACCCACTACATTATCCTAAAAATTTTCTATCTTGTGATAACATTTCCATTACATCATAATAATAACTTTAGGCTTAAATAAAGTTGACTTGATATTCAAATAATCATTTTTAGATACTCAAACTATCAGTTCTTCTCCTAGATTGAACATTAATTTACATTTCTAATCAATATAGAATCCAAACCAATTCATGCCATCCCTAGTTCATATATCATCACCCATTCTATAATATAAATTAAAAATTAACTAAGAAATTACATTGTTAAAAAATATTCAAAATTGATTCTAAAATAAATTATTTAACGTAAACAAGCCTTATAGGATATTTTTAGTCTCACTAATTCATTATCCAACTCAATCACATTGATTATATGAGTGGTGATTAGTTTTATTTTAATCATTTGGCATCAAATTCATCTAGAACCATATGTAATTAAACATATAAATTTCATAAGAATATTGATTAACTTACTTAACAAATTAAATGCTTTTCTACTCATGAATAAGTTACTAGAAGAAATATAATTTTTATTATTGCATAAGAACAATTATTAAGTATTAAAAATCATTATTAAATGTTCATTTAATTAACTGTATCCTTTTCAAGTAGTGAACTCATATTTATGGTTATGAGTTTTGATTCTATTTTTATATAAAAAAACATTTTATCATATTACTATCATGTTTTTCATTTATTTTATAATGTTGTTATTAAATGTTCTCCCTCATAAATGGTTACCGCTTATAAATTTCATCATATCAATCATTGTTAAAAAGTATACATTTCTCTATGATTTTTGTCCCATTATCATTTCAGGCATCATATATTTATATAAATAGATAATCAAGTCAATTATATAAGATATAACTCATAGAGTGTTGGTCATAAAACTATTTATCATAATCCATCACAAGGATAAACTCAAATCTATTCATTTTATAACCTATTCATACTTGAGTATACTAACTAAGTGAAACCTAATTAAAATTTAAAGATTGGGAACCTAATAATATTAGATTCACCCACTACATTTACACCTTATGAAGTATAATCATGTTCCATCGAGTACTATCATGAAAAACATGGTTGGATGATTGAGGTATTGAATGGTTTTTCTTTGAAACGAATATTAAACTATGTATTCTTAAAGATGATTTAAATATGATAATGGTATCTAATGTTATTTATTTTAAATCTATGGGTTATTATAATGATTTAGTTTCAAATCCCATTCCTTCAATAAAATCAAATTTATCAAAATGTATTGATGTGAAACACTTTACACAACTCCTATCTTCTATCACTAACCAAAATTAAAATAAAAATATGTTCATACATATTAAAATGTATCTCAGGGATAATTTAAATGAAAACATTTCATGTAAAGGCATATAATTATAAAAAAATAATTAAGCCACATAAGTATAACTATGGAGTAAAAAATATCTAACCCCTAATTTTTATACATGAAATACATCTCTATACTAGTGAGCTAATAGATCCAAAGTTCATATGCCCAAGGTTACATTACTCAAGAGACACTTCAATTCCATAAAAATTATAAGACCAATCATTCATTAACCATAAATAACTTCTCAATTCAGTTTCATTATGAGCTATAAGACAAAGTCAAGGTAGAATAAGAGTCAATCAATTATCATTACATTCATGTAACTCTTTAATAAAATGAATTAGAATTCAATGAATTAGATTAGCTTTTAAAAATAAAGGATAAATCACTTCATAATATAATTGATATATATCTATAAACAATACATGGAATAATATAAATAAATTAATAATTTTAATATTAAAAAATGAGATAAATAATTTATGAAAAAATCATAAATAAATAATGTATGACCTAAAAATTATTTAGCATTCATTATAGAATTCTATAATTAAAAAATATATATAATTTATATTTACTCCACATTCAAACACTTTATAGTATCCTTTTATATGGAATTTAATTCAAATATGTTATATTATTAGAAAATTAAATATTTTAAATTATGATTCATTTAAATTAATAATTTACATAATATTTATATCAATAGTTAACATTATTTAATCATTGATCACATAAAATATATAATATCCTTTATATATTGTTTAAATAATTCATCTAATAATTATTTTTTATTTTTAATATAAAAATAACTTACATATGAAACGACTATAATTCAAAATTATAATCTTTTTTATCATAAATTATATTTTATTTTATAAAAACAGTACAAATTGAACATATAATTTGTATGAAATCATATGATATCAAATTTTTAAATCATGTCATATAAAATGAAATAATTATTTTAATATTGAAAATTATGGTTTTCTATATTTATTTTAAAATATCTTAATAATCACTTGATAATTATATATATATATATTAATATTAATTAATTTATAAACACGTTATTAATTAAATAGATATAGAAAAATATTTTTTTTATATTTTATAATCAATTTTTTATATATTTAAATAAATTTAGAATTTTAATTTAGAAATCTATTAATTTTCAAGAATGTCATTTTAGTGAAATAGGCATATTGGAATAGATGATACACATGAAATTGCTCTCATACCACATTAAGAATAATTAATAATAAATTAATATTGAAAATATTGTATTTAAATGATTAATTAAGTGATACACCATACATACATCATGCATGGACTTGTGTAAGAGTTACTCACGAGGTGAAACCTTTTCTATATTTTCCATTAAATCATGTAAAAATAATTTGGGAACGTAGACACCTGCATATCATTACATAAAAAACATGTTGTCGCAGATTGAAATAAACCACTTCGTAATTGCAACCCTTCTTCTGCAAGGAATCAAACATTATGAAATATGTTTTTTAGTAAAGGTCATATGATTATTTGTTTTATTGTTACTTGAATATTAAATAAATGGGACTATCATATCCTATGAAATTTCATATATTAATGTATGGTAGACAAAAAAATTAATGTATTTCATTATATATCCTAGTATTGTATCAAAAATGGTATTAAGTAATTATATTATAGTTTATGATTTCATATATCCCAATAAAATTTAAAAAACAAAATTATATTATTTTTTATTAATATGTAATATAAATTTAATAATATAGATGATATTTTATCTTTATAAACATTATTTCATGAATCAAAGTGCCTATAAAATATCAAATAACATTTATGGGTTTCGATGTATCGAATGATGCTCATTAGAGGTAGCATAAACAAGTTGATTTTTTATTTCCTATAATTAATAAATTATGGAATCAATACCATGTTTAAACATCAAATAAAGAAAATGTATCATACATTTATGACACAAAATAATTATAATATAATCAAAAAAATATAATTCCATTTGAAAAGAGTCATTCCATATAGGTGTATCTGTGAATCAATTGTATCACCTCATGGTAAGTGGAGATCCATCTCATGACAATGATATGCAACTAAATATTGAATGATATGGGAATATAAGAACATGTCATTGTGGGTAGAGATATTTAGTATAAGTATCTAAACTAAATCAATATCACATCTTTATGGTAAAATCCTACCTATATTTTCATTAAGACACTCTTGAGTCTTTGTACATTTACTCATATGTTATGAAACATATGTTCGATCTCCAAAAAAACTAAAGCATTATATTCTCCAATTAATTTCACTTCAGAAATTCCAAATTAATGTTTGACTTTTGTAAAATATTCCTACATTTGAAATATAAATTTTCAATTGTCTTATAATTTATATAATACTATTTTTAGGAAGAGGCATGAGATCACATAATAATCCGTCTGATATTCCTAATACAATAAATTTGATATGACTGGGAATTTATGTATATGGTACTCTATGACATCCATTTATCATACAGTATAATATATCCAAAATAATATCATGGTTTTTTTAATATCTCTAACAAGTGTATCATCATGTTTCGTTATAATAATAAATCTACTTGTATGAAAAAAACCAATAGTATATTACACTCTGTGAATACAAACATAATCAAGGGGATTAATTATCTAATCATGCATATTTTTAGCTATTTAAACCCCTAATTTCACAGGATCAAGGGCACGTAATATGATATAGGATATCACCTAGGATATTGTACAGTAATCCACTCACAAAAGAGATATTGAGTGGGTATTGATTGAATTAAATAAAAATCAATTATACCTTATCAAAATTTAATATAATAAATGAATTATTAATAGTTTTTTTCATTAGTATAAACTGTTTAGAAAAACATCATTACCTCAAGTAAAGATTAACATTTTTGGGGAATGAAAACCCTAAAGCTTTGGAAGTGTGGCTCTATGTTTTGGGTTTTTGTTGTGATTACTAATTTTTTTATTCCCTTTAATGAAGAACATGTGTTACTTTATTCTACTTATTTTCTATTTCCATTGTAGTTTTAATTCTATCATTAATCTATTTCATTTTATTCTAAAAATGCATCTGTGTTTATGATTTTATAAATTATTCTCATAGGGATACTGTAAAACACTAACCTATCACATAAACCTATTTTATTGGATAATTTAAATCCATTGAAACTAGAGCCTCTAGCTACGGTGATTGACTCATTTTAAAATATCTAGTTTTAACCAATGTGATACATTGACAATGATGAGACTATTACATTTTTATATTTTTTATAGTAATTAAATTATAATATTTAAATGATAATTTTATTCTTTCTTCCTAATTTTAGAAATAGTATCAGATACATTCTCTCATTTAAAATTATTGGCTTTATTTTTGTTGTATTTTAAGAAATTTTATGGAGGTGTTCATGTTTTATGGAATATAATGAGGTGTGATAACAATTATAATAATATTAATACTAAAAACACTATTTGTCAAACTATTCCCTATATATTCATATTTTTTGAAATTTCATCCAATGAGCCCTAATATTCACTGTTCTTTCAACATAAATAATCAATTAAATGGAAAATGAATCAGGTCGAAGACATAAAAACTCAATGTATTGATCTTTGGATAAATTATCAAAACTATTTATGGTACTTTTTGCTTCTAAAAACAATCTTTTATTATTTGTTAAAAATATAGATGAATTTAAAAATTAAATCTAAGAATGTTAATATGGAAATATACACCTAAATAATTTCTTTTAGTTGGATGAAATGAAACAAATTTATTTCAAAAAAATTTGTTGATAATTTATGTTTTCCGAATAAAATATCTAGATTTCGGTGGCCAAAATTTTAAATTCACAATATTTGATTAATTTAGATTTTTTTCTAAAATACTTTTTAAAAATTTAATTTTTTACAAAATTATCAATGAAACTTTATTGATAGCTTACAATGATGAAGTTTGTCTATTTTTTGATATTTTAGTGATTTATATAAATTTATGTGGAATCTACAGACAAGTTGCATAACCCAATATAACTCATCTTAATATGAATCTAATAATAATAATTTGAGTTCATTATGATTCCTAATTTATAAATGAATATTGAAAGTATTTTTTTCTCTTGACCATATTATCTCTATAATTTATATGTCTTAATGACTGATTTACAAGCTAATAATTACATATTTATGTATATGTGGGATATGAAGTTTGTGATATTGAGTTTTGGTGAATTATTGATGAATTATTTCTATATAAAATCATAATAGGTGATAGAGGGTCTCAACAAAGCTAACATGTAGCATAGAGTGGAACCATCTTTCAGATATTATATAGATGGCTTATATTTTTCCATACGTATTTTGTGCACATGATTAATGCTTTAACCGTAACACCGACATCATGAATAATTGTTACAGAAAATAATGTGATAAAACATTATGGATCGTACCATGTGGCCTGTATCATGTCCATTATGTTGTAAGGTCTCATGGAAACAGTAAATATTCGATCAAAATAATTACATGAAAACCCACATTGCCACATCAACCAAATGAGTTCCCATTGAAAAAGGTAATTTCTATCATTTCGATCGGAAAACATCACACATGCCCATATCACGAAAGATGGATTTTTCTTGGGAAATGAGGATCTATATTTGTCAATGATATTTTATTAATATGAAATTTTCAAGATGACGGTGTGCGAGTTAGAGGGTAACCACATAGTAAATAGTATCCCCTAGTGTGTGAGGGATGGCATGTGGAACCCCTCTATTGAACTAATACCTCCCTTATGTTTGAGGCTATGTGAGAAGGTGGGTAATGCCCCAAAAATTCTCAAAGACAACTCTCAAAGATCAAAAAAAATTATATTATTTCTTATACCATTCCATGAACCCTAGGGAGGTGAATATAAGATATTCATTATATGTGGGGGATTTCTATGATTTTAATTGACTACTTTGGTTCCAAATTTTTATGAATAACTTCCTCAACAAAGAGTATGTCATTATAAATAGCATTTAATGACACTGAATATGAAACAATGAGTTTAAAATTGTTTAGATATATAAAATAATTAATATACAAATATTTTATATAATAAAAAATATGCATCTTACTGACACAAGATTCACAATTGATATGTCCCCAATGGAATGGAAGTGTATAAATGTGATTAATGAATAGTTTATGAATGATTTATGATGGTTTAGATGGAATATAAAAATTCGGTATAGTATGAAAAATTGGATCTCAATACTGAACCCTTAATGGGTAAAATTATAGAGTTTTTTCTATTTAGTAAATTGGGGAACATCGTTTATAATTATCATTTGTGATCACTCTATTTATTCCCCTCGAGTGATTTAGGTATTATTATTCATTGGTTATATTATACTCATTCTCCCCTCTTTCACTACTCTAGGTTGAGTTATTAACGATTCATAATATTAAAACAAACCACAAGATCCTATTTTAACTTTTTGGTTAGTGAACCATTACCTATGACTTATACCCTTACATATTAAGGGGAATGGTGGTGTTCCATCTCTCTTTCAATTCCACCCAATGTTTTAATAATGAGAGTGTTAATTATATATATATATACACACACACACACACACAATCTGTTGATCTGTATTTCTTCTAATAGTTATATATATGGATATATCCTCGAAGGAATTTATTTCATATAGTGTAAAAATATATCATCAAAACAATGGATATATGTATTTCTTTCGAAAATTCATGGATAGTATGATATAGTTATTTTCATTAGTAACCATCTTGATGCATTAATAGTGAATATTGTTAAAGAAAATAAATTTATATAGGATATGCGGGATTTTTTTCAATTCATTTGCTATTATTTAGTGAGTTCTTAAGTGAGGGATAAGGGTAGTACATTAAATCCAATATATGCCTTGTGAATTATTTGTATGATATGGGTATATACATTCTTTTTTTACAATAAATTTATTATGAAATTCATAGTGGTTTACTATATTTATGTTTGGATTGTTATTGGGATTACTATATTGAGTATTATTACTCTTCACTAAATACATAATATCTTTGTTTCTAATATTTCCATGTAGATCCAAAATATCACTTAAGGTGATAGTTTGAGTATCAGTAGGATCATTTGAATTAGAGTAACTAGTTATTTTTAACCCCTTTTTGAGATATTGGCACTATTTACCTTTTCATTTTTCATAAATAATTTGGATTATGTTATAAATATTTAGGGGGATTGTATATATATTTCATACATTTTATAGTTTTCAGTTCACATGTAAATTATTTAGACGTCTTAATATTATAAATTTTCTGAACTATTTTCCATATAGAAGGTGTTGGGATGTTCAATGGAGGTAATTACTCCAATTTTCTTATGTGTAACATCCCACAGTTTTATCCCAAAAATGTTTTAATTGATTTTAATTAAATATAACACCAATATAAAATGAAACCTAATTTATTTTATTTTTAAAAAGTATTATAATATAATAAAAACATTAATTGATTATGAGAAATCAATATAAAACATCATTATAAAAATTATAACAATAATAAAACTAAATGTAAACAAAATGGACATGGACATAAAATCATCATCCTCATTGTTCTATATGATTATAATTCATAAATTCATTAATATAAAAATAATAAAAGGAATTAAAAAATTTAAATAAATTTTTAAAGGGAATTAAATTTACTCGATGAATGAATTTTAGTGAAACATGTATAATAATATATTGTCTTTGGATATACGGTCATTATGTATACATGTATCAAATAGTTATATTTTCTATTTTAATTTTAGATTTAAATAATGTGTTACAAATGAAATTTTTGTAATTTAATTATCATAAAAAGAATAAAAATATATTCACAATTTGAAATTATCAATTATTTTAAAGAAATTGTTTTTTGTAAATAATTTATTGTAAATTAAATTTTTTTCTATAAATAAATTATTTTAGTTAAAAATATTTATAACATTCGAGGATTGAAAAATAAAAGTAATAGTGTTTAATAAATAATTAATGAGATATAGAAAATAAAAATTTAATTTATCATAGTCAACAAAACATGATTTCATTATAACCATTATTCTCATTATGTATTGTATATTTTCATCATAAATAAATTTAACATATTTGGAGGATTAAATTTAATTAAATTTGTTATTTATATATCCATGAACATAAACAATTGTTAATTTATTAATGAATAAATATTATAAAATAAGAATAAATTCACATTTTCTTAAATGATGTGTTTTTATAATAATTAATTTTTTGTTTATTGGGTTTGTTATTTAGAATTAAATTTATAGTTTCTAAAAATTTATTCTATAAAAATTGATTTAATTTTTTGAATATTGGTATTAATTTTAATAAGTTGTTCGATCTCATTTTTTTCTAGAAAATATGATTCTAATTTTATATTTGAGTTACCACACTAATTGTAAAATGAGATAAAAAGTTTTAGTTTAGAGTTAATGTCCAAAAATATCATGATAAATATATATAAATTGTTTTTATTAGGTATAAAAAAGAATTATATATTATTTTTTTAACTTTTAATTCATTTTCCATTTAAAATTAAAATCAAATACCTTAAGGAATAATTATTTCCGAAGTGCCACTCAAAACTCACATGAAAAAGTCCACTCTTCTAAGCCTCATAATCTATTATTTTCCTTTTGGAATATACCAAAAAAGTGACCATATTTATTTTAATAAAGTACACATCTATTTTATCTTATTTAATCTTTTAGGGAAGACTGAAATAATTCATTCCAAAGAAACCTAATTTCAGGGGGAAAAAATAATTAATTTTTCTAGTACATCACTGTCATATTAAATTACCTTAATATATAAATTATTTCAAAATATCATGAACATCTATAGTGCTATAATTTTAACATCATTACACTTATTTGAAAAATATATCACTATTATATGAATTTATATTATCACTCATCCATATGTATACCGTGTTTTTTTTCATCAGTTCAACCACCAACTCTAACAATTCTATAACAATATTTTATTTTCATAATTAAATAATATCAAGAAAATAGTGATACCTACAATTGATATTTTCAAGCAATATATTTCATTAATATGGTTTTATAATGGTGAAATAAAAATTAATTTACATTTTAATGAAACTTGTTTTCATTGGAAAATTACCTGAAACATATTTATCACAAATTACATTCTCCTAAACTGTAAGTATATCATGCATCAAATTAAAATGGTAATGAATAAATCATTTACATAAAATTATACAAATTAAAAGATTAATATAATATTCATGAATTATTATCATGATATGAGGATTTTTGTAACCATTACTAAACTTGTATGAAAAATAATAAATACCAAAATCTTACATATAAAATAAACAATAAATAAATAATTTATGTGTAATAAATGATTATTATTGAAAAGTGTGAGATAAAATATATTTGAATAAGTTTATTAAATTTGTAACTATTATATTTAAGTTTATATTATATAATCTTAATACATCTTTCTGAAAACATGAGTACATGTAAGGGTCTCTTGTCCAAATTTCTATTTAAAGAAGATTTGATCCATATTCACTGAATTTTTTCTTTTTTTTGTGGTGATAATAATTTACACTGAAATTATTTTATCATAATTCTAAATAAAAAAATGGAATTAAATATAAATATTATTTTATCTTTTTCAATGGATTTTGATTCAAATGTTTCCAAAGCTACAAAGTGTTTATTTTGAAATTTTACATGGAACTTAGGATTGTCGATGTCTAAATTCATATAGAGAAAATTATCTTGATTTTTACCTATAAAACCATATATATTTTCATCTCATATAGTTATAAGAACTTTACCAATATTATTACTATTTATTTTCTCTTTGTTTTGTAATTCCTCAAAAATGATGCATGAATGTGGATAAGATATTATCTATATTTTTTTTCTAGGAATATTTTTTCATTTCATATAAGGACCTGACCTTAAACATTACATAATTTTGAATTAAATGAATAATTCACATTGAGTATCCTTTCAGGTTTAGAGTTTTAGGGAATTAGGACATAACGATTCCATCTCAAAATATTACAAAGGAGGCACTTCTACCCATAATCCATTTTTTTAATAAAATAAAAACTCGTGAAAAAATAGTCATGTCTAATTCCATGTTAAAGGGGGCATGGATTTTCCTTGATCCCATCCTTGACCCTATTCATATAAATCATAAATCATAAAGCTAACTTGCGGCATCCATAATTATGAAAGACACATATAAATCATAAATCATAAAGCTAACTTGCGGCATCCATACCACACTTACATTATAGCTATCACAGCTACATAGGGAGTTACTTTGGAATACCCATCACAGTATATTCACTAAATCTATTAGGAGAAACATTCACGTTTACATCCGTCACGTTACCCAATACATTGGAGAGCTATCTCGGGCTCACCCGCCCTAGGTTTATCACGAAACAAAGTGTATACGTAAATAATTCCCAAGAACCATAACATGATCTTAACACATAACATAAGCATAAAAGAATGATAACATTTACACATTTCAATAAGAAAATATCATTTAAAGATATTGAAATAATAAATCCATTCTCAAAATCATTTTCAATACCAAAATGCATAAAAAGAGTATTTGGTATTTATTTTTCCTTTTAATAACATTCCGGCTTGTTAAGGAAGCCAAAGATCAAATAATACTCACGGCGGCGGAAAGGTCATTGTCACCGCTTACGTTAAAGAAACATTCCTTTTTGCCTTTTAGTAAAATTATTTGTAGAGAAAAGGTTCCTTTTGAATAGAATTAAATGTCAAAGGGTTTTATACATAGTATAAAATAAAGTCATGTATAAAACTAAAAATGCCTCAATGAAAGGAGATTGAGACGAAGTCCCTTACCTCGTGTCCGACTTGACCCGTTCGTTCTTTAATCTCATGAATAATAAACTAAAGATAATATCTACTTTCTTAAGAACCTTTTTAAAGTTTATTATTCCTTTTATATCACTTATTACCATGCTATAATCATTATGTAATCATTTAAGTTAATAACATTCATTTTTTTGATATTTGGTACTTGAGTCAAAAATGGACTTCTTATAATTACATGTTGTTCACGTGGTAAAAGGTTCATTATATACATAATTATATTCCTGATTTTGGTATCATATATATCATATATATCCAGCATGTACATGTATTTATAATAGTACATAACATTTGGAGGTACGAAATGAAATGCACCGTTTATGGAGACGGTAAGCCGTACGTACGCTTGAAAGCTACTTTCATTTCTATTTCTTATTTTAATGGAATTAAAACTTAATTATACATAGTTATATTATAATTCAAGTATAATATCATATATAATATCATTAACTCCATCCTTCATACATCCCACATAGGGCATTAACGAGTCACATCACTTTGACGGGGCGGTAGTCCGCACTTTCTCAAATGAGATTATCATATTTACCCACCATAGAAACCATAAAGGTTTGATATAATTGGGAAGTACAGAAGAATAAAAAAATCATAAACATAATATATATATCATATATAAATACAGTTCCATCATAATGGCCACCATGAGAGGCGGTATGATGTAATTGAACAATCATCGTTTCATGAGGCATTAGTTCTCCATCCAGAGAAACATTATGTTCTTCATCCATTAGATGGAGGTGTGTGTAAGTGTAGTTAGAATACATATCATAACAACATCCTAGTATATGGTGGATACTGGTGTTGTTACAAAAGAAAGGAAATAAAAGGAGTTTAGGGGTTGGAGAAGCAAAATAAAAGAAAACAATTTAAGAAAACTTTTACCTTTAATTTGGGTAACTCACTTTGGTTTGAACCAAAGGAATTCTTAAAGTTCCTTCATCCTAAGTTAAGGCTTCTAGGAGGAGGAGAGGAATGTATGAAGCTTAATTGGATAGAGTTTGGACGAGCCAAATGGCTTGAGAGGTGTGTAGAATTGCATAGAAGTGGTCTCTTTTTATAATAGATAGGAGGGGCTCTTTAGGAAAGAGTGAAAATATTATTTTATAATATAATGATATTCGGTTTCTAATGGTCCAAAAATCATTATGGTCGAAGATACGATGACTCCTAATCTAAATAAAATCATCCAATCATAATTGGACATGTTTTGGATAATATTTTAATCATTATAATCTTATTTAATTAAATCATTTATTAATGAGGTAAATACTGCATCATAATTGTGTCATAAATAATTTAACTTATTTTATGTCTAAAAATTATAAAAAAAATAACATGATGTAGGAAATATATTTATATTTACAATTAATTTTTATAGTCGAAAATATGACTTATATAACATCATATAAAAATTAATTACTAAACGATTTTTGTTAATGTCACTTTTGTCTTCACATTAAATTAATTAATCTAAATTGTCATTATCACTCCCAGGTGGCTTCATGGGGTCCCCAAATCGACCCAAATATTCCCATGGTCAGACATGACTCATCCAATAAGATTGGGACACGTTTAAGGGTAATTTTATATTATTATAATATTATTTCATTACCCTTATTTACCTGATTTACACTTTAACCATGGTAAATAAAATATTTACTGAGGTAAATATTTAAAATGCCTAAAAATAAAAGTTACCTATTTAAACAATTTGAACCTCCTAATTCCAAATGTGGAATCCATTTCTCCAAATTCAAAACACAGAAGTGGAAGAAATTAATTTAAAATTAATTCCCACTGTCAAAACAAAATGCGTGTTTTTATGAAATATTAACTATCAAAAGATTGACAGTTGATTATATACAATTTAAATGAGAAATTGCTTCTAATGACCAACATTAGATTAAATGGTAAAAATATAATCTATTTACACTTTAAAACCAATTAAAAGGATAACTTAACCATATAAAAAAATTAGATTAAAACATAATATTGAATTAAAATACAATATTTTCACTATTCCTTAAAAAATGAACTTTATCAGAAAAATACCAAAAAATGACCCAAAGTAAATTCTGATGTCCTCATTCTAATGAAGGATCTTATTTGGTCATATATAATGTATTAAAGTGACCAAAATTAGATTTAAAATGGGTTCCCCATTAAAAGGTGGTGAATCGGCCTTTTAATGTAAATTATGCTTAAAATTAGATTAATTTATATATTAATCCTCTAACTTTTATTGGATAAATATAAATACATGTATAATCATGTTATAGTTAGTTTTGTTTATTCCCTCTAATACAACGGCTAGGAGTTAACTACCATTTAAAATAATAATATTATATTATTAGTGTGCAATTTAAGATTCCAAAGAAACATGATGTTGCATATCGGGTAGGCTATCGAACATAGCAACCCCTTTAAGCTATAATTAATATTTAATGCAAAAATATTAATAAATATGAAAATAACTTATTCTTCATTTACCTAGGATGTGACATCCTTCCCCCCTTTTAGAAATTACATCCTCGTAATTTTTATCCGCTTATCAAAATAAGTGGGGGTATTTATCCCTCATAGAATTTTTAGATTCCCACGTTGCCTCTTCAACCATATGGGTTTTCCAAAAAACCTTTACCTGGTGAATTACCTTATTCCGCAACACCTGCTCTCTACGGTCTAGAATCTGGAATGGTTGTTCTTCATAAGAGAGATTCTCTTCCAACTGAACTACCTCTCAGCTCAAAACACGAGATGGATCTGGCATATACTTTCTGAACATCGAAACATGAAAAACATTGTGTAACTAAGATAAAATTGGAGGTAAAGATACTCTGTACGCAACTGATCGAACTTTCCCCAGAATTTCATAAGGTCCAATGAACCTTGGACTCAACTTTCCCTTCCTACCAAAACGCATCACACTTTTCCAAGGAGAAACTTTGAGAAAGACATGATCACCTACATCAAAACAAAGATCCATCCTCCGGTTATCCGCATAACTTTTCTATCTGCTCTGAGCTGTTCTCATGTGCTTCTAAATCAACTGAACATTCTCTGCCATCTCTTCTACCAATTCTGGTCCCATCAGCTTTCTTTCACCCACTTCATCCCAAAAATATGGAGTTCGACAATGCTTTCCATACAATTCCTTAAATTGAGCCATTTGTATACTGGAATGAAAACTCTTATTATAAAAAAATTCAACCAAAGAAAGATGTTGGTCCCAACTTCCCTGATTGTCCATCAAGCAAGAACTTAACATATCCTCCAAGGTCTAAATTGTTCGTTCTGACTACCCATCTGATTGAGGATGAAAAGTTGTACTAAAGATTAATTCAGTACGCAGTGACTTATGAAGGCCTTTCCAAAAGTTAGAAGTGAACCTCGGATCATGATTAGATACAATAGAGATGGGAACTCCATGCAACCCAACTATCTCTTTAACATACAACCGAGCATGTTCATCTAGAGACAAAGTATCTCTAATAGGATGGAAATGACCAGATTTAGTCAATCGGTCAACTATAACCCAGATTTCATTATTACCTCGAGATGTCTTTGGTAATCCCAAAACAAAGTCCATGGATATATTTTCCCATTTCCACTCTGGAACTGATAGAGGATGAAGCATTCCTTTCGGTAACTGTCTCTCTACTTTAACCTGCTGACAAGTCAAACATTTCACAGTAAAATCAGCAACATCTCTTTTCATTCCATCCCACTTGTAATACTCCTGAAGATCTCTGTAAATCCTAGTAATGCCAGGATGAACTGAAAATGGAGAACTATGATCTTCACATAACAACTCATTCTTCAACTGTGAATCACAAGGAAAACATAATATCTTTCCAAACCTCAAAACACAATCATTATCATTGTTAAATTTAGGCAACTTACCGTTCTGAACCAACTCTACCTTTTTCTGCAACTCACTATCTTCCATCTGTGCTTTCTTTATTCTGTCTGATAGAGATGATCTCACTGACACCTGAAACAAAATAGAATAATTTCTTGCACCAAAAACTTTTATAACAAATTTCATCAAATAAAAAACCAAAGGATCTTGTTCTAAACGTAGCATGGATAATGAGACATTACTTATCCGACTCAAAGCATCGGCCACTTTATTTTCTTTTCCCGGATAGTAATGGATCGTGCAATAATAATCCTTGATTAATTCCAACCATCTCCTCTGTCGCATGTTCAATTATTTATGAGTGAATATATACTTCATACTTTTTTTATTAGTATATATTTTACACTTCAGTCCATACAAATTATGTCTCCAAATTTTTAAAGCAAAAACAACAGAACCTAATTCCAAATCATGTGTAGGGTAATTTAACTAATGTGGTTTCAACTGACGTGAAGCATAAGCAATTACCTGATCATTTTTCATTAGGACTCAACCCACTACTTTCAACGAAGCATCATTGTACATAACAAACACACCATTTCTGGAAGGTAGTGCCAAAACTTAAGCATTCACCAATCTCATTTTCAATTCCTAAAAACAATCATCACATTCTTTCGTCCATATGTACTTAACACCTCTTCGAGCTAACTTAGTCATTAGACTAGATAACTGTGCAATGTTTTCAACAAACCTTCAGTAATAACCTTCCAAACCAAGAAAAATACGAATCTTGGTTATATTTGTGGGTCTTGGCCATTCTTCAACAACTTTTGTTTTTGTAGGATCAACAGTTATGCCATTTTTTGAAACAATGTGACCAAGGAAAGAAATTTGTTGTAACAAAAACTCACACATGCTGAATTTTCCATGAAGTTTCTTTTCTTTTAAGGTTTTCAAGACAACCCTTAAATGACTTTCATGTTCCTCTTTACTTTTTGAATAAACCGAAATATCATCAATGAACACAACCAAAAACATATCCAAGAACTCACGGAAAATTCTATTCATAAGATCCATGAATACATCAGGTGCATTGGTTAAACCAAAAGGCATAACTACAAACTCATTATGGCCATATCTAGTACAAAAAGCGGTCTTCCGAACGTTGTCTTCTTTTACTTTCAAATGATGGTACCCTGACCTCAGGTCAATCTTCGAAAAATACTGAGCTCCCTGGAGCTGATCAAACAAATAATCAATATGTGGCAAAGGATACTTATTCTTAACAGTGATGTTATTCAATGCTCTATAATCAATGCAATGTCTCATGTAACCATCTTTCTTTTTAACAAACAAGACAGGAGCACCCCAGGGTGATGTGCTAGGTCGAATGAAACCTTTATCTAATAACTCCTGAAATTTCTTCTTTAACTCTAAATGTTCAATATGAGCCATTCGATAAGGGGGTTTTGAAATTGGCTTAGCATCAGGAACTAAGTCAACAGTAAATTCAACTTCCCGATTAGGTATAAATCCAAGAAACTCATCAGGAAAAACATCAAGGTACTCATTTACCACTGGCACATCATTAATCTGAAGAGTTCCATTGTTTTCAACAATATGTGCAAGGTAACATTCATTTCCATCTTTTACCAGTTTATGGACTTCTTGATATGTTATCAAAACCAAGGGTTCATTCTTGTACACAAAATGAAAATCATTATGAAAAGAAACCTCTTTAGCTCTGCAGTCAATCTTAGCATGATAAACAGAAATCCAATCCATGCCCAATATAACATCAAACTCTACTAGAGGCAAAACAATAAGGATTTCAAGTAGATTCTTTCCGCACACAAGGAAAAGAATGTTCTTATGTTTTCTTTTTGTCTCAAAATTTACTCTAGGTGTTTTTACCGTAAGTTTAGTATTCATATCATGATATGGAATTCATAATTTACTAGAAAACTTTTCAGAAATGAAAGAGTGTGTAGAGACTGAATCAAACAACACATTGGCATAATCTGAACAAACAAATAATGTACCTGATACAACTTCATTTGATGGCCCAACATCTGATGAAGTAGTTGCAAAGGATTTTTCCACCCCTTTCTGCTTGAAGTCTGGCTGCTTTCCTTTGGTTGAGTTCCTTGTTGGACAATCATGTGTATAATGACCCATTTCATTGCACTGAAATCATTTTACTGATTGTAAATCATATTTTGTCTTACCATTACCCTGATCTTTTTCAGTGCAATTATGATCCTTATTTCCCATTTTACCACATTGGTATCACTTAACAGAATTCAAAAAACATTCCACATCATGCTTTTTACCACAATTTTCAAAAACTGTAATCTTAATCTTCTTACCATCATACTTTTTTGAAGAGTTCATTCCTTTCACCTGCCACCTCAACCTCTTATTTTGTTGTTTGTCAAAGAATCATTGATCATCGGCAAACTCCATTTCCACCTTCTCCGCACAACGAACAAGTCTTTCATAACTTTTGAACTCACGAGAAGATAAATCCCTTCGATACGTTGGATTTAATCCTGAGTAAAAATGGTTGATTTTAATATCAAGATCTCGTATGAAGTTTGGAGCATACCTTTCCAGTCGAGTGAATTTTTCTTCATAAGCAGCAACTAAGTCATCCTCCTGCCTGAATTCCAATAATTTTTTTCCATCCTAAGACGAACCACCTTAGGAAAATATTTCTCCAGAAACCTACCTTTGAATTCATCCCAAACAAGAGCATCAATTTCCTCACTATCCCTGATATTTTTTACCATCGACCACCACTGATCAACTTCACCTTCAAAACGGTAAACAGCGAGACTAACATTTTGATGTTCTGAACAACCCATGACATCAAAAATCTTTTCCATTTATTTAATCCTCCCTTCAGCTAGCACCAGATCAGATGATCCTCTGGATGATGGGGGATGTTGCCTCATTAAATGCTCCACTACTCACATGTTCCTCTGTGGTAGATCTGGCTGATCTCGTACATGGATACCACCACCATTTATATCATGAGTCAACTGTGCCATCACTGCAAAAAACTGTTCAGTTCCGATTCCCACCATCTCAGGTAGCTGATTTGGAAGGTTGTCTTCCTCCTGATGTCGTCCCAACATAGCATCCATGTTTCCTCTGCAGAAAACCATTCTAAACAAAGAAATATCTTAGGCGAAGAAACATGGTAATCTGGAAATGCTATATGATGTCAATATTAACATAAATTACTTTATGGATATTAATTTAACAATATCCTAACTCCTAATGTTATCTAAAACAACCTTTGATACCAACTATAATGACTTGGCCTTAAACATTACATAATATTGAATTATATGAATAATTCACATTGAGGATCTTTTTAGGTTTAGAGTTTTAGGGAATTAGGACATAACTATTACATCTCAAAATATTACAAAGTAGGCACTTCTACCCAAAATCCATTCTTTTTAAAAAATAAATACTCGTGAAAAAAATTCATGTCTAATTCCATGTTAAAGAGAGCATGGATTTTCCTTAATCTCATCCTTTACCCTATTCATATTTTAGTCCTGTGAAAAACATTTCAAAACGTGAGATGAGCATAAAAGGCTTAGTAAGGGTTATAAAACAGTGAATGATAACATTTGTTCATAAATACATACAAAACATGAACTATTTTACTTACCTCATGAAATCATAAGATTTTTGAAAGACACATAGAAATCATAAATCATAAAGGTAACTTGCGGCATCCATACCATACTTACATTGTAGCTATCACAACTACATAGAGAGTTACTTTGGAATACCCATCACAGTATATTCCCTAAATATCTTAGGAGAAACATTCACGTTTACCTCCGTCACATTACCCAATGCATTGGAGAGCTATCTCGGGCTCACCCGCCCTAGGTTTATCACAGAACCACCCATATACGTAAATAACTCCCAAGAACCATAACATGATCTTAACACATAACATAAGCATAAAGGAAAGATAAAATTTCCACATTGCAATGATAAAATATCATTTCAATATATTAAAATAATAAATCCATTCTCAAAATCATTTTCAATACCAAAATATGTAAAAAGAGTATTTGTTATTTATTTTTCCTTTTAAAAACATTCTGTCTTGTTAGGGAAGCCAAAGATCAAATAATACTCGTGGCGGCGGAAAGGTCGATGTCACCGCTTACATTAAAGAAACATTCGTTTTTGTCGTTTAGTAAAACACTTTGTAGAGAAATGATTCCTTTTGTATAGAAGTAAAAATCAAAGGGTTTTATACATCGTATAAAATAAAGTCATGTATAAAACTAAAAATGCCTCAATGAAAGGAGATTGAGATGATGTCCCTTACCTCGTGTCCGACTTGACACATTCATTATTTAATCTCCTGAATTATAAA
Organism: Viscum album; assembly: GCA_963277665.1. Lineage (NCBI taxonomy): Eukaryota > Viridiplantae > Streptophyta > Magnoliopsida > Santalales > Viscaceae > Viscum > Viscum album. The sequence continues at coordinate 121,172,882 of OY728161.1, read as the reverse complement.
CTAAAGTTAATTTCTACTTTCTTAAGAACCTTTTTCAAGTTTATTATTCATTTTATATCACTTATTACCGTGTTATAATCATTATGTAATCATTTAAGTTAATAATGTTCATTTTGTTGATATTTGGTACTTGATTCAAAAATGGACTTCTTATAATTACATGTTGTTCACGTGGGAAAAGGTTCATTATACCCAGAACGATATTCATTATTTGGGTATCATATATATCATATATATCCAGCATTTACATGTATTTATAATAGTACATAACATTTGGAGGTACGTAATGAAATGCACCGTTCATGGAGACGGTAAGTCGTACGTACGCATGAACGCTACTTTCATTTCTATTTCTTATTTTAATGGAATTAAAACATAATGATACATAGTTATATTATAATTCCAGTATAATATCATATATAATATCATTATCTCTATCCTTTATACATCCCACATAGGGCATTAACGAGTCACATCCCTTTGAGGGGGCGGTAGTCCGCACTTCCTCAAGTGAGATTATCGTATTTACCCGCCATGGAATCCTTAAAGTTTTGACATAATTGGGAATTAATGAAGCATAATGAAATAATAAACATAATATATATCATATATAAATACAGTTCCATCACAATGGCCACCATGAAAGGCGTTAAGAAGTAATTGAACAATCATAGTTTCATGAGGCGTTAGTTTTCCATCCACAGAAACATTAAGTTCATCATACATTAGATGGAGGTTTGTGTAAGTGTAGTTAGAATAATTATCATAACAACATCCTAAAATATTTAGGATAGTGGTTTTGTTACAAAAGAAAGGAAATAAAAAGATTTTAGGGGTTGGAGAAGCAAATTAAAAGAAAACAACTTAAGAGAAACTTTTACATTTAATTTGGGTAACTCACTTTGGTTTGAACCAAAGGACTTCTGGAAGTACATTATTCCTATGTTAAGGCTTCTAGGAGGAGTATAGTGATTTAGGGAGCTTAATGGGGAATATTTTGGACTATCCAAATGGCTTTAGAGGTGTGTGGAATTGCATAGAAGTGGTCTCTTTTTATAAGGGAGAGGAGGGGCTCTTTAGGAAAGAGTGAAAATGTTATTTTATAATATACTGATATTCGGTTTCTAATGGTCCAAAAATCATTATGGTAGAAGCTGATATGACTCATAATCTAAATAAAATCATCCAATAAGAATTGGACATGTTTTGGATAATATTTTAATCATTATAATCTTAGTTAATTAAATCATTTATTAATGAGGTAAATACTGCATCATGATTGTGTCACAAATAATTTAATTTATTTGATGTATAAAAATTATAAAAAAAATACAATGATATAGGAACGATTTTTATCTTTCCAATTAATATTTATAGTCCAAAATAGGACTTATATAACATCATATAAAAATTAATTGCGAAACGATTTTTGTTAATGTCACTTTTGTCTTCACATTAAATTAATTAATCGAAATTGACATTATCACTCCCAAGTGGCTCCATGGGGTCCCCAAATCTACCCAAAGATTCCCATGGTCAGACATGACTCATCCAATAGGATTAGTACAAGTTTAAGGGTAATTTTATATTATTATAATATTATTTTTTTACCCTTATTTACCTAATTTACCCTTTAACCATGGTAAATAAAATATTTACTGAGGTAAATATTTAAAATTCCTAAAAATTAAAGTTACCTATTTACACAATTTGAAACTACTAATTCAAAATATGGAATCCATTTCTCCAAAATCAAAACACAGAAGTGGAAGAAATTAATTTAAAATTAATTCCCGATGTCAAAACAAAAGGCATGTTTTTATGAAATATTAACTATCAAAAGATTGACAGTTGATTATATACAATTTAAATGTGAAATTTATTCTAATGGACAAAATTATATTAAATTGTAAAAATATAATATATTTAAACTTTAAAACCAATTAAAATGATAATCTATCCATATAAATAAATTTGATTAAAACATAGTTTTGAATTAAAATACAATATTTTCACTATTCCTTAAAAAATGAACTTTATCAGCAAAATACCAAAAAATGTCCCAAATAAAATTATGATGTCCTCATTCTAAAGAGTGATTTTATTTTTTCATGTATAATGTATTAAAGTGACCAAAACAAGATTTAAAAAGGGTTCGCCATTAAAAGGCGGTAAATCGGCATTTTAATGTAAATTATGCTTAAAATTAGATTCATTTATATATTAATCCTCTATTTTTATTGGATAAATATAAATACATGTATAATCATATTATAGTTAGTTTTGTTTCATTACCAATAATACAATGTCTATGAGTTAACTAGCATTTAAAATAATAATATTATATTATTAGTGTGCAACGTAAGATTCCAAAGAAACTCGTTGTTGCGTATTGGGTACGCTATCGAACGTAGCAACCACTTTAAGATAAAATTAATATTTAATTCAAAAATATTAATAAATATGAAAATCTATTATTCTTCATTTACCTAAGATTTTACATTCCATGTCCGAGTTTTCTTGTTATTTCATGGAATTTCATATACATATTTATAAGATTCTAAAATTATTTCTCTAATAAATTTTTTTATAAGAAAAATGGATTGAAATGAATATTATATTTATTTTTTCTATACAATAACATTATCCCATTGTTTTATTTGGTTTTATTTTTGAATCATGAGGATACATGTGTAAAAAATACATACTTACTTATATGAAATTAAATTTAATAATATTGCATGAAAAATTAACATGTAATAGAGAACTATAATGGTTTTGTTTCTTTGGAAACTAGAACACATAATAATATTATTATACAACATTTTTTGTATCCCACACATCACACATTCCAAACAATACCCTTACTTCCATAGAAAACATAGAATATTGTGAGTTTATATTGAGTAATATAACATAATAAAATGTTCAGTAACATGACATAATAGGATCATACACAGAATATATCATAACTCATAAATCTTAAGAAAGAACATGAGTATAAATCATTTTTATTTATCCAGCACTTAGTTATTATATCACGAGATATAATGATTAATCCAGTTCATGGGATGGCTATATAATTTCTTTTCATATCCATCACATAAACAGAAATAGTAAATATGTTTCCACAAAACATAAAAGCATTTAAAACATTAACTTAGCATTGTGTTTGGATAATAAATTGTATTTATAATGAATTCATCATCACATAATCATAATCCATGACAAGAAACCACATGTATTGAATAATTATATGATTTCCATAGAGAATCACAAGAAACAAAAAATAATTCCTTCAAAGATTCAATAAAATACCTTTAAAATATCATTATAATATTCTTGAAAAAAACACCATTTTCACATTGAAAAAACTCTTCTAAATTCTAATGTTTCTAAAATATTAGGAAAATAATTTTATTTTTAATTTACCATATAAAAATTATAATTATGCTAAAAATAAATAATATTTATTTCTTTATGAATCATTGGTCAATTCAAATTTAGTAAATAAAAAGTACCTTTCACACATTTGTAATGAAAATAAAAATGTATCCTATAGAAAAAACTAAAAATATTTATTTGGAAATAAAATTTAAATAATAATAAAAATACAAAAAGGATCATAATTCATATGTGAAGTGAAAATAAAAAAATCATGAATTATTATAAACATTATTTTTATAAACAAAAAATATTCATACATAAAAGAAATGATAAGGTAAATATCACTTATAAGTGTCTTTATAGTTCATTCATGGAGAAAAAAGATATAAACTAAAAATTAAAGGTAAAAGATTATACCCATATATTTTATAATAAAATAGATTTTTCTGAGAAATAAAAGAATATAATTCATTTATTTGGGCATCAAATATTGACAACCTGAAATAAATGATGTTATAACATTAACATATTACCTTATTCCAACATGGTCCATAAGTGATTTTCACCTCATCTGTAAATATTTAATTTATTTATACTCATATAACAATACCATATTTATATTTTTTGAATAATATATTATCCAGTTATAAAATAACAACTCCTATTTTTTAATAAATCTATATTAAAATATTAAATTATGGGTATAAACAATCTCATTTTTATGTAAATGTTTTCATGGAAGATTAATTAATTTTATATTACTCATGGTTCTATCATATCAATTATATTAATTTTGAAGTAAATATTAAATATTTTTATACTACGTGATTGAAAATGAAGTACCTTAGCTCACGATGTGGTAGTCTGAATGTATGGATGAATGGTGGTTTTTTTCCCATTAAATAGAGAAGATGATGAATAATAGTAATTCAATTAACATAATACTATCTAAGTATATGATATATATTGATTCTATTATATAGGAATGTTTAAAAAACATTAAGGATTTATATGAATAAAAAAATGAAAATATTTGTTATAAATATTCGCCCTTCATTGAGACACCGCCATGGAATCACTCTTTAAGGACACGAGAAATGTTCCTTAACGGATACCAGATCTTATTGAAATTATATAGGTATTTATTAAAACTGATTATATAAATATTTTCAAGATAATTTGGTCAAGGTTGTGTGAAAAATAAAGTTTATGGGTTGCCTTTTTGTAGTGATGTAAAGTAAACACCTGGTATTACATAAAATAATTAAATATAATAAAATTATCTTCCTTAGAAAGTGTTAAAAGTGGAATCAATTTCATTAATATGATGGGGTATCATTGTAATCCCATCAAAAAAATAATATTTGGAGAGGTTTACAAGGAATTTTGAACCACATATTTTGGATTAATCCCTTAATTATCCAATTTTACCATTAAATATAGGAACAAAATTTTCAATCATAAAGGGTTTTAAATTGAATTTTATGTTAAAACTTTTCTCAATAAAGTATTAATAATGAAATTATTGACCATATCTCATACCTAATTCTCTATTTCAATTTTGTTTAAATTTAATATCCATGAATAATATATTTTTATTTTAAAATATTACGAAATTCATTTTAATAATTATTCCCATAATTTAATGAATGTGATGAACAATGCAATGATATTCCTCCGGAGAAACATAAAGGAAGGTGGTATTGATTTTAAATGAATTTGATTATAACTAACCATCTATCAAGATATATGATTAACTTTATAATTACAGATGAGATTCGTAAGGAATAATATAACAGGAAAAGGCAGTTTTATGGACATTTTGGTGGTAAAAACAATGGGGAATAGAAATTTTAATTTATTTCATGTCATAAATATAGGAAGAATCATATAGGTGAAGGTATGAAATAAAAAGGGAATTTTTTATGAGTGGAAAATTATTACATAGCATTATATATTTTTGAGGAAGAATTAATATTACCATGGTGAAAAATAAAATTCATTATAAACAATCATTTATAGTTTAATGACATAAAGTGGGAACATGGGAATTATATGAGTCAATTACCTCCATTAACGGCTTACTTATACACCATGGATTATCTTATTCTATGAAAATATCTAATGTAGATCCTGATGACTAAGGCACACTTATCCTTCACTTGAGAGATAATAATTTTATATTGATGTATGTAACAATTTCCCCTTTTTAAACCTTCCTATTTTAATATTGTGGAATTTAATGTGATTATGAGAATTTTTTAGCTCCCCCTTCGTATATTTCTAATAAATTATTTGAATATGGGAAGTTTCATTTCATACCTATCTATACCTTACCTCCCTAGTCCATGAACATTGTCATCTGACTCCATGGGTCTCTTGTAGCACTATTATTGAAATCCTTTCACATCATAAACTATTACCCATCACAGCCACCAATTAGATTAATGACTATAAAAATCTTCCAACACATGTTATTTTAGTGTGTTTTTACCTCACACATGCACAATATGGGAATCACCCCAAGAGTTCACTCATCCTAAAACTACACTATCACAATATCTCTTAACAAAATATTAATAATCCATTTGTATATTGAATTCGATGGTACACCTTATTGATATGGGAAGAAACATTTAATATATTGTGAATTACATCTCCAAGGGTGTTACACCCCCTCCCCATAAAGAATAATTCCCTAATTGTGGACCCCAAACCACATACACAATCACTTCTATTGTACTTCTATCTAATTATTTTTTTGGATACAGTTTTTCATATACCAACCTCCCCAGGAAGTGAAACAAGTCATCTTACCCCATGGGTGTATCATCTCATTACCCTTCCTCATGCACATCTCCTATTCTCATATGTTTTCCCATTTAGTTTTGATACATTACAAGCTTTGTGAGGAAGGATAAAATTCTTCTATGAAAAATACCTAATGTTTTGGAATGTTTGTTTTTTTGTAGTTAATTTGGTCATTGAATAAATTTGGGTCAAAGGATTCATGGAGTCTTTCTTGCAGAAAAAATATTTATTTATTATGTAGTGAGATTACACATTGTGTAAGTATTAAATTTCATTGTAAGGGATTTCATGTATAATTTTTGAGATTTTTATAGCATGAAAATATATCTCATCATGTAAATGGTTACCATCATTAAATTGTTGGGATTTTTATTTTTTATGTGAGGCATCATGTTTTTTAGGTTGAAATATTTTGGGAAATACATTTTGTTAAATGGTTAAAAACTATGCATTTATCATGAGTTTATCATTTTAGAGAACTACATGAATGATTTTTTTCATTTGACTGAAGCCTACCCTCTATTGACTTAGTATATATCCCATGTGATTTGGGAATATTATTCCATTCAGGATCACTCTTTTCAGTGATTGATCATCTGGATTTCTGTGTTGAATCAATCCATGTAATAATTATTTTTTGTTTCAGTATTACCCTGGAATATAGTAGTGAAATTGAACTATTTTATAACAAATGATGATCGTGTGGTGTTTTTTATCTTATTTTTTATAGATCTTTTGTATGTTATTATTATAGGGGATGATTTATTATTAGTTATGGATCTATAGCTATACATTCTTGGAGGTATGTCTGAATTTACCTCTATATCAACCTTTGTTTTTGTGAAATAAGGTTATAAATTGTGGGAATCAAAGGTAGGGACTCTTTATTAACCATGTGTTTATTCTATTTTCATCGATCCCATGATGAATTTGTGTGACCCATTTTTGAGGTTGGTGCTTCTGTCTCTAGAATATGTTGGTTGAACCACATTACTTTATTTTTTTAAACTAATTTATAAAATGAATTTTCATTATTTATTTGTGTGTGTGGTAGTATTTTTTTTTGAAAATATGGTATTTACCTTTTTGAGAAAATGGTAAATGTATTTTAAAATTATTGTGATATGGAATTGTGAATCATTTCTCAAATATTGATATGATTAAATGCTTTGGAATGTGCATCACATTGGTAGCATTAAGTACTTTGGTGGAAGCCTTCAATTAGGGCCATCATCCAGGCTTATCAATAAAAGGTTTACTCTTGGGGTGTTCCACTTCTCCGAATACTTTTTATTCAATGTAAATGTTATTGACATTATTGGTGGTTCACTTGGGTGGGTTCATATAATCCAAAATTCTTTTTTATAAGGAATTTACTGTTCACTAGTGAATGATTGCGCTATGAATACTCTATTATCAAATTATGTTGTTATCCTTGAATTGATGTTACTTGTTACATATATTTTTTCAACTTATATTTAATTATCGAATTTTCTATGTGTATATTTGATATTCATTTAAATGTATATAGATTAATTTGTTTTGGAAGTGTGGAAAAAAATGAAATTTATTTACTATGATTTTGATTAAAAATGTGACATTTATTATCATTCCTGGGTTTCAATAAGGACGAGAATATTTATATTGTTTTAAATAGAATTTTTATGGAACACCTAGGTGGGATCCAACTAAACTGGATTATATGACACCATGTACAACAATTTGGTAGTTTGTAGACATTGTTATTCCTTTCGATGTAGGGAAACAAAAGGTGTCATAATGAGGTGCTTAGGTGTTGGTCATCTGGGTTTGGGTAACTGGTGGAGTGATGGTGGGATTTTTTCCACAATATCACATGGATTTTTTAGACTCCTATTTTGGATGTCCCTTGATGTTGGACTTGTACTTTTGGATTTCATATCATCTTCTGAGTTATACCATTTTCACTATTTTATATCTCTTCTAGAATATGTTATCTTTTCTTCACAATTTTTATTCTTTGTGTATCTATAAATTCTATATTGTTGCATCAAGTTGAAAGAAATATTTCCCTCTATTTATTTGTTGATTCTAGGTGTCACTCAACTACACATGAGGATTTTTAATTCCATTTACTTGTTTAATGGATAGGGTTGGGATCCATGTCTTGGGGGTGACCCAGTTTATTATGTTACAAGTTAGTATCATAAGATGTTTTTATCTCAGTGGTCCTTGTATTAATATTTCTATTAGAAAATAAATTGGATTTTTGGAACTTGATAGGTAGGTTACAGTGATTACATGCCCATCTCTTTCTATGGTGATCTTCTTGTTAGAAGGGCATGTGGTGATTTGCTTCTCCTTTAAGGTGTTTTGATTTAAATGAAAATTTATTCTTATGGTATTAATATTTAGACAAATATATATCATATATTTTATTAATTATTATATTTTATTGTGCAACAGTATGTTTATTATACATCAACCGTATATTCATCAAGTGGTTTCATGTGATGATCTTTGAATGAATCTTCCTATATATCAAAATATTTTCAATCCTATCATGTGAGAAATTTGTATCATGAACCTGAATTTATAGAAATGTTAGAAAGCATATGGTGAGGTATAGAGAGAATCTATAAGATAATGGGATCTATCTTAGGAGTTCATGTAATAGAATCCCTCATTATTTAAGGGTATGAAGGACATCAAGAGGTAGATGATTAGATAGATAGGACTGATTGGATCTAAAAAATTCCTGAGACACTTGAGAATATGATGTTGAAGTGAGCAGTGTTCATACATGAGGGACCCAACAATAGGTTGCAGGACACCATGGTTTAGGAATATAGGTATGTGGGTTTGGATTTGAAGGGTTTCAAGAGAGAATTCCTTCATATATTCTATCCAAAATTATGGATTATGTAGAAGTATATAGAGCTCATCTATTAACTAAAAAAATAGTGTTTGGTGTTTGATCGAAACCAATCATTCTATATAACATTTCCATTATTCTTCAGATGTGTTAAGGAATGACCAGTTGAAGGCTTAGAAGTAAATGTAGAATTTGTGGCCAGATAATGAATGATATATATTTATGCTAAATCTTTATATCTATGTTGATATGGTATATAGGGTAATGATGGCCGAGATCGACATCTTATGCACGGTTCATTATACATCCACCTAATGGTATCTTCAGTGGTGTGTATTGGAGGAAGAGTAAGTTTTGTGATCATCACTGTAGTTTTGGAGGTGGTTCTCAGTATTTGTCCTCATATACACCATCACATATGGATATTAATGTGCCTCTGAAATGTTGTTAGTGGGCTACACTGAGGAACACACAACATTCCTTTATCCTTCCTAAAAATAAATATTACTAGCTGTGGATGTTATGGTTTTCGGCAGCATTTTTTAGACTATTTCAAGGCATCAATATAGTTTGTGATTTTCAGTTCTTATTCTACATTGGAATAGTTTGATATTCAAAAAACTAATGGGTTCTATATATGGACCTAAAGAGTGAAGAAATTTCCCACAGAGGACGAATTTCCAATAGAGGTTGTAGCGGGTCCACAACCCTGATAGGTACCGTATTTTTTTATATTGAAACTAGTTTATTTGATACCGGTTTATCCTATTGGTTTATTTCTATAATTTCCTAGACCTGTATGCCACAAAATGGTGCCCCGAGCCCATTTGGCCACATGGAATCAAGAATATCTCCCCAAATTCTAGATTCTACTGACTATTATTGAGGGTCTATGTGTGCTTATGGGGATTCCTTCCCTTCATCACCATAGATAATCACAGAGGAAAGTCAATATCATAAAATTATTGAAATTAGTAACAAGAAATATATAGTATCTAATTAAAAGAAATAGACGACAACATTAAAAGTGTGCTCATAAACAATGGTGGTGATGATACATGTAATATGTTTCTATAAAACAAAGAAAATGGGTATTCATGGAAGAAAAGCACAAAACATCCAAAAATGAATCCAATTTTGCAACACAAGCTACATCATGGTCTCATGATTGCATTCTCCCAAAAAACTATCATGAATCAAATATAGGGTGCATTCCCATTTTCCATAACTATAATCATATAATCCGTTTGGGTTACTATCGGAATCCCAAATAGGGTGTGAGACATAATCCCAAAAGAAAACCACCCAAGGTCCAGTTCTATTAGGTCAGTGAATATGTAATGATGAAAGTGTGTAGGTAGTAATATAATAAATATTGGAATTACTAAAAGTCAAAATCCCATAAATTCCAGGATCTCATTTATAATCATTGTAATTTAGTGATTCGATCTCATTTAATTAATATGTCCCAATACTCAGCATGTAGCCTTATGTCCCCTATGAAAAAAGGTAACAAAATGATGCCTAAATAGAGAGACCTGAATGTATAAACAAAGTTTTAACTAATTCTTTTGTATTATCTTGGTAGGAAGATCATATAACAAATTTCATCCATTATTCATTTATGAACCTGATCCCATCCATGGAATTCCTAATTTGGAATCTCGGTATCATTAAAATTATATTATAAACTATCTCCCAACGAGACCATCTATGGTGATCCTCACAAGTACCATTTATCATTCATGCTATTGCATAACCCACCAGGAAATCACATTCACCTTTTTGAATAAATTTTATAACCTCTAGGGATATTAATGTCACCCTTTGGCAATTGAAATCAATGAAATCATAAAAGGTAACCAACCATTCCATCCAATGAATGGTGCCAAAACAGGTCAACTCGTGGAAAAAAGAGGTCACATATGATGTGAAAAAATGTCATTCCAAGGGGGTACTCACTACATATACATTAATAATCTATTCTAATCAGCATTGGAGTGTTAATAATCATGAAACCCTTAGAATTATAAACTTTGATACCAAGGATCTCCACAATAGGAACTGATATAAAGGTATGTGAATCCCCTATAACAACATGTGAAGAATATATAGTAGAGGCTACTATAATTGAACCTATGATAGTATATATTACATGATACTACTCCTCAAGGTTCTATTTCATTGTGTATATCTATATTGAACTGCATCCCAATGATATTGTGTGGATACCTTATGTAGATGACCTATGGTGGCATTATGAAACATGGGTTTGACTATCGTAGCCAAGATATCCTCATCGTCCTGATAATCTAGTTATACTCTAGCTCGCTAAATAATGATAATATGTTTTCCAGGATCCTAAAAATGGAGTTTTTGAAGAACCTATCACACTATATTCCAATGGAAATGTTCTGTAGATGTGTTGAAGATAGGACATCGGGCTGAAATATCGGCACTTGATTGGGTCCCTCAGATATGAAGGCCTCGCATGTCCCAACCTACTACACTGGTAACACTTAACCAGGATACCTTAATATTTTATTTGGTTACTAATATCACTAATGAGAATCCCCATATGACACATCATGCTGTTATTCAAAAGGGCACTAGATCTTGGTGTTGAACTGCCCAAGCTCATACCACTTGTCTCTACTAGGTTACACAATGTGATAAGCACCTAATTCACAATTCTAGAAATTGTATTCAGCCAAATCAAATTCTCAAATAATCATATTTCATACCTGATACCATCCTTGAATCTCTGAGATTTAGATAACTCATCACCCATTTTAATAGGTGCAATGTACCAGAGATGAATAAAATGAGATGAATAATCATGATAACACACTATTCTCCTCGTTCTTGAAATCTCGTGGACCATCAACCATTATTATATAAGTATAGATTTATCTATAGAATACATTATGATAATATCTTCAATCCATCTCTCAATGATAATATTTCTGAGTAATAACATCCCACCAACTCTTGGTTGAATCTTGTAGAATATATATAGAATGCTTTGTCTTCTTCTTATGATGTGTCTATAGATTCTCAAATATTGATATCATGGTATCTATCTATGACTCCATGTCCTATGGTCCTCCATCACCTCAAAATATAGATGGATTATGCTACTAGAACTCACTCATAAAATCTTATATAGTTAGGGTAGGTTTTAAATCTCTCTAAATGGTCTACAAGAACTTTAATAATCCCTCATGATAGTTGGACTCAACACCTGTGTATGGTACTACTACTGGTTCCTCTGTTGGAACATCTAAAGGGTCTAATGGTATCCCATGTCCCACCATCTCTGGAGTATGGTCATCTCTACCATCCTGAAATACAACTCCAGGATTTCACGATGTCAAAACTCAAAAATGTCATGTGCATGGCTCAAATCAAGATCATTGTCAATGTTTGTTTCTCAAAGTGAAAAAACATAAATAGGACTGAAAAAATCCTTCCTATATAATAACACATATATTTTTCAACTCTAAGATTAAGTTCATCATGATGTGAAAATAATATATATAAGAAAAATATTCAACCTAATTCCCACTACAAGGGTCGTTAATGGTTCATGTTCTCTATTATAAACAATTTTATTTTCTGATTCATTTTCACTTGAATTCACATTTAATTTCATTGGATTTTAAAATCATTTTACATTCATATCATAGATAATTAAAAATATGAACCAACGTTTCACCAAATTCAGATCCATGTGGAACAACACTCCTCTGGAACCAACATCTTTAATCCACTTTATTAACACCATAACCCTCTATAGAAAGACAGTCAAAACAGTTTGTATAACTATCACGACACCTATCACAATATCATGAAACAAGTAATTCATCCAAAATGTCATAGAATAATGGAAGTAATGTGATTCCAATAATGTTACTAACATTATTCATGAGATGGAATAATATCATCTTATTACGTTCCAACACAATAAAATCAATAATCATATCAATAAAAAATTACAATTCATTTGCATCACCCAATGATGAATAAAAACAACTACAATAGTCCAAATCTATAGAAAAACAATTTAATATCAGGATTCATGGTTTTTCCCATTGTGTGAGGTATCTACTCCTAATAACAAAATACCACTAAACCCATGTTCCATAATACACCTTTCTATTGTCTCCAAATAGTAAAGAATACTAAAAATAATTATTTAATTCCACATTGTAAAATCCTAAAATCATATGCCAAAAAATGGTTCTCTAATCATGATTGTAAACTTGTCCATAGGAAGATAACCCACAATTCCAAAAGGCTTCAACTATAAGTAAGGGCCTATGTGAGTCTTTGGGGACACTATTCCCTCATCACTAGAGTGTAGCACAGTATAATTTCAAAAACATACAAGTAGCAGAATAATTAAGAAAAATAAAAAAAATATAATCAAGAGGAATAGATGAAAAAACCAAAAGGAATATCATATACAATGATGATGATGATACATATAATATGACTCTACAAAATAGTCAAAACATGTATTCATGGAACAAAATTATAAAAAGAACCAAAATTTTACTCGCAAGCATCATGATCCTCAGCTCGATCCTATGATCCCATAATCCCACATTGCTATCAATAAAATGAATTATTGAACTTTCCCTTATACATAAATGTAATCATATAATCTATTCAGGTACACGTTGGAATCCAGAATAGGGTGTGAGACATAATCCTAGTAGGCAACCACCCGATTTCTATTTCATTTCATTCATTAAATATATAAGGATGATAGTGTGCATGCCGTAATATATTACATCATGAAAGTACCACAATTAAACATTCTTTGACATCCAAGATATCATTTATAAATAAGTTAATTCAATCATTCCATATCACTTAATTACTATGTCTTAATACCAAGTGTGTATCCCAACACACTCATGAAAATAGGTAACCAAACAATGCCTAAACAGACCAACCATAATGTATAAAAAAGGCCAAATCCAAGCTGGCGATTTTTCTTCCAAGACATATCATATAACCCTTTTTACCAATTATTCATTTATGAAATTGATCTCCTTATTGGAATTCTTAATTTGGAATCCATGTATCGCTCAAGGTATAATATAAACCAACACCCTATAAGCCAATCCATGGTGATCCCCACAAGAACCTAGGTATCGCTTTATGTTGGGTATAACATCCGTGCCATTTTAGTCCATACTTGGTGATCCAAAAAGGGATCCCAAGTATGAACATTATAATTAACGATCAAATTCCCTTTGAATCCGTCCTTGGAAGTATATATGGAATCCATTTTTAGTCCATACTTGGTGTTCCACAAACGTATCCCAAGTATGACCATTGTAATAAACGATCAAATTCACTTTAATTCTGTCCTTGGAAGTACATATAGAATCCATGTATCACTCTGTGTATTATAGTCATCCCCTATGAGTCCATCCTTTTTTTTAAAAATTTGGAAAGTCGGGATTTTATTATAGTCATTCTGATAAAGAGGGGTGAGATCAACAGGCAGGGTCTTTATGAATGTACTATTTCTATCGACACATTTATTAGAAAGACCATCTACTAATTTGTTTTCCTCTCTGTAGGTGTGTGTGATGATTTGATTAAGTCTTGAGAGATTTTGTAGTAACATGATCCATTTAGCAGTAATATCCCAAGACAGATGAGTTGTACCATGCCTAATAGCTTTAACGGTGGTAGTTGAGTCTCTTTCAATCCAAATATTGTTCCATCCTCGTTTTCTTAACAAATAAACTGCACGGTTGATGCTATACATCTCTTCTTCGAGGGATGAGGTATGACCACATAAACCATAACAACATACAAGAATGTTCTCATTGTGGTGTCTGCAAATGATGTTGTATCCCGCAGGTCATGGGTTTCCTTTTAAAGCACCATCTACATTACTTTTTATCTAACCAAGAATAGGAGGTTTTCAGAAAACATCCAATAAACCTCTTGTCGGGATGTAATTTACATTTACTCTGATTTGTCTCAGGATGCAGAAGTCCTTGATTGAGTTGTGGAAATTCCCTGTTTGTAGGATTCCAGCTTCCTTGATCATAGTGTTGATTTTTATTTGAGCTGCACAAAAATTGGATGTATTATTTTTTTCCTTAATTGAATTTCTTTCATACCAGATAATATGAATCAGTTCAGCCACAGTAGTAGTAAAGAGATGGTGAACTTGGGGAGAGGCATCTATAGTAGTGCATCAATGAAGGTGCATTCTGATAGAGTTCAATCTTGTCCATATCAGATCAAAAACTTAAAAAATTTATTTCCATAAAGCATAAGCAGTAGCACAGGTTAGAAATAGGTGGTTCGTGTCCTCTCTGTGTTGGTTACATATGGGAAATTTAGAACAAAGTTGTATATGTCCCTCAGGAATAAGGATGGTTAATTCGAAATGAGTCCACCAATGAAATTACTCATTTAATCCATGTGTCCCGCATGTATTATTCATAATCATTCAATAAAATTTATTCAACATAAATTAATACATTTCATTTAACTATGTCAATGCCAACACCAAGAACAATTCATTTACTCCTCACCTCAAAGGGTACATAATGGTAAGAGTTAATCATAAAGGCATTCCTACCATTATTCACATGAAAATTTCATTACAAAAATAATAACATGATTAAAAAATTACCTACAAGGAAAGGGACAAGGGTCATGGTAATTTATTCCCTTCCCACTAATCAACTTGATTACAATTGATATCAAAATTCAATAAACATGTCAATTCACAATTCAAATCCTTTGTTGAAAATTCCATATTAAACCTCCCAGGAAAAGGGGTAAAGGTAACACCTCAATGTTATACAATTTCATTAAATATTTAATTAAACAACAAACACAAAAGGGTTTTTTCAATTTCATGTTTCCTAACCTATAATAATTAATTTACGGGCCTCTAAAATTACATAGGACATAACAAACAGTTTAATTCAAGGATTTACAATCATTTGAAGGGAAAATCTCAGAGAATTGGGTGTGCAGTAAAACAACATATAAAAACACTAAAATTAAATTAAATGCACTTGAACAACATCATTAGGTCTGTAGTGGATAGCTCGTCCAGTATTAGGTCTTAATTCGACTCAGGCTGGGAGAAAATCCAAAAAATAGATGGGAACCCCGAAAATAATGAAAATTATATTGCAAAAAAATATCAAAACCAAAACCAAACCAAATAAATAATGACAAAAAAGGAATCATGATATTAGTGATTCATGTCCAATGAGATATATAGTTCTTGATTCCTTGGTCGAATAGATAATTAGTAGAAAATCCAAAATTACACATGAAGAGGATATCCAAAAAAATTTATATTTTTTCTATAGGTTGAATGAAGAATTAGGTATATAAATAGAAATAATTAGAATTATTTTCATTAATTTCCAAAACAAAATGGGGTCACACATTTTGGAAGAATGGCTGGTCACAGCAGGCACTAACTATGCATGTTTTGCTGTAGAGAGGGGCATCCCATGCACAATTTCCAATCACGGTTTTTCGAAACACTCTAAAATCACTAAAATTTACACTATAAAATTTTGAAATATGATTGGATGGCATTGTGGAACATTGTTTTCTGCCGTTTTTCCAACCCTGTGATCTCCTCTTATTCTCTTCTCTGTTCACACTTGGTTAGTAAAACTATACAGCCTACCCCACATAGTTTTTACTAACCATGTACGAGGAATTTTTCACTATAAATGTTGGGTTATGGGATCCTATCCATCCATGAACACCCAAAAGACCTTCCCAACCACAATGTGAATTCACATTATTCCATATTTAGAAATTTAAACTGGAAATAAACCTAAATTAAATTTTATATACCTCATGAAAAATTCAGTTTCATATGATTTATAGTTCTTTTATTGATATAAATAATCTTTCTATAGAGCTCATTTATATTATTTTGGTGTTAATAGAGCTTCATAGAAATAGGAAAGGGATTTGGTTTTGGATTCCTTCTTATTCGTTATCAATTGATGATGCCGAGTTATTTTGGGATTTCTTTCATCTCAATCAAGATTTGTTTTACATCATTACTGAGATGGGTGAGTTCATTTCTAATCATGTTGTGGTTTTTTGTTAACATTGGAATGTTTCATTCCTTACTGTTGATGGGATCTATTTGGGTTTTTAGGGATATTGGGATTTGAGGTCTTGTTGTGCAAGAATATTTTACCCAAATATCAGTAGTCAGTTTCCTACTATTACAGTGGAAAATGATGACATTTCCTTCATTATCAATCTTCCCAAAGTTGTTTGAGACATTCCAGATGTTTTCTTAGATGAATTCTCTGGTCTTCCTCTAGTGGGGGAGGTCGATTTCTTGATAGATTTGGTGTCGGATACAAAAACTATCTTGATAACCAATTATCACCTAGAAGTGACATAGCTGAAATAGATCATGATTTATTAGGATGATATGATTGAAAAGGTTTCATTCACCAAATTGTTTCACCATAGGTGTCCTCAGTTCCCTTTTACAAGAAGGTTAATGGTTCAATTATATTGTGTGTGGAAAATCGAAAGTTTAATATGATAACAGTTAATAATAAGTATCCATTTCCGCATACAGATAATTATTTTGATCATTTAAAGAGGTCAAAGTGTTTCTCAAATATTCCTCTTCAATTGGGTACTCTTCATCTCTAAGGTCAGCAGAATGATATTTTGAATTCAGATTTCAGGATCAAGTTTAGCTAGTATGAATATATTTTGATTCAACTGTTTCTAAATAATTATCCTATAGTATTTATGGATTTTATGTATTGGATATTCCTTTAGTATATCAGAACATTTTTGGTAGTGTTAATGGATTATATTTTTTATAATATAACATTTTGGAATGAGTTAAAGAATAATAAATCATTGGTTTTGTTAATGTTGAGGAGTCACCAATTGTATGTAAATCATTCCAAATGTATTTTATATATTCATGAAGTGTTCTTCATGGGGAAAATTATTTATCAACATTGATTATCATTTAATCCCAAATTAGGTGGATGTTGCCTTTTCATGGAAGGTGCCACAAAACATATTTTATATTAAAATCAATGATGGTCTTCCTTGATACATTCTATGGGTTTCCAATTAATTCTCAAAGGTGGAATAACAATTTATTACTATTAAAAGGAAGGGTGTGGAATTCTATTGTGATATAAAGTTTCAGTTTAGTTTCAAAAAACTTAAACAACTTCTACCATAAGATTATATTAATGTCTTAGCTTATCCCAGTAAGTGTTATATGGTTTTCATTGATTCATATAATGTTGTTTTTGGTTTTTTTCATTTTTAGGATGATCATGTTGTGGCCTATGGATATCATCTACTCAAGATGCATGATAATGGTTACTAAACTAATTATTTAGAGCTTTCTGCAGTTATCCAAGTGATAAAATGTTTGTGAAACCACTTAATGTTTTGGAATCAAAAGAGTTTTAGAACATTATATGTCTTTTCACATAGTTTCATATCAATGATTAGGAGGATGGTTTAGGTATTGTTCCAACCATTGTCCAATTTTCACCATATAAAAATTAGTTGATTCTATTGATAATTTAGTAAAATTTGGATTTCAAATGAATTATATAAACCCTTTCTAGTAAAGAGACCATTTCTATTTGGTATCTCTCTTCAGATGGAATTCTTTGATTTGGGAATTGGGTTGTCATCCTAGCATCTATGAGGAGCTCATTAGGGTTTCATTTTCATAGTGATTCATTGTTTATTCAACCAAGAAATATGAATATGTAATATAACAAGATATTATGATGTTTTTGGCACTAGATGAAGTGAAACATCATTGATTATGTGTCCCACTGTTACACTAACCAACTGATAAAGGCAAAGAATTTTAATCCTTCTGGTTTTCTCCAACCTCTTCTTGTGATTGTTAAAAAATGGGATGAGGTATTCATATTATTTTTTATTGTATTTCCATGGAATCACTTAATGAAAAATTATTTTTGGTAGTAGTTGACCAGTAGAAATTTTTTTCTCATTTAAATATGATTAGTGACCCTATAGTAAAAGATATGGGTAAGCTGTTTGAGAAAAATATTGTGAGGTGTTATAGTGTAACCTCTTAAAATATTCTATACAGAGACCCAGTGATTTATTTTATTTCTTTGAGTATTCACTAGGAGGTTAGCGGGACTTTGATCAAGTTGAGTACAACTTATCATCCACAGATGGACAATCATAAATAGTATTTTATGAATATCTTGTAGGATATTCTCTACACTTGTGCCTTGGATTTTATTCATTTAGTGGATATCCATGAAAGATAATTTAAGATTAAATATAACAAAATCAACATTATTTTATCATAATGGAACTATTCTATCATTTATTTGGTGGCCCATAAACACCGCCACTTTATTCGGAAGAGGTGGGTGAGGCCTCTCTATGGGATTGAGTCTGGTATAGGAGACATAGGGAAGCATCAAGTATATATGTCAGCATATGGATTAATATCAGATACAAAATAAATCATATGAGTATCACTAATTCCATATTTCGTATTTTTCCATGTGTGGATAAGTTTTCATGAATTTTTCTCCTCATCTTGGTTACCATTGACTTAGAAAACAGGTTATGTTGGATCAGAGATATTTTGGACCATTTAAGACCAGTATACATAATGTGTAGGTTTCTTATCAGTTGGAATTTTCAGTTCCTTTGATGAGTATTCACTATTTTATCAAAATATAACAACTCTAGAATTATTATACATATCCCTCCCACATTTTGAGTTGGGATTAGATTGAGTTAGAACTAGATGTTTCTATTGTATTGTAGCCAGTGGAGATTTTTGACTCTCAAGTAACAGTATTCCAGGGGAAGTTGATTCCATTGGACATAGTTTTATGGTGACATGGGTCATATTCTACCAAGGTATGATAGCTTTAAATCTCTATAAAGGAGTATTGGGCTCACCATTCTATAGAGTAAACATCGTCAACATTACTTCTGAAGGATAGAAAGTCATATTGTGGGGAGTTTGTAACATCCCATTACACTTTATTAGGAATATATACTCTTCAATATTGTTTTCCATTTTAATTTGGATATTTTATGGGATTTTCAATTATGGAGACCTTTTTCTAGTAAAATTACATAATTTTCAGTGATGTATGTTTTTTGGAAATAATATAATCTTAGTATAAATGAGCATCGAATGATTGGTAGATTCTATCGAGTAGAACCTAGAGTTTTTGTATTATTCTATGTGATTACATGTTAGGAAAGTATTAGAATTCATGTAATGTTTGTTGGTAATATCTCATGATTTTTTAGAGTATAAAAATATTACACATCGTGTAATCATCAGGATCAATATTTTTTATCTAAGGTGACATGCTATTCAATGGGAATTTTATTTGGGAAATAAAATATATGAAGTGATTACACAATATATATATATAGAGTGGGTTTTTTTAGGGTGTTTGATGGATGATTTATTTTTTCAATCATCTGAAGCTTCCCCTCTCTCAATCCATGAGATCTCCTAGTAGATTTTGGAAAAAATCAGTCCTTCAAAATCGCTCTCTTCATGGATTAATCCTCGTTAATATTGTGTTCCATATCTCTATCTAAGAGGTATTTTTTATTTCTTCATTTCCATTGATTGAAATGGTTTCATTTGACTATGTTTTTTAATCCATTGTTCTTATCATTTTGATTCTCCTGATACATTAAATATCCATTTTTTATCTTGTTCAGGGGGATAATCCTTTATTTGTCGTAGGGTGAAATATGTGATTTGGTCAAGGTATACATGACGTAAACTCTCTTCCAAAATTTATTTTTTTGAAATAAAATTATAATTTTTTTAAATTTTAGTTGGGGCCTACATCTATTGAACTCATGTTTTGTCTTTTTTGGTGGATACTATTACTAGCATGTATGACTCATGTTTGAGGAAGTTGGTTCCATATCTTCTTTGTTATGGTAGAGATATATTTCCCTATATCTATAAATTGATTTATCAAATTAATTTTCATGATTTATTTGATTGTGTAAAATGGGTTTTTCAGAAAATATCGTATTTTCATTTTTTTGGTGAATGTAAAATGTATTTTCAAAGAATTGTGAAATGGAATTCAGGGTTTGATTTATGAAATTTTTGGAAAAGTGTATCACATTTGAATCCATGGTTACATAAGTGGAAGTTTATTATTAGGGAAATTATCCATTTTTATTTATATATGGTACACATAGGGTATGTTCCTTTTAAATGTATTCATGATGTTCAAGGGACATGTTATTGATATTTTTAGGGAGTTCCCCCATGGGTTGTTCCTATTCTCCATAGACGTGTATTCTAAGGACTTTATTGGGAACTAGACATTTATTGTTGTGTGTGTATTCCGCTAGCCTAACGTGTAGTGATCCTTGGTATGAATTCACTAATTCTATTCATTTTTACTACTTGGATTTGATTACCGACATTGATATTTGTATATATGATATAATTTGAATCTGATATAACTAAATTTATTTTTTACTTCGGAATGAATTGAAAATGGTTTACCATGACATTGATAAAAACTATGAAATTGATTATAATTACTTGTTTTCATTAATTTTGTTCATTTTTATATTTTTCAATAATGAAATTTCATGAAACGTCTGGATGGGTTCCTACTAAACATGTTTATCTCACAACCTTCACACCCCTTCGACTGTGCAAAAACCATGGTCTATACATCAATATAGGGAAAGGAAATATTCTACAGTGAGTTAGTGAGGTTTCTATTAGAAGGTCTTGGCTAGCTAGTGGTGATATGGTGGAAGTATTTAGACACTATCACATGGAGTATTTAGTTTATATTTTTAACTTCCCTTTAATGTTCAATATATGCATTAGTATCTTTTGACTTGTTTTGAGCTATATTGTATCTATTGTTTTATTTTTTTGATAAAATATGTTATCTCTTCTTCTAATTATCTATTAATTGGGTATCTATATATTCCATTTTATTTATCCATGTTTTGTGAAGTCATTTGTCCTAGTTTTTTTAATGAACTCTTTATAGTCTTTATCCTGTGGAGATCAGGAATTTCTTTCGGGTATTTAACATATCGGTTTATGTTAGATTATTTTAGGGTGACATAGTTTGGTGAATTATAATGTATATCCTATAACACATTGGTTTAGTTCCCACCACAACGTATGATATTAATAACTGGGGTAAATTATAAGATTAAGGACTGTCCACATAAGATAACACATTTTCATTATGTGTGTTTTCTATTCACACACACCCCCATTGGAAACATCCTAGGAGGTCACCCATCTCGTTGGTATTCATGGATATTCCCACATAATAATGGAGTTCTAAATATGTAGCCTTCTGAAATTAAAGGTGTACATTATTTACAATTATTGTAATATTTTGAATTTTCGGTCACACTTTTCTAGGGGTGTTTCAATATCAAGAATCAAAATCTGATTATTTATTAATGGAAGGATGAGTATGATTATTTAATGTAAATTAAATATATTATATGGATTATAATACCCAGTCATTGTGGGCATTTATCTCATACGAATGGGGATAAAATCAATATTGATTATACACATAGTGTTTGAGAGTATGTTGATGTATTTGAAGAAGAAGAAGAGAATATTCCTCTAAATCATCCTATTGAGTTCTCATTAGAACTCATATTAGGGGCTATAACTATTTAAGTGACTCCTTATAGATTTAACTCAATTAAATTCGGGGAACTGATGAAAAAAATAGGCAATTGTAAAAAAAGGTTTCATTCTTCCAATTTCATCCCCATACGGAACCCCATTTACTTTTGTTAAGATGATAGATGGTTTAATGGGATTATACATTTCCAATTGTGAACATAGGAAGATCAAAATAATGAACTTGTACCTTATAACCCTTACTGATGACTTGTTTAATCAACATTCAGGATCTCAATACTTCTCTAAAATTGATCCTTTCTATGGATATCATCAATTAAGGTAAAAGGACGATATGCCAAAGATAGCCTTTTGTATGATGTATGATCATTATAAATTTATACTAATTCCATTTAGAAACACTAATTTTTCAACTATCTCCATTGATCTAATGAATAAATTCTTTAGAGATTACCTCAAAAAAATTAGTAGTAGTAGTAGATTATATTCTTGGGTATTGTAAAATTATGGAAGGTAATGATGATCATTGGCCTATTATGTTAAAATTTATAAGGAAGGATAAGTTATATTCTATGTTCAGTAAGTGTAAATTATAACTGAGTAAATTTTCATTCTTGGTAGATGTGATGAAAAAGTAAGTCATATTTATTGATCCTTAATGTAAAAGGATATTTGACAATGTCTTATTCAACTTCTGTGATTGATTTTTTGAATTTTTCAGGGGTTGGATGGATATTATCAATGTTTTTTAAATTATTTCTCATAATTATCATATCCAATACTAGGATTCCTAGTAATGTATTCATGTTTTTCTGGATTAATTAGTGTGAGGAAAATTTCAAGGTATTAGTGATATGGTCATCCTCTACACCTGTACTCACTTTAAAATGTAGTTGTGAGAGGATTGTGATATACAATCATGCATTGAATAAGGTTTTAGGATTTGATATCATATTGAATTAAATAGTGTTATCTTATACATATTATTAACTGATGGTTGCTGAGATAAATTACATTATGAATTATGTGGGGTTAGTAGCTGATTTTTTTAATTTAAATATTTAGGTGTACTATATTAATGGAGAAAAGTGTTAGATATATACTAATACTAACTGTTTATATCAGATATTCCCATATAAGTAGAAGAGGCTACACTGAAAAAGATTGGGGGAGTTGACTAAGGTTTATTAATTCCTGATAAAATACAACCCATGGAAAGAAATCTAGTCTTGTGATTCTTTTAGATGAAAGAATCATGCTAATATTTTTTATGATGTGGTTTGAAAAGTATCCAATATTTATGAATTTTCAAAGGATGGACCTTAAAATATAGATGAAATGGAAAGATATTATATTTCTAAAATATGTGCTCAATAATCTACTCATGGAATTTTGAAAGAGGCATAGACAGAATATGTATAGTCACAAAACAAGTTTACAAATATTCCAAAGTTCGACCATGATTATAATTAAATGATAAGGTTCAGGCATAGGAAATGTGATCCTTCAATACCATAATTATAAATTATAATGATGAAATTATATTATGTGTAATTTTTTGTATTTTTATAAAATGTTGATTTTTCAGTGAATAGTGAAAATACTAATATTTGTAAAATTTTCCTTTATTATGATTGAATTACGTAAATAAGATGTTGATTTTTTTAAAAAATATCGCTTAATGTGAAAAAAGATCATTAATTTCAAGAGTTTACTTAACCCAATTTTGATATATATTTTTAAGGTTTTTGATATAAGATAATATTTAGGCAAAACCATACATTTTTAAAAAACTATTTCTCATTGCATTTTACACATTTATTTTAAAATTAATTTCCTCTACTTATTAAAATTTATCCTTAATAATTTTATTCCATATTTTATTTCATTAGTTCAAAAAAATTAATAGTTTCCTTTTTATGTTTAGATGTTATAAATATTAATCGTAGAAAATATTTATAACCCCAGTAAGGGTAAGATGGGTAAAAAGGGTTAAATCTCTGTCATAATGCGTAAAAATATCTCTAAAACATGTTTTTTTTATTTTTTTATGTTTTTTTACCTTAATAATCCAGTATTTTAATGTTTTCTACTTTCATTAAATTTGAATATGATTTTGAGATTTATATTTTTAAAATTAATTAATTAATAGAAAATGTCACTGTTTTGATTTTTAATAAATTTATTATACGATAATTGAGATTAATTTTTTTTTTTGAATTAGTATTAAAAGATAATATAAAAATAATGACATTATTTTCAAATTTTTACTTAATTTTTAATTTTTACTTCATATATATTTACCCTAAACACTTATAAAATGAAGACGTAGTTGTTTGACAATCACTTGAAAAATCAAGGTAATGGATATCAAAATCATCGAAAATAATACTTTTTGGATTAATTATGATTTAAAACGAATTTTATTGTTAATAATAATGTATAATTAATGGTTAAATATTTATATTTTAATTCCATTTCTATTTTTATGTCCTTAATTCCAAATTATTTAAATATCTATTAAAGTGGAATTAATTGTAATAAAAGTTAAATAATATATTATTATATGATTTAAAAATACCAAAATGATTAAAAGAAGAAAAGTGAGATATAAAATTGTCTAAAATTATATTCATTGACCATATTTTAACCCATTGTTACCATATAAGTATTTTTATAACCTTTATGTTTTAAATTGATTTCATGATTACGTATAAAACTTGTTAATTAATGGGTTAAACCAAAAGATGAGGATTAAAATGAAAATTTAAAATGTAATTATTTTATTATTTTATTGGATTTATACATTATCCTATTTTATCATATACATTCGTTCCAATTGTATTTTCATTCTCATGAAAAAATAATCTATTTTATCAAATATTTTTAAAATGTCCATGTTTGTCCTTCCATTTACTATATAAGGGCACCACGTCTCATCTCTTATTTTCATTTCCTTGTGACAAATAACATGAAAAAAACTTATGAGAACCACTTATAAACATTACTATTTCTATTATATAGGTGGTAATATTCTCAAAATTAAATAAATGTGGTCCTCAGGGAGTGATCCCAAGGAGGTGTCTCATTGAAGATGTATCTATCGTAATAGAATACTTTCATTTTACTTATTCTTATACATATTTATTTTATATCATAATCATTTCAATATACATCCTTGGAATTTCTCATATACTGATATGTTAATATGGTAATTTCATAACATTTTTCATCTCCTTCCCAATAAAATAGGACACAAAAATAATCATTTTCATGTAACCACGGAAAACCGCCTCAGGAACCAAAGTAATTTATCATTGATCACCACCTAACACATCAGGTTATAATGAAATATTAAATCAAAAAAAATTCTATATATGTTATATTTAATTTTTAATAATTATAATATATCAATTACATTTCTTTTATTTTATTAATTAGAATAGAAATGTATCATTCGTGTGTGTGTACAGACCGTCATCCCCATAAATGATTTATTATTTTAAATCCTTTCATGGATTCTTATAAATTTCAATATATTGACTACATATGATATTCAAATCATGATTATGTTTCTCCAAATGATGAAATAATAACCAAGATATAAGGACCAGAAGCACCAATCAAAACCTTACAAGTAAAATGGAATAGTTAACACTGAAAATGAAAATTTCAATAAATATTTTCTAATTACTAGGTGTTGAAATGTTAAATGTTTATCAAATATGTCTTTATAATCCTAAATATTGATCCAATATAGAACTACAATAAATTAAAATTTATTATTTTGGAGGTAAAAATAACTTATTATGATTGAAAGACTCAGGGTATCTGATTTATGTCACAATTATAGGTAATTAAAAAAAATTATATTAAAAAGTTCATGAATATTAATTAATTTAATGGAATTGCATGAAATTCAAAAAAAAATCCATATTTTTCACAATTAAATGAAAAATATTGTTTTAAAAAAATACCAAAAAAATAACTTTAGGAAAATTTGGATATTCTGATTTCAAAAAAGATGTTGTTTTTATCAAATTCATTTGATAAATGTGTCAGATATTAATTATAATAATCACACACACAATTCAATAAACACATTTTTTTGAAGAAAATGTATTTTCAAATCATTATATTAAATCATATGAATTCAATAACTAAAACATAAATTAAGTGAATGTCACATTATAATATTCGATAAATAATCATCAAATATCCTAAAAAATATTTCATCATTGCTATTAATTTTATTTACTAAGATATAAAACTATTTTGAACAAAAAAACATTTTTTTAAAAAATTCCAATATTTAACATTATATGATTTTTACCACATTATACTTTAATACACACTTTTCTAATTTATAATCTTTTTTTAAGAATTTATTTTATAAATTAATTTTATATGTTGGTTAGTATTATTCAAATCCATATATATAACAGATAAGTGATAATTATCATCTTATAAATCAATTTTGGCTCATTTTAGTTTAATTATATTTCAAAGAAAGATATCAAAGACAAAAAAATTATTTTAAATGATAAATAAATATTGTATAATCTTAATTTTTTATAAAACTCCCTCTATATTCTTTTTATGATTATTAAAAATAATTTTTTATATATTGAAAATAATTCTATGATAAATTATATATAATCTATAAATTTTAAATAAAATTTATCAAATTATAAATATTATTTCTTCTTATATTTCAGATAAATTATAATTCTCTTAAATAGTGTTTTTAATCATTATTTATTTTTAAAAATATGTATCATGTTTCATTGAAGATATTATTTTATTGAATCAGATACTTTATTTTTGTAGTTCTTATGAAACCCATTTTATTCTCATGATTTAATTATTCTTAGATGAAATTATGAATTTTTATGTTCCTTTGGAACATGAATATATTTGTATTTTGATTTTGTATTAAGTGGAACCATAATGATATATCCCTCAAATAAATTGGGTAAATCATTATGTCTCATTAGATGACATGTATAGGAATGAGGAGTGATTCCAATTCGTGATATTTGTGGTAACGTGGTGTGAACCCAATATATAATGTTAGGGGACTGTAGACACTATGGGATAAGGGTATTGGAAATGAGGCTTGATGTAGGAATTGGATCTATATAATTTTGTTTATCCATATTTTTTCATATCTTATGATTTCATATATTATGATAATTACTTCATGATTCCACATTCATATGCCACATTTTATATGTTATTACCAAATCCATAAATCATGAATCATGATTTATGTTCAATGTAGTAATGGGTATGATTCCATTTTTAAATATTCATCTACATAGATTTTCTTCTCATACCCACCAGTTCATCTTATACTCACTTATTATATTTCATTCAATTCTCTAATGTTCACCCCATATTAAACATATGATCTCACCCTTTCTATTTTTTCAATTCCATGGGTAATTAAGAATACTATTATGTATTAAGTGACTTTAAGGGTGATATTTGTAATGAGCATGTATAAAATATTTTAAATAATGTTTGAATAATATGTTGGTTATGTATCTAATTTTATAATTTCAATAAACCTATAAGTTTTGAGGAATAATTTATTATGATATACATGGAATATATATATGAAATTATGTAATATGTATGTGTTTTGTTATTTGGTCACATAAATTTGTAAAATCATAGGTATTAGACTATGAGAATACTCTTCATCCGATCATTACATCAAAGGAACAATTAAATTTCTCTTTGTTTCCATTATTCTTCTTTATTAAAACTAATTTTTTTGGAGTTAAATGTGGAGGATTATAGAAGCTTTCTAAGTGATGTATTTGTGTAAAATTAAGAAGATAAATTATTAATGAATCATTATGATTACTATGATTAATTTTTATGTGCCACCCTTTAGGTAGAGAAAAGATGAATATGAGGAATCAATATCTCTCTTTCCTTGGTTGTAGAAAAATTAATATTAACATCTCAGTGATAATAATTTAGAATGATGAGATGAAGGGGTTGTTATGTTTGTTTAATTAAATTTTTTGCATTAATTTATTGAGATAAATTCAACCTATATGTTATTAAATTACTCAAATTTCCTATGATAAAACGGTAATGGAATGTTATTGACTGAGGCATTATATAGAATAAGTGTTATGGAAAACATTTACCACCTTCATTATAAATTTTTTTCTATATTGGCTTCACTGAAATTGGCTTAGAGTTGTCTACATAGAATAATAGTTCAAATAGATTCTTTTTACACTATTCTTATCTCAAATATTTTCATATTTATAAGATGAATGAAGATACATTGAGATGGCCTCTATATTTTCCATTGGAATGGATTTTTAATAAGTGGGGAAAATAATATGAAATAATTATAAAATAAGAATTAATAATGCACACATATCAACATTAAAGATGTGTGGGGATATTGATCACACATATTGACTTGAAATATGTTTTAATATGTGTGGTATTGAAGAAAAAATGGTAGTTTTTTTCAAAAATGTGTTTGGAGGAATATGTTGTCAATATGAGTTAGTAATATAAATTTCATAGGGAATTTGGATCGAATAGTTGTTTCATTGTTTAACGCAACATTATAAATTCATACAATTATATAATGATATTTAGAGTAAAAAACATTATGATTACTAAAATTTCTCATTTGTCAAGATGGATCATAAAGGTGGGAATTTAGATACGGCTAAAATATTTTCATTACCTGATGATTTTATAGGTACATCAGACTAAATGTAAATGAACAAGTATTCTAGACACAGATAGAAATAAATGATTAGTATATTTTGAAGGTGTAGTTTTATGAAGTTAAGGTCATATAAAGTCCATCAAACATACCATTATAGTTTATACAAAATCATGTATTATGAGGAAATCATATTGAGAAATAACAAGGCTCACAAGACATAGATATATTGAAGATGGTTCAAGATCAATGAAAAGTATACAAAACATTGATATAAAAAAGTCTAAAAGATTGAGTGAGAACATGATCAATAAATATTCAAAGTCAAGACTCTCAAAGAGATCACTGAATGTAGGAGGACTAGATAAAGAAAAATGAATATGTATCTGACATAGAGAAATGTGTTGTCATCAGATAGGGATTTATGATTCCATTAGACATTGATATTATGATACCCTATGATATATGTTTCCCAATAATGTGGAACCATAAAATTGTATACCAGAAAAAGGATAATTTTATTATTCCATTGGATATAAAATATAGAATGGGTACTGGATAGAGACCATTAGACATAGGTGTATTTAAGATGTCATATCATATATTTCTTCCAAAATGATTGAATATTTGATAAATTTTAGTAGATCTTTATAAACCATTTTAAAAAAACAAATTGTATCACTAATTAAATTTCATTTCAAAGCCCAAAAATATTAATGAAATTTGGTGAATTATAAAGACATTGATGATGATGAGTTTCCATGAACCATCGATAATGATAGTCCGCTATGATGTTTTTAGAAAAACTAATGGTTTTCATATGATTCTTAATCTGAGATGGAAAATTATAACATGATCATGTTCTTATTAATTTAATTTTATAGGCTCATTTATTATATAAATGTTGTGTAGGTTCTTGATGATGTATTTGTTAAAATTAATTTAGTAGAGCACAACTAATAATTTTTTTATGAAAAAATAACATGAGTTTCCACCTAAGTTTCTACTTGGTTTATGAAGATTTTATTATATCGATAGGGAACTAGACATAGTTTATGTATTAGGAAAAGTCAAATTAAAGATTAATGCATCAAACTAGGGTTAATTGGGAAGCGAAAACTCATATAGAGGAGCATCAAACTGAGATTTAACATACATAGTGCATCAGACATATCACAATGAACTGAGGGGCACTAGATAAAGGTGCTTTATACAAAGAACACCAGAATGATGAAAAATAGACATAGCATATCAGCTATAGTTAAAATGGAAAAAAATTCAAAGTAATATTTCCTATAAAACTAATGGAAATGTGAGATTTATTTTATCTAGTTTCGTATAAGACATGAATAAAGATTTGGGACCAATAGGATCTTCAGAGATTTGTTAAAGATATTAAAGAAGTTTAACACTAGTAAAGGTATTCCAAATTTATTATGGAGAAGGGATAAATAAAGAAGAATATAATTCTAAAGTGGATTAGAAATGAATAAGGAAGCGCTTATAGATGGGCTGTAGAACTAGATAATGAAAAGGATTGTGGTTGTGGTGTATAACCAGATATGAAGGAAAATGATACAAGAAGGATATTTGTGGGGTTTAAACAACTATAGTTAAGGCGTTGAAGTCTTGGGTGTAAAATCATGGTTAACTATAAGAATTATTATTCTTGAGTTGAACTACTTGATTCCCATGCCTTTGAAATCCTGAATGATGTTAGTAAAGAATCCATATTTGGGTGTACAACCAATATGGTAGAGTATGAAATTATACTGAACATTATAAATATTTTTTGATGATCTATATTAATATTTACTATATATAAGGTTAATTATAGGTATATACTTTAATGGATAAAAACTATAAAATGTTTCATCAGTTGAATTATAAGAGAATAATTCATAAAATAAAATGGATCCCAGATCTACCCCCTCACTCTCTCCCATATATTACATAGATCTATGATCTTCATTAATGGACCAAATTTTCTCTCTATGGTAGTATGGATTTCAAATATTTAGTTCCTTCTAGAAAATTATCCACTAGAATGAACCATTATTCACATAGGATAATATGAAATTTCATTATATTATAAAATAAAAGAGTTGTCGTTTTGGTCTAAAAATCATTATGTCATTTTATGTCAGAAAACATTTCCAAGATGTCTTAAAATCATTAAATTCATTTCAAAACAACTAATTGTTTTTCTACTTATTTAGATAATTCAAAATAATATTAGAAATGTTCTCTAGAATTATCATTGAGGGGGAGAAAATTATTTCTAAAATTATCATTTTCAATAATAAAAATATGTATGGAATGTAGAATTCAAGAAACATATGAAATAATGAAACATATATAAATAAATTTATTGAATATATCATAATATATCTTTAATAATTGGTTAAATATTATCCCATAATGGGCACACTTTTTCTCTTTATAAATTAAAATTTGAGAAAAAAACTATTTTTTATTCATCCATGGGATAATGTAAATTAAATAATACTACAATAAATACAAAAAAATATTTTAATCTGTTTATTATATTTAAAAATTAATTTAGAATCAACTTAATCATTGAAATGAATAGTAATAAATATATTTTATTTTTCATAAATATTTGTTATAAGACCATGGGATCATGAAGAATAGATTATATATTTATTTTAATATATTTTAAACATTTTTAAAATAGATCTAAC
The DNA here is from genome assembly GCA_963277665.1 of Viscum album. Taxonomy (NCBI): domain Eukaryota; kingdom Viridiplantae; phylum Streptophyta; class Magnoliopsida; order Santalales; family Viscaceae; genus Viscum; species Viscum album. The sequence continues at coordinate 121,140,708 of OY728161.1, read as the reverse complement.
GGTTTCTTATATGATTAAAATGAATTTCTGGAATAAACATAAATATTAATATAACAAAATAATTCAATTAGTAAATAAAAACACCTTAAATATAATGGATAATTTCATATTCGAAATTTGTAATTTTCACTATAAATAGGTCATTTAAATGGGTTGTGTAAAGTTTAAATGATGAGATATGTAAAGGTAGATCGGTAAATCAAGTGGTTGTGTAAATTTAATATCACTATGAAAATTTAAATTGATGTTTATAAAAGAATCATAATAGTAATGAGATATTGATATGATGTGTAAGGGAAACAATACTTTTAAATTTGACATGTAAAGGTCAATTTATATGACAATCAAACTCAAATAACATACAAAAATTGTACCTGAATCTGTAATGACATAACCCATAGCATGTTTGTGTTCCCCACAGACTCGGGACTAATACCTATGAACCCCGAATCAATCAAGAGGGACAGACCCCTCCCCAAGAATAACCAAAAAAATGGAAAAAATGAAATTATAAATTTTTTTGTGCCAATACAATCAATAAGAGAAAATATCCACAAGAAATACAATGAAATAAACTAAACATTTGAAAATCAAGGAATATGTCAACTTAAGTTCTCCCTGTAATAGTTGGAAAACAAACACAAATAGTTATCACCATCTCCTAAGGTCACTCTATTAGGTACACCCACCACCTCTAAGATACAATTTCACTTTTCCTACACATGGGATAATAAAATCTACACATTCCCCAAGGAAGGAGTTTGGTGTGAGAAACCAAATCCTAGTAGGATCCCACCCAGATTTCAATAAGCATTCCATATGAAATAAACTAAAAATTAAAATTTATGGTTAAAAATGGATTTGTAATAATTTAAGAAAACCATAAAAAATATTATTTTCTATTCCTTTTAACAGATTCTATAAAAACAACTTTAAATGTTCATTTCCATCAAAGAATACATATATATACATATCTATCAAAGTAGGAATGAATAAATAATTTGATAAAAATTCATATGTAATAATATCTTTTGATAAAAGAACCCTAGATATAATCCATGGGGATAGTTAGTTCTGATCCCAAGGTGCCACACAATTGCAATTAAATAGTACTCATAGAATTCTCTATGTATTAGATCAAATGACTCGGGGGAATAGGAATCCATCTAAATAAAATTAACCCCCTTCCCTCATGATGTGAAAATTTTGTATCCATTGTCAATACATTTCTAAGCAGATATAAAACATTCATAGCATGCATATTCTTTCTTCAAACAACCTAGGCTACATTTTTATTTAAGGATGTCAAAAAACAAGAAAATATAATTCATTTCAATCAATATCAAATCATTTTATGAAAATATATCAAATGTCCCCAAGTTCGTGTTTCAATATGTGCCATTTCATTTAAAAACAATACCTCAAATTGTTTTTTTAATCAAAAATAATTCCTTTCAAAATAGATCATTCCATTTCAAATTCATAATACATTTCATGAATTCATTTCTCAAGAATAATAATCGAAATAATTCATTAAATCATTCATCTCATTTCTAGATTACATTTTCAAAATCAATACTTCATATATAAAATTCATTACTAAAGATATTTCATGACACATACCACTTAATTTTGAAAATATTTGTCAAAATAATCAAGTATTGCTGAAAATAGATTTGAAATCTATTTGAAATCAAGAACGAAAAATATTTAAATTGATATGTATTACATTATATAACCACCTACCTAAAACATGGTCATGTTAAAGAGCCAACATGAGATCTTCAAATAGAGTTTCTCTAGGAAAGAACTATGAAAGAAGAATCCTAGAGCCATAATTCATCTAATAATGATATATATACATAATCTAAAAAAGGATCCACTACACAAGAATAAGGAGAGAGATGAGAAATTAATAATTAAAAACCAAATTTGTGATACACGTATCAATAAATTTTTAATACTTTAATCAGCACATTAATTCAAAATTAATCAATGTTGGAAGATCCTTGTTATGCATAAGAGAGTCTCCAATACCATTTATGAAAAAATGGTATTGAGGGATATGTTTATAGAATAATAAATTTTATTAAAGGAAATAATTTTTTGATACTACCCAATATTTTCTCACATAGATCAGCAGCATCAGCTAGCTGCTAGCTCATACTAGCTAGCTAATGGCACCATAGAGAATGCCTGTATGCCTGAGAACCCCGCAAATTATCTTATGGTATTCTTGTAAGAAATACCTACACCAATCCTTATATTGGTTAGTCTATGGCCATCAATGGCTTCCTAATAGACTTCTTCTATCCTTTTTGGCCATATTCCCAAGTCCACCCATATTTTAATCTCTCACAAACATCTTATTTCCAAAAATGATAAAAACACTCCTGATACATCAAAATCTCAAACAAGAAGGTTCTATCTTATAAAATCATCATAGTATCAAGTCTCTTATGAATTATAACAATTATGATAAATCATCCAAAAGAATGTGATAAAATTCCAACATATAACCTATAATTGAGATCCAATAAGCCGAACTTGCTACTCAGTCATGGTCATATCAATTTCTTCATTAAGCTGCTCCCAAAATCAAAACATGATATGGGTCTAAAAGTTTATTTTTAATATGATACATGTTAAAAACATTATGGTTCTATGAAATATATTTTGTATATGAATAATTATTTTCACCTTTCCAATTAGATCAATGACATCAAACATTCCCACATTTCTCAGTTCCAAAATTGCTCTTTTGACCGGGTTGTCAATGTCCTACCCAAGGATACACTCTCAATAGAACATGACCATAATATGTGAACAAAAATGGACATATAAGATAATCTAAATCAGGTTTTTATTATATTTCATCCATATACATTCTTTGAAAAATCATTAAGATATTTTTCATCTTCTAGACAAAACTAGGTCCCACATGAGATGCTTCATAGGTCATCAAGTAAAAAATATAGATTTAAAAAGGAACCCATTATAAGGCCTAAATGGAAAAAAAATTATTATTTAAATGGTATATTTTGTTATATTAAAGCGAAAAATGTCCTAAATGGTATATGCATGCTTTTCCAAAGATAAGGATATATGAATAAAGTAATTACTCAATAATTTTTATAACCAATTCAATCTAACCATCTCTTTATAGTTGGTGAACCATTATCAATTTAACCCGAGAATTCATTACCTCTTATATGCCTTCCTAAAATTTAGATATAAAATGGGGATCCAACATGGAAATATCTATAGATCTATCTTCATGAAATATGATGATCTCTTACAAATACAAAATTACCATAGCATCAACAATAGTGTTATAATGAAAGGAAATAATGTGACATTATTTAGAAATTTAGTTAATCACTAACAAAATAAAATTATTCCCATTTAAATTACATAAAATAATACTAAAAAATTCCACTGATATATTATATCACTCTCATGTTGGACCAAAAATATGTTGATGTAAAATAAAAGGCTTCAAATGCTCACCCTTAATATACTGAAAAGTATAATAAAGAGAGACAAAATACTCAATGTCATGATTCAAAACTGACAACCAAAATCAATTCCACATATTATAAAACTTATTAAATGTTCCAAGGTTCACTTCCCACTATGTATGATGAAAAATCCCCACCACAACTCTCCTCTTTATAGATCGAATCTAAAGAAGTTTCCTAACTAAAATATTTCTCTTTAGAGATATAGGCCAACTACTTATGGTGCCCCGCCATATAAAAATTTAATAATTCCACCAAAATCATCTTTAAAATTTAACTCCAAGATATTGAACTCAAAAATATATTATGAAAACAAAACCCTTTCCAAATTAACCTTCATATCATCCTCACGGACTCCCAAATGCATGATAAAAAATGGATCCATCAGATTCAAATCATCAGACAATTACTTTATGGTCCAATATGGAACCTTCCAACAAAAATAATTATAAAAATTGTTCCCCTTTCATGTTTTTTATGTAATATCAATGTAAAAATATTTTGGGAACTCCACCCATCACCTCAGTAACATATTAATTTTTTTTCAAGAAGATTTGACTCATAAATTTTTTGTCGCTGTAAAGAGTAATAGTTTCTATGAAAAGGTATTTCTAGAAACATTTATGAGTGTACACCATATTTGTGAGGTCAATATATTTTGTGGGATATTTTTTCCTATGTGTCTAATGACTATGATAACTGAAATCCACATGGTGAGCACCCTATATTGAAACACAACCCAAAAACCTAGTTGAAGCATCATAGAAGATCTGATAACCATATGTAGTCCAACCCAACATGTGTCCCTATCATTTTTTATTATCATCTCTGAACTATCTATCATATACATAATACATGATAAGTGTGGGAAATTCCCATTAATGGGTTAGTATAAACATACCCAGTAGGATGACTTGATAGCAGAAGGGGATTTTGTAAGATACACAAAATCAATAGAATCAATCTAAAAATAAATTAACAAATAAAACACATCCCATGACATGAATAAAAATAATTATATTCTCAAACAAAAGAATACCAAATGACAGAGAAGTGGATCTCAATCTCATAGCCTAGCCAGAAAAGAAGTTCCAACAGTTCTAGAAGTCTATCCGAGATGCCCAGCATCCCGTACATCAGTCCATAAGAGTACCCATGTGGGGATGTTATTCCTCCCCCTAGTCCAAAAAGATGATGGAGCATAATATTTATTTAGAGGGCCCATTCCCCATTATTTTATGGGGGTTCCACTTAGGGTGAAAATGACTCATGATTATCCGATAAGTGGTATAACTTGAGCGATAGATGACTCACTCCCTAATGAATCATGGGATACAACTCAGTGGATAATGGAATGAATACCTAATATACATTGGGTTCCACATGGTATATAGAGTACATTCACCCAAATTGCATATGGGGGTACCACTTAGGCGTAAAGAACCCACACCCTAATACCATAGGGGTTCCAATCAGTAGATGGAGGACATGAGCCCTAAAGAAATAGGAGTGAACTATTATGTATAAGGAGGAATCTAACCCTAATTTTATAGGGTTACTAGTCATGGATTGAGTACTAACTCCATAATTAAATAAGCGGTACTACTCTGTGTCTGGATTACCCATGCCCTATTTTTATATGGGACCCACTCTAATGATCCTTCCTGATCACTACCATCATCATGTGTCACATAATCAAATGTATAACTAAGTATATATCATAAAATATCATAATATCTACATTGGTGGCCACCACCACATTCTATGTGAAAAAACAATCCGGATAGGCTACTCATGGGGTAAAATTCATGTCCAAACAAAAGAGATACAATAGGTTGAAGGTTCCATTAAATGGAATATGGGGTACATGGTGAGTAAGTGTACCAACAAGTCGTGTGGTCCTGCTCTGTTTCCTAACTGTGTGCATGTTGGTACATGTATCTCTTCCCATGTAACCTTACATGGCATGTAGGGGGGATAAAAGGTGTGTCTAAGCCATAAGGGGTCCTACCTGTGTATGTGTATCCTACTAATGTATAGTTATTTCGGCACACAACTAGTGCCTATACATGCCCAAGTCTGTGTTTTTCCATAGTACATATTGTGTCCCCATCATAAGTTTACAAACTATGTAGGGTTCCCACACATAATTTGATACTTATAAACTCTCAAAATCCTAGCCACCATAGTCAAGGCCCTACAAACTGTGTCTTCTTTAGACTACACGGCCTATAGTTGCATTTTCCATAGATTTTAATATCCATTCTATGGAACATTTACAAACAATACATACCCAATATAATTTCAAATTCATACCTTGTGATAGTAAAAGGGTCCCTCATGAACCTCTATCCACAAACCAATACCTCTCACTATCAGAGGATAAAAGATAAAAAATAAGTGTTCCCCGTATGAATCTCAATAAAAATATAGAGGGTTAACACCAAAACTGAGAGCTCTAACTCTCACTTAATGAATAAAGAGTTAACGAAACGTCTCAATTATTTGTCTAATAATACAAAATCATGAGTCTAATAACCATATATAATATATATAAATATCTCATGTGTCTTGAGGCCATACGTCTTCATATCCTACAACTATAAATGGGTATGACTGCCAGCTCCATTTGCCTGATATGGGCCACCTGGGGGTGGTGATGGAAGTATCACATACCAGTTTATAGCACCCATAGTTCCTCCTATTGGAATACCACCTAATCCATTTCTATCTCTACCTCCCTGGGGGCCACCCCGCCCTCTCCTAGGATAACCTTGATCATTTAGTTGCCTCTACTATGTTGGTCGGTCAGCTATCTGTATGTACCCCTCAGCATTCCTAGTTATAAAGTTACACAACATATATCCTTGCCCATAACCTACATAGAACCTCCCCTATTTGGGCTACCTCGGTCCTTATGGTTATCCCGGATCATTTCCCTGATCATGACTATAGTCACGGGGAGTTCACATATGCTGAGATCAAGCTATCTATCTCTTGATAGCTACTACAAATGACTCCACCTTATGACTCTAACTACTAGCCCATACTTTCTATAATCCCTCTGATAGGAAACTATCTATCATAAGTTCTCTGTCCAACAGCCATCATAGTTGTGGATGCACATGGTACCACAATATCACAAATATCTCAATAAAGACCCTTACAAAACTTTTATGATCTGATGTAGCAATCCTGAATCAACTTGAGGGTGTAATGTGTAAATTCTACTATCCTCGTAGCATATTCATCCACCATCATTCCTCCTAGATTCAAATCATGAACATCATGAATCAAGACCGATTGGATGAAATAGGGTAATACTCATCTAAAAAATATAAAATATTATTTAGGTCATGAGACTTTCAAATCATCATGAATATATGTACCCAGACTCCACTAGTGGCTATATCATCTGCAGAAAGTATAGCTTCCAATGAAACAACCTGATTTTTTGGTGTTTAAATATGACTAAAAAGAAGAACCGTCAAGTCAATACAATCATCCACTACCTAGGGATCTTGCTTGATATGGAATCACAATAACCTCTAGGACTGGATCTCATAGAGTGGGCTGAGAATATGCACATCTGTATCCTTCTCTACTGGTATGATCTACTACAAAATAAGAGGGGCATTCCAACCTATACACATGGAGAACGTATCTCCAAGAATATACACTGAATTGAGACCACATTTCTCAGTAGATCGTTTTCAAGATCCAAAATTAGTAACAATTCTTTCTATCATTGCAGAGGCATCCTTATTATTTAACCAAGAGGTACCACAGTCAGATGACCATATATATGTATAATGGGGAGCTAAAAAAACATAAATTCAAATACATGATCCTATATGATTAATAATCCATTGACCCCAACAATAAATGTCTCGATACGCCAAGTCGACAAGTAGGTGGTCAATGTCCTTATGTTTGGATACATCAGCTACTCGCACAAATAATGGTTTCCATGGCCTAAGAACCACACTCAAAGCACATTGAAATCACTTCCCAAAATCACAACCAAATCTTAATAATGGTACTTCACAACAATCGCCATCTAAATGAATGAAATACTATTATATCGATCTTTCATGAATCGACCCAATGGGGATCGAGCCACAAACACCTTAGGCCAGATTACATAGTCTATGGGGTGGTGATAGGCACCAAAAATAATATTTAATATGGGAGGAATTTCCATAATGTTCCCATTTGAAGACACTCATCTATCTCAATTTAAACGTTTTGATGAATAACAATAAAAAACAGAAATATCCAAAATTTTACCATGCATGTGAAAACTTCACAGGTGTATAAGATTATGATGGGGAAAATGAATATAATTTGGGAAAAATACATGCACCACCAGATATATGTCCCAAACCTAAAAAAATAGAATGTAAATGTTTTGAGAGATAATGACCCATGAAAACCAAGATCTAACCATTATACCTATTATAACACAATAGAAATTCCTATTATCTTCTATAGTCACTGCTGGCATGTTAGGTATCTCTACAAGACACAATCCTTTCATGAAAATCCCATGTAGGGGTGAGAATATACATACCTAGTAAGACACCATGAAAGCAGAAAGGGGAGTAGTAAGAGACACAACATGAATATATATATATATAATTGACAACTCAACCCAAATTAAGAGAGTAAAAAATCCAATGACATGGATATAGATATATATATATGCTCAAACCAATGGAAACCAAACAAGATAGATGGGGATCAACATATCAAATCCATGCCCATGAAGGGGTTACAATAGTTCTATAACTCTAACAATTATTCATATCATCTCTCATGTATATCCATAGGATTAATAGTGTGGTGGTCATGTGTCGTGCCAATGCGCCTCACAGTCGAGCGGGAACAATCTAAAAGTATAGGACGTGCGCCCCAGTCTTTCAATACAGGTTCCACTCAAGGTTAGGAGGACACAAACCCTATCTAATAGGGGAACAACTCTATAGATTGAGGACCCTTCCCTAATCCATCATGAGGGTATAACTTAGAGGAATGGATGACCTGTTTCCTAATGCTATAGGGGGGTTTCACTTAATAGATTTAAGACCCACACCCAAATTCCATAGGTTGGTGACACTCAATGGGTAAAGGACTTGAACCCTAATTATATAATGGGATACCACTTACTACAAAGTTGTCATTTGACTTAATTCCAATGTGGTTAATACTCTATGTAAGGAGTACCCACACCCTAATTCTATAAGGTTTACCACTCAAATATTGGGAAAATGAGCCCTAATGATATAAGGGGTAATACTCAGTGTAAGGAGGACCCACACCGTCATTCCCTCTAGGGAACCACTCTGATATAGAGGATCCATACCCTAATTCCAGTGTGGGGTACCTCTCTAATGATATTGTCTAGTCACTGAGATTTTCAAGCATACCCAACCGTAACATCACACTTGAAACATCTCACATGGTATCTCAAAATCCACTACAAAGAGAACCATGGTTTTATATGTTGAAATTGACTCAGGATACACTACTTATGGGAGAAAATTAGATTACCAAATAAGGATTTATGATAAGGTGAAGGTTATTAAAAAATAAAAAGGGGTAAATTACATGTAAGGGTGCCACACAACATTTGTTCCCTCTCAATAGTGAGGTTGTTTCCCTTATAGTACATAGTTAACTAGCTGGGTATCCCAACATGGCATATAGGGGGGATACATGATGTGTTGAAGCCACCCTAGGTCCTGCCCATGTTCCCTTTTCTATGTTCATTTATACTACCCTAGTTTGTTTATTTAGGTACATGGTATGCCCCGGTCCATGACCATTCTCATTTACTCTGGAAGCACATTCCACATCCCCGGAGCAAGGGTAACATGTCATGTGTTGTCCCACATAGCATGTGATACATATAAACTCTTAAAAAACTAGCCTCTGTAGTGAAGTCTCTACATGCCCTGTTTTCTTCAAACTACATGACATGTAGTTAAGTTTTTCATAGACTCTCATATCTATTTTCAGATCCCATATTTGTGGCTGTTTATTTGTATTATTACCCTATGATACTAAAAATGATGTATCTTGATCTATTTAGTGATTTCGGTCATCCTCTAGCTAGAAATCGAATCTTTATTCTTCCCAAATGAACACACATGCCTTTTAAACCCCACACTATGAAAACCCCATCATTTAGATTGATGATTTCGAACCCATTTCAACAAATTAATCACCTAAAACCCTTTAATCCTTGATTGTATCTTAGATTCATCATTTTTTTCATCACATATTAATCCATTGTGAATATGGGGGTCTGATTGGGCTATGTCCTACCCAAAAATGCTGAATCAAAACCTCGTGGTATAGTGATGACTAAAATGAATATTTTATGTGAGAAAGGAAGAATAAAAATGGTTTAATAATAATTGTACAATAATTCATGGACAACAGATACAATTGGTATAATCCAGGGTGAGAAAATAATTTACTAAATAATAAAATCCCTACACGGGTTCATGATATGTCTTACAATTAGTGAAGAGAAATGGATGAGGTGATCATGAAAAATAAATTTAATTAAAAAGGTAATAAACCATTAATTAAAGAGTAAAATCAGGTTATTTTATCGTTCATTGCTAAATAAAATGCTTTCCAATGACTGATAAGCATTTTTACACTCATAGTTCATCAGCCTTCTTAGATCCAGAAGTTTTTCATCTCTTGAATCTATTTTTCCATTGGCAGAAATTAAAAGTCATTACACAATGATCCGAAGGATATGAAGAAAACCATATCTATCATTCATTATTGTTATACCTATATATTTAAAAATATTCATTTTAGTTAAATTAATCAAATAAAATTATTTATTATTTAAATCAACACACCCTCTCACACATTCCTTTAACTGAACACCCCGCACAGAAAAATATTAGGTCACTCCTAGTATAAGAATCATGTTTCAGACACAACCATGGTTTTAATTTTTTTTATCCAAGATATAATATTCATTTTATCTCATTTTTTTAATAAATCATGTCCATAAAGAATAAAATATATTTATTAATTTTAAGAATTAATGTTCTCCATAATGAGCCTCGAAATCACATGTCATCTTAGTTCCTTGGACTGAAAATATATATTGATATTTTTTATTTTTTTTAAATGAAAAAATGTTTTATGCAGAAGAATTCAAAGTATTATTAATGTTATTTAGAAAACCTATCGTTTCAAATCCCAAATGAACATCACACCTTTTTTAGTAAGGGAGATCAATAGAGAAACTAACTAATATAATTTTTTCACTAATTTATTATAATAACTTACCAAACCTAAGAATATTTGAATGTCAAGGACATTAAGTTATGATTCTCGAGATATAAAAACTCTCAAATTTCTAGATCAAATGAGATCTTGTGTTCCTTGGCCATGTTCCTTTTGAACTTCACTTCTGGAATCTAGAAATTGAACATGGATAGATTTGAATAAATTTTATGATTCCTCAAGATATTCATAATAGATATCAAATGAATCTATTGATCATCATAATTTTTATTGTAAAGAATGAAAATATTCATGAATTCTACAATTAAAATGTCAACATACTTTAGGATAGTAATTTTTATCAATTCCATAAACACTACAGGGGAATTGGTTTGACAAAATTTCATAACAAGATACTCATATTGGATATAACTACTCTTGAAAGAGGTGTTTGGTATATCAAACTCCATGATCCTATGATGGTGAAAAATATATTGGTGATCAATCAAATGTAACTAATTATCCCATTTCATCTTATCAAAAAAATCATCAACTAATTCCAATATTTACTAATTTTTAACTGTAACTCAATCGAGTTTGTGGTAATCAAAACCCAATAAAAGGGATATATTTGATTTCTTTGAGAAAAGGAAGCATTCACCCCATGGTGACCCACTGGATCAAATGAATCCCTCAAAAATTATGGAATACAAATGAATATTAAAATACCATGTTCTAGTCGGTTCCATTCAGAACATAGGAAAATGATCTTGTTTTTTACCCAACACCGTGTTGATAGAATAATTCACCTCTCTAACAGTCAGTAAACCAGAAAAGTATAATAGAAAAACATAAAAAACACATCCACTACTGTAATAAGATCATGATGTGAATATTCCTTCTCTTTTTCAACAATATAAAAGTATAACATCCTACCCCAATATAGAAGAGAAGGACTGGCCTGACTATATCTCGGGTCCCATTCTCCCTAAAAAACATGATATCCCACATCGAGGGTAGTTAAAGACACCCCCATATGATAATGATCAATACAATTTCATTAAGCCACCAACTAGTCCATTCAAAGAATGAAATATTAGGGTAATCCTAAGAACTAAATTTTTTTACAGAAACATGACCTACAATAATGAGGATATAAAAGAGTTGTATAAAAGACCCTTATATCTCTTCATCCTTGGAGGTGTCACATCCTATATAAAAAATCAATGACCTTTATTGGAATACTAAACATGTCTAATGTATAGGTAGATCGGAAAGAATGAGACGCACCAGTATCAAATAAATATGTCACTAAAGATAAATCAATAGTAAGGGTACCTCTCACAAACCCACGACGCACATCAGTTTCACCTATATACTTGTCCACTATATAAAAATCCTCATTCCTGAGGCTTGTGGATTGAAACCCATTATACTTAAAGCATAGGACTGTTCTATAGATCATTTCAGTACTAAGGATCAGACAACACAATATTGAAACTTGTCTGGGGGAAATTCTAGAAACTCCAAATGGTTTTGAAAAATTATTCTTCTAAGGTACACTATTTTTTTGGATGAGGCACATCTAACGTTCTCTACCGTTTAAAGGGGAAACACTATTTCCACTATAAGTCGAAGGATCTCCCATCTACCCTGTCATCACAACCAAGTCATATTCCATCACCAGAGCTTTATCTGTGACATAAACATAAGCACTAATCATTGCTATAAATTCATATGATAAAATATCTAATCAAGGACCTATAAGAAACATTTGATCCTTTAGGTTCACTTTAGAAACTACCTAATGTAAAAAATTATCAATTTTTTTCAAAATTATTCTCATACTGGGTAACAATCTTATCACTTTAATGGAGATTTATAAAATCCATATACATATCCAATATCACAGATTCTAGATTGAATTTCTCCTTGAAATGTGTATTGATGTATTTTTACTCATAATTCTCATTATTCATTTCTAAAAAAATAGTCCACCACCTCCTACGAGGATATTCATATATTAAAATGACACATTTCACATTTATGGAATCCTAAATTTCTATAACCTCAAATAACCTCGAAATATTTAAAATCAAACCTCGCACCCACTATGGATTTTTCATTCGTTGTAAAGAATGTGGTTTTTATGATGAAACTTCTAGGTGGGATCTCTATAATTATCACTTCATGGTAAAACAGTTGAATCTCAAAAGGGGTAAGGGGTAACCCTATGTCCCAAAACATTCACTACACACACAAAAACATATAAAGGTTTCCCTAAAATTACTAATTCACTTTTTGTAGTTCATCAATAGCTCCCTCTTGAATCATGATCAAATGTCTTCATGGTGGCCTGGTACAACATATGATCAAAAAACAACGAGAAATCATTACTCAAGAGAAACATGATCATTAATTTTATCAGTTAAAACAAAAATGTGGGTTTTAAAATCTCAAATATGTAAGAATGAAAATTATTGTATCAAATGGCGACAATTCTAGAATTATAACTTTTCACAACATGCCATTGTTCTTTAAGGCTCATTACAATGTGATCTTTCTATACATTCACTCATAACAGACTTTTTATGTCCTAAACATTTTACAATATATCTACCGAAACATTCCAAACTACATAACAACACCCTAGAATGGTTATGACCACCATATATACAAATTTTTCATAAACCAACTCAAATAACCAGTAAAAACGGCACTGGAATCAGTCTTGGAATTTTTCAAAGTGAATTATTGATCCCCATTGGCTGGAGACTATCCGTGGGGAATCTAAAAAAAATTATACAGAACGATTTCACAACATGAATGGAAAAAATTATAGTTTAATAAAACTATAAAAAAATTATTTTTCAATATTTTAAACAAATATAAAAACTCTATAACATAGAGAAGAATAAAAACAAATAATTTTAAAAAAGGTGATAACAAAAAGTGATTTTTTTCTCCCAATTGATATTATAGATACACTTCACATTACTTCTAACTCCCAAGGTCCCACAATAAATACTACCCAATACCACTAAGAAGTTATTTACCTTTTCATAGACTCAAAATTATAAAATCTATAAACCCTCAAATGATGTATTTGGGTGTTAGAAACACTATACTAATAAGATACGACTATGAATTACGTGTCAATTAAACTAAAAATAATAAATTTATGTAAATCATTTAGTGTTAATCATAAAAAAATATTGAAAATAGGTGTTTAAATTTATTTTAATGAAAATTTTATAAATTTAACAAAAGATTATTTACATAAATATTAGAATGTATATGTTTATTGATGAAACATACATTAATAAATAATTTACTAAAAAGTAAAAAGTAATAATCATTATCCTTCATAACACCATTTTGATAATTCTTAAGGTTAGTTATTTTTGGTTACAAGGTTCTGCACAATCTTAGTGAAATATGGATCTTGGTGTGCACACACATATATATATCCCATGTCTAGGGGAATAGAAATACATTAAAAATAATGAAACCCCTAGGCTAGTTATGCTAATTTTTTGATTTCATTATCAATCCACTATTGGGTAGATATAATACCTCTCTAGAATGCATGTCCTACAACATAACTACATGGAATCCTATGTGCTTCAATGTAATCAATCGTATAAGGGGTAATCAATCATTACAATAAATCTAAAATAATTGAAATTAATCATTTATAAAATCCCAATGTTCATGTTTCAAAACAATCATTTTAATTTCACAAACCATCATCAAATAGTTTTCATAGAAACTCATACCATTAAAAATGACTCATTTCATTCATAATTCCTAAAAAAATTAATTCCTTCATTTCTCATGTATGTTCATCTAAACGATTCTTTAAATCATTCATTTAAATTCATGATCGCATTTTGGAAATCAAAACATCATTTTAATGAAATTTTCAATGGGATTTCACCAAAAACACTCAATTACATTACAACAAACATTTATCCAAAGTCTCATGTTAAGATTTTTAAATCAGTTTTAAATTTATTTCAAATCAATCCATCAAAAAATCTACTTACAGGAATAATATTAAAAACTACATGTCCTAATAAAACCTTATTAAACACCCAACATAGCATCCTAAAATGGATATTCTAAAGGGAAGAATGGTCATGGATGAATCCAAGATAAACAATTCATGAAATCATGCTCTGGATACATTAATGAAATAAGGATCCACCAATATTGAAGAAGGATATAGATGGGGAAGCATGAATTATAAATTGAATCAAGGATACACATATCAAAAAAAATTCAATGATTCAATAAAAACATTATTATATGATGAATATATGTTGTAAGGGCTAAATTCTCCTCATAGTAGTCATCATGATCATTTTGGATAAATTAGTATAGAAAATTATGTTTTTTGAATAAAGAATATAATAGGAGGAAGATAATTTTGAAATAACCTTGGTCTTCCTCACCCATATTGGTGTCATCAGCTTGCCCTTACATCCCATATACTGCCATAGGGTGCTAGGATGAATTCCTGATGTTTTTATAACCCCATCGGCTGGATGTTGTGATTCCTATAGAAACCCCCTCTATGTATCCATCCATAGGCTAGCTAGGGTCCCTTACTAGCTAGTTTGTGGACATCATATAGCCTTTCTGGATATGTACATAAGTCCACCGTGATACTAAATTAATGAACACATCCTTGATCCTCAAACCAAATAAAAAAGAAAACCATTGAAACCTATAAATCGTGAACAAACAGTTTTACACAAGAATCACAATGAAAAAATATAGAAAAAGAAAGATAATATACTAACAAAATGAAGGTGTTGAGATGTTAGAATTCTCACCTCCAAAACCCATTTCTACCACTTGAAAACTAGTCACAAATAATGGCCCACAAAAACATAATTCAAAAATTATATCATCAAAACCTCACATTCCCATTTTTAGTAAGAATAGGAACTATGTTATCATAGAAACCAATGAAAATGGATAGACATCCCATGAAGAATTATTAACTGAGAATTGATAAGCCGAATTGGTTTCTCAGTCATGCCTTTATCATATTCAAAATCATGATTCACCCAATTCATATCACAAGATGGGTTTGAAGGGATATTCTTAATATGAGAAATGTGAATCATGTTATGTATAAAATTAATTTTTGATGGAAAGTACAAATGTTATGCCACCTCTGAAACACTCTCAATAACCACATGTGGTACCACATATCTTGGGGAAAACTAACCCTACTTCAAAAGTCATCAATTACCCAAGAAAAAAATACTATCAAGAACACCTAGACACATTACAAGAACTATAATGGACATAAAAATTGTCCTGAATAATATTTATACTAGATCTGATCTATCTTCAACCTCTTCTAAATCATCATGAACTTTTTCTTTTTCTCCTTGACCAAACAAGGTCCCACAAAGGAATTCCATCCAATCTATGTCGACAAGTTGGACATTTACATGTCCAACAACATAAGACCTCAATGTTATAAATTTAAATGTATGAATTAAGGTTAATTTTATATTAAAACACAACCATACCTAAATGGATTACCCAGACTCCACCAAAGTCAAGGATACAAACATGACGAATGTACTCAAGAATTCGTATATACCATTCCGAATAACGATCTATTTGAGGATGGTACGTTGTGCCTAGATCAGCCTATGATCCGATAACCTCATAGGTTCCTCTCAAATAATGATATATGAATTGATGATCTTTATAAGAAACTATTGAGTCTTAAACTATGTTAAATATAATTGTATCCTATACATACATAATTCACATGTCTAAAACTTTCGTGGTACAAACAATGTGAATAATGTGAGTCGATTTAGTAAAGTATTAAATCACTTCCAAAATAAAATTCTTTCCAAGAGTACTAGATGAAATCACAACAGAAAATTCCATTTATGTTTCATCCCACTTCAATGTTGGAATAGGATGGGGCTGAAACAAACCCGAAAGATTTTGATTCTCCACCCTGATTTGTTGATTGGTATAATAATAGTATAATAAATCAATGATTTTCTTATTTCATACATGGAATCTATAATCATCACCTCAAATCATGAAATTTAAAATTTTTTCCTTGGTAAGCCACCTAACGGTAATGATGAAAACCCCATATCACATCCCTCATTTTAGGAGATAGAACCATAAAAATTTTGTTGAAGAAAATGATTCCTTCTTGGGATAGAGACCACTCAAATATAGTCTACCCACTATATAATGAATTCATAATGCCTCAGTACTAATAATCAATATTATATTCCATATGATCTGACTCAATAAAAAAGTATTTAAACTAAATACTTTCCAAAAAACATGTGTTCCCATCATCTAAGATTCCCAAATTCATTCACGAAATATAGATCTATTATATTCTATTCACCAAATGATTCTTTCACATCCTAAAACGTAAGACTCTTACTAAAAGAATTAGTAAAATTTTTACCCTTTCCTATGATATATTAAATATAAAATTATATGTATTATAGGTACCACTCCAATCACATCTATCAAATATTAAAATCATCATGGGAGAAAATATAAATCATGATTTTTTTAATCCAAGTAAATGGTATCCCATTCTCTAAAAAGGTGGTTCCACCAACTATTTAGAGAATACATCAAAACTACGAGTTATATATCCTGTGTGGTATAGGTATTTTCATAAGTAAAATGATATTGAGAATCACATTCAACAAAGTAATCACCACATATTATAATGCTTCTCATACCCAATATAAGGCGTCAGCCTCAATCTTTACTTAATCCTATGATAAGTTGAAAATTTACTTTAATTCACTTCAAGGATATTTTAAGGATTAGAGATTTAGAGAATTAGGTCATAACTCATACATAGAAATATAAAAATTACACCTAGACACTTCTACTCACTATGAATTTTTTCATAAAACAAAAACACTTTAAAAAACATAGTATCGTTTCATGTCTTGATAACATAACTTTTCCTTGATCCCATCATTGAATCTATTATTCATTAAGTATTCTGAAAAAAATTTCAAAACATGGGATGAGCATAAAAATATAAATAAAGGATACAAAAATAATGAAAACGGTTAGTCTTGGAAAAACATGAAAACCGTGAATTATTTATCATAGTGTAATACTTTTCACCTATAAGAAGTAGAAGATATGCTTCACTGGATAAAATCTCATTGACTACCATTTTTTAACCAGTATATTAACATAAATCCCATAGAAAAAAAATATTACACATAATGGTTACTTGGAACATTAACATACAAAATTGGAATAACCATATGGTCAACTTCCACACATATCACTAAATGTAATATCCATAAGGCTGACTTACATACCCAATGCATTAGTGGTTATAGCAGAACCACCCATCCTTGTATTTTCACAGAACCATCCATATTTGGTTTATCACATAACCACCCATATTTGGTGTTTTACGTAACAACCCATTATATTTCCAAGTATCATTATATAATAATAACACATAAGAGATTTAAATTATCAAAATTTCAATAAATAAATTCATTTGAAATCACAAGAAATCATTTTAGGATATTGAAATAGTAAATCAACATTCAAAACTGTTTTCAATAAAAAACACCCAAAAAGGTAATAAGGTATTTATTATAATTATAAAATCATTATGGATTATAGAAGAATCCAAATATCGAATAATAGTTATTTCAGCGGAGGAGTTGTTGTCACCACACAAGATAAAAAACATTCCTTTTTGTCATTTAGTAAAACAATTTGTAAAAAAATTCCTTTTGAATAAAATTAAAAGTCAAATGGGTTTATAATACACTGTATAAATAGGGTCATGTATGCATTAAAATATTCCTCAATGAATGGGGATTGAGATGAAGTCCCTTACCTTGAGTCTGCGTCATCACATTCAATCATTATGTTCCTGAATAATAAACATATGTCAATTTCAAGTATCATGATAATATTTTTAAAGTTTAATATTCATTTTATTTAACTTTTTTTCATTTTATAAAAATTACATAATAATTAAATCTCATATCAGTCATATTGTCGATATTCGGTAATTGAGTATAAAATGAACTTGTTTGGATATAAATTGTTCATATAGTCAAAATTAAATCATCTCGAGAGTATTATTCATGATTTAAATATCATATATATATATCAAGGATATATGTATTTATAATGTCCATAATATTTGGATATAAGAAATGAAATTCACCGTTCATGGAGATGGAATGACATATTTATGCATGAACGCTACTTTCATTTCTTTTTCCTATTAAAAAAAATAATAAAATTATATAAAGGTATATTATTATACCTATGACAACCCTGCATTTTATTACACCTTAAACATGATTTATTACATAAAACATCACTTGATACAACATATAATATCGAGAGGATTAGTGTCTTTGGGTCTTAGGATCAATAAATAAAAACTAGAAACATGAAATAAAACATCTTTATTGAAAACTTCCTTTACATGACCACTACATTCCCTTGTACTTAGCATTGCATGGGATAACCTGAGGACATGCATAAGAAAAGGGTGAGATATAAAGCCCAGTAAGGGAAATACACATGGAATAACATAGGAGTACAATACATGTTAGACAATAGGCATATCAATAGAGAATAACAAAAACATGAACATAAAGGCATGATAAATCATGATAATCATAACATGGGGATGTGGCAACAACACTTAACATGGAATTAGCATGATCCAAGGCTCATTGCACAAAGAGTGTGAGTAAATCCTCATTGCACATGAAGCACGAGAAAACTCTGGTTGCACTTGAATTAGCATGAGTCAACACACATTGCACATGAGGTATCATGATACTATACTTTACCAAATGCATTGGAGCGCTATAAGGGCACACCCTTCTTAAACATTTCATTTCAGGCATAAGTGTGCCACATGGATCATAAAACATGGATTCATAAAACATAATAATTTATTCCATGATAAAGGAATGTAAAATTCATATATGAAACTTTATAATAAATAAGTAAATGTGCATAAAGTTGAATACCCTTTATGGAGAAATGGGCATGGTATTCACTACACAATTACATTGGCTTAGAAAATCGGTGCGATTTCGGTAGCGTAACGGTGTGAAATAAGAATTCATAAAAATGGTTCATGAGAGAGAAAGTGGTTTCTCATCATATTTAAATGTAATGGACAGTAATCAAGTTATATAGATACATGTACCAACAATTTTAATGGAATTTATATTCATGATACAAATGTATTGCTTGAATGTAAAAGAGGAGAGAGAAGTTCCTTTCAGAATTTTGGCATAGTAACGGGTGTACATGGGAGGCATTTAATGAGAGAGAATGGGGTATCCCATCATTCAAACATAAATAGGGCAGTATCATGGAGGTTCAGAACCATACCCCAAGAATCATAATTGAAATTAAAAGGGAAAAACAACTTAACGAAAATTGGACAAAAATGAGAAAGGAAGAAAAAACCCTTACTTGGATGTGAGCTTCCAAAGGCTAGAGAGAGGCTTGTGAGAGGCTTCTTGGGAGCTTGGGGAACCTTGGGAGGATTCTAGAGAGAGTTGGGAAGAGGGTGGATGAACTCCAAAGGCTTTTAGTTAGGAGGAAGTGGGAACTTGGGTGGGTTTAAATAGGAAAGGTGGAGGAATTCTTTATTATTTAGGTTTGGTACCCCTTATATTAAATTAATCCAAACCACAAACCATCCCATGGTTTTTTCCCATGGTTTTTGGTAAAGGGAAGAGGAAAAAAATATTTTATAAGGCCAAAGTCCGAAATTCTTAAAATAATATGGTTTCTTATGTGTGGGTGAGTCACACTCCCGTGGAAATTAATTTAAAAAGACAAGGTGTTTAATAAGTATTGAGGGGTCCATTAATGCTTTGAAAATCAAGTCAAACAAACCCAAAATCACATGATTTTAATGTTAAAACATATATTGTCCGAAATTAAAGCTTATAGTATTTTATTACATCACTATTGGGTCATTATGATGTCAAAAAACACATTATATATTTAAATGGTATTAAATTTTCACCCAAAAATTTGACTGTCTCAGAAAATTATGAAAAATTCACCGTTGGATATTTTCAACTTCATAATTCCAGAAATAACATTTATTTTATCTAAATAATTTTATAAATATGTTAATTTTCACTTTTAAAATAAAAACCGATATTTATCGAAAATTCACGGGTTTTGACAGAAATGGCTTTCAAACCATAATAAAAATTATAATTGCATTCATAAAATTATTAAATCATTTATATTTAATAAAACATAATTTAATAATAAAAATATTATTTTATTAAAATATTATTTAATTCAAAAAACCAGTAATTTAATAAAATAGATTTATTAATTAAATAATAATTAAAAACACTATTTGTACTTTAAAAACTATTTACAATGTATCAAAAATGACAAGGAGGTATATTTATTATTATATACAAAAATAATATACATGAACATAGTACTAGGGATTTGTTACAAAACCCCTTAAAACTGTCGCATAAGACCTAAGGGTAAGGTGTGCGATGGTGACAGACTCTTAGGGTGGCTCAGCTAACATTGCTCGAGTGGTAATCTCTATCAACTTTCATTTCTCTTGTAGAAAGTCCCTTTCAAGTTTGACATGGTAAAGCTCAGCTTGGGATTGGTCAAGAGCGAAGCCCAAGGATGCCACCTCTTTTCCGAGCTCTGAAAAATGGGCTTCGTATGGAGTAATTCTACTAGATGATGCCATCACTTCTTTTGTTCGAGTAAAATGGATTTGTTAAAGTCCTATATTTATAATAATCATGTGATCACTGTTCAATGACTATTTTATCAACGGTCAAAATTATTATCATAAAACCAAAGAAGTGGACATTTTATATAAACATAAAGAGACATTTAATTAGATCAAGAGTGATTTACATTAATGAACCTTTGGGTCATTACAATATTCCCCCCTTAAGAAATTTCTCCCTCGAAATTTTCTTTTTCCCACACTAAAACAGATGTGGGTAACTCAGCTTCATCATTTCCTCTGATTCCCAAGTCGCTTATTCAAACATGTGGTTTCTCCACAACACCTTGATGAGGGGGATTGTCTTATTTCGTAGAACTTTTTCTCTACGATCTAAGATCTTCATTGGTTTCTCCTCATAAGAGAGATCATCCTCCAATTGTACCACCTTAGAAGAGAGTACATGTGAAGGGTCCAGTATGTACTTACTTAAGACGGATACATGAAATACATAATGTACTTTGGCCATAGTAGGTGGAAGTGCTAGTCGATAGGCCACAGCCCCGACACGATCAAGAATCTCAAAGGGGCCGATGTACCTTGGACATAACTTCCCTTTCTTTCCAAACCTCATGAACTTTTTCCACAGAGATATGCATAGAAAAATATTGTCTCCAAATTTAAACTCAAGGTCTCGTTGACGGTTATCTGCATAACTCTTCTGTCAACTCTGGGCTTCCTTGATATGTTTCTGAATTTTTTTCACCTTCTCCACCATTTCCTCAACCATTTCTGGTCCAAGCAGCTTACGTTCACCGACCTCATCCCAACATGCCGGTGTTCTGCACCTTTTCCCATACAGGGCTTCATGTGGTGCCATTTGGATGCTCGAGTGGAAACTGTTATTATAAGATAACTCAACCAGAGGAAGATGTTTATCACATCCCCATTTAAAGTCCATTGAGAACGCTCGCAACATGTACTCAAGTGTGTGGATAGTCCGCTCGGATTGGCCATCAGTTTGAGGATGATAGGCCGTACTGAAGTTCAGTTCAGTATTCAAAGCATGTTGAAGACTCTTCCAAAACATAGAGGTGAATCTTGGATCTCGGTCAGACACAATAGATAGTGGTACTCCATGCAACCTTACCACTTCCCTGAAATATATCAGTGCCAGTTGATCCAATGAGAAATCCTCCCGAATAGAAATGAAGTGTGCAGTCTTTGTAAGACGATCCACATAAACCCAGATTGCATTGTTGCCTTTGGATGTCCTTGAAGTCCAGTGACAAAGTCCATTGTGATGTTCTCCCATTTCCATTATGGTATGGGCAATTGTTGCATCATCCCATTATACTTCTACCTCTCTGCCTTCACTTGATGAAACACCTGGAACATTGATGTATATTCAGCGATCTCGTTCTACATATTATCCCACCAAAAGTTTTCTTAGAGATCTCAATACATATTTGTGCTCCCTGGGTGAATAGAAAAATTTGAGCTATGTGCATCATCCAAAAGTTCCTTCTTCAGCTCTGGACATGATGGAACACATAGTCTTTTCCCAAACTACACAATTCCTTCTTCATTAACATTAAACTCCGATGATTTCCCCTTTTTGATAGCTTCCACTTTTTCCTGAATTCCCACATCATCCTTTTGAGAATCCTTTAACCTTTCCAAAAGAGATGGTTGAGCAATCATTTGTGAAAGGATTGATGATTTTCCCTTCTTTATGATTCCCATGTCCATCTTCATCATGTCTAAGAATATTGAATCCTTCTCAATTCTCATCATTGATAGAATTGCTGGGTCCTTTCAACTTAGGACATCTTCCACCTTGTTTGCTTTCCCAGGGTGGTAATGGATTAAACAGTCATAATCCTTGATGAGCTCTATCAATCTTCTCTGGCACATATTATGATCTTTCTGTGTGAATATATATTTAAGAATCTTGTGGTCTGTATATATATCACATTTCTCCACATAGAGATAATGCCACCAGATTTTCAAGGCAAAGATCACTGCCGCCAAATCTAGATCATGCATTGGATATTTTCGCTCATGGATTTTCAACTACCTTGAGGCATAGGATATAACTTTATCATTCTGCATCAACACACAGCCTTAGCCCTTCTTTGAAGCATCACTGAATAACAGAAAAAGTTCCCCACTTGTCGATAAAGTGAGCACGGGCACAGTGATAATCCTCCTTTTCAACTCCTTGAAGCTTTCTTCACATTCATCACTCCATGAAAACATTACTCCCTTTTGAGTTAGCTTGGTAAGAGGGTTGGACAATCGTGAGAAATTTCTCACAATTCTTCGATAATATCCAGCTAACCCCCAGAAGCTATGAATATCCGTTACTGATGTTGGCCTCAGCCATCCCTCAATTGCATCTGTTTTGGAGGGATCCACAGACATCCCATTGCTTGTGATGATATGGCCCAAGAATGAGACTTCCTTCAACCAGAACTCACACTTTCTATACTTTTCATAGATCTTATCCTTGCTCAAAGTCTCCAGTATAGTTCTTAAATGCTCCTCATGATCCTCCTTGGTTTTGGAGTATATTAGAATATCATCTATAAATACTTCTACAAATGTTTCGAGGTAATCTCTACAGACTCTATTAATTAAGTCCATGAGGACTACTGGAGCATTGGTGACTCCGAAAGGCATTACTATGAATTAATAGTTCCCGTATCTTGTGCAAAAATAAATCTTGGGGATATCTTCCTTCTTCCCCCTTACTTGATAATATCCTGACCGCAAGTCCACCTTGGGGAAGTATTGTGCTCCACAAAGCCGATCAAACAAGTCATCGACCCATGGTAGTGGATACTTGTTATTTATCATGATTTTGTTAAGTTCACAATAATCGATGAAAAGTCGCATTGACCCATCCTTCTTCTTGATGAAGAGTACTGGTGCACCCCATAGTGAAGCACTTGGGCGTATAAACCCTTTATCCAGATTCTCCTGTAGTTGTTTCATCAGTTCTTCAAGATCAACAACAACCATTCTATATGGAGCTGTGGAAATTGGTAATACCCCGGGTATAAGTTCAATTGAGAACTCAACATCTCTTCTAGGAGGAAGACAGGCAGTTCCTCGGGAAACAATTCAACGAATTCCCTCACAATAGGAATTTCTTCAAGGATGGTTTCTTCCTTGGACTCAATCATCTGAGCCAGATACGCGTGCTCATAGTTCTGTAATATCCACGCTTGAGATTATGGAGCTAAATGAGATTCATCTTCCACCTTACACTTGTAAATAATTGGGGGTCGATTCTCCATATAGAGTCTGATTTCCCTCTCCCGACAATTTATGTTGGTTCTATATAAGGAAATCCAATCCATGCCAAGAATTGCAACAAATTCCACTAGAGGGAGTATGATGAGGTTCGTCAGGAAATTCAATCCACATTTATAATAGGGGAGGAGTTATATTCATGGGACGCAACGATTTCCCCATTTTCCATACTCCCTGAAATCTTCACTTCCATGATTTGTGGTGGGGATGGAATTATTCTACTAAACTTTCGAGATATAAAATAATGCGTACAACCTAAATCAAAAAGTATGTTCTCTTTTCTTGAATGAATGACTAGCATACCTGTCACCACTTTGTTTTCGGGGTTCACTTCGGCAGAAGTGATGGCAAAATCTCTTCCTTGCTACCTTGGAGGTTGTTGGTCGCCTCTGAAAACCCTTGGATTAGGGCACTGATTTGAAAAATGACCCGGTTCTTTGCATTTGTAGCATTGAACAACGCGTTGAGGTTCGAACGGAGCGATCCTATCCTCTGTCGCAGTCGTGGGTCTTTCTTGCCGACAATTAACAACTAGGTTCCCTTCTCTTCCACACCTGAAGCTTTTCCTCATCCCCTTAAGTCAATTCCCAAGGTGCTTCTTCCCGCACTTTTGGCAAGTGGGGTGATGGACCTTCTTAGCACCATTGTATTTATCCATCGGACCACCAACATTGAAGTCCACCTTACGCTTCTTGTCCCCATGATACCACTGTGATCCTCCGATCTCCATTTCGACCTTGAGGGCACATTGGAAAATTTCCTCATAGCTGTCGAAGTCACTGATCCCTAATGATTTCCGCAAGCTTGGCTTCAGCCCACCAAAGAAGTGGTCAACTTTTCATTCGGGGGTAACGACAAAGCCGGAAGCGTATCGTGCAAGCCTTGTGATGTTTCCCTCATACGCTCCAACAGATTCTTCATCTTTTTTCGTGAGGGAAAGGAATCCCCTTTCCATCTTAAGCCATAGGGTGCGCGGAAAATATTTATCAAAAAACATCTTCCAGAAATCCTTCCATTCCAATGCCTCGATCTCCTCCTCAGGCTTCGTATTTTTGATCAACGTCCCCCATTGATCAGCTTCACCCTCCATACTATAAGCATCCAAGAGAACCTTCTCTTGTTCAGAACATTGAAGGATGTAGAATATCATTTCAATGAAGTAAATCCATTATTCAGCGGTCGTGGGATCGGATGATCCACTAAAAGTATGAGGCCTTTGTCTCAGGAAGCTCTCGATAGTGACTTGTTATTTACTGGGGGGGGGGGGTTGAACGTTCCTCTTGACCTGTGTTTCTATTCAAATCTTGAGTAATCTGAGAGAGAAGCATGAAAAAGTTCATGATTCCCACTCTCATTGGATTGGGAATCTCATTATTACTGTCATCATAATGATCTTCACATCAGTTGTAAGCCCGAGTCCTCCTATTACCGGCCATTGGCTGGAATAAAAGGAAAGTTAGGGGTAACACATAAAGGTTAATCCAAAGAAAAAAGATGATGACTTATAAATAAACTTTTATTTCCTTAACTCATGAGTCTATTGGCTTCAATCTAGGATTTTCTTGATCTACTTTCAAACATATATTCTTAGGGGCATTTTTCTTAATTCCCTTAATAAGAATTCATACTAAGCTTCTAAATTTATCAGAAAAAATCCCCAGGGAGTGTAATAACTAGGAGTGAAGCAAGTCCCATTTTCATTCACTAGTTCCAGTTCAGGTCTACCTCAAAGCGGTGTTTTTGGGTTTTACCCCTAGGATACATCTGTGCCAGAGCCACCTCAACCTGCTCGTATCCAGACAGGGATGTATTTTCTTGATAACCCACTTACTCAATACTCACCAAAACGTAGGGACGTTTTTATTGTACTTAATCTTATATATAAGGCTTTACTAGGGTTTTCTAATCCTAATCCAAAAAAAACTAAACATATCCTCTAATACCAACTAAGACAACCCTGCTTTTTATTACAACTTAAACATGATTTATTACATAAAACATCGCTTGATACAACAAATAAGATCGAGAGATTTAGTGTCTTTGGGGTTAGGATGAATACATAAAAACTCGAAACATGAAATACAACATCTTTATTGAAAACATCCTTTACATGACCACCACATTCCCTCATACTTAGCATTTCATGGGATAACTTGAGGACATGCATAAGAAAAGGGTGAGCTATAAAGCCCAGTAAGGGAAATACATATGGAATAACATGAGGAGTACAATACATGTTAAAAAATAGGCATATCAATAGATAATAAGATAAACATTAACATAAATTCATGATAAAGCATGATAATCATAATATGGGGATGTGGAAACAACACTTAACATGGAATTAGCATGAGCCAAGACTCATTGCACATAGAGAATGAGTAAATCCTCATTGCACATGAAGCATGAGTAAAACCTCGTTGCACTTGAATTATCATGAGTCAACACTCATTTCACATGACGTATCATGATACTATACTTTACCCAATGCATTGGAGCGCTATAAGGGCTTACCCTTAATAAATATTTCATTTCATGCATAAGTGTGCCACATGGATCATAAAACATGGATTCATAAAACATAATAATTTATTCCACAATAAAGGAATGAGAAATTAATATATGAAAATTTATAATCAATAAGTAAATGTGAATAAAGGTGAATACCCTTGATGGAGAAATTTGCATGGTATTCACTACACAATGACATTGGCTTAGAAAATCGGTGCGATTTCGGCAGTGTAACAGCGTGACATAAGAATTCATAAAAATAGTTGATGAGAGAGAAAGGGGTTGCTCATCATATTTACATGTAATGTAAAGTAAGGAGGTTATATAGATATATGTCCCTACAATTGTAATGAAATTTATATTTATGATACAAAAGTATTGCTTGAATATAAAAGAGGAGAGAGAAGATCCTTTTGAAATTTCGGCATAGTAACGGGTGTACATGGGAGGAATTTAATGAGAGATAAAGGGGTATCCCATCATTAAAAATAAAGAGGGAAGTATGAGGGAGGTGTTAAACCATACCCCAACAATCATAATTGAAATTAAAAGGGCAAAACAACTTAAATAAAATTGGACAAAAAATGAGAAAGGAAGAAAAAACCTTTACTTGGATGTGTGCTTCCAAAGGCTAGAGAGTGGCTTGTGAGAGGCTTATTGGGAGCTTGGGGAACCTTGGGAGGATTCTAGAGAGAGTTGGGCAGAGTTTGGATGAACTCAAAAGGCTTTGAGTGAGGAGGAAGTGGGATCTTGGGTGGGTTTATATAGCAAAGGTGAAAGAATTCTTTATTATTTAGGTTTGGGACCCCTTATATTAAATTAATCCAAACCACAAACCATCCCATGGTTTTTTCCCATGGTTTTTGGTAAAGGGAAGAGGAAAAAATATTTTATGTGGCCAAATTCCTAACTTCTTAAAATAATAAGGTTGCTTATTTGGAGGTGAGTCACACTTCCATGGAAATTAATTTAAAAAGACAAGGTGTTTAATAAGTCTTGAGGGGTCCATTAATGCTTTGAAAAGTAAGTCAAACAAACCCAAAATCACATTATTTGAATGTTAAAAGATATATTGGCCGAAAATAAACCTTATAGTTTTTTATTACATCACTATTTGGTCATTATGATGTCATAAAACACATTATATATTTAAATGATATTTAATTTTTACCCAAAAATTTGACTGTCTCGGAAAATTATGAAAAATTCACCATTGGATAAATTCGACGACCTGATTCCAGAAATAACATTTATTTTATCTAAATAATTTTCTATATATGTTAATTTTCACTTTTCAAATAAAAACAGAAATTTATAAAAAATTCACGGGTTTTGACAGAAATGGATTTCAAACCATAATAAAAATTATAATTGCATTCATAATATTATAAAATAATTTATATTTAATAAAAATTAATTGAATAATAAAAATAATATTTTATTAAAATATTATTTAATTCAAAAATCCATTAATTTAATAAAATATATTTCTTAATTAAATAATAATTAAAAAGACTATTTGTACTTTAAAAACTATTTACAATGTCTCAAAAATGACAAGGAGGTATATTAATTATTATATAAAAAAATAATATACCTGAACATAGTACTAGTGATTCGTTACATAACCCCTTAAAAGAGACGCATAAGACCTAAGGGTAAGGTGTGCGATGGTGACATACTCTTGGGGCGGCTCAACTAACATTGCTCGAGTGGTAATCTCTATCAACTTCCATTTTTCCCGTAGATGGTCCTGTTTGAGCTTAACATGGTGAAGCTCAGCTTGGGATTGGTCAAGAGAGAAGCCCAAGGATGCCACCTCTTTTCTGAGCTTTGAAAAATGGGCTTCATATGGAGCAATTCTACTGGATGATGCCATCACTTCTTTTGTCTGAGTAAATTGGATTTGTTAAAGTCCTATATTTATACTAATCATGTGATCACTGTTCAATGACTATTTTAGAAACTGTCAAAATTCTTATCATAAAACCAAATAAGATGAAATTTTATATAAACATAAAGAGACATTTAATTAGATCAAGAGGGATTTCCATTAATGAAACTTTGGGTCATTACAATACCAGAATTATATTATTGTCATTTATGTCTCATAGTTTTAATAAAAAAAATTTTTATACATTAAAAATATATGTGGAATGAGTCACATTACTTTTTGGGGGTGGTAGTACATACTTCCTTCAAAGTAGTTATCCTATTTACGTAACATGTAAAGCATAATGGTATGTTCTAAATAAAAATTATAGATTAACAGGAACAATATAAATATAATATATATCACATATAAATATATTTATATCATAATTACCACCATGAGAGGTGGTAGGATAAAATTGAACAATCATGGTTTCGTGAGGCCGTTGTTCACCAGACACCGAAATAATATGTTCTATATCCATTCTATGGAGGTGTTTGTAAGTATAGGTAAAACCCATATCATTAAAATATTATTTTATATTATAGATAATGTTTTTATAATATGATGAAATAAAAAGAAGTTAGGGAATTGCAGAATTAAAATAAATGAACAGATCATGAGGGAAGACATTACCTCTAAATCAGGTAACTCTTCTTAATTTGAGCACAAAGGCTTCCTTGAGTTTCCTTCTACCCAAGTTAAAGATTATAGGAGGATATAAGGAATTTTAGGAGATTATTTTATAAGAAGTTGGATGATCCATGGGGCTTGAGATGTGTGAGTAAGTGGGTCGGGGTGGTGGACTTTTATAAGATAAGGGAGGGGCACTTTATGAAATTTGTGAAATATTATTTTACTAAAAATGATATTAGATTTATAATATCTAAAAAGTGATAAATTTATAATATAATATGTTTATGTGTCTAAATACTATCAACTAATAGGTTTTAGAAAAGTTTAGGTCTCAAATTAAAAACATTAAATATTACCTTGTCTTCTTGTATTTTCATAATATATTGTTACTATAGTTACTCTAAAATGACAAGAGAACCCCAACTGTATCATTAATGATATTTTTAACATTATATAAGTCAATTTTCAAAATATAATATTTTTAGGACTATTATATCATTTATTAAAATTGTATTTGTCTTTAAAACAAATTTATGTCAATTTTTACACTATTTATTAATTTAGTTTTCTTAAATTCATAACAACATGATTAATTCTAAAAAAAACTACATTAACTAAAATATAACATTTCATAATCATCCATAAAAATCATTTATCACATAAATATTTTTAAATTACATTTATTATAATATTTATAATATCAATTATTTGAATATTTCATTAATTATGTAATCAATGCATCATCATTGAGTCATAAATAAATTTATTTATTTAATGTCTAAAAATTATAAATAAAATAAAATGATTGAGGAAATATTTATATCTTTGTAAAGACTATTTTTTTCAATGTTATTAGTCATATAACCCTATATTAAAATTGTTTTTCGTAAAAGGTAATTGTTTATGTTATATCACTTTTACGTTAAATTAATTATTATAACATGTCATTATCACACACAAGTGGCTCCATGGGGTACTAAGATCAACCCAAGGATGATTATGGTTGGAAATTTCTAATACAATAGAATTAGGACAAGTTTTAGGGTAGTTTCATATTATTATACTATTATTTTTTACCCATATTTACAAGATTTACCCTTTAACCATGGTAAATAAAAAAATTTACGGAAGATACAATTCATATTGTTAAAAAAGGTTCATATTTAAAAATTTTGGATGTTATTATTAAAAAAATGAAATAAATTTTTCAAAATTTAAAATATATAATTGTAAAAATTTATTTAAAAATTAATTCTCATTATCAAAACCATAAAGAGGGTTTTTAAGAAGTTAAAAGTATCAAATGTTTGGCATGTTTTTATGTCCAATTTCAATGTGAAATTGCTTCCAATGAAAAAAAATCGATTAAATTATAAAAAAATAATCGAAAAAAACTTTGTAACCAGCTAAAATTAAAATATATCTATATAAATAAATTATATGAAAATGAAATTTTGAATTAAAATGCAGTATTTTTCATTATTCATTAAAATATGAATTTTTTCAGAATAATATCCAAATTTCAACCAAATTAAATTATGATGTTTCTATTTCAATGAAAAAGTTTATTTATTCAATTATAAAATATAAAGGTAAAAAAACTATATTTATAACGTTTTTTTTAATCAAATTATGGTAAAAAGATATTTTAAAATAATTATAGTATTTTATGCTTAAAATTTGATTCATTCCCATTTTAACTATCCAAAATTTGTTGGATAAATGTAAAAACATTTAGAAAACATGTGTAATAATATTGTATTTAGTTCTATTCATTCCCTACAATAAAATGGCTATTCCAAAAAAACATTTAAAATAGTAATATTATTGTTTGTTTATTTGTCAATATAACCCAAAATTGTGTGCAATAAAATAATTGGGAGAAAACATTATTGTGTGTCAAGTACACAATCAGAAAAAGAGTTCCATTTAATGTAAAATTAATATCTTATTCACAAATATTGTGAGATATACAAAATGTATTATTCTACAAATATATGGGATGTAATCTCCTTACCTTGTTTTAGAAATGTTTTCCCCATAATTTTATTTACTTATCAAATA
The DNA here is from genome assembly GCA_963277665.1 of Viscum album. Lineage (NCBI taxonomy): Eukaryota > Viridiplantae > Streptophyta > Magnoliopsida > Santalales > Viscaceae > Viscum > Viscum album. The sequence goes on along the minus strand of OY728161.1, from coordinate 121,108,697 downwards.
ATTGGGGGTATTTATCCATCGAAGCATTTTCAGATTCCCACATTTCCTCTTAAATCATATGGTTTTTCATCAAAAATGTTCCCTAAATAATCACCTTATTCCACAACACTTTATCATTATGGTCAATAATATGTATTCGTTGTTCCTCTTATGAAATATTATCTTCCATCTAAACTACCTCTAGACTAAAAACAGGAGATGGATCCAATATATACTTCATCAACATTGAAATATGAAAATAATTGTGTACCTTGGATAAATGTGGAGGTAAATCCACCCTGTATGAAATTGATCCAAATTTCTTCAGGATTTTATATGGTCCAATGAACCTCAGACTCATCATTACCTTCTTTCCAAAATGCATAACTTCTTTTCATGGAGAACATTGAGAAAGACATGATCAACTACATCAAAAGAAAGATCCTTCCATTGGTTATCTACATAACTTCTTGGCCTACTCTGAATTGACCTCATCTTCTATAATGACTCGGAATTTCCTTAGAAATTTTTTTCTTAAATACATGGGAATTTCACGAGTGAGAAAAAATTAACAGTGCATCATTCTGAGGATCGAGGTGCCCAAAATCAGTTTCTGATGTTTTGTTCGGGTACGTTCAGTAAATGTATGGGTGGGTTTTTATAACTTTTGAACCGGTGATTGGAATTAAAATTTGTGGGCACTGTTGAACTCGCAGCTCCAGTATTCTCTTAAGAAGACTTTCACCGTGACAGCAGACGGTCGGAAATAAAATATAGTTTTTGAGTTTTTAATGAATGAATTAAATAAAAATAAATTTGTGGCTTTATTTTTATTTTTGTTGGTTGAAGCCTCCATATGGAAGATGGAGGTGGGAACCACCACACATGAACCTCCCATGAGAGGTTATGGTGGTGGGGCCCACCTGAACCTAACCTCCGCTTGTTTATTATGGTGGGGACCACCCAGGGTAAAACCCCCTTGAAACTACCCATTAATGGGGAGAAATTCTCCACCTTCCATTATGTGTAGGGGAGCCTCTTCAACACTGTAACACATAAAGTGCCGAATCCATCTCAATTAATTAATCCACCATTTATTGAATTCTATTCCAAAGATTAAAATAATAGATAATCATAATATATTATTTTGGGGAGGAATTTTTATTTTGGTGGAACTTGGGATAGGAGAGAGATATTTGGGAGAAACTCTCTCACCAACAAAGAACGAAGAACATCGGTAAGGATCGTCTTCGACTTCCTTCCTCAGAAACTTCTTCAACGTAGGATTTGTTTGTCTACAATGATTCAACTTCCACCTTCTCGTGCCAACCTCGATGATTAATGGACGAAGGAAGGGTTTCAAACCTTGTTTTGTTCTCATTTTCAATTTTCTGTTGAGGATTATTATTGAATGTCGCATGTTATCACCCTAACGCAGAGGGTGCGGGCCGAACGAACACGGCCTGACTCCTCCACATTCATTGTGGAATTTTATGTTAAACAAGACATTAGTCTGGGATGGGTGATTCTCATAAAAAATGGTATCAGAACAAAGGAGACGTCCCAAGGAGTGCATGGCTACTTCTAGAATGAGAATCAGGCCATCAGAACTCGTCCGGTGACCCGCAGGAGGTTCGTCGGTGGTCGGAACTGGAGAACGACAGAGGTAGAATGAAGGAAGGAAGGTCGACACTCTAGTTGGCAGCGTGGATGGCGGCGGCGCAACCGCTCTACCAGAGGAGTGGGCCATGGCCGACTGGCCGCAGTGGTACAGCGGCAGCCAGCGCAAGGCTCACCACGAGAAGAACCGACGGCCTAAGCCATTGGGTTGCCGACAAAGGCACGTTGCAGCATGGATATGCGGCCAAAGAACAGGCCGCGACCTTGGCCACAGAGACGGAGGACGGGAGTCCGTCTCCACAGGCCGCCAGAGGAGGCACGGTGCAATCATGCCACGCAGGAGGTGGCTGGCTCCTCATCCAGCAGGGAGGAGCGCGACCCGTCATGTGGGTCCCGTGGCCTTTCAGGAATCTAGGGGGCGTGGCCTCCCCCCTAAATGAGACTAGGGTGGTCCCCATGGGCTCCTAGACGCGGGCCTTGCATGGGTCGAGCCGCCCCCTTGGGCAGGGTCAGATCCACAGACTGGGTCGGACCTGCGGACCGGGTCGGACCGATTGGGCATGATCAGACCCAGACCTGTTTGACCTGTTTCCACACTTTTTCACATAACTTGAGCTATGGGTGTCCTATTGATGAACCCTCTATTGAGATAAAAACCTTTAACAAAGAGTGTTCTTTGGTATACCCTAGTAGATGTTTGTAAATAGTTGGTTCATGGCTGGGTTGTATCAAACGTAAATCCAACCAGGCCCTCGGAACAGAAATTCCAATAACTCTCAGATCGGGCGTCTGACTGACTCACCGTCTATCACATTGGGTTCCTTTTGGAAAGATGGATCATTTGGATACATCAACTTGTGACTTTGTGTTAGTTGATGTATAGACACTTGGTTTGAGGAGCGGCCCCTCTCAGAATCAAGCATGCTATGTGCGGAACATTATGGCTAGCTACACACTAACTACTATTCCTGAATCCTATGTCGGTTTGAAACCATTGAAAACTGTTCCTGGATCCTGTGTGGGTTCAACGACTCTGACTACTTTTCTTGGATCCTATGTGGGTTCGACAGCTCTGATGACTATTCCTGGATCCTTTGTGGGTTCAATAGCTTTGACTACTGTTCATGAATCCTGTGTGGGTTTGATAGCTCTAATTTCTGTACCAGGATCCTATATGGGTTTGACAGAATAGATGATTTAGTGGCTACATCTAATCATCTCAAACTCTCTACAAATGTTGTATACCTGTTTGAGCTGAGTCAGTGACTTTGTGTTTTCCCCATGATTGAGATGGATTACTTGATAACTTAGGTATATGTATGGGCATATACCTAAGTGGGGTTATCTGTTGATTTCATTGTTGTGTATTACCCTTGTTGGATTTTGTGAGACCTTGAGTGTATCAGGGTACCTACTGAGTATCGTTATACTCACCCCTACACTAGCTATGCCCGCACCACTTTATGTTGGATGCAGACGATAGACAATGCTGAGTGAGGCTGAGAGTACTCAGACTGGACGGTACCCAGAGGTGGACCATACGACGAGTAGGTACATGGTGGAGACCGACAGACGTGGATTACTAAGGAGGATATATGTACCTTCCCATCAGGAAGGAATTTTGGAGGATGATCCAGCACCTATTTTCCATTTCATCAGTTGTATTTGTACTTCTAGTTCCTTGTACTTTTCAGTTGGGCTTGTATTTTCGGTCCCTTTTACTTTTCAGCACTCTTTTATTATACAGTTTACGTAGTGTTTTGTATCCATCTGTGTGCTCTATTTTGTTTGTTTAGGTTATAATGGCAATGCCTTCCCGGTTTTAGGGAATTACGCCTTTGGTGCTAGTCGCCGTCCCCTGTTATATGGAAGATGGGATTGGGGTAGTCACAGTACTGGCCACTGGGGATGGGTCATGAAAAATTGGTATCAGAGGAGTCGGTTCTACCACATAACATAGGACACTGATATTTTTCTGTGAAGAAATAGTATTAAGTGTCGTGATTGCAGATTTCAGTTAAGGGAGTCCAGTATTGGTGCGGCAGTCGACGTGTCCATACACTAGGACCCTGACTTCTGATTTCCGACATAGTGCACAAAAACACGGATTGTGTGTGTGTTTACATTTTGATTTCCTAATTCCGCTCCCCATGTTAGCTCACCAGGTATAATATTTTGACCATGGCCCACTTTTTTATTTACAGGATGGCCCCACGTAGAGAGCCAGCTAGTGTTCTATGTTTTGTACTGGATTGCAGCCCACATAGCGATGAGACCTCGGTGCAAGGCCCTATCACAGCGGAGGCAGTAGGGGTACCCCTACCTGTTGGGCCACTGATGAAACCAGCCCCAATAGTAGACAATGCACTACGCTTGATCACGTTGCATGATTTCCAGTGCTAGAGACCACCCAAGTTCAGGGGAGAGGCAGACCCACAGGCATCTGCGGATTATCTAGAGGTTCTGGTGAGATTCTTTCGACTGGTAGGGACACTAGAAGACCTTATGGTTATCCTTTCTGTGAGTCTCCTTTAGAAAGCAGTAAGAAAATGGTGGAGCCTAATTCTCCAGGTGCATGACGAGGCGACACTTCTCTGGGAAGGCTTCGAGATCCTGTTTCGGGCAGAGTTTGTCCCAACCACCCAATGTGATGTGTGGATACAATAGCTACTTCATCTGCAGCAGGGCAGCATGATGGTGGCACATTACTCAACAAGGTTCTCCAACTTCTCACGCTACACCCCAGATATGGTACGAGACCCATTCTTTAGGGCCCGGACCTTCGAGAAGGGGATAAGGTGAGAGATCATGGCTTTGATGATCTCCCACAGCATCCCGATGTAGGTGGGGGTGTGGGATCGAACCCTCTTAGTAGAGAGTTTCCTTGGTGAGCAGTCACCAGTAGCGATACCCACCACCGGGCATCACGTAGCACAGTCTTCTACAGCTGACAGTAGACAGATGCCACAGAGATCCAAGTGGACCAGACCATCCGGTGGATGACCTCAGGACACAGGTTCGGTTTTTCAGTTGTGTGAGGCACACAATGAATATAATCATTATTCACAACATTAAAACACATTATATGTTTAATTTTTTACTTCAATATGGTCAATCTTATAAATATTTTCCTTCTAGTTGGTATAAAATAAAAAATAATAATCCTTATATAATAAACATTTATCATTTTTAAAAATAACACTCATATAATTATAACATAATTGAGATATAAATACTAATTTATTTTTCAAACCATCAATATATACAACATTGTAAAAAATAGTTTATTTTGAAATGTGTTTTTAACAATACTTTTTAATTTTCCTAAATATTTATCTCTAAATGTCAAAGTACTTGATTATAATTTACTGAATGAGATAAAACATAATGGTTCAAAAACCATATGATTATAAAATAAACTATCTATATAAAATATATAATTCATAATACATCCAATGAATTTTGATTGTAACAATTTACTGATAAATAAGTTTCCACCAATATTTATTTTTTTCCAATAGTGTTTGTAAAAATAATTAGGTACCGACATCAAATTTAAGCATGTATTTTAATGAAATCAATAAAATAAATATTTTCAGATATTATTCTTGTTAAATCCCATATGTTACATATATATTAGTAAACATTAATTAGTGTAATTTTCTCTCATTTCACTTCCAAATCATCTAATATTAGATATTATTCCTTTTGAATTTTTAAATATGATAGTTTTCTAAAAATTGTTAAATTTTTATCTGGTATTTTCATAATTTAGTTTCATATATTACAAAATATTATAATAAATTTCCTATCCTTTAACAAACGTAGTTTTTTTAAACAATAATTTTCTATATTTATATGAAAATTTCCATTAAGGGAATAACTATATCATTATAAACAATATAATGAGAGGTGGTAGTAGTATTCCATAGTAATTCATTATGATGTAAAATAAATTTTTTGCCTCAATAAGTTTCATATTATTATTTCTATGATTCTTATATGAATCATCATATCTAATAACATATTTTTTAATCCTTTCAATTTATTCACTTAATTCAATAACACTTGTATTATAAAATTCATATTTAGAATCAAAAGATCTATAATAGTAATGATAACCACTTAAATAATTTATATATGTTTTAAAACACAATTTAGATGATTATTTATAATCTCTAGATTCCTCATTAGAATCATAATTTTTATTAAAACTCCTTGTCTGTACTATGGAATTTTTGTCCTCATATTTAGGTCCTTATCTTTTATCTAATTTTTGGAATATCAGGATATTAGGCCTGATGTTTCTTTTTTATATACTAAATACATGTTACATATGTTGTATTATAATTATTATCAGTACTACATTTATTATCTTCATTTCTCATATATTACTTACTTTTACTTCTTGATTTATTTTTGAAGCCTTCATTTTTTATTTATTTGTAGTCTCCAGGGGAAACCTATATAGTTTCATACATTAAATTTCAAAAACCCCATAATAAAAACGGTTAATAATAAATAATTTAAATAGATTCTAAAAGAAAATTGTTTCTCTTTATTGTCTCTTATTTTACAATAGTGTATATTTTATTAAATTACTAGTGAGTCCATCAAACATGTATTATTTTAAATTATTATTATCATATATTTACAATTTCTTTTCCTAAAACATCTAATATAGATATCTTAAATAAATTTCAGTTGAAAACATGTACTACATTAATTCTTAAAGTGCATCCATTCCAATAACAATGTAAGTTGATATGTAGAGAAGTTAGTTGAATATCTCTTTTTATACCCTCTAAAAGTCTTTTAATTTATCTCCAAGAATTCTATAATTTGTTTTAATAATGTTCTATGAACCTAATGGGTAACTTTTCATATTCATCATATTTCATGTTTAGTCTTATAGGATGACATTTGAATAAAACATTTTGATTAATAACATTATTTATAAAATTCATAAATTTAAAATTTAAAATTTATTTTTAAGAATCACATTAATAAATTGTATCAGGGTTAGAATCCAATGATCTATATAATTTACCATTGTAGTCAAATATTCAATATGTATCTTCTTGAGATGAGAATCCATTAGATATTTCAACTAGTTACAGTGTGTAACATAAATGGGAGGAGGTTATTGTGGAATCCATCCACCATTAGAACTTTTTTCTTTCCATCTTAAAATATTGAAATTGATATGTTATTTATTGGATATGGTTAGAATATAAAATAGTATAAATCATTACAAGATATTATTAAGTGATAATGATCTAATTCTAAATATTAGGTCTCAAAAGATGATAGAAGATGCTATAGAGGGAGAGTGAATACACATGCTTCAAAATTTTAGGAGTGGAATTAATTAATGAAATTAATTTATATTATAGTTAATTTTAAAAAATTAATTAATAAAAGAATAATAAAAATATAAATAAACATAGAGAAGATGTTTTTTTAGTGTTGTTTAAGGTGAACTTACTTTTACTATTAACCAATATATACAAGGATAAATAATTGGTACCAAATAAAAACATGATTTTTTGAATGGGGTCATAAAAAAATTTCAAAAAAATTATAGAGGAGATAATAGCCTGAAACATAATTTTTATTAAAGAGTAATAACTCGTTGTGATAATGAAATTTAGAGATTGGGATTCACATCCCAAAGATCTAGACTTTATAATCCCGGGTGAATAACCCATTTTAAATGAGTTTTTTCTAGGTAAAAGAATAAATGGAAAATTTTGAGTACATGAGAGGGAAATGGGAAAAAATAATACAGAAACAAAAAAACTATAGGAATTATGTTAAATAAGAATATTTAAAGTGAAACCACTGGTTATTTAATAATGAACCAACTTGTCTATTTTAATTAGTTGTGATAGAATAGGTTGAGTTCCACCTTAAAAATTAAGATCACATGAAATTTCATAGTATCTCACCACACTAGAGTTGTATCATTAACCTAAAATACATCATGGATGTTTATATGACCACATCTATTTATACTATCTAGAATATCTTAAATGTAATTCACTATAACTATAAAATTTTAGATAATTCCAAAGAATATTAAAATTATTTTTAATAATTATCATTGAGAGATATGATTGTTTTTTTAATTATAATTTTAAATAATGAACATAATTGTCAAATTAATAAATAGATACCCATAATATATTTTAAAAATTATATAAATCCATAATTTTATTAGTTCAATATATCTTCACAACAATCAGTTATATAGTATCTCATAACAATTTCATAGTTTTCTATAAAAATTTAAATTTTTAAACAAATCAATATCCATGCATATGAAATTTATAATTAAGAAATAATATATTATATAGTAGAAAACCAGTACTGATATATTAATTATCCTCAATTAATTAATTATTATAAATTAAATGAAATAAATAAAAAATAGCAACTATATTCAATAGTATGGAAATATATGATCCAGGTTCCTGTCAACAGGAAGAAAAATTTAATCCTTCAATTAAATATGTTTAAAATTTTAAAAAAATTTACCAAATCTTTATATGGTTAAAATTATATTTTTGATCAAATAAAATAATTTAAACTCACAACTTATCCACGCAATATATTAAAAAACATTGAGTATCTTTAATGATAGCTTATTCAAATTAAATAATTTCTATTACATAGAGGACTTTTAAATCGGAGATTTAAAGGATATTCAATTTCAACCTAAAGAAAGGTAAAAGTTCTGTAGAATTCAAAAATACAAATCATAAAATATATAGTCTATGTAAAATTAAAAATAAATCTATGTGAAAGTCAATATATTAGTTTCGTAATTGTAGACCATAAAATATTATAGCCACATAAATGTAATATCACTATATAAATAAAAATGGATTTTTCTAAAACCTAGTTAAAGATAATGAAATATAGGGATTCTATGTATAGATAAACTAACATTTAAATTTGTTACGTAATTTATATATGATATTTCTAAACCAAGTGTTATGGTCAAAAAAAATTTATATAAAGGTAACAAAAAAATTCTTACAAATGTGTAAAGGTAAATACATGAAAAAATAAAGTAAAATAGTTGATCTAAAAGTATCTAAAGTCTAAATATAATTAAATTCATGTTATATATGTTTAGAATAAATATATCTATATATAATAAAAATTTATTTAACGCATTAGAATAATAATATGAATAAATAAATCAAAGAACATATAAACAGTTAACGTCAATATTATTTTAATAGAAAACCAATATTAAAGAAAGATAAGTAAAAATTTAAAATTGGATGTATATTCATTTATAAAATAATATATATATATATATATACCAAAATAATAAACCAATAAATATTTTTATAAACATCATATATAATATTTATAATATTTGTGACATTAAAAGTGGATAGATATGAATACTAAAAAATATTAACTACTAATATAAAATCATATAAGTAACATTGGTCCTTTCAAGAACATTGATATTAATGGAAGGTAACTTATCACCTTTCACATCTAGAAAACCTATCATAAGTTCGTGATTTATTCTATGTATAACATTTAAGGAAGTACACATCTGATCTATCATATGTACAAAACACAATCAATATATAATTGATACATGATATCACTTATAAAAAGAAGCTGGTAGATATTTTGGATTATATAGATTAAGATATATAAAATAATACCATTTAAATGGTCATCTCAACATAGTAAATATCTGAAGAAGAATTGGGGGAACCCAAAGATGTAATGTGAAATGTGGTCCCTCATATGTTTTCATAGGAGTATTAAAATTTCTAAGGTAAAATTTATTTTATGTGGGGTGGAATATAAAACCCTGCATTTTTATTCCATTAAAGTGATAATTTTTTTTAATTATTCCCAATACCAAACTAAAAAAACCACAATAAAAAAATTTCTGAATATTATAATACAATATAAACATTAATTCATTATTATAATGTAATATGAAACATCATTTAAAATATTACAAGTGGACTAAAACCATAAAAAAAATAAAAAGTCCATGAACATGAAATATTCAACCACATGGTTTTAATTTTGGATTATACCAATTATAACTACAAAATTAGGGAAGAATTTTGAAATATAATTGGTATTTTTATATATTTGTAAATAAACTAGATAAAAGAATTTTATTGAGTGTATATGGTTTTCTATTGTAGGGTAATGTTACCAAAATATATATATTTATATTAATTGGTTATATCAAGGTGAAATAGTTACATTCTATATTTAATAGTTATTAAAAATAAAAATTTACACCTAAAATATATGAAATCAAATTAAAATAAAACAAAAAAATATTAATTAATTTTTTGAACTCCAGTATTATATAAATTAATTTTTTTCGTTGCATATGCATTTTAAAATATTTTTATACATAAAAATTTTTATTTTAATAAAATTTATTTACAAATTTAAATTACTGAATATTAATATATATAAATCACATTAAACAAAAAATAAATTAGTTCTAATTAATAAGAATCTAATGATTCATTCTCCTCCAAAATAGTTTTGTTAAAAATTTGATTATGTAATAAATATTTTATTTATAAAATATAGATTTTACATTTTTCGTAATAAATTTTAATGAACATTTTTATTTTTGAGTTAAAGTTAAATAAATAATGATAATCTAAAGGTTATACTTGATAAGTAATATGAATAAATAACCCTTAATGTATCATATATTATTTTCTAAATTTTTTTATGTATTTTATGTTTCGTACATAAAATTAATTTTAATAATGTTGAAATGTGTAATTATATAAAATTAATTTCTTTTTTATCATCAGATTGTTGAAATTTACTAAGTGGATCAATTATGTTTTTAAAAAAAAATCATATGTTGGAAAAGAGTAGCGATAGTGATGGTTAGATGATGTGACATATATAAATTATTATATATAAGAAAAAAATAACTCTATCCTTATAATTAATCAATGTTTATTATGGTATTGATGACCTATATCCATTATTTTTCAACATTGGATCCACATTCCAGGTTTAATGATAATCATACATATTATTTATTGATTTTTTATTGAAATTCCACTCAAAACATTATTATAAAACAACCCCTCCTCTCCACCTCCCAAAAAACTATTTTCCATAATTTATCTTTTGGATATCTACCCAAATTCTATATCCCAAATGTCTAATTCCATATTTACTAAACTATGATTCTAGTACATAGGTCTAAATTCGTTAATCCAAAGGAACACTTTTTGAGATAGACAAAATCCATCAATGTATGTTATGAGTTCTTCACTGTTAGTTAATTTTACAATCGCATCCCTACATGAAACACACCACCCCTTCTCATTATCTTGATTGAAGGGGGAATTTATACTTATCCTTAATTGAAAACCCCATTGCCCCAAATACTGGTAAGTAAAATCAAGGGCTACAATACATTTGGGGGAGGATTTTACATTTTAAGTAACACAACCCAACCAAACACACCATAAAAATACAACTACATAATGATAAATGATAAAAATGTAAAACAACTCAAGTAAATACCATTGATATCAAAAAAAAAACTTTAAAATACCACAGTGGAATACTACATTGTCATAGTATACCATGGATGTAAATACAACCCAACAAGAGTCAAAGACAACTACAAGTCCCATGATCCAACAAGCACCATGCTACAAGTTTACTAAACTACCCAAGTATCATAAAGTAGTGTTAATGATTTTTTATACCATACCATTTCCCATGTCCTAATAAAAAAATATATAAAATCACCATTGTCCCAAAGAAGAGGTGTGTAATAAAACATAGAAGGTTATACAACAATTAATTACCTACTCACACCACTAGGATAGAAATTATAAGCACATCTATATATAAAAGTTTATATAAAACAATTTCTAAATTTAGTTTATAAAAAAATATTAAAAATTTCCATAGTAAAACATTTTTCTCAAAACAATAATAGGTTTAAAATAAAAATATAGAACACAGCTTTTAAACCATTTCAAATTCATTTTTTTCCATATCTCATTATAATCCAAATATATGCATATCCATACATCTATGCATGCATGATTCGTTATGAAATTTCAATACTCATGAGAATCTTCTCATCAATCTATCAAGCCATCACAATGTAATTAAATAATTTGTTCCTCTTCACATTTGGTACCAAGTACAAGTTCATATTTCAAAAAATCTTTATAATGAAATATGAAAAAACAAACCAAGTACACACAAAATTCAGCCCAAAACCGTATCAATGAAAAAATAATTTCAATACCAAATTCTTCAAAATGATAATCCATTGTAATGCCAAAAAAATCAATAAAATAAAAAATTATTGAAAACTGCATTTTACACAAATCGATTAAAAAACAATATTAAAATCACCATTTAAAAATCATTTATCAAACAACAAGAACACAAATTAGACAATTCCGTAAAAATTATTAAACCATCAATAAATAAGGTCTATACGATGCTTCTAATAATAAAATTTCACACTAAAATAAAAACAATATAGCCAATTTGAAACTATGATTTCAAGTTCTAAATAAATGAGTCAAGAGTGAAGCTAGCTTCCTCATGATTAAGGATGAAAACTAATAAAACCACAAATAATTCTCAAGAAACCATTTTAAATCTACAAAAACCCACCTTTGATCTTTTCCCCTAGAAATAACAAGACTAAATCTCAACATATTTGGATTCAATTATATATGATCTATCCAAATAAGACATATATCTATGAAAATGAGAGGGATAGAGAAAATGATATAAGAAAAGGCACCAATAATGACTAAGAACGATCACTTAACATAAGTATTTGGATTCAAAACACTAGGGGAAGCCTTTAGATAGCCTTTATATCAATGGGAGAATATTATTCATCTTTTAGGAATAGAAAGTATTGAGTTCGGGCTACATAGGATGAAAAACGAGGAAGTTAGAGACTAAAACATTTGACAATCAAAATTTTAGGATCTCTTTTTTAACTCATCCATAGTTAGTCATAGGGTTAGTCAAATAGTGTGATAATTATACACAAACCACTATATCAAGGATTCCCATTGCACGGTTAGCTCACATGATTTCCAAACCATCTTTAAACTATTCCAAATCCCACTACCCAATATAGAATTGTTTCTCTTAGTGTACGACATGGTTTTGACAAATCGTGTTCCAGTCATACACCTTCCATTTAGCTCATGTCTCAATATTACATATTTCCTGTAGGTGTTACATGGTCTCCCAAAACTAGAAACCCACAACGCACCTGTAGAAAATACTCAAAAGCATTCCAAAAAAAATCTCCAAACTCTCCCAAACATTTACAATATAATTAAAATAATTTAAAATCATATAAAAATGTTTATATACTTGAAACCAAGAGTACTAAATTCTCTCCAAAATTGGCCTTTATATCCTCATACGGTTGAAAAACATATTTTTGGTAAAATAGTTCTGGACCTTTCTCTTTCATTTCATTATTGTGTTCCCAGTTATATTATAAAATCTAACCACATGACTCAAACCTACAATAAAATGACTATTTTACTACAAAAGACTTTTTATTTAATATACACAATCCACTCTAGGAAATGTGCCATTGAAGCACATGGCTCTAGTTTAATATGATCCAAAAAAATAACATGGTAAGGATTAAGCTTAAAATTTTTCAACTGATATACATGAAACAAATTTTGTACTACACTAAACTATGGTAGTAATGCCAAATGATATACCATATCTCCAAACCATCAAGTATCCCAAAATGGACAATGTATCTAGGAGATAACTTTACATGTTTCCCAAAACAATAATGCCTAACCCTTAGGGATATCGTAAATAAAACATTGTGAATCATTATGAATGAAAAAAAACCAAAGACAATGATCCACATAGGAATTTTTTTGACTCTTTTCTATTTCCATACATTTCATGATCAAATGAATCTTCTTCATTTTTTCTTGGACAAGGCTTGACCCACTAGTTATGTCACACATGTTTCCACCCTAAAAAGTGTAGAGTGTCATGGATTCGCATAAAAATCATAAAACAGAGACATTTATATCTATCCTTGATAAATATTATTATAAGAGAACTAAACTATCAGAATTTTATCTTCCAATGAGCCCCCAAAATCCATTACAGAAGCCCGCAAAATTTCTTAAAATATTTGTAACATCCCTTCGGATTGTCCATCCATCTAGTGATGATATTCCGTACAAATATTAAAATATGTACCATGGGATTTCTATAAGGATTTCAAAAAAGGGGCCCTAAATCTCATATCTATATCAACCATAGTTGAATCTTGTATTCCAAGCCTCTTTACAACTTCTTAGATATAGATTTTTTAAATTCCCCCCACAATATGAGATTCACGAATTGGGATGATGTCATCCGACTTTGTGAGCCAATCCATTATCACCTATATGGAATCATGTTTTCAAACTATTCATGGGAGGACTATTATAAAATAAATATGAATCTGTTTCCACTTCTAAATAGTATTAAGAAATTAAATCAACATATATTCCAGTCACATATGTTCTGCGTTAAAATTCTAAAAAATTAAGCACCATGAAACAAACACAGCTACCATACTTTTTCACCAAACCCAAAAAAACTATTTCTCTAGCACCTTATACTTATTCTGTATTATCATATGAATATACTATATGTAATGGTGGTATTAATTGAGATGTTTTTTCTGAAAATTTATATGTAAGTCCACATGATTCCTAAACCAAAACACTGAACTCTCATCCCATTTCCATCCATTAATGGTCTTCCCACCATCATGTTTTGACCTCATCACCACACATTCTTAATAATACATCTATTTCTCTTTAACCATCAATACCAAATAAAGAACCTTATAAACTATATTTAAAAAATTGATATCACATCGGTTGTAACATTCCATGTTAATGTCATCTATCGCAGACATCAACTACCACGGATTTGAAGCCTCTTCTTCCAATTGAGCATATGAAATTATTTTTAATACATCTGCCACTATATTTCCCTTACCAGTGTATACATCAAGTCAAATTTTGACATATTGAGATACTTCATCCATATTTGTTGTCTTGGGTTGAAATCCTCTGGTGTAAAAATATGATTTAAGATATTATGATCTGTGAACATTGTAAATTTCTCACCCAAGAGGTAATGAGACCAAGTATTAAAATAATGAACTGCATAAGCTAACACCAAATTATGTGTTGGGTAGTTATTCTCATGAACTCATAATTTACTTGAACCAAAATAAACAAAATTAAATTTGTTCTGGATAACACATCCAATCCCAGATCGTGAAGTGTTAGAATACAGCTTTTACCCTTGTCTTAATTTCTGAAAAATCAAGATTGGTGCTAATGTATGGTGAAGAACAAGTTCTTGAAAGGCCTTCTAGAATTCATCATTAAATTGGATTGAAATATTATTATTTTAAAATTATTTCAAATGTGATGATAGTTGTGAAAAATTATGGACAAATAATCAATAATAAATAGCTATATTATGAAATTTTTATATTTTGAAGAAATTCATTGGCCATTTCAAATAAATCACAACTTCAATACTTTCTAGAAACATATGAAAGCCTCTCTTAGAGAAATCATGTCCATGAAAATTTATTTCTTCTATCCAAAAATTTCACTTAGATAATGTTTTATAAATATAATGATCACTTATGATTCCCAACATTGTCGACAAGTGTTGCCCATGCTCAACTATTGTCCTTGAATACACTAGTATGTCATCCAAAAACACCACCATAAAAGAATCTATATATTTCTGAATTATCTAATTCATAAATTACATAAAGAACATTAGTGCATTTTTAAGACTAAAAGGAATTTCCATATATTTGTAATGGACATATTTACTTCTGTACGGTTGCTTTGGAATATCTTCCTTCTGAACTAGCTATGGGTGACAACCTAATTGCAGGTCAATTTTAAAGAACCACTTACCCCACTCAATTGATCAAATAGATCATAAATTTTTGGCAGTTGATACCTATTGTTTATTAAAACATTATTAATAGTACAATGATCCACACCCAACCTTATAGTTTTTTCATCCTTTGAAAAACCAAACCAGTGCTTCTCATAGAGATGTGTTAGGCCGAATGAACCCTTTGGTTTCATACTTCTAAAACATAACATTTATTTTCCTAAAATATATTGAATTCATCCAATTAGATGGAAGATAATTAGGAATAGTCGTTATAAGGATATTAATCATAAAATCTACTTCCATTCTGGGAGGTAACCATAACAATATTTTGGGAAACACATCCAAAAAATGATTGATCACTTATGGAAAACTGATCATATCAAAATATTTCATCGATACCAAAAATATGCATCCAAATGGTTTAATATTGTTCCAAATTATGTTTCCACCACACATTTTTTCACCCACCTTAACTTTCTGCTCCCCTGGAAAGTGATGCTTGATGTTTTCCTTTTTTGTAAAAATGTCATTTCTAGTAAATTAGTCGATGTGAGGCTTGAAAATAGTCAACCAATCCATCCCCATGATCATATAAGAAATATCCATATGAAGAACATAGAAATCTCAACTCATTTATGTTGCATTAATAATTATAGGACATTCTCTTCACAAAAAGGCCCAACAATCACTTTCACCAAGAATAGTATGAAGTTTTATCATAGAAGGAATTATCTCATCTTTAAACTCAAAAATAAAATATCATGAGAATAAATAATGGAATGGGATAAAATAGTATAAAAAACAATCATAGTGGTAAAATTCAAAAGAATTGGACCTCTCGTTGTAGATGGTCTAGAATGATCATCCATAATTACATGTTCATCTCCTTATATTTTCTTTGTCACTACACATTGTTCCTTATTTCCCAATTGAGATTGAAATGTCTGAGTAGTGATGGTTTCCCTAGAATCAACTTGGTTTTCCATGTTCTTCTGATGATATTTAGTCTACCATCCTCACCCCATTAAAGAATACAATGGTTTTCACACTAGATACGTGTATTGAACACCTGAACATGGACCAGTATGACAATAGGGTCGAAGGATCCCCATGATGTTACAATTTTGGCATACTATTTGTGGTTTCATACACTAGATTCATGTGGCCAAATGATATACATTAGAAACATCCATCTTTAATCGTGCATCTTGGAGGATGATTAATTGATACACATCCTAATTTCAATTCATACTCCCCCTAGTAAAATGTTGTCCCTCTTTCAATTTCCCCAAACATTAGTGGTACCACTATTTCCTCTAGGTATCAAGATGCTTCCTCTAACCATATCTCTTGAGATATAAATTTTACCTACCATCACTCTTTTCATTATCTCTACAAAGTTAGTAATAAAAATCATGTTAATCTTTGAGTGAATAGCATATCTCGATCATGATTCAATGAAGTGATTCTTGAAAGATGAACTCCAAGAAACATAGGGTTAAAGAGCACTAAATTAATGAGTTTATCCATATACTATATGATATAAATATTTTCCTAAATCAAGATGGATAAATCCATTGATTATTGAATTAAAACGTATGACGATATATTTTTTTATTAAAAAAATCCTCCAAATCCTCCCAACCAATTTTATGATCTAATTTAGCCTACATTGATAAATATTAAAACTGGCATGCAACATCTTACAACATCTGCATATCTAGTTTTACTTTCAGCTTAGTTGGTGTGGTGATGAAATTAAAGATATGATTTATTCTATTCAGCAACACCTATACATTCTCTAGTTTAGAGTCACCTCGAAGGATGGGTGGGTTCTATTTGTATAATTTTCAAGAAGGATCCACTTTCCTTGGCTCATTTATCTTATTCCCTATGTCCACTTCTTGAAAATTATGGACTCTACAATAAACTAGTTATGGGTTCACCTATTTCTCAGGTGAATGAAAATTACCTATTACTTCATCTAGTGGGTTTTTATAAAACCTTTCAAGTGTCGTTTTCTATAAAAAATTCCAAAATTCACACTCTCCTTTAGCTGAAGGATGAACAAATTTTAAGTTATAAAACATCATAATATAACAAAAGTGATTTATTAAATGAACCATTTTCCACATTCAATCATTTTTTTAGAAAATATCTACATTTTTTTGAAAATCAAACCATTATAAAATTACCACCATTATTCCATTTTTTCAAAATATTTCATTATAAAAGAACATTATCATCAATGAAAAATCAAATATTTCATCAAATCATATATCATTTCTCAAAATGAGATATGCAGTCCAAGTAGGAATTGATTCCTCTAATGGATGTCATTATAATATCATTGGAAAAACCCATTACAATGAGATTCGAAATCTTATAATTGTATCCAAAACACTTATATAACCAAATCCATTGTAACTTATTGTTCAGAATAAAATGTTTAGATATGTTTTTTTTATGATCAAAATTTCAAATCTAGAAAATCCTACACTTTTCTATAATTCCATTTCGTGGAATAATCAACAATGAATCCAACTGAAATACTGAAAAAAATACCCTATCAAAGGAAAATTCCAACAAAAAATAGATTGAACATGTTCATACTACTTTTCTGAAATAGATATTTGGTAAGAAAACTGATACCACTTGTAACGTCTTCCCCCTTCCATTTCACTGGAGTTGATTTAAAATTTCTACTTGTACATAAGCGATATCCCCAATGTGTAAAAGGATCAAAATAAATGTGAATGGATTCAATTAAAGTGGGGTAAAATTTTCCCTTTGAAGTAATATAAACCAACCAAAAACAATACAACAAGATACCTACTAAATGATGCATGATAACAATGTAAAAAAGTCAATGAAATTCCATTGATTTCAAAACCAAACATTAAAAAGTCCAAATCATAAGACTATAATATCAAAGTATATAGAAGAAGACTATAAATACGAACAAGAATAAAAGACAACTACAACTCCCATGCTTCAACAAGTTCTATGATCCAAGTTAACCAAATAGCCCAAGTATCATGAAGGAGTTATAAAGATGTCTGACAACATACTATTTACCATATCTAAATAATAGTTGTTTGTAGAAGAAAATAATTTCCAAAGTAGGGTTGATTACTAAAACATAGAATGTTTCCCCCAATTACCTCCCCTCGCACGCCATTAGGATAGAACATGTCACCACATTTACATGAAATGGGTTATAGAAACAAAAATTAAGATCAATTTATAACTAAATATAAACTAGTTCCATAGTAAAATTGTTTTCTCTAAACCATAACATGTTTTGATTAAAACAACTAAATAATTCTTTGAACCCATTTCATATTATCATTTTATGGAATATCTTATTCTAATCTAGATATCCCCATACCCTCACACCCACACATGCATGCTTTGTTATGATATTTCCATGTCCATGAATAGTTTCTTATCAATATAGAAATTCTTCACAAGGTAATTAAATACCATGTTTTATTACACCTTTGGCTCTGATCACAAGATCATATTTCAACAGATCATCAAAATAAAATATTAACAAACACATCAAGTATTCCCGTAACTCTTTCTAAAACCATTTCAATGCTAAAATACATTAAATCAAATCCATTTAAATTCCAAAACATTTTATGTCCAAATAAATTTCAATTAAATGTAATTTTTTATAGAAAACCCATTTCCCACAAATAGATCCAAGACAGTATTTTAAAATCACCATTTTAAAATCATTTATCAAACTACATGCAAAAAAATTCAACAATTCCTCAAAAATCCTTAATCCATCACAAAAGAAGGTTCATAATATGATTTGAACAATCAATTTCACAATTAAATTCAACCAATTCAATCAATTTGAATCTAATCCTTCAAATTATAAAAATAGTAGTCGATAGTAAAACCACATACCTTGTGTTTTGTGATAAAAACTACAAATAGAACAAAGAACACCAAAAACACCTGTTTAAATCACCACGAAGCCACCATAGATCTCATCACCTATAATTAACAAAACCAAATCTCAACATATTTGTCATAAACTATCTTATCTCTATCCACAATGAACATAAATATAAGAAAATGAGGGGGATGGAGCAGGGGATCTAAGAAAATGCACCACGAACGACCAAGAACGATTACTTTCTATGAGGATATAGCATTAAAACAGAAATGGAAGACTTCAATTTACCTACTAATTAATGGGATAAAATTTAATGACCTTTGGTAAGATAGAATTTTGAGTTAGGATGTGTAGGAGGAAAAAAGGGATTTAGAGGCAATAATGTGTGAGATCCACAATTTTAGTATCCCACTATTAACTTGTGCATGGTTTGTCACGTAGTTAATCATACCATTTACTAACCAAGCCCCAACAACTTTCTCAGAAATGAGATTCATATTTTTAGATCACATAGTTTCTAAACTATTCACTAGATGTGCCAAATTCTACTATCCAACATGGCACAACTTTTCCTAGTCTTCTGCATGGTTAGGAAAAATCGTGTGCTGGTTGTGCTCCTTCCGTTTATCCCATATTTCATTGGTCATGGTTTCCTGCATGTGTTTTATGGTTTTCTCAAACCAGGAACCAATCATGAACCTAAATAAAATTCCCAAACAAATTCCATTAAATTCCTTAATCTCTCCCAAACATTACCCATATACTTTACATACTTAAAAATCATAAATAAAATGATTACTTACATGAATCTGGGGGTACTACATTACCCATTATGAGTATCATTATCCAAAATTACAATTTTATGATACAATTTTCATAATATAGTCAACTAATATAAAGATTATATAATTCAATACACTTACACATTCGTTGGTATATAATGTTCTTGTTTGGGTCGATTCAACCACTTATATCAATGATGTATCAAAAACAAAATCATTTTCATCATGGATTAGTATCATGAAAATTTTAATATAATATATGATATTGAATTGTATAATATGTTATAACAATGGTTTTATGTCGGTGGCAACAATATGAATAGATAATATAATGAAGCCCATTGTTTTTGGTAAATTATCCAAATCATTGTAATCGTGAATTACATTATCACTAACCATACCGAATGCCTGGATCAAATTTATACGGAACTAAATAAATCATGTAAATACTAATATTTCACTATCTTTACTAATATTATATTGATATACTTTTTTCAAATAAAAAGGATTGACATATCCATTGAAAAAAACATATGTGAAAATTGAAAAATACAAATATCTAATGACAAACGATCCATAGAAACCATATATATATATAATATAATTGAAATGGATTATTAAAAATGGTTATATATATATATTAGTATGGTTTTTAATTAATATTAATATGGTTTCATTTATTCTACATGTTGGGTCATTCATTTATGTCATGATTAAATAAGACATTGTATCATCTAAATTTACCTTCATTAAGATATTATTCATATTTAGCACTTAGGATTTTTATTTGGCCCACATATTATCCCATTGATAAATGTAATTTTATTTTTCATTCAAATAATTGGATTTATAAATACCTCTCATGTTTTCTATTTTAAAGGATTTTGATACAAAAAATAGAAAATATATAATGGTTTCCCTTCCAATCTCTCTTTGAAATAAATATGGTATATATATATTCTAATCAGGGGATATTTTATGTTAGTTATTTATAAAACTGATATATTTTCTTCTTATATATGAATATGGATTATTAATATCTACTCATACAATTTTACTCCACCTTTGTTCCATAATTGAATTAAAATGCTTCTTCTAAGTGGAAACGACCTCAGCTATTCTTTTTGGTTGAGAATATATTAATTCTATATCCATAGTTTTAATATATTTTTTGATGTCGATATAATTTATTTTATAATTTCATTATATCATTTCATTTTTAATTTTAATTTCATTAAAAAAGGGTGATTGGTAAAATTTCTTCTTCTTCTTCCACACAATCACTTCCCCAATTATTTTCTTAAATTTTCTTCAGGATGCATCCTTTTCAACTTTTCATGATTTTTAAAAATAATTTTATATTTATAGTATAATTATTTTTAAAAAATATTCTATCAAAATGAAATGGATGTTTTATTTTTTTATAAGATATATTCTGAATATCTTATTATTTTTTAAACATTTTAAATATTCCATAATATAATTTATCTTATATTGGGAAAATTTATTAATGGAATCATCAAATTAATTTCTTTGGATAATTTTTTTCTTTATCATGATTTTTGTGACACCCATTTCATTCTCTTGGGATAATTATGCTATGATAGAATTATGATTTTTTTCTTGTTAATTTGGAATATATATATATATATATATCTGTGTGTGTGTGGGTTTTCATTATGTTATAGGCTGTACTAGAATTATAAACCACAAAAATACATTGGGTAAAGAATTATATCTCAAGAGATGATGTGTAAGCGTCTAGGGATTTCACCTATCCCATTATGTTTTCTGGAATGTGGAGTGATCCCAATATACTATGTTATTTAAAATTTTCTATTTTTTGATGATGGTCTCATAATTCATCATTTAAATAATAAATTTTTTTTTTATAGAAATATTTATTGCACATTAATATGTTATAATTCCATAATATATTATTATTATTACATAATTCCAAATTTGAATCCTTATTTCTTAAGTTTCCAAAAGCCCCTATGTCCTGATTCATGATTTAAGTTCAATGATTTTTTGTATGATATTGTTTAATTATATTTTTTATCATGATTATGTTCTCATATCCAAATGTTCATTTTATATTGTCTTATGATCTATGATTAAAATGTTTCTTGATCACCACTTATTGAGCGTCTGAGCTCAGACTTATTTATATTTCAATTCTATAGTTAGTGATGAATATTATTATTCTTGATATTCCTACATGGGTAACATGTAATAATACTAGTTGTGGGATATTTAAAAGATTTTTTTGTAAAAAAAATGTGGTTGTCTATCTAATATACAATGTTACTGAACAAAAAGGTTCATTGGTGTGGTTTTTTTTTTGAGATTTAATTAATATTAATATAAAAAAATGTAATATTTATATGTTTTTTGTTTTTTGTCTTGGTATAGATACCTTAGTTCTATTTTCTAGTTTCTGACCCAATGGATGTTAGTTTGTGGCCTGAACTGACCAAAAATGTGAAATGTGAAAAAATTTGAATTAGTGAGTAGTATATAGTATGGATTAGTCACATGGTATGTATTGGTTGTGGTAACAGAAAAAAAGTAACATTAGTTTGTCTAAAAAAATTAGAGAAACTAAAAAAAATGTGATGATCCATGTACACGTGGGTGGTCCTCTTGTTGATAAATAACAATTGAGAATATTTAGCTAACACATTTATTGTTATATATTAAAGGGATTTATGGACCATATAATAACTGATTTTTTATCATTGTTTTATAGTTTCTTGGGAGTAGAAATATTTAATTCCACATCATATTCCATGATTATTTTTCAGATGATGAATAAATTTGTATATTTCTGAGACTTTTGGGTTATCAATATGCCACCAGAAAAGATTAGTGCATAACCTATAATGTCTATGTCTATGTGTTTAGCCTAACCAGTAAGAGTTCTAGAGGGTGTTTTTTCACCTTGATTACATGACATATTGAGGTATTATGGGGTGGTGGGCCACCCTAGGAACCGGTGTTGATCCATATAAAGGTTGAGATAGTAGTGGAAAATGGTGGAATGTTGGATTTGACAGCTTGTTGATACTGCTGGTTATGGTCACGTAGATATGATTTTTATATCAGGATAGATTTATTTTTGGATGGATGGAGGAGGTGTTATTTCCTTCAATATTTTTTAATATCTAATATTGTAATTAGGGAGACTAAAATTCATATATATTTGAGAAACTTTTCTTTAGTATTGGATACTTTTATGTGAAAGCCGAGATAAAACCACATATAAATGGGATGGTTTCTTCAATCTCTCTAATAGGACTTCCTATTTATGACATTTTACACTAATAGAAAATATTATTATTTAGTGATCCACTGAGGATAATCCACACCCGAGGTAGTTCTTTAAAAATTCATGAACAAGATTTAATTTCTTCCCAATATATTAAATAATTGTTATCTATAGGAAATGAATCTTATTGTTTGTAATTAATTCTTGGTGTACTGCTAGATTGGAGTTTTGAACCTTCATACCTAAATTGAGGTTATGGAGAGTATCTTTGTTGCGTAGTGGGTATGGTGGAGGCCTTGGTGTATTAATATCAATGGCTAGGGATATCAATGTAGGGTTTATGAACATCAGTTATTTAATTATATAAGTTGTAATTCCGTATTAATAATATAAAAATATAAATAATCACTCGGTTCATTGACCTTTTTCTAATAGTACCTAATTCTTCCTTGGAATAAAGAGTGTGAGGTGATCATACCTCTGGAGTGAAAATAATGAGTTAGGTATATATTTTTTATTTTATTGAAGATTTCATGATTGGGATAATTTTTTAATAGAATGTTTTAGGAATTATGGGAGTGTGATTGTGGATGGACCCTTGATGCAGCATCATTGGTATAGGCCCAATAAAATATAAAATGTAATGGAGTAGATAAATTCATATTGAAATAGTCTAAGGGGTGATGAAGGAAACTATATGTAACTCCTCACTCAGTGATTATTCTAGTTGGACTATAGAATGTGGGACGTAGACCCCATGGTCGGGCATGTACATGATGGGGAAGATAGGGAAAAATATATGGTGACTACGAATATATATATTTTTAAAGAGTAGATTATATCAAAGAGATAGTATAATATAATGTGGTTAGTGGTATTAACAATATATTTTCCAAGTTATATTCCATTTTGATAGAAATAGGGGCTTTTTATTACATTATTACATTGTTTCTCATAAGAGAAATCGATATTTTTGGGTCTATGCTATATAGAACCTTGACCTTATCTACCCCAACAAGTGGAAGATGAATCGAGATGGAGGTTTTTCAATGATTCATCAAAGTCCTTAGTTATTATTATACATTATATGACATCATGCATATAAATATATGGCCATATGATGTAATTTTTTCATAAATGGTTTGTATTTACATATGTTATGAACTATTCTCACTAGAGGGTAACTTATTATGGTCTGAGTAGGGTATGATAGGTTTATACTATGGATAGGGAAAAAAATGTAGTAACACCATTAATATATATTTAATAACTCTTACATTGTGGAATGAAGATACAGATCCCAAGGAGATTTCTATAGTTCTAAGAGGGTATGTTGATGCCTTGTCTAACGAGGTGGTAAGATAATTCCTAAGAGATAAGGTGGAGTATGGTGTTAATATTTTTTTAGGATAAGAAAATATATTTAGGGAAAAAAATAAAATTTAACCCACTGATCATTGTGATGTGAGGGTTCAATAATATGAGTTTCTATATAGAGTATTAAAATACTATAGTGTCTCACCATGACTTACTCCATTCATATTTGAAAATAAGGTTAATAGTTTTCTATAGATCTGAATATATTACTAGAGGAAAAACAAGGTGGAAATTAGAATATATATCATCTTCCTCGTATAGAGAATATAGTTGACCAATTGAGATGGGATTGGGGATTCTTCAATATTGAACTTCTATTGGTATATCATTGGTTTCATGTTTCATAGGATGTTATCCAAAATAAAATATTTTGGTGTATGTTTGAATACATAAATTTTGAGGTGACTCTGTTTTGAGTGAAAAATACTCTAGTTTTGTTCATTGCATTAACGAATAAAGTGTTCCATATTTTACTTTTTTCATGGTCATAATCTATGATTTATTTTTTTGGTTCTGATAATTATATATTGGTGTATTCTCAATATTATGAGGAGCATACAATCCTTATATGGTGGGTGATGGATTCCCTCATAGAGAATTATGTGTATGGTATTATATTGAAAAGGTAGTTTTGGATTGTTTATTTTAATTTCATGGGAAAATTTTTATAATAAATATGTGTTCTGGTCAATTCAGTAAATGTGGATATAGTTTTTTCATTGGATACACCTCAAAGAATTTCGGAGATCGGTATATTCATGGGCTTATCTGAGTACTACAATTTCATCATCTTAAACATGTTTAGGATAGCCACCCCTTTGAGAACATTTATAAAGATGTTGAAAATTACATTTAGATAAAATGATGTTAGATATAATTTTTTCAGTTGTTGGAGATCTTCAATAGTGTGTTAGATCTATTACTTATAGTAATGGGTGACAAGATGAAACACACAGGGCTTCCACCTAGGTCGACCATGAGCCAAGTATTCCCCCAAAATTCCACATTATATGAATAATATAAATTATTATTGTTTTAATTTATTGTTTTTTGTATTTATATATGGGGGTTTATAGAATTGAACATGTTTAATAAGAACTAGAATAATGTGGTGCGGGTAAATTTATACATGTTTGAACTCCCACTTATAGGTGCTTCTAGAAAAAACTGTTACCTGGTCACACACACACCGATGTTTCTATAAAGTTGTTTCAAGGAAATTTTATTTTTAAATATCAATTATTTAATTTTTAATTTTTAATTTCTAGTAAAGAACCCACTCATGCATCACATTCTTGTCCCTCACACGTTGTGTTTTCCTTTATTATTCATGTTTACCTTCTTCCACCTCTCGTGGTCATGTGCTCCACTTCCTGTTGCCACCTCACTATGTCACGCATATGAAAACTTCTTTTCCATGCTCACCCACCCTTCTAAAACACATTTATTATCCACATGTCCCTTTATTTGTATAAAATTAAATTCTTGTGGCATTTGACCCCACAATTTTTGAGGTCGGTCAAATTTATGGGACCACTCAACACTAGAATTTTTAATCCCTATATATGATTTAGTATATATTTTTAAATATTTTACATTAATTATTTATAAATATATATTAATATATATTAATATATTAATAAATATATATTGTTTATATGTAAAATTAATTTAGTTATACATTTTAATTTACAAATTTAAAAATTTATTCTAAATTTAATTATATGTTATTAATGATTATTTATTTAATTATTATTCACTAATTTTAATTATGACTTAGCCTATATGTGTGTTTGTTTATAAGTATATATTTACTTATATATATACAAATGTGTGTATATAAATTTTATATATAAATAACATTTATTTTTATTTTTATTAAATATATATAGTTATATATGAAGATTATTCATTTATGTTATTTTTAATATTAAATAATAAAATATATATATATATAATTCTATGTTTGTTTTGGGCTAATAAATGTTATTCCTTATTAATATGTTATATACATACCCACAAACAAACATAATATTTAAATTAATCATTCAAATAAAATATAAATTCTCTATGATAATACATATATTAATCCTTAAAATGGAAATTATATATATATATATATCAATTTTTTTCATTTTGATTTTTCATGTTTAAACATTTTAAAAATACAAAATTGACACATTTTTAGAAATAGAAATAAATTATAAATCAACAATGTTTCAAAATAAGGCTAATTTAAAAATTATCCTTGATTTAAAAAATGATAAAACCATAGAGTAAATTATTCACGATTGAATGAAATTATATCTAAATTAAAAATTATCCATATTTTAAAATGACAGTAAAAAACAAATATAAATTTCAGAAAAATTTAATGATGCTAAAACACATGGCTAATTTAAAAAATAAGAATACAAAAACCAAATTTTAATTTTTGATAATTTATTCAAAATACACATAAAACATTTATAATTTCCTTTCTTGTAGTGTATCCATAAATTGGAAATTGGATAGTAGAAACCAAGAAGAATTTTTGTCGCAAAATTGAAGGTATTATCTTATAAACCATTAAAAACCATATAACATGAATAGAGAGTTCAGAAAAGAAAAATATTATGAACAAAATAGCTAATAATAACACATCACATAGGTACATGAACTTATAGTTCAATACAAACCAAAAGTTTTAAATAAGGATAATTATGAAACCCGAAATCCCCAATTTAGAGCAGCCGTAGAAAATTAAACATAAGAAACCCACACCACATCAACTGTGACATGATCACTAGTAATAACAAGCACCACCAAGGTCCTCTGTGATTTTCATGACCATCTCCACTAGCACCTCGACCTTTGAGTCCAACACTAAATTATATTTCACTTTCATAGAAAGAAAATGTGTTGGAATGTTGTTAATGTAAGGTAAAATATAAATATAACTAGTATTATTAGTTTAAGAAGAAGAGTAAATTATAAATAAAGTAAGGGGAACATTATGTGTCCCTATATAAATAAATGATATTTTAAAGAAAATCATAGAGGGGCATGATTAATCCAGTTCTCTACAACCCAAGTGTTCTAAATCATAAATCATTAAAGAAAACTATCTATATCATTAGTGGGGAACTAGAAATCATCAAGGGATATATATTGATTGAGGGAGTTCCTAACCCCTGTAGAGGACTCTACACCAACATAATTTGGGGTACAAACTCTAAGGATATAAGATAGTGGTCCAATAAATAAGAGTGGTTATTGATTCTACTAGTATAGGACCCTATGTTGAATCAATACGGAGTAACAAAACTATTTTAATCACACTTTTTATGATTACCTAAAATGTGTATGTCTCCCGGGAAGTACATGATCCCCATATGTTTGTGTTGTTCCCCAAAACATAGGGGAGTACCTAATTATATTTTACTCAAAACAGAATACATGAAACAAATTTTTACATTAATGAACTCAATATCTTTAAATTCCCTAAACCATAAAAAAAATTCTTTGATGTCATAGTAGATTGTACTATTGTGATCTATGTGGAATATTACTTAGAATGGACTACTAAAAATCCAAAACATGAACCCATTTATTTAATACCAAAGAAAAAAATATATAACTATTTAAATGATGTGTCTTGTATGGTACATGACATGTTGGGCTCTTAATAATATATAATCAAACACTAATTCAAACCATTTTTTATGAAAACAAATTATTTGGTGGATGTAGTGTATTATTTGCAGAGTACTAGAGAAACTGTATATAATGACTATATTTACTAATCAATATGTAAATCAATGTGCCTCTTAGAGTGTACTGTATACACACATCATACTTATTGTCCCTCTATATATAGTGTTTATAATAACAGTATCCAATGAGTGGGTATATCTTCCTATCTCATCAGTTATGTGGATAAATTCTAAAGAAACTGGTTTTAAGATACATAGTGTGTGACCCAATGTCACACATCATATGATATTTTTAAATTATAGAAACAATAGATTCATAAACCATAGACTATACATTGTGTACATAAATGGTTTACATGATTTTTAGTTGAAAAAATCAAACTTATAGTGCATAAAACAGTATGAAGTGAACCATTTTCTTTGCCTCTAGCTATGTTGTCGGTACTGGTCAACACTAATGTATGTGGGGCCTCTATTTCACCTCACTTGGGTGATTTTCATCTATTTATAGATTTTTGGTCCATAAGCATCCATAATTATAAAAATTTCTCAAAAAACACATCACATCACCACTATCATATCCCCAAACAAGCATTCAAACATTAGATAATCACAAAACCACATTATAAATCATTTGTATAGAACATATGGACGATTCTCAAGATCGAATTGGCCGAAGGAACACACAATCATCGAATTATGGGTCTGTGTATAGGTTCATTAAACAATATGATCATGAGAGGAGAATAAAATTACTATTATTAGATTTAAATATATAAGTTTATAATATATAATTGACTAATATTTTATATAAAAATAAATAATTTAATAAAGATTTAATTTAATAGATGTCAATCATTACTATATAAATTCACGACTGTAAAAAATAATTATTATTATAACCAAAAATATTAACTAATATAAAATTGTTAAAGAGTTTTAAGCTCCATCCCTATATTTAGCCCTTTCTAGAAGATAAAAGATTTAATAATGAATCATACAAGTCGAAAGATTGTAATATAAAGGAGGTATAAATTATTTTATTCATATGTTATGAAAATTATCCAACAGAATTATATGATCAAATTTCAATTTATCACTCATTATTTCCTTGTTATAATAATTATCAAATAATTCTAGTAATGTAATGAATTTTTTTGAAAAGATTAAAACATTTCCTTTCACATTTCTCAATATATAAGGAATTATTTATTCAAATATTAATCCTTTATTATTTTTTATTATTTTTACCACATAATAACTAGTTATCTATGTGAAAGTATTTATATATGAAAAGTTTTTTGGATGTTATAGTTTGAGGATAACACAAAAATAAAAAAATTATTACAGATAGTGATTTCTAAAATATTTATGATTACATCCAATACCACGGTTTCTATTCACTCCAAAATCACGAAGAACATAGAGAACATGAAAACCATGAAGAAATTTTTCTTCATTGTGAAAGGAGGGAGGGAGAGGAAGATATATAAATTTCTCTATGATATTTTACCTTTAAAAAATTTGGGGGGATATATATTCAATTGGGGAAATATACTATTATAGGATATTATTATTTTGTCGCCACAAATTCTTTCCATTTAAAACATTCCCATAATTTCATTAAAAATAATATTAATAAATCCATTATTTAAAACATGAAATAATTGAATTGTTATTCCTGAAATGCCTAATTTTGTCTTTATATATGCCACATCATCACCACCATGGATTATAGACACTCGGTCACCATAAAATGTCATCCTCTCACCACCAAACATAATAAAATTGAAATAAGAATGTAATTATACTTAGTTTAATGCATGAAAATTATCTTTATCTATGTTCAAAAACTCAACATTAATGTTATAACATTCCTTGGAAAATTAATCCAATGAATAAATATTCACAATTTCAGGAGTTTTCACTAGAACATTAAGTGTTATTAAATATCCCCATAGGTGCATATAAAAATAATATATTTAATATATTATTTATTTCCAAAATGAAATAATGAAAAAATTAAATAAACCAACTTATCTGCAATATTAGAATATGTTATTAAAATATTTTACTGGAGTCATTAAATGAATCTGGGTTGAAACACCTCCAAAAATTCAATAATTCCATCATTGGAATGTAACACTCTAAAAAAGATGCTAGGGTATTGAGCTTACACACATGCCTCATACACCTACAATCTCTCTTGAACAACATGCCATGAAACATTAACAAATGGAATAACTTGTCTAAAATGGGTCGTAACCCAATAATTCATGATATCCATAGAGTACTCTACGATGTTCATATTTTTCATTCAATCTAGATCTCCCTATAAAATAATCTGTGATAGATCCTCTAAATATTTCCACAGTTGTGATTCATGGAAAATGTTGTGTTCGTTTTCCATATATAGGGGTAACACTAGAAGATTATAACTCCAACCAACTCTTCTCATGATTTAAAACAATTAAATATACTATAGGGATATATTTTACACCATCCAAACCTCTTTAAATGACACAAAGGTGAGACCTTCCTGAGTATTTGTGCTCCTTCCATAATATTTATGTGTCTCCCTGTTTTATTTTTATATGCATTTTGATGGACATGGGTTGTCCTAAAACACTCTTTGATAACATAAACCTTCTCCATTATCATTCACAACATCTCAGTCAAAATAAAGGAAGACTCCCCAATCTAAATCCCATAAATGGGATACCTAAAAGGTCTTTTATAGAAGGGAACTAAAGGTTCCATGAAAATAGAAGAGTGATAATTGTAATTGTACAAAAACTCTAGTAAACGAAGTTGAACATCCACACTCCGTCCATAATTCATAATGAATACTCATAGTATATCACTAGGAATGTGGATGTTATTATAGGTATAACAAACCATGTGACGGTAAAAGGGTATTCTCAAATATATCTTGATCCCAAAATCATCATTCAAACTCCTCTACATTGAAGTTCTGTAATGAGAATTATAATTGGATTCAATCATCAATGAGTCCCAATACGATCATATGGCAGTTTTTTAGGGGGTTTTATGTTTTATAAAAATAAAAAAGGGGGATGATTTTCTAGTATGTTAAAAAATTGGTTTGGGGAGGCGTGAATCACATTCAAGCTTCTCCACTTACCATGAAGCGTGAATGGAGTTCACATTTCCTATTTAAACTTTCTAAGGGAAGAATGAACGTCATTACCTATTCTAACTGAATTATTATATATATATACACACAAATATATATATATATATATTAATGATTATAAATCAATATTCATAAATATTAATAATATTCATAAATATTTTAAAAATATTAATAAATATTAAATGAATATCATCAAATATTAATGAAAAAATCATCAATATCAATAAAATATCAATATATTATAATTAAATATTAAATAATATTAATAAATAATAATGAAAAATTAATAAAAATTTAAAAAAAAATTAATACATCTTTATAAATATTTTCAAATAAATCTAAATATTAATAACTGTTTATTAAGTATTAATTAAATGTTCATAAAGATTAAATAAATAACAATCAAATTTAATACCTCTTAATTAAAAAATCATCAATATTAATAAATTATAAGTAAAATATTAAATAATTATAAATAATTAAAAATATTATATAAATATTAATAAGAATTAATAAATATTTATAAATTTGATTAAATATCCATAAATACAAAAAAAAATTATTAATTAAATTATAATTTAATGTTCTTTAAAATAACTAAAATATCAATAAAACTTAATAAATATTAATTATAAAATCATCGATATAAATAAAATAAAAATAAATCTTGATTATATATTAATAAATATTTAAATATATTAATAATATATTAATTAATATTTATATGTATTAAGGAAATTTTGATACATTTTTAAAAATGATATTGAAATATTTCCAAATGCTCAAAAATGTTAAATAAATATTAATAAATATTCATATATTTTCACAAATATTGTTAAATTCAAATAAATAATAATGAAATACAAATGAATATTAATTAAATATTCATATATATTAATTTAATATTATTAAATATTCATAAATACAAATAATATAACTAAATATAAGATAAATATTAATAAATATTTTAAAATATTATATAAATGTAAATAATTATTACATAAATTTAATAAATTTATATAAATAATAATTATAAAAATATAATAAATATTGAGAAATTTTAATAAATATTAATTAAAAATTAAATAAATATTAAAAAACATTATTAAATATGAAAAATATTACAAAATATTACAAAATTTCATTTAAATATGAATTAAATATCAATAAATATTTGAAAATATTAATTAAAACTAATAAGAATTCATTAATATTAATAAAAGTAAATACATAGTAACATAATTAAATTAATACTAATAAATAATAATTAAATATTAAATAATTATTAATAAATGTTAAAAGAAATTAATAAATAATAATTAATTATTAAAAAATTAAAAAAATTAAAAAATCAATCAATACTAAGAAATATTATGAAATATCAATAAATATTAGTAATATATTTAGAAATACTAATAAATTTAAAAAATGTTAATTAAATATTTATAAATAAACATAAATATTAATTAAAAACATAAAAAATTATAACAATTTATAATAATTAATATATATATATATATATATTAATTAATATTAATATATACATATTATATAAATAATAACAAATATAAATTAATTAAATATTATTATATATTTATTTTGAATTTTGGGATTACAAAGTAGCACATCGAGGATGGGAATTGATTCTACGACCTCAGCCCCACACACCGCACATCCTTCCCACGAAAGTTTCTTGGGTGGGGACTGGATAAATAAATAATGAATTTTAAAAGTTATTTATATATTTTTAGTATTTAGTGACAATTTATAATACATGGCTAATATTAAGTAGTATTTATTTTTGTTTATTATTATGATTAATATTTATAAATTTTTTAATTTTTATTAATATAAATTCAATACCACTTCTAGATTGGTTTGATGCTTATGTTTTAGCTGGTCGATCGGAAACCATATTATTTAGATAATTTAATCACATATAACTAATTGATATATGATGTATACCCAATTTATAATTCAATTTTATGTGGATGGAAAAAATTACATTTTTAAAGGAAACCATCGACATCTTTTAGGAGTAATGATGTTGTGAAATTCAGTGTGATGAGTATTTTATGTTGGTAGTCCTTTATATAGTGTGATACGCCTTTGTAGATTGTGTGCTGACATTATTTCTCTTCTGGAAAGGATGTTCCACTGGCTTGACTTTCGAATTCATATTCTATAATTAGTTTGATCATGGACAGTTATTTGTACAAGTCCTTCAGGATTTTTGTGTTCGGAAGGGCTGCTAGTTCTCTTAAAGAATTTGGATTAATGATACAACATGGTCATTTTTTGGTATTCTTGATCCATATTATGTGGGGGAGCAAATGATTTCATATTTTCAAATTGATGGTTGATGGCGTATGGTTTTTATAGATTTTAAGATATCCTTTTCATGCTCTATATATTGGGCTAGAACTGAATATTTCTATTTCAACATTAAATCTAGTAATGGTGTAAATTCATTACACATCTTGTATCCTTTATAATAGATACCATCATTAATAAATTTTACATAGGTATGGGTTGGGTGACAATCTAATGTCTCACTTAATGTCCAAAAAACTAATAGTTATTAAAATTTATTAATATTTACAGTATTTATTTTAATATTTAACAAATTTTAATTTATAACCAATTAATATTTTTTATGAGTATTTATTAATATTCATCTAATATTTTTTCATATTTTATTAACAATTAAATAATTCTTAATTAAAATTTATTTAACATTTATTTAATTTTATTAATATTTATTTAAAATTAATTGATATTTATTATGCTTTATGAATATTTGGGAATATTATATATATATATATATATTTAATTATAATTAATATATATTTATGTATATTTATTGAAATTCATTATAATTTAATAATTATATATGAACAATAATTTAATATTTATTTTGATGTTTATCAGTATTTATTGATTCTTTTTTTATGATATTAAGTATTTATAAATATATCATTAAAATTTATTAATATTCATTAAAATTTAATTATGATTTGTTAATATGTATATAAATTTGACAAATTTTTAATTTATATTTATTAGTACACATATATATATATTGATATTTAATTATTAATAAATTATTTTTATTTATAAATATGTATGACTATTTAATTCATGTTTATTAATATTTTATTAATATTTATAAATATATATTAACATTTAGTTAATAATTTTTAATATTTTATTAATATTGAAGAATTATTAATTAATATTTATGTATATTTAGTAAAAACTAATTATTGTTTATTAATATTAAATTAATTTTGGTTCATTTTTATGAATATGTAAGTAAAGATTATTTATATTAATATATATATATATGCCTATATCATTATAAAATAATTTGATAGGAAGGGTGAACGACGTTCACGCTTCCTTCACAAAGCATACAAAAGAAGTTCAAATATCTTTTTCACCACCTGGTGTGGGGAGAATCCTGAAAGGGGTTCACACCTCTACGAATTCATTTTTTAAAATATTGGAAAATATATCCCCTTTTTTGAAATTTTAAACCATAAAACCCTCTTAAAACAGTCTTTTTATATTCTCATATGTGTACTCACATCACGATCTCCACAAAAAAAAATTCTCTCAAATATGAAGGAATTGTGCCATCATGTTTATCAATTCAAAAATCCGATAGAATGTTTCATGAACGTTAGTCGAATATAGATTTTTTATCGTAAAATCTGTTGATATACTATGATATTTCCCATTGGAACTGCAATGGGTTGGCTCTGACCTATCGGAACCTGGTGATCAAGTATAATCAGGTGATATAAGAGACCCCATACAATGACCTTTATAACCTTCTACTTCACACCAAAAAATAAAAACTAACCTATATTATTCTTGTATATCATTTTCCTTTAATGATTTTCAACTATTGGGGAGTTCTGAAACTCTCTCAACACCTCCTCGTGAATCAATCATCAAATCACTTTCTTCACCAAATAGTGGATGATGTGCTCCCCACTATAAGAAAATACATTTGGTGCATCTCTAGATGGAATCAATTCGTTTTTAATCTAACAGTCAATGCCTCTAATCAAGGTCTCCCCCACCTGATAAAGATGTGTAGGGGTAAAAACCCTCAAATTAATGTAATCAAATAACATCCTCACCATATATAATAAAAATTGCGGATGGAATCTTAAAAAAATATTCTATTATTTGAGAACAAGACATTATTATATGAACATAAACTATAACATTTCCCTTCCCTTGAGTATTTATTTTCTCAAAGTCATAGCCCTGTAATAATTCAAGCCACCTTCTCTACCATAAATTGAGGTCTATATTTGTAAAAAGATTCCTGATGATCTTATGAACTCCAAATCCCATAAATCACCTACTAAAAAGATAATATCCCTACAAATTTAGAGGAAATTCAACTACATTCAACTCCATGTCAATGAAAACATAGTATAAGTCCAGTGACATTTCTTTCCATGACCCATATTTAATCATGGAACTCCTTTACATCAGCACAAACCAATTCCCAAACCTAGGTGAATCATATTATAATACATACTTCATTCCATTTGTATGAAAATGACACACCACTATGATAGTCAATATCTTCCTCATTTTTATTAAATGGGCATCATAATTCACTGTCCAAATGAATGACTACCCCTTTTTGGTAAGGGGGTCATAAGTTTTAAAACATTAGAGGATACCACAAAAAATATCTAGTATTTCCCTTGTATCCAATGAAAACTAAACACCTCAAACGCCGTCATAGGTGGAACCTAGATCATCAATTCGTTAATCATTGTGTCATCAAATGAAACATAGCCCTCTAAAATAATATTCCCAACTAAATGAACATTCCAAATGAATAACATTCCCTATATTATGTTTTCAAACTACTACTTCACATTAATTATGTATTTTATTATCCTTATATGATCTAAATTATTTTATTATATATATTGATAAATAAGGATTTTTTCGATGAAAAAAACGATGAATTGTTCCATGTATAGCTGAAAAATATAATTCATGATTCACAATAACACTATTGGGGTGTTGTTCATTCCCAACAACATCACTATGAACTTATAGTTCTAATAGTATCTCATAAATTTCACGTTTTTATTATATACTATTCTCAACACAAATGTTGTTTCAACAATATTTGAGATTAGTCATTGTGAAGAATCCTTGTCCTTTTAGATGGTTAAAGGGATCAATGATATTCTATAGATGGTAATTTTTCAATATCATCAATTATTTCATGTAGAAATAGTCAATAAATGATTTAAATATCTTATCATCTTCATAGTGAATGGAATAATAATATCTGGAGTCCCATAATGGGTATGATTAATCCTTTAATTTAAAAAGAGCTCCAACTACACTATCAACTCCAAAACCTCAACTAAGGCAATTTGATGAGATACTAAGGATATGACACAATCTCAAAGTGAGAATTGATGCTAAAATTAATTTCATGATATGGGTGATGACCAATAACTTACTCTAGAAAAATGTATGGATGTACCACTAAAACATATTGAATCTAATATACTATATATTTTGTGGCACATAGTTCTAAGATCACTAACTAATAAGTAATTAACTACAATATCTTGAGGGTGAACCTTTCTTATCTTGCCATAGGGTCCCATTTCCTAGTGATGGTTATCTTTGACTCATCCACTAGATGATATATATCCCCACTCTGATAAAATCAAAATAGGAATATAGATTAATAGTCCATGATATCTACAATATCATAAAGTCTCATCTATCCTTTGATGAGGTCCATATAGAATGTCTATTTACTAAGAGTAAGCTCAATCTAAATGTCAAAATTAGGGGGAGAATTACCACTTCCTGTGTGAGTCTCTATCAAAAGGGATCAATACCAGAGAACTACTAGGTTCTCCATCAATTGAATAATATGTGTAGCATAAAACTATTGAATTATACTATTATCAATGACTACAAGTTGTATGGGGGGAGACAATAAAAATAATAAATCATACCATTTCTTATTCTTTTTACATGATGATCCCTGTCACCTTCATATATCTTATACCCTAAACACTAACATGTTCCTTTCCTGATATTTTAATCAATTATAAAAGAGATTGGATTATCATCAACCTCTATCCAATCCTCTTCCCTAGCCACATCTGTAGGGTTATCATGACATCCTTTGGGGGTCTCTAATTTATAAGGAATCTCTGCCAATTAATTCCATCGATTGTAGTACCCTAACCACTATCTACTACTAGTGTAATGATGAAACCAGAATCCATGTGTTCATGTTGAGGGTAGTTGTATAAGACTATATCTCCCAAATGGTTGGAGCCCATATCGGACCCCACCATTACTGATCTACAAAACCAGTATTGAGAACTTTGATCACATTAACAATAAGATCATAGTTCCTCATGTTGGTTATCTATTATAGATGACAATTAAATATAAATAATGAAACCAATTGTTGTCACATTCAGTACCTCATGGATAAAATCCTTGATCAGGTGGTTTTAAAAAAACCATTTAATAAAATGTAAAAATTAGATGTATGATTCCTACTTGAATCTTCACCATAATTCCATGCTCAAGAATCCATTTCTCTATGGTATATATCATTAGTTTTATAAGAGAAATAATTCCTCAGTTTTGTAAGCCTCATAACATATTAGAAGAATGAACACTTCTCTATTTTTTGTTTGAAAACTTCAATTACATTACCATACTCAATGTAACTGGATAGTAGTTCTCTATAAATATGTGGTAGAACACTTTCAATGATATTTTACATCATTTTTATTATATACAATCAAATACCACTAATGGATTATAGATCAGTGGATAATTTTTTATAATGAATTACTATCTAATCCATAAGAGTGTATACTTGAAAATAAATATTAGGAAAAGTCTATTTGGAATTTTATATGGTTTTATTTTCAAGATCTCACCGATACCATAATGATCTTCACCTCCAAAATTCATGAAGTTCACTCTACTGGTGAGTAGTCTCATTTTCTATTATAGTGACTAATATTTTTATTTTCGGTGGGTTTCCTATCATATCCACTATTGGGTGGATAAACCCACTTCCCAACCAGTTAGTTAAGGCACATCCTTATCAGGTCTATGCATAAGAGCTTCATCAATAAACTGCTAAGAATCCTATGGCTAAATCATTAGAATGGTCTCAATGTATCAAATTATAAATTTTTTAGATAAATATATACCAGGTGTAATTCCATATTTAAAATGGTAAACCCAAAATTTTTATTCTAAATGATGAAAATATGACTCCTGAAAAGTATTAATTAGTACACAACTAACACATTACATTGTGTATGTACATTCCAATTAAATCCAGTAACTATGGCATTAGTGTTTTTCGTATAATAGTATATTATTAGAGTCCTATTGGAAGGTTACATTGTACACAAACATTATTCGCCAGATTTATTATATTGTTATCCAATTTTAAAACCCCTTATGGAATTGACATAAGTATCCCCATCCAACACCCAAAATTCCACTAACTCCAAACTTTATCACAAAGATTTTAATTTCTTTTCTACCAATCTATCATAACCCAATTTATCATAACCCCGTGTATTTCTGTATTGAGATGAGTGTGCCACCCTAAGTCCACCTATAAAAGGCCAAGGTTTTGCAAATAAACATGAATAGTGAATGTAATTTCTATGGAAGGAAACATAATATGAACCTATAAATATTCACAAAAAAATCAATATATAATATATAAAAATTAAACCCCATGATCAAAATAACTAACAATAATACATATTGTATATAAATATTGAAACGACATTACAAAATAAAAAATCCATAAAAATGAATTGTATAATATTTTACATCACAAATTCAATATCAAACTAAAAAAGTTGAATAAATTAACTCCAAATCACCTCAACAATAACATGACTGATGTTACTGATGTTAATTAATTACACATTATCTATACAAGAACAAATGTAGGAAAGAATCCAATGTGGGGGTGAGTATAAATACTCAATCTATTTAATTTTTCAATTCAACACATATATCTTGGATTATTTTACTAAATTTATTTGATTATTCTTGATCACCACAACACAAGTACACTCACACTCAAAAAAATCATCCCACTAATCTGTATCAATAGTTGATGAACTCAAATAATGAAGTGGTATAGATAATTATTGAGGGAGTAGATGATCCAGGTGGAGAACTTTTCCATAACATACAAATTATTTCCAAACTCTAGATGTAGGACTTCTCCCCAACACATATGGGAGTACCGAATCCACTAAATGAGGAATTTTCCTTGACTTTTATTTGTTATCTAAAATCTATATCTCAAATGGGGAACTGATCCCAATCATTAATATGTATCCAAAGGATTACCTAAAATACATATATTGGTGAAAATTCCAGGTATATTTGGGAGTACCTAAGTCCATGTATATTCTAAATGTAACACCTAAAACTTATTTTCTCCTCAGCAGAGCCATAATCCTCCAATTTTCTAAACCATAGCATGAAGAAGCTCTATATTTTGAGATGATCCTATTTTAATTATCCACATGTCAAGATACTTATAAAATTCTAGTAATATGTCCTAAACTGTATCCTATCTTATAACTGATGACGAATTTTATAAATACCCCAATGCGTGGTTTTTTCAACAGGTTACATGGACTGTAGAGATCTCAAAAAAGGTTGTTCATGTACTACCATAGATCATTCATTATGAATACAAATAACACGATATATGTTGTTTTGTAAATGTTGTGTAGATTACACTAGAATGTATACGTGACATATCTATATAATATTCTATGTGTATGTCCACTTGCTTATTAGAAAGCATTATTTATACACATTAAGTAATCTATCCCTCCATAAATGTAAAGTATAATGGTGGTACACATTATGAGTGTCAATATAACAGCCTTATTTTGTATGATTTTATATTACAATTTGTGTTTTCCTAATAAACTTTGTTTTTTATCCAAGTTCACATGAAAAAGTGATGTTTATAAAAAAGAGATCTTAATTCCATAACTTTTAGACTACAAAACATATATTCTATAAGTTCATAAGACATGTAATTAATAAATTTAAACCTTTATTGTATGAACCATCGTGAATGTTGATTCTTTAAATTCATTTAAACGTCCCGCTAGTTTTACTTTTCACCAATGTCCTTGGGGTCTCTATTTCACCGCTTCAATTTGATTTTTTGAAATTCATCAATATCTTGTATGTTTCAATAAATGATTCAATAAACCATGCATGAAATATATCATATCATTAATTTTATGCGCCTAAACTATTTTTCCTTTAATGTACCACCCTAAAACCGCAATGGATCTCAAAAAATAAAAATGGATGTACAATTTTTAAAATTTTGGTTAACGGTAGAATACATGACTAATTAAATAAAATCATGCATTTGTGTTCATATAACAATGTGAGTATCAGACAAGAATAAAATTTTTATTCTTGGTGGATAAATAATTATTATTAAATGGATATTCAGAAAATGTTGTATTTTAAAAATAAATAATTCCTCAGATATCTAATTTAATTGATGAAAAAATTAAACACTATGAACAAACATCATTATTGTAATAGCCAGAAATAATTCTTGATATAATATTATTAATTAATGTGGAGGCTTATTCACCATGTTAATCATTTTACAAAAAATAAATAAATAAATGACTGTTTTTACATGGCCAACAATGGTCACTTAAATATGTATGATTTATTTTTCCACCTATATCATGAAAATAATTCAATTCAAATATGAAAATTCTTAACCTAAATTATTTTAATGTTATAAAAATTATCAAATAATCAGATTCAGTGAAAAAAAATACTTGGAACAAAATATTGTTTTTTGAAAAATCGTTGTTAAAAAATAATATATTTACTTTTACCCATTTTTTAATATATGATTGTAACTTTAACACAAATAAATATCATCATTAGAGAATTTTTTAAATATAAGAGAATTTTATATGGCCAAGAGTTAGGATAAAACATTTTAAAACAATTTCATATCTAGCTCAAGGTTTAGGGAAGCATTATGATAATTTCACATACATAATTTTTCATTATACCATTATCCATAAAGAACAAAATGAATGTGAACAAAAAATTATATATTTTACCAGGAGAGTGGGAGAGGAATAGAGATATGTTACTTGATGATATTCCACATATGAGAAATTGGATGGGAGATAGATATTATAAAATGGAAAAATAGTATTAATATAATTTATTATTTTCGCATCATAAATTATACCCAATTAAATCATTCCTATATTGACATTAAAAATACTCATTAAATATTTTATTTAGAACTATCCAGTAAGTCCATAACATTCCAAAAAATATGTAAATCATGATTTAACCATCCTAGATCGTCACAAGATTTTCATGCATCTTCTACATCTCCATGAAATGTCACCGCCTCAGCATTTCACAAAAATATTATTTTTATTTAGAATAAATAATCAATATTATTGGTTCTAGGGTTTGAATGATCATTGTAAATATTATTCATTTCGAAAGAAAAAATATCTATGTTCTGGATGCTAGAATGTTTCCACAATTTCCATGAACAACTTTGATTTGGACTTATTATATTTTCCCACATGTACATCAAAAAATATATGTTAAATATTTTTCATATCCCATAATTCAAAAAATAAATTAACCAAATTTGTGAACACCTTTAAAAATATCGATAAAACATTCCAAAGGCGTCAAAAAATAAATATAGTTTACTAAAATGGGGACACTATATAAGGTGTATTATAACAATTCTTTTTAAGTATAGTGATATATAGTGATATAATATCTTTCTATTA
The DNA here is from genome assembly GCA_963277665.1 of Viscum album. Classification (NCBI taxonomy): domain Eukaryota; kingdom Viridiplantae; phylum Streptophyta; class Magnoliopsida; order Santalales; family Viscaceae; genus Viscum; species Viscum album. The sequence goes on along the minus strand of OY728161.1, from coordinate 121,066,004 downwards.
TAGTTTAGTACTCAAGGAGGTTGTAGATTCATGAGTATAACAATACTAATAATGAATTAGAGTTTGATATAATGGATTTAGCACTAAAGTATTTATGGAATTCTTTTTGGGAAAAGAGTAATGGTTCTCATTGATAACAATATCCTGAGATACATTTTTCTCTCAACATGAATTTAAATATCATGGAGAGAAAATGGGTCGAGTTCTTCAAAGAATATTTTTTTGATATTCTATACTATGGTATTGGGAAATTAATTAGTTGATGCTTTGTGTAAAATTCCGACCAAGATATGATATAAGGGGCCCAAGATGAGTAGACTAATATGAAGTAGTTGGTTTCCATTCACCCAATTATTTGCAATATTAAATATCAAAGATTCCGGTTTATATTAGTGGTAAACTTTATCCCGTATGAGAGATTAGGGGGTTCTCAGTGTAATTAAATTTGGTAAAAAACATTCCAAGACCACATTGTCCATTATCATAAACCCAAAAGCTAGGATGGAGTAGGGCAGAGACAATTCTCTTACAACAAAAGCTATTGGTTCCTCATTATTTGAGGAATGTGGTGTTTTTTGAGTTACGTCATTCTCCAATTCTAGCCACCCCAACATAGGGAAGATATATCAAGACATTTTGATGTCATTTTAGTAATTAAAAATAAATCCTTAAATGGTAGATTTTTTTGTTCGATGCCCTACCAGTCAGAGGGTTAGGGTAGAGGAAAGTGTCCTAGAATATTTAATTATGTACTTAGAATACCAGTTTAAAGGTGTAAAAATGATTTTATGGAATTTGTGACCAATTTATCATTAATGACTAATTTTATTATGTATAATGGGTTATTATAAAATAAAATAAATATTATATTATAAATTTCATACGACAATTGAGTGCACCCCAGTGAATTTCATGGTGAAGTGGTATAATTAAAGGCTAGTTAGACTCTATGGAGTAGCTATTAAATATGTTTCTAATCATAATGAATAGTTCACTATAAGACTATAGTAATAGTTTCCACAGTTCATCTAAACTCTTCTATTATTATATCTGAAATCCATCATCCAACATAAGGATAAATTTAGATTACCCTTTTGATTTCATAGGACATATACAATGCATGAATCCAATATTTCAACATTTTTTTGGTAGATCACATAACTTTGGTTATGTTTTATTAAAGAACAACGATCACATTATTTTAGGATTGATTCCTATTAAGGCCATACATGAGGGCTATTATAATCACATGCATGCTACGCCAAGGATTTGAAAGTAGCTATATTTGATTTAATATAGTTCATATCAATAAATAGTCTATTTTGGTGACATGATTGAAATATGGGGCTTTTTAGACTCAGTATAAATCCAATACAGATAATAGGATGAGGACCTTGGGGTTATGGGTGTGGGATCACAAGTTTTTTAAGGTTTCCTTTTGTAGATTAGAAATGGTGTTTGGAATAAAGGAGTAGGATTTCTCTAGGTTTTATTGGGAATTTTTTGACACTAAAGAAAATCATGGAGTTGGGTTATCACTTGACCCTACCAACTCATCTAAAGTTTATACTGAATATGATTCCAACTTCATAACTTTATATGTATCTCCATAATATATTTCCTTTAATCCATTGAGGTGATATATATTTAGAGGATTATTATACCTTTATGGAGAACCAAGTTATGATATTGGACTATTTAGAGAAGAAATATTATGTAAGGAGATTCATCTAGTCAAGGTGTTGATGGGGAATTGTGGGATTAAGGAGAGTACCTAGGACGTGTAGGAGGTGATGTGAAATTGGTACCCACACCTCTTTATATGAGGTTCATATTTTAATATCCATTTAGTTAATATATTTTTCTTTTCAATGAAAAATGTATTAAGGTCGTTGGGATGTAATATCCTTAGCTTCACCCAATTTGGGGTTTTTACATTGATTTGAATGATAGATTAGAAGGTAATATTTTTGAATTTAATAATAAATTAAATAAGTTTAAAATTGAAACATAAATAATTTTAATAAAGTTAAGAAAATTATCATACGTAACCATTAGATTTAACATGTTTGGATTTTATTTTATTGGAGATTTCGAATTTTTAGTGAGATTTACAAAATATAGGGAATTTAATGAGGATTAGTAATAATAAAAATATTATTCCAAAAATCACATACTCTCCCATTATTCCATATATGCTTCCATTTATAGATATTTTATCAAAATAAACCAAATATGTTATGGAAATTTGGATAGGAGTACATTGGATCGATAATCAAAGAGGAAAAAATTTAAAACTCAATGTTTGGTTTAATATTTATGGGTTTTTATGTCATTTTCACATCCATAACCTGTCTCTTCTTATTTATAAACGAGAATAACTAAATTCAAATGAAATTTGGATATTATAATATAGAAATTTATATATAGATAATGAATTGAGTTCATCCAAAAACTGATGAAAAAATATTGAGTTATTCTATATAGAAGTTTATTCTTTAAAAAATAGACTATTTTCTAGATGCCTAAACTTGAAATTCATGAATGAATATTCATGCATGTTATTATCTATATCAAAAAAATTTAATTACACAATTATTTAAATATTTTGTTTTTTAATTTTATTGACTACTTATATAGTTGATATCATTCCATATATAGTTAATTTTATGATTTACTAACATCCATGTATAAGAACATATAATGATATATACCATTGTGTAACTTTTTTTAATAAAAATATGAACAGACTACTTCGAATCTTATTCGACTAAAACTTTCGGTATTTTTTTCAAGAGAATTTTTCGTCAAATTAGTATTCTATTGAGAATTGAGGAACTTTAATGATTGATTTACAAGATAATAATTAAATTATTGTGATATAAGTGATGAAATGACACTATTGTAAAATTTTAGATGATTCCTTAGAAAATTGTTATAAGTGGTGGATGATCCCATCTTTTATAAAGAGGATTGATAGAGTTTTATCCACCATCAAATCATAACTGGATGGATTGAACTTATTAATTTTCCCATGAAACATGTATCATCTTCTTAAAACATATAATTGATATAATGATTAATCATGAAATATTAGCATAAATAAAAAACATTTAAAAATTTAAATAGATGGATTCAGTGTAAATGGGATGGTGGAAAACATCATTATGATTGAAAGTGTTCCAATATACTACTATTCCTCAATAGAGTGACATGAATTTATGGAATATATTATAAGAAGAATCAGCGGTTGCCTTAATAATTCTATGGGACCAGTTCCAAAACCATTGAATGCAGTTCCATTCATTCACTATATTCAGTGCTTCATAATCCCACCACTCTCAAAATTTCTCATTAACCTTATAATTATGTTATTCTATTAAATTAAAATGAAATGTGTTCATAAGAACATAATTTTTTTCATTTTAAAAACAAAAAAAATGATTACATCTGATCATATCAATATAATCATGGATTGTATTGTGATTTTAAAAATAAAAAGGATGTAAAATAAGTTATTTGTGTAAAAAATTTCAATATATTAAGAATTATTAACACATATTTAATTTAAAAATAAAATACAATTACTTTTTCTAAAAAAATATAACATCAGATGAAATCATTCATTGAACATAACATCAAATAGATTTAAATTATCCTCTTTGAGAAATTTCAATATTGGAAATAAATATATCACAAATCAGGAATGAAAATTTACAATCTCTCTCATTTTATAATTTATTCCCCTTTAAGAATTTTCAAAATATAACATCATAAGAGAAAAAACAATTCTCTAGGAGAAAATAATAATTAATAACTAAAAATGTGTATGAATCATCCCATAACACCACTAAGACATATTTTCATATTTTTAAGTAGACATATTTTCATTAAAAGTGAAAACAATTAGACCACTCCCCTTCGAATATTAAAAAATTTCCCAAATTTTTTGTATTATGTAATGAATTTTTTGTTAAGCTTCCTCCCACATTCATTTAGAACAAATATTTTCTCCCTATAAATCAAATAAAATATTCCTCTTCCTTTATATTTTTGAAATTTATTAAGGGGGAAAGGGAGAACTAAAAGATTTTAGAAATTGAATATATATGGATGAAATGAATAATAATATATAATCTATATTACATTGATACTACTTAATCTTCTTCCAAAATGATGGTCCAGATATAATATTTAAATATAGATTCTTAAATTATATTAAGACTCTTGAAAAATATAAATATCCCAAATAATAGTTAGCTAAAAATACCATATCTACATTAGTAAATGAATATATGATAATAAAAATTATTTTTCCATATTAGAGTGCAAAAAGTTAATAAATTATAATATGTCTATCAAAATTTTTGTCATATAAAATTTTATAGTAAATAGATAAATAAGAAGGGTCAAGAGATAATGAAAAATGAGTTAATAGAAAAATCATAATATTCATGAGATATAATAAAAGAGTAAGTATAAAATCCTATGATTCAAGAGATATATCATAAATTTAAACACATAAACTGAAAATATATATTTATATTGTTTATTAAATTGAATTTAAAAAGTTATGTTAACATCAACTTGACGAAGTCATAGGAGTGTTTTATATGGATAATATGACATCTTTCATGAACTTTTAAAGTTATTTTTTTATCTATAAATAATTATTATAGTTATAAATAATAAATTTCCATCCCTTTCTCAATATATTTTTCAATATCACAATATAATGGAATTGAAGAGTGGAAATTGAACATCTAATATTTATTACACACAAAAATTATTTAATATATATATATATATATTAAAATATAAAGGCCTAGTTAAAATATTTTTTATTTGATTTTCAATTATGGTTAAAAAAAATTATTACTATCTCCATTGAGTGTACGTTACTAAATGGAGTGGTTTCATTTGGCTATGTGCATTAGAAAATTCTTAGAAAATAAATAAACAATTATCATATTATAGGGAATAAATATTTGAATGAAACTCAACGTCAAATAAGAGAGTTTTTACTGCATCCACAACTATTAAGGGAAATAACATTTAGCTATATAATATTCATAATAATAATTGGAATGTGTATTTGAGTGTTAATTTCTAATGGAAACTAGGAATAAATCTATACTATGGTAATGAAAATATTTGGATATACTCTAACCATATAATCTATAAACACTAAAATCATAATTTTAAAATCCTGTGATAGTGAACATAGTTGTCATGACCCGCCCTCGAGGCCCATTCTGTGACTACCCCATTCTCGCCTTCCATAGGCCAGGGGCTGGAGACTAGCACCAAAGGAATAATTCCCAATAACTAGGAAGGCATTTACTTTATAAAAGTAAACAAAACACAAGAGAGTACAAGCGGAAGTAAAACAATAAGTACAAAAAGGAAGTGCTGAAAAGTAAGTGGGCCAGAATACAAACCCATCTGAAAAGTGCAGCTACAACTAAAAGGAAGTACAACAGAAAAGACAAACAGTTGTAAGAAAAGAAGCAGCTCCTAGGTAATCCTCCTCGAATCCTACCTGAAGGGTAGGTACATATAGCGTAGCTCCTCGATCGTCCACCACGGATCCTACCTGAAGGCTAGGTACAGATAGCCTCCACAATGCTCTTGCCCGTCAACCTCCTCCGAGTATCATCTCGCCGTGAAGTCCACCTCCTGATACTGACTCGTCGTGAGGTCCACCTCTGGGTATCGTCCAGTCTTCGAACACTGGGCCTCTGCCAGCACCGCCCGTCGTCTGCAACCAACACAACGAGGTGCGGGCATAGCCCGTGCAGGGGTGAGTATAACGATACTCAGTAGGGACCCCGAGACCCTCATGGTATCACTAAATCCAACAAGGATAACCACAACGAATATCGAAACAGATAAACTCTACTTATTTATATTTCCATAAATATACCTAAGTTATCAAGTAACCGATCTCAATCATGAGATAAACACAAAGGTCATAGACTCAACTCAAACTAGGATTTTCATTATCGAAACTGTAACTGCTGAAGAGCCCCATCTCTGGAGTGTACAGTGATCCTATCACGACTCTGAGGTACTGCTCACTAACCTAAGACTGTGGAGGTACTCCTCCTGTCGAGTACCACGGGTCATCCACCCAAACACAGTAGTGCTTTCCACCGGGGTATGCCACGCAAACACAGTAGTGCATCCCCCCTAATAGCATGCATAGGTACTCTCTGGACGAGTACCGCGGGTCTGCACCCAAACTGGGTAGTGCTCCGTCCACCATGGGTCTGCACCCAAACAAAGTAGTGCTCCATCCACTGGGCTAGTCAACTCACTCCAAGTCGAGTCGGTCAAGCAGTCGTCAGGTCTCAACCGGCTACACGGTCTCCGTACTCCGCACGCTTGTCTCTAGGAGGGTCCGCTCCACGAGCTACTGGTCGATACTCCATGTATCTCAAAGTCCCACGAAGAAGTATCTCAAAGGACCGCCTCATCATAGGGGTCTCAACGCAACAGACGACACGTCAATCGGACGCCCGGTCTGTGAGTTACTAGCATTTTCGTCCGAGGGGCCTGGTTGGTTTCATGTGCGAACCAACCCGAACGCATCTCAACAGTACTCCGAACTCTCAAAGGGTATTCTCATAGGGAATGTTTCTCAACGTGATCACCAACGCCACTGACAGTTCATCAAACGGACGTCCGGTCTGAAAGTTATCAGCTTTTCTGTTCCAGGGGCCAGGTTGGATTTCACATACAATACAACCCGGCCACTATCCAACTGCAACCAAAACTCAGTAGAAGTATGCCAAAAGTTCCATCTCATCGAGAGGAATTCAACAAAGTTGATGTCACGTCAATCGGACGTCTGGAGCTCAAGATATAAGCATTTCCGCTCCGAGGGCCCGGTTGGTTTCGTATCCGAACCAACCCGGCCATACTCAAAGTTCTCCAAAACCTTGAGTGTAATATACTGAAACGGCCTTCACGATCCACGGATCGCATCCCACCTGACGGTGCGTCTATTATAGGTCTGTAGCCCATGATATGGGCAAAAGACCGTAAGAGGTCCGCGAATAGGGGGTTCGGGCCCGGTCCGACCCGGCCTGATACCCCCTGGGTCAGCCCGAACCGGGTCGACCTGACCCGGGTCCGGGTCCGGCCTGCTTGGGCGCAGCCCAGCATGTGTGGCCCGGTGTGCTCGGCCTTAAAGGCCGAGGGGAAGGGGTGCGGCGGGGGGGGGGGGGGGGGGGGGGGGGGGGGCTGCCCCCCGCCTGTTCGTGTAACCGCAACCCCCATGTGGGGGGCCGCTCCTCTCAGCCAGCTGGGGTTTACGACCCCCGGATTTCTCAATGACCGGCCGGCCCGGATGGCTGGTCGTGCTGCTGCCGTGGGACCCCGCGGTCCCTCCCTCCTGCTCCGGTGCCAGTGGCTGGAAGCCGGCCGCTGCTCTCTGCTCCACCACGGTCAAAGGCTGCTGCCTTGGTCCGTCCAGCGCGGCGTGACGGCGCCATGTCCCTCCGTCGCAGCCCTGCTCCAGCTGCAGTCTCTTCCAGGTTCTCCGACACGGTGCGATGGCGCCGCGGCTTGTTCTACTTCAACGGTGTCACGCTTCTTCGCCCAATCATTATTATTTTCCACGCGGTGCACTGGCACCACGCTTCCTTCTTCGTGCCGCAAACAAATCAACAATCAAGGGGGGAGGATGGTCGGCCGTGTTCATGCGGTCCGACCTCCTCCTGTTATTGCAATACCAGATGGCTTAAAAAGGACTATAAACAGTGAAGAAAGTATTCAGGAACAAAAAGAAAATAATCCCCTACCTCGAAGAAAAAGTTGAACGAAGGTTCGTCGTGGAAAGATGATCATCGCGTCGCGGAGAAAAGATTCGTCGGCATCACGTCGTCGATCTCCGAGGATCCGGCATTCTTGTCGAACTTCGTCGGAGGTCGGCGTTCTTCGCGTTTTTCACGTTCTTCTTCGAGGAATGAGTGCTTCCAGGATTTTAGTAATTTCTCCCCAGCCCTCTCGCACAACGAACCCCTTTAATAAAATAAGACTTGTCTTATTTTATTAACACACAAGACAAACTTTTTGAAATTCAAAATTTGAATTAATCAATTAATTGAATTAATTGAAACGTTTTAACTACCCAATTAAAATAGGAGATTAATATCTAGTTAAACGCAAGGGTTGACATCATTTAAAGGGGGTGCAGGTGCGTTACATAATTAAAGGAGGGGGGTTGAAAAAGGTGGGGCTCATGTGGGCCCCACCCCACAAATATCCTACCTTGTGGAGTAGGATATAATGGGTCCCACTCCAACCACTTAGCTTAGGTTAAACAACTTTAAATAAAATAAAAATTGGTCGCACCATTTTTATTTTATTCCTTTACTTAACCCAAAAATTTAAAACCACACACAAGAAAACGCAACTCCGAAAAAGGTGTTTCTGAGCAATTACTGGGGTTGCGGTTTCATCAGTGCCCTCGGATTTCGATTCCGAGCACCGGTTCAAAAGTTAGAAAAACCCGCTCGTTCGTTCACTGAACATACCCGAGCTAATCTTCAGAAATTGATTCCGGGCACACCGGGCCTCGGAATCAGGTGCCGTCAGAAACTGTGTTCTTGTAAAATTCCATAAAAATTAAGAAAAAAAAATTCTTTGAAGTTTCTGGGTCTTTAAATTACTCCCACCTTAGAGCTTTACGTCCTCGTAAAGCTTTTAGCACCAACTAGAGATACAAGAGCGGTACTGAGCACGCATCTGAGCCTTTCCCTCCCATGTGCTCACTTGGAGGTTTCCGTATTGCCAATGAAAGCACACCCGAGGAATCGACCGTCCTCGTAGGACCTGCTCCTGTTGATCCTCAACCTCTACTATAACCCTCGTGCATGGCGCCCTATCATCGATGTCCAACTCCTTGAGGTCGATGATGTGTGAGGGATCATGCACGTTCCTCCTCAGCCGAGGTACGTGGATGACATCATGCACCCAGTGCAACTGGGGTGGAAAGGTCAAGCGGTAAACTACCTCGCCTACCCAGCTGAGGACCTTGAATTGTCCGTTGAACCTCGGAGATAACTTGTCGAATCGGACACATCTCCGTAAACCTCGTCGAGGTGAGACCCGTATAAGGTCATGATCGTCATCCTCGAACTCTAGAGGTCTCCAATTCCTTTTTAGAACTGAGACTCAAAACTCATGCTGCCACTAGGGTAGGGTTGACCGACTCAAGAGTGATCGGCCAATCCCTTATATGCATGAGTTTATCATGTGCTGCCTGGGGTTTCCTTTTCACGGACCAAGGAAAACCCAACCCAACGTCGTAGTTAAACCACAACCTTTTTTCCTAATACCATCAATTTTTGTATGAAATGTGATTGCCCCATCCATACTCAAACCAACATCGTAAGGCCCCGACGCTGCCACCAAGAGATTCAAACCTAAAGTCTTGCCACGAGGGTAAGACCACACTGTCAGCGTATGTGTGATTATCGAGTCTCCTCCCAAGGTATCTCCAGACGTGAGGGTCAAGTCTACAGCTTACCCGAAACTTTAGGTCTGGAACATGATTCGTGGAAGGAAGGAATGATTCACATCAACGTCTGTGACTACGGCATCTAGTAGTGGACACAGACTATCCCTTGAATCATTTTTAGAGCCATTGGGTCACACTCTTTGACTAGATGCAGCCGCACTTTTCCCATGCTCTCCATCTCCCTGAGCCTGGCGGGGACAACTATGGTGGGTGGTTGTAGCATGTTAAAATGTACACCACCTCATGCTACTCTCCTAGATCTGCCTCCACATCTACTGCTTCACAGATTCATCTCTCCTTAAAGCTTCCTCTTCTTGAAACATTTAACACCCCTGAGTCTCTAAGACTGGCACCAGTTTCTTGTTTCTTACTGCACTGTGCAGTCTTCATCCGATCCTGGATGATTTGCACCTTCTTTGCCTACAATATGTAAGAGCTGCTAAGATTTCTCCATTGAAGAAAAGAGAAACTCGGTCTCATCCCATGGATGAACCATGCCCATTGCCTAATACAGTCAATCCTGACATTAATGGTGCATTCAGGCCATGGATGACGCCGTAAGGCCTCGACGTAACTACCAAGAGATCCAACTGTCACTCTCGCCTCCAAGGGTCGAGTCACACTATCGGCATCGGTGTGAGGTCACTGGGTCTCCTCCAGTAGAAATCTCGAAAGTGAGGGTCATGTCAATTGTTTTTAACCAGAACCTCTTAGTATCAACCAAATAAAAGGAAAGGAAAGAAAACATCACAAATATATGTGTCTTTTTGTTACTGCATCTCATAGTGAAAAGACACAAATACAACAGAAACATGGAACTAGAAGTACCAAGAAGAAAAGTAATCCACTAGTTCCGCTCCTATCCACCTGCTCCCGGAGCTCTACTGCCTTGTCCACTGCTCGGTATTTTCTCAAGCACCCGCCGCTGCTTCTGCCTCGGTGGCTCCTCCAAAGCCTACGGATCCACTGTGCGGGGGGGTCGGACAGTCACATGCCAGGTGACCCTTCCTGCCGCATTCATAACACTTTCTGCTCCTCGTACGGCTGGCTCTGGTCCTCTTGGACCTCTGCATCATCTATCTACTACCCATAGATGACTCGACTACGGATTGAAAATCATGATACAAAGTCAGCAGCTCTAGTACACGCTCGGTGTGTAGAGATACTGGCACAAACTCCACCCTGAAGAAGGTCTTGAATTCTTCCCATGTGAAGGTCATCCCATCGCAAAATTGGAACAAGTGGCTCCACCACCTGCCTGCTACTGCCTGAAGAAGGTTGGAAGCAAAGATCACCATGATGTCTATTGGTGACCCCACTAGCCTGAAGACTCTCACCACAGTCTCCAGCCAATCCTCAGCCGCCCGCGGGTCCGTCTGTCCCCGGAACCTAGGTGGTCTCTGGTACTGGAACACGTGCAGCGCACTCCAGCGGCGTGCATCGCTTATTGCTAGGGCTAGTTGCATCGGTGGCCTAATGTATGGTAGTACCGCTGGTGCCTCCCATGGTGCCTCTACTGTAAGAGGGCCCTGTACCGATGCCTCGTCGCTCGGCAGGCTGTCAGTATGCACATCCCTCTGGTCACTAGCTGGTGGTCCGTGGAAAGGCATCCTAAAAGAAACAATGTGACATAGTCAAACAATTATACCTGGTGAGCTGACCTCATTTGAGATGACTTTTAAAACCATCTGGAATCACACACGCAATCAGTGTTTTCATGAACAAAGTTGGAAATCAGTTGTCATGGTCCTGGTGTATGGATATGTCGGCCGCCCGCACCAACACTAGACTCCCTGAACTGAAAACCACACTCGGTGCTCTTAACACTATCGCTTCACAGAAATAAAATATCAGAGTTATACATTCTATGGTAGAACCGACTCCTTTGATACCAATTTTTCATGAACTTCCCTCGAGGCCCGTGCCGTGACTACCCCAAGCCCGCCTTCCATTGTCCAGGGGCTGGCGACTAGCACCAAAGGCGTAATTCCCAATAATTGGGAAGGCATTGCCTTTATAAATGTAAACAAAACACCACAGAGTACAAGCGAAAGTAAAACGCTAAGTACAAAAAGCAAGTGTTGAAAAGTAAGTGGGCCAGAATACAAACCCATATGAAAAGTGCAGCTACAACTGAAAGTAAGTACAAAAGAAAAGACAAACAGCTATAAGAAAAGAAGCAGCTCCTGGGTCATCCTCCTCAAATCCTACCTTAAGGGTAGGTACAGATAGCGCAACTCCTAGATTGTCCACCAGGGATCCTACCTGAAGGGTAGGTACAGATAACCTCCACAACACTCTTTCCAATCAACCTCCTTCGAGTATCGTCTCACTGTGAATTCCACCTACTGATACTGACTCATCGTGAGGTCCACCTCCGGGTATCGTCTAGTCTTCGAACACTCGGCCTCCGTCAACACTGCCCGTCGTCTGCAACCAACACAATGAGGTGTGGGCATAGCCTGTACTGGGGTGAGTATAACGATACTCAGTAGGGACTCTGAGACCCTCAAGGTCTCACTAAATCCTACAAGGATAACCACAAAGAGGATCTCAATAGATAAACTCTACTTAGGTATATCCCATACATATACATAAGTTATCAAGTAACCAATCTCAATCATGAGGTAAACACAAAGGTCATAGACTCAGCTCAAACTAGGATTTTAATTATCAAAAATGTATCTACTAAATATCCCCATCTCTGGAGTTTATCGTGATCCTGTCACGACTCCGAGGTACGGCTCACTAACCTTATACTGCTGAGGTACTCCTCTTGTCGAGTACCGCGGGTCATCCACCCAAACACAATAGTGATTCCCACCGGGGTATGTCAACCAAACACAATAGTGCACCCCCCCCCCCCCCGTAATAGCCTACAGAGGTACTCTCCGGACGAGTACCGTGGGTCTACACCCAAACTAAGTAGTGCTCCGTCTTCCATGGGTCTACACCCAAACAAATTAGTGCTCCGTCCACTGGGCTAGTCAACTCACTCCAAGTCGAGTCGGTCAAGCAGTCGTGAGGTCTCAGCAGGCTACAAGGTCTCTGTACTCTGCACGCTCGTCTTAGGGAGGGTCTACTCAACGAGCTACTGGTCGATACTCCAAGTATCACAAAGTCCCATGAAGAAGTATCTCAGAGGACCGCCTTGTTATAGGGGTCTCAACGCAATAGATGGCGCGTCAATCGGACGCCCGGTCTGTGAGTTACTAGCATTTTCGTCCCAGGGGCCCGGTTGGTTTCATGTGCGAACCAACCCGGCCTTATCTCAACTATTCCCAGAACTCTCATAGGTTATACTCATAAGGACCGTTCCTCAATGTGATCACCAACGCCGCTGACGGTTCGTGAAACGGACGTCCGGTCTGAATGTTATTAGCTTTTCCGTTCCAGGGGCCTGGTTGGATTTCAGGTACAATCAAACACGTCCACTATCCAACTGCAACCAAAACACATGTGAAGTATTCCAAAAGATCCATCTCACCAAGAGAAATCCAACAATGTCGATGACACATCAATTAGATGTCCGGAGCTCAAGATATAAGTGTTTCAGCTCTGAGACCCTGGTTGGTTTCGTATCTGAACCAACCAGTCCATACTCAATGTTCTCCAAAACCTTGAGTGTAATATACCGAAACGATCGTCTCGATCCAAGGATCGCGTCCCAGCTGACGGTGCGTCGATCGGAGGTCCGTAGCCCAAGATATGGGCAAAATACCATAAGAGGTCCGCGAATAGGGGGTTCGGGCCCGATCCGACCCGGCCCGATACCCCCTGGGTCGGCCCGAACCGGGTCGACCCGACCAGGGTCCGGGTCCTGCCCGCTTGGGCGCGGCCCGGCCCAGCCTGTCCTGGGCGCAGCCCGGACCGTCGCGCTCGGCCTGGCCAGCGTGGCCAGGCGGCTCGTCCGTAACGGCCGAGTGAAATTGGTGCGGGGGGGGGGGGGGGGGGGGGGGCGTTGCCCCCTGCTTGTTCCTGTAACCGCGGCCCCAGTGTGGGGGGGGGTGCTCCTGTCAGCCAGTAGGGGGTTACGACCCCCAGATTTCTCGGTGACCGGCCAGCCCGGCTGGCCGGCCGTGCTACTGTCGTGGGACCCCGCGATCCCTCACTCCTGCTCTGGCACCAGCGGCCGGAAGCCGACCGCCTCTCTCTGCTCCGTTGCGGCCTTGGTCTGTCCGGCGAGGAGCGACAGCGTTGCGTCCCTCCGCCGTGGCCCTGCTCCGGCCACGGTCTCTTCTAGGTTCTCCAGCGCGGCGCGACGACACTGCGACTTGTTCGACTTCAACGGCGCGGTGCGATGGCACTGTGCTTCTTCACCCTATCTTTATTATTTTCCATGCGGTGCACCGGCACCGCGCTGCCTTGTTCATGCTGAAAACAAATCAACAATCAAGGGGGGATGATGGTCGGCCATGTTCGTGCGGTCCGACCTCCTCCTGTTATTGCGATACTAGGTGGCTCAAAAAGGACGATAAACAGCAAAGAAAGTATTCAGGAACTAAAAGAAAATAATCCCCTGCCTCGATGAAAAATTTGAACAATGGTTCATCCCGGAAAGAGGATCGTCGCGTCGCAGATAAAAGATTCATCGACATCGCGTCGTCGATCTCAGAGGATCTGGCATTCTTGTCTACCTTCGTCGGAGGTTAGCGTTCTTCACGTTCTTCGCGTTCTTCATCGAGGAAGGAGTTCTTCCAGGCTTTGAGTGATTTCTCCCCAACCCTCTCGCACAACGAACCCCTTTAATAAAATAAGACTTTTCTTATTTTATTAACACACAAGCCAAAGGTTTTGAAATTCAAAATTTGAATCAATCAATTAATTGAATTAATTAAAACGTTTTAACTTCCCATTTAAAAGAGGCACTTAATATCTAGTTAAACGCAAGGGTTGACTTCATTTAAAGGCGGTGCTGGTGCGTTACATAATTAAAGGAGGGGGTTGAAAAATGTGGGGATCGTGTGGGCCCCACCCCACAAATATCTTCTCTAGTGGAGTAAGATATAGTCGGTCCCACTCCAACCACTTATCTTAGGTTAAACAACTTTAAATAAAATAAAAATTGGTCGCACCATTTTTATTTTATTCCTTTACTTAACCAAAAAATTTAAAAACCACACCCAAGCAAAAGCAACTCTGAAAAAGGTGTTTCTAAGAAATTACTGGCACTGCGGTTTCATCGGTGCCCTCAGATATTGATTCCGAGTACCAGTTCAAAAGTTAGAAAAACCCGCTCGTTCATTCACTGAACGTACCCGAGCTAAACTTCAGAAATTGATTCCGGGCACACCGGGCCTCGGAATCAGGTGCCGTCAGAAACTGCGTTCTTGTAAGATTCCAAAGAAATTATGAAAAAAAAATTCCTTGAAATTTTTGGGTCTTTACAATAGTCCTATATGAAAATAATCCTTGTTATAATGTTACATTATTTTTAAATAATATATATTTTACAACCAAAAGATGGGATAGCTTCATATTTTCAGGAAATCATTTACACAATAACAAATATAAAAAATATCTGGTCATCTAGCCATCATCAAGAGTTATATTATAATTTTACCTATAAATATTTTTTTATCTTCTTGCTTCCCATTTCATTTGGATAATGTTTATTTGAGAAGCATAATAATGTATTAATACATAATTATTTTTAAAAACTAAATCAATTAAGAAAGTATTTGATATACATATGTTTATTTAAGATTGTTCCCCTCGGTCATTGGTCTATTTCGAATTCAAGGAAGTAATTATGTTCATCCGTCGTACAAATATAAAATTCACTAGGTTTTAGTTTTAAAAACGCCTCTATAATATTTTTATGGATTGAACAGAAATTGACATCATCATGATATATTTATGCAATTATTGTGTCCCTAAAAAATTATTGACAATGATATTGGGACTTATTGTTCCATTTGAAAAAATTATTTCAAAATAAATCCAAGAAAAATTATCATACCATGATCTTATGTTTTATATATGTACAGGGAGATATCTTATATTTTTAAATATTATGGATAATTTACATATTCAAAATAAGGATGTTGTCAAATAAAAATATCCTACTAAACATATCTATTATAGATGTCTCTATTTATATCAATTTGGTATAATCCAAAATTAAAATAACCTAAAAAGTATAATGGTGTTAAAATGGGTTTCAATTTCACTAATGGAGTAAAATTTTCATTAATTCTTATTCTATATTATAGATTTATATCCTGTAGAACCAATCTAGGTTGTATATTGAAAATTTCTTTTATTCTCGTTCCATTTATATTAGATGAACCTTTTGACACCAATAACAGAAATATAACTAGGATGGAAAAATAAATCCAAATACATATCTCATTTTAAATCATTACTCTCTACCATCATGGAAATTATTGAAAAAATTTCCCCAATAGAATCATCTAACTCTTTGGGTACTAATTGAGATAGGAATGAAATATTATCATTTTAATTTAATAGTGATGTTTTAGTATTGGATGGTTGATCTACATAGAAAATTACATTATTAAAGGGATGACTCATTAATATTGTATGATTTCTATACAAAATGGGGGTTATTTATGAACTACTATATGTAAAAAATACAAAGACATGTATTAAGAGAATTACCTATTATTGGATGGGGTTCATCTTCTAATAAAAAATAGAACATGTTTCAAAAACACATTCTGGATGTGTAACATTAATTTTTTAAAAATTGTTATAAGGAAAACATCATTAATGATGACATTCATAATTCCCTCAATAGTATTAGTCAATTTTTTAATACCCTATAATCCTTACATGTGATGGAATATCCAATAGACATCCCATCATCATTCTTTAAATGAAATTTATGAAGACGATCTTTAGTATTCTGAATGAACGATTTCTATATGAAGAATATAATTTAAAATATTACAACCATCATTCTTATCAAAAATTCAAAATCATCATTGCATAAAATTAGACACTATAGAACATGATTAACAGTATAGGTGGTGGTACAAATGGATTTATCCAAAACATAATTACACACCATGTATGAAAATTAATATTATATGGTATTTTATTATGGTTTTTATTACATTTTTCAACAACACCATTCATTTTTTGAGTTATCGGTGTTGGAAAATTATAAATTATACCATTATCTATAATGTACTAGATTTTTCTATAAATTTTTTTATTTGTTTTATAATATTTTATCTTTGAGACTAATGGAGGGTAAGATAATAAATTTATAATATCAAACATCCATATAAATTTATTTTTATTATATTATTCCATTAGTTTATAGATGTGAAATCTATCCATAGGAACATATTTGGAAATATTTTTAGCCAAGGGACTTTTTCAGGATATTTAATATTTATTGAATTAAATATTATTTAACAATAAATTTTATTTTCACAAATTTATCAAATATATATATATATATATGAAACTTTCAACATCATTCTTGAGTCCAAAACTATGTTTTTTTACTTAGGTGATGAGTAATTTACTAGATAGTTCTAGGGCCCATGTGGATTTGATATGGTATATAACACATTATTTTTTAAAAATAAAATAATAAATTTTAAAACATCTTCCCCCTCTCTTCTTGATATACGTGCAGTGCCCCACTCATTTTCTGATATTTTTAAAGAAGGTAGGGTTTAGAGGCGTTATAAGGGAGGTGATCCTGAGGTGATCTCACTTGAGACTGAATAGAGGCACGAGTTCATATTTTTTTATCAAGAAGCATGAATCCAAACCACATGATGATGCACCATTGTTTTAGGAAATGAATAACTATATTAATCAACTTTTGGATTCATAAGTTGTTTTTATTACTATTTCTAATTATTTTTTACTTATTGATGATTTATATTAATATATGAATCATTTTTTGGTATTTTTAGGATAATTGGTGTTCAATATGAGTTATTAATTTTGAAAATGAAAATATACATCATCCATAGTCAAAAAAATATGATTTATATCCTCCAAAATTTCTCCAAGGTAAAATATAAATACCAAGTAATGAAAATTTTAGACACACATGCTATATGGGGTACTATATCTTATGATCTTGGGTCTTTCCAGATCCATGGATAGACCCCACATGAAGTATGTGGATTTTAAAATTACATACCATTCCAGAGCACATGACATGACCTATAATGAGGTATATGGAGAGAATACATTATACCCTAGACATTTAGTATCCTTTGAAATTCTATGTATTGGATAACCAAATGCTAATCTAAATTAATTACACATATGATACTTGCTTGTAATGATTTGATAACTTGTATAATAGTCCTGATTTTTCAAATATAATTATATTATTCAAATAAATGATATTATTTTTTTGAATTTAAACCCTTATTTTTTTTGGTTTGACCATAGAAATAAATAGTTTATATATTATCATTTATATTTCAGGAAAATAAAACTGATTAATTAAAAAAACTATAAAACTATCATTTCCAAATATTTTATTTAATCCATCATAACATAAATCTGATATTATTATTATATTATATTAAAAAACATCTAAAAATAATACATTTGGTATAATAAATATTTTAAATTAACCAAATTCTTTAATACCATTAATATTACCTTTAGATATGCCTCCAAATGTTACTTAGCATCTATGCCATGAAAAAAATGATAGAAAATTCAAAATATCTCATTTACTGTTCATAGAACACCCATTATATAAAAAAATTGATAATTTATATTTCTATGGAATATTTCATGAAATTAAATAATAATGTAGAATGTTTTGTTACCCATTATATATTTGCTCCAGTCAAATTAGTAGCATAATTTTTTTGAAATATTGTAGACTTAAAGAATCTATTTTTCAGCAATTTTAAAATTAATTTTTCATCAATTGATGATTTATTATTCCCTATTTAATGTGTAAATATCAAAGAGAATTCATTTTCATAAATCCTTTTAATTATACATTTAAAACATGCTACACCTGAAATAATTGAATTTTAATTTTTAACTAAATTAGCCTTATTCATCCTTTTTTGATAATCATTTATTTTGAAATCCAGTCTCTTTATAGTTCTCTTTCATCATATAAATAATATTATCTTATATCTATTTTCTATCAGAAAAACAATATCATTAATTTTTAAGACTATAAACATCATTTTTCAAATTAAAATTCTTGTTTTGAATAACATTTTAATCAGTATAAACATTCTATTTACGAATTGAAGATGTATTTTTCATTTTCTTGATTTTATTATATGAGAATTTTACACTCATGATTTACATAACTCAAATCATCCAATATATAATTAAGGATTATTTTTTTTATTTTTTTATTTACTTATGAAAAATATTTTAATATTTTTTAACCTTCTTTTTGTTTTAGTATCTCAGAATCACAATTTCTTTTAGATTCCTCCTTCCATGAAGCACATGTACTCATATAATCACATTCTCCCTTAACTTTCATTTTTTCAGGATCCAACATCATATTTTAAATTATTATTTTAAAATATTTTTTAACAGTCCTAATATTAAATTTTTTTAATTACCCATTCTTTAAGATGTTGTTAGAATTTAGAAAATATATAATAAAAATTTGAACATGATTCAAAATTAGTCTCTTTTTCATATTCAGATATTACATTATGATCATAATTAGTATGAGTAATTCATTTAGATAAAAATGAATCGGTTACCTCACAATTATTAGAAGTCAATGAAAGGTTCTTTTTATCCTGTTCACATCATAACACTCTTCTTGAATCAAAAATGTCAATAAATTATCATCCTCCAATGATTTCTTACTTTTGTTTAGTAATTTTATCTATATCATCTTTTTAATGATTTATTTTTTCATAATTTATCACAACATTATTCTTAATCACATATTCATAATAGGTTAAGTCTATAACAACATTATTAATTCTAATATTAAATTTTGTGTACTCTTTGTTTATATACCTCTTTCTTTTATTAAAATTAATATGAAAAACATATTTCTAAAATGATCCATCTCTTTGTCATACTTCTTGAAGTTTTATTTAGAATAATTTCATGATTAATTAACATTATACTTATAATATTTACCTGTTCTCATTTCAGTCACCTCATCAACAATTTTTTTCAATTCAATCTCATGCTTCAGTAAATAACTGATTATTTCATCTAAAGCATAATCATTAAAATTATTAATTTCATCAAAACCACTTTCATTGCATACTATATTTTTGGTAGTTTTCTCAGAACCATTTCAATAAGTTATTTATTGTTCATTACATCACTAAGTGTTTCAATAGCTTTCATAACAATTTTAATCCAATGGAAATCTTATACCCAAACTCAACTTCCCTTATCATGAAATCGTCGCATTATACTCATAGAATTCCTAGTTTGGTTCCATTATGTGTTTTTCCTATACTGAGTTATTTTTATAATTATAAAAATATCATGGGATATAATAAATTTGAAACATATATATAAATACCTTTACTATTATAAATATACAAAACAATTTTACTTTATAATTCAGAACATTCATTTCCATATTGTTACATTCAAGTGTCTCTAGATCATTATGGGAGATATCATATGATTTCTCCCTGATTATCCAATGGTCCACACTTAAATTATTCAGGTATAATTTCATTTGATATTTCTAATACCCATAATCACTTTCTTTGCAAAATGGGGACTTTTATTCCTCAAACCATCATTTTCAATAATTCCGACCATCATCAAGAACTGATCAGTATTCCTTATAATATTTGGTATGTAATATTTTGTTAATAAAAATAGTTAAAAATAAACAATATAACCAATATACTAAAGTATATTCCCCTAATACCTGTATTATATTTGAAAAAAGAAATAATAGTGTTATATTATCCTTATGGAGGTCCCACTCTCTGATACAAACTATTGGATTTAGAAATATGAAAATAATAACTAAGGTTTGAATAATATTTTAATAAATTTTAATGATAATAATATGTTGAATAAGATGTAGATTTATGATCATTGATCACATAAACCATAATGAATAAAAAAACTTTTCTTCATGGTTTCACCAATAGAATAGTAGTCACTAAAGATCTTAATATTTTATCAACACAGTAATTATAAGCATAATTTATTCAAAAATTAAACATCTTCATTACACTTCATGCATTGAAATTTAGATCAAAACTAATAACCATTGGGAATCATAATTTATCTTTTCATGAGTGTTTCTTAGACTCATCACCACCATCAAATAGTTATAAATAATTAAAATATGAAAAAAATATTACTAGTAGAAATGGTATATGTATTTAATAATAATATTAACTCATCTTGATTCATACATTAATCCAATTATAATGACTTCAAATTTGTTCATTAGAATAATTTTGATTATTTAAATTTATTAAAATTATTAGTCACTCCCAGTATGTTTTTGTAATTTGAATATTCCAAAACCATATATAAAAATATAGTATAGAATAATTAATTTTAATAGTATTAGTTCCTTTTATATTTCGATGATATTCATATTCATAATATTTGACAACATATTCATTATAGTATATATTTATTTTACAATGTAATAGATCATTGAACTGAAATTTAAAAGACATGCAGTAACACTTTTTATAAAACTAATTAAAAAACATGACATGTTGGAGGATATATTTTTTCTCAAAATAAAAATGTGATGAACTGAAAGGGAGAGGCATAAGCCTTGGGGTCGGTTAACATATCGGTCCACCTCAACATGTGGTAGCATGAGAATAACTCCTTTTGTCTGTTATATTTCATTTGGAAACATAAACTAAATTCATGTTGTCATATTGAGATATTCCTCCTATGTTCACTTTGGAATATACCAGATGTGATATTTTCACCACAATAACATGGAATAAGTGTAGTAGGTTATTGAAAGAAATTTAAAACATATCATAATAACATGGAAATATAGTTATGTGGTCATATTTAAAGAAGTACCACAATCATAATAAATACCCATTATCACATTAAAAAAATAGTCATGGTAATTTCAAAAATGATTCAACATCACTTTAAAATGGCTTCATTGTAGGTTTCAGTTCCTATAGAAATCTGACTAAAAGTAAAATAAAATATTGATTAAAAATAGGTTATAAAAAAACAAAACATGGTATGTTCAAATATCCTTGATAACTAATGACATGGAGGAGTACCGGTAACACCTCATGGAGTAAGATCATAGTGAAACCTATGAATCACATATTTCATTCGAGCACTATTATATCTCGTAGACCTACTCATGAACAGTATACAGGGATACATGTATAATGATTGGAGGCCACATTTATTCAACCATATGAGTTATTATATTGACATTGAGGAGTATTAATAAAGATAATCCATTGATATTGTCTAAGTATTCAATGATAGAGGTGAACCAAACTAGTTATAATGATTCGATGGTATGAAGCTGTATGCACAGTTAGTCTTTTGAAGCATCTCAGTCAATGATAGAGGAAAGATTCTACTATGGCTAATCATGGCACTATAGAGAATATGGTGATGAAAAAAATATTATGTATATATATATATAAATACTTCTATATGTATATATATATTGATATATCTATATATATATATATATTTATTAAAAATGAAAAAAAATATGAAACAATATATTCAAATATGTGATAAAATATTAATGCTATGATTTTGAAAATTTGAAAACTTATATTTTCAGAAAATATTATTAAAATATTTCATATAGTAACATATGGAATAATATAATTATAATATAGAGATCAATAACTATTAAATATAAATTTTTGTGTTGAAAAAAATTATTATTCAGTAAACATATATTGATTAAAATTATGAATCTATAAATTTTTAATCCAATCAAATTTTAATAAAATAAAGGTAATTAAAATTTAACAAAACAAAAATCATAAATAATTAACACGGAATTCCAAACACTAACATACAATAGGGGATTGATTACTATTCCAAAGGTTGACATTATGGTCCCTATCATCTGGCCTCCATCACTGATGATCATTTTAATTGTGTGGTTGATAATGAGAATTATTTTTCCTTTGGTATTATATATTGGAAAGTGAATCAAATTTTTCATATATTTTTAGAGTCAATACTCCCATAGAACTGTGTGGTGTCAGCCCTCTATACAAGGTTATTATTTCTCATATCTCCCTCCTTGAGATGCATACTGACATCTTCATGAGAAATAGTGGTTCTCTTCTGTTAGAAATTTATTATCTTAATTTGAGCTAGAACTGCCTAATTTTACTACATTATTGTGGAACCAATCTAGTAGATGATATTCTATAAATATTACTTAGTGTAAATTTACGATACTTTCTTATTTAGTTTCTATTCTTTTATGAGGAGTGTGTTAAAAATAAACATATCCATTTTCATAGTAATGCTACCAGTAACAATGATATCTTGTATTGATCACACTTTGAAGTTCAAAGATTTAGTGATGTTGGGAGTTCTCAACATTCCTTAATCTGAAGTTCTCCATTGGAGGAAGTGGGATACTTTGTATTGGTTGATCGAGCATCCAATGTATTATTCCTCTTTCCGTTTTATTTTTGTATAAAAGATTCAGTTAGTATATCATTAATTTTGATGTTATTGATGAGGTGTCATCCCTCATAACCATTCTCTCAATAAAGTGGGAGTAGATCTTCATTTTATGGAACTATGAAATTTGGTGCTGATAAAAAAGATTCAAGCTTGAATTCCTCATCATGGGGCCTCATTTTGATAATGAAGATGATCAACATATCTAAATATATTCTTCATATAGTTAGTTATATGTAGTTATGTAATAGATAATACTAACCATGATGATATATCATTCTTTTGTAGACATTTTATAGTGTGTCCAAAGATATTATGGTTATAATTCATATGACTATCCCCATTAAATGTACTGATTGAGAATACCATCAAGATCACAATGGGGGTATAGAGGAGTACTACTCTGGTCATTATTGAGTTAAGAGGTCTCTCCCTAATATTGTTTTGGTTTGAGTTATGTTCTCCTCTACATTCATGAGATCATTGGTCGAGCACTCATCCATTAAGGTTATGGGTAATCTTTCAATCCATGTGTCTATTATTTTAAGGATATTATTTAATTCCGGCTTTGGAAGTGGAATGGTAGATCATCCCACTACACCCTATCCCATAATGAGTTGTGTGAATATATGGTTTTTCTCTTTGGGTGTGTTAACCAGGGACCATATTTCTCTTGTTGTTTTTGTTGAATCATACTAGGAATTTTTATACTCACCCCTATAGAGGCCTCATTCCAACACTTATTTTAGGTGGTAAGATGGTGTAGTGCATGTTGGATGATGAAATATAGCTATAGATTAATTGACTAGAGTCATTATATACCCAATGAGATTCCACAATAGGATGTGCTCGGTCTATTTACTAATTCAATAGATGATTAGACACATCATCCCAAATACACATTCATATTTACATTTGGAATGTTATGTGAAATATCTAGCATTGTTTTGATCATCTTCTAGGACTGGTGGAATAAATATATTAATGGATTTTAATGTAAAGGAATCCTGTATTTGTGATATGCCTACTCAGTACTAGTCACCATGGCTTAACATATTGGATGTTGGCTTAGGGTGGCACATAAGACATACTTTTAGAATAGACAAGGAAGTGGTTGGGTTAGGTCATGTCCAAGTGGTAATAAATAATTTCCAAAAAATAAGATTGAGTCTGGTAGTATATTTCCATAGATTATTATTTTTGGAATTTATAGGCTGCTAATTTCAAAATTAAATATGTTTAGTTGTCATACCTGGGAATCAATTAAGGATTTGGTGACTGATTCTTTCCTCTGTGTGTGCTGAGAAAATATAATAAATAATACTAGGTTCCTAGAGAATTGGTTTTGAGGTATGGTTGTTTAGGTCAATGCTTCATGTTGTGGTATGTTTATTTATTATTTCCTATGGTGAAATATAATTTTGGTTGTTGGATTCATGAAATGAGGATATCAGTTTCACACATTGAAATTCATTATTTAGTGGTGAAAATGGGAATCTTGGTGATGATGATAACCCTAGGACAACTCGTAGATATGTGATCCACTCATGGTAATATCTCTCAATTATCTGATGTCTAGGGACATCTCTAGAAGGGTATGTTATACCCCCATTATTACAATAGTCATGGGACTCCCTATCATTGGATTTGGGGTTTTACCCTATCCGTGAGATGACACTAAGAAAACGTCCTTCATTTTGGTGGATTCTTCCATATAATAAAAGTTTTATATAATGAGGATGTAGTTCTCCATATATGATTTTGGATGGTATTTATCCCCTAAAATATAATTAATAAAGATTTAGATCCACTATTACAGTTTTTACCCCCCCTAGAAAAGGTGTTCAAAGTGATTCGTGGGTCCCACATACAAGAGCATGGACATTGGTGCTTCCCAAT
Source organism: Viscum album (assembly GCA_963277665.1). Taxonomy (NCBI): domain Eukaryota; kingdom Viridiplantae; phylum Streptophyta; class Magnoliopsida; order Santalales; family Viscaceae; genus Viscum; species Viscum album. The sequence continues at coordinate 121,040,986 of OY728161.1, read as the reverse complement.
AAATACAATGATTGTGACCTAAATTTGGGGTAAACGAGTCCTCCATTTAGGCATGGAGATGGTACTACCTCAGTCGTGATGAGTTGTCATTCCCCTATATAATAATGGGGTTTTAACTCCCTTGTTAAGAAGTTCATGGGTCATCTATCCGTAGAGATTGGTTTTCTTGAGAATATGTGTTTCTATTCATTTGGGTTAGAACTCCACTATGCATGCTTGGGATATAGGTCCTCCATGTAATGGGATGGAACTCCCTCAATTCTGATAAGGTGAGGTCCCCCTATTCTAAAAAAAATTTCATACACCATTATGAGATAGAGTATGGTTCTTCCATTACTATAGATCAATGGTATACATATTTAAGATATTTATTATTATAATCTATAGAGTGAAACGTTTGGATAGATATGAACATGACCTTTTCCACTAGTGATGTTGGTTCCCTTTTGATCGGTCAGATTATAGCTACTGAGGAGTAGATCCACAACTACGATTTTTTGGTTTAGTATAACATTGTATTATATATGATGTTTTTTTCAGACCCCCAAGTCATGATATAGTCTTAAATAGATCATTGATCAAGGCTAGTTTTTCCATCCATGTTTCCCATATTTTACCTCAAGTGGTGAGGATAATTAGATTATTTCCATTATTGAGAAACCAGGTTAAATGAGATGTATATCCTCATATATATGTGATATCCATTATAAGGATTTATATTTTTTTGAATTAAATTGTATGTTTATTGATTTGATCCCCATGGTGATATTTTTGGTAAGATGTGAATGTGTTAGTCATGTTGTACAGACCTTACCAGTCATGATCTATGATTGTTTCTTTTTGATTATCTTACTCGATAATGATAGAATGTGTTTTTGACATTGTGATATATATATGTAATGGATGATGATAGGGATGTTCCTATATTATAGAATGGTATAGGTGGAGACGTTCCTTAAAGAAGACGGTGTCCCTTCACACTTATAATAACTGTGTGATATGTCCCATGGAAAGTATTTCTTCTTGTGAAATATGTTGTATCAATGTAGCTGAAAAGTGTTCCATTTATAAATTCTGATCACCCATTGTCTGATTTTGAGTATGTGATCATCTTAGGCATAACGTTTTTCTATTAAGAAGGCATAATTGGCTTTGTTTACTATGACATAAGACCAGTCCATTTGGTTGTATATTTTTATATACAAGGGATGTTATTCTATTAATGTATTATTCCAAAATTTGTAGATTAAGGATGGTTCCTTTATTCCTGTAATATTATATATATGATCTCATGATATGAGTGTGGAAAGCTACCCTAGCCCTTTAAACTAAACAATACATGATTTTTTATATAATTATACATTAAAAAACAAGCCCAGGATCATGAAGTCTAGTGTCTTTGAACACTAGGTGCATAAAGTATAAAACATAATACATGGGACTAAAAAGAGTTCTTAATTATATATTAATGAAGAGATCCTAACTTCCATTGATCCCATACATCTATATAGGGTACCCTAGGGATCACATGAATGGATGGATGAGCTATGTTTCCCAGTAAGGGTATAACCATAAGAACAAAGCATCTACACATGGAATAAAAGGCATGACACAATGATATAAAAAGGCATGAAGCTTATATAATCATAACACATAAACATGTAATAATATAACCATGGATTAATATTAATGTGTCAAAAATATAATACAAGACATTATAATGAGTCAAGGATAACCGCCAAGACCGTTTCACAGGGTAGCCCATGCCAAGGCTATCTGCCAAGATTGTCGCACATGGTAGCACAAGCCGATGCTAACCTCCAAGACCATCACACATAATGTCTCATGAGACTCAACATAAAACAATTCATTAGAGTTTTATCTTGTCTCAACCATCTTCACATGTTTGTGAATATTCTTTCCCGAAAAATAATCATACATAATCAACCATACATAATCATAAGGTTTATCCAAAGAATGAATTGGGTATCATAATCATGGAATAAGGTATAACAAATGAACATATCATAAAACTCTCCAATAAGGAGATGAACTTGAGAATTCGTAGTCTATTATAGAAAGAAATAGGAATAAATCATGATTAGTGATGTTAACTTGAATTAATAACATATAAAAAGTATTTTCGGTAAATATTAGATTGAAAACACTTTCATGCGCTTAAAAAGAAATATCAAAGTACATTTAAAACATAAAATGGAATGATAATTTATATTAATCAATAAGTGAACTAGGATTTAATTAATAATAAAAATTGAGTTTTTATAAATACAATGGTGGAATAAAAAAAATATTATATCATGTACATGATGATGGGTAATAATTTGGAAAGTTACCTCAAAATAGGTTTACTTATCAAAAAGAATTGAGGAAGGAGTAACTTAAAAACATGTATATACCTAAAGGAGAATGATTTATGGATCATGAAACATGAGTTTGGAGCATATAAATAATATGTAAATGTTTTACATAAAAATAAAAAACAACTTTCCCTGGGTAAAAAATAAATACAGGGAAACATGAAGGAATATATGATGTTTTGGTAGAATCCCCTAACGAAATATCAACATGTTATCAGGTGTACATTGGAGGGGTAAATGCGATAGAAAGGGGTTTATAATATTTTTTAAATCATGTGGGATGTAGGGGGGAAGTGAAAAATCATACCCCATCATTAGGGAACACACATCAAATGGAATAACATAGAGGGCATTCTTGAATAAGAATGGGAGAGAGAGGATCCCTTACCTTACGTTTGATGGTGATATTTACATTATATTATTGACCTGAATAATCCAATTAGGTTCATTAATTAATAATTATATAACATACTCTACATGTTATTTATTTATTATAACCGTATTGTGTTTATCTGTGTCCTTTTTGATTAATTAGGATATTCAATTTTAATTTTTGGGTGCATTTCCTTACTTGGTTTTAATGAATGGTTCACATATATTAATGATCAGATAAACAGGTATGATGAGAATGGTTGTCCATAATTGAAGTTATATGACATTAGTGAAAATTTATAAGATTACATGGTTATAAAATTCATTTGTTTATTTTTTGTGAAGGTAAGTCATTATATAAAACATTAATGATAAATGCTTGGATTAATTTCGTGATTTTACTCATACTTAACTTGTTTTTTATTATTATATTACATCATGTGTGAAAAATGAATCAAGAACATAAAATAAGATAAAATATATATATAATGTTTTGGTTGAACCATGATAATGGTTTCATGACCAGAATTTAAGATGGTAAAAGAAATTGATAACCCTTCATCCTTGAATGTGATAAATTAACACATCTCAGATGGTGTTTTAGTTACTTTCGTATAAAATAAGGGAAATTGAGAGATGATAATGAATTATCCCATTAGAATAAAGAAAAATTCATTACATGTTTGGAAATATATTTTTCATACCTTTTGTATGAAGATAGGTTAGGAATGAAAAGAGAACAAAGGAACAAGGAATGAAAATTAAATAAAAGAAAAGAAGTATTTACCTCTTTTTCTTAATATTCATTAATATCCTCTTAAGGGGAGAGTATTTGGTATTTTTAGGAGGAAAATGGCAGCTAGATGTGGGAGAGGATCGCAGATAGATATTTAGAAGAATTTAGTCATGGAATAGGGCTTGAGAGAAGTAAAGAGAGGAGGGGAGTGTGGTTGGTTTTTATTGTGGCGGGGAGGATGGTTTTCTTAATATTTTTATCATTAGTTTATTATATTTTCATAAGACAAGAAATAATTATTATTCCGTTACCAAAAATTGAAATAAGTGAATGTTAATTTTGTAGGTTATGGGTGTAGCGGAAGCGCGTTGGTGGGTTTTCCCAACTTTAATTTTAACGTTAAACAACATTCAATCCGAGATCTATCGTGATATAAAATGCCGAATATTCGGAATAGAACGAAGAACGAATAGAAAAGAAGAGTCCCAGAACCCTTGAGGAGGATCATCATATGTTGATTATAATTAATTCAACTAATGCATAAGAATTACCTTGTTGGAATTCTTTCTTCGTTGATGTGTCCCGTCACGATTTGGTGATCCGTCGTTGCGTCGTAGAATCCAAGTGTAGGATTCCTCTAGCGGTGATCCACACATGTGTCACGTATCTCTGGACATCACCGAAGAGATCTCTCGGTGCTAGCGAGGAAGAACCTTAGCTTGCAATGTCCGCCTTCGACCGCCTTGATCCGGTGGAGGATCTTGCTCTCATAACTTGAGGGCGTTCTTGGTGGAAAGGGAATTATCTCTTGGTTTGAGAGTATTTCCAAATCCGTTGTGCACAATAATGGATCTTAAAAAAATGTTGGGGTTGTGAGGATATTTATAATCAGGTTTGAGGTTAATAGAGTTACGACAATAAATAAATGCGTTACTCGTTTTATTTATTTCATTAACTCTTATTGAAAACCCCCATGTCAAATTATTAATTCCATGACATGCGCCCACGCTGATTATAATAAATATCATTTAATAAAACAACATTAAATCCTCAAAATCCAAATTGGAAAAACTACACGGCGTGTAATAATTAATACACGGTGTGTACTTGTTTTCCATAAAACTACACAACATGTATGTTTAATATACACGGCGTGTACTTTTATTTTCCATTTTTCTCCACCACATTTATTAGACCTTGAGTAATGACTATTTATTTCTTAAATAAATGTAACTGCATTACTCGCTAATAAATATATTATTTTATCCACAGTATATTCTCTCGAATAACTAGTGTCAAAATAAATGTGATCAGACATCCTTAAATAATTATTAAACCACAGTCGGGAATAATATTTATTTAACTTGTTAAATTAATATTTAACTGAGATACATGGTCACACTTAGTGTGTGACCCTCTAGGCTTCTTTCTCAGTGGCATTAGGCTGAGCCTTCCTAAAGTCCAAGGTTAGCGTCTAGCAACACGCCAAGGAACCCATAGAGAAAGAAGTTAACGCCGCAATGACGTGTCACCTCCTACGAACGCTTACCGTGTAATATAATCCCTTTGTCTCGATATCTCCAATCAAGCGGGTTGCATGCTAGTGCCATCAACCCATGTGTTTGATTATTCTTTCTTTGACTTCCCGGAATTGAACTTGCCCATACCTTACCATGTCCATGGATTTATTTAGGCTATATCAATTCCATCAAAGGGCCTAAGATATCTACTTCCGTTATGGAACGGAAGGGACAAATCCTTTCTCGCATTATCTATTAATGCGGTATTACTCGTGACGCACCCAACGTATCCTACCTCACTACGAACAGTGTGCCATCACAGTTTTCGTCAATACATCTAAATGCGCGAGTTGTAATACCCAGTAATAATAATCATAAAGTCTAAGGATCAATACACATGTCCGTAGATAGGAACATCCAATGACACTATGAAATGTAGATTTCATACTGGCGGGTCTCGTTCTAATAATATCCTCCTAGATATTACCAAGGGCACACACCATGAGAAGGTACCTCAAAGTTTTATGAGTCCTCACCCCTAATGACCTGTATTATTTGTGTCCCTCAAATAATATCATCTGGCCATAGAACATACATTCAAGAACAGTGTTATGGCACTTTCGGGTTCTCATCATAGCAGGGATCCGCTATGACCCTTTAATGCAACAGCTGTCCTTAGGACATTATCACATGACATGTCACGCAGAAGAACAATCAATATGTGATAAGGTTTTTATTTAATGAATAAAGTACAAATTAGTTGGTTCTAGACCACCAACTCCAACAGAATCCCACTTGGACTAGAGCCAACTGCTAACAACCTTTAACCCGCTAGCTCTCACGTGATATTCATGCTTCTGCTGAGATAGGCCTTTAGTCATGGGGTCCGCCACGTTCTCTTCCGTAGACACTCTGCTCACTGCAACTTCACCCCTTTGATAGAAATCCATCAAGATGTGATACTTCCGGAGTATGTGCTTTTTCCGTTGATGTGACCTTGGTTCTTTTGAAAGATCCATCGCTGCAGTATTATCAAAATACAATGTAATGAGATCATTACTGCTAGGCACCACATCAAGATCCTGGACAAAGTTCCGAATCCAAACGGATTCTTTGGCTGCATCAAAAGCCTCTATATACTCGGACTCCGCTGTAGAATCGACGACAACTGGCTGCTTTGAACTCTTCCAGCTCATAGCTCCTCCATTGAGACAGAAAACATATCCAGATTGCGACTTCAGATCATTCTGATCTATTTGAAAACCAGCATCAGCATACCCTCTGATGACAAGCTCCTCGTCTCCTCCATACACCAGGAACATATCCTTAGTTCTTCTCAGATACTTAAGGATAGTCTTAACAGTAGTCCAATGTTGTTCTCCTGTATCTTCTTGATATCTGCCTACAATGCTCAGTGCATAGGCAACATCAAGCCTGGTACATAACATGGCATACATGATGGATCCTATAGCCGAAGCATATGGGATCTTTCTCATCCTATATTTCTCCTATTGTGTCTGGGGACACGTTTTCTTACAAAGATATAAGCCATGTGACACTGGAGCCAATACCCTCTTGGATTTTTCCATACTAAATCTCTTTAGTATCTGGTCAATGTATGTACCCTGACTTAGTCCAAGAAGCCTCTTGGATCTATCACGAATGATCTTGATCCCTAGAATATAGGCTGCTTCTCCTAAGTCCTTCATGGATAAACACTTTTTCAACCAGTCCTTAACTGACTGTAAGGTTGGTACGTCATTTCCAATAAGAAATATGTCATCAACATATACCATTAGGATGACGACTGCATTCCCATTAAACCACTTATAAACACATGGATCACATTCGTTCTTAATGAAACCAAATTCCTTTATGGCTTCATCAAATCGAATGTTCCATGACCTGGATGATTTCTTTAATCCATAAATGGATTTCTGCAACTTGCAAACCCGTTTGGCTTCACCTGGCGTCACAAACCCTTCTGGTTGTGTCATATAGACATCTTCCCGAAGGTTCCCATTAAGGAATGCTGTTTTGACATCCATCTTCCAAATCTCGTAGTCATGGTAAGCTGCTATGGAAAGTATGAATCTTATGGATTTAAACATGGAAACTGGAGAGAAGGCTTCATCATTGTCAATTATTTGATGTTGTCTGAATCCTTTATCCACTAGCCTTGCTTTATAAGTGCTAACTTGACCTTCCATGTCCAGCTTTCTTTTGAATACCAATTTGCATCCAATAGGCTTTACATCAACTGGCTCATCGACCAGAACCCAAACATGGTTCTGATACATGGAATTCATCTCAGAATTCATAGCTTCTAGCCATCTTGCAGCTTCTGAGCTTTCTACTACTTCCTTGTAGGAGAGAGGTTCATCATTGTCCAACAATAATGATTCACCATCCTCGGTGACTAGGAAACAAATCTCTCTGGTTCCCTTACCTCTCTTGAGCTCCTACGTAGTACTTGTTTTTCTGGAACCTCTTCAACGGGGACCTGTGGAACTTGTTCCTGTACCAACTCCTGTTTATCTTGAGCATCAACTTCGTCGAAGTCAATCTTGCTCCCACTATCCTTTTTGAGGATGTGCTCCTTCTCAAGAAAGACGGCTTGTCTGGCGACAATCACTTTCTTGTCTTGGGGGTTATATAGGTAATATCCTTTTGTGTCCTTGGGATATCCTATAAAGATACACTTCATGCCCCAGGGTTCTAGTTTGTTGCCTAAGAAGGCCTTAGCAAACGCCTCTCATCCCCATACATGTGTGTGCGAAAAAGTGGGTTTCCTTCCATACCATAACTCGGATGGAATTCCATTTGCCGCCTTAGTTGGTACTCGGTTTAATGTGTATGCTGCAGTTTGTAATGAATATCCCCAAAAGGATAATGGAAGATCCTCATGACTCATCATCGTCCTCACCATGTCCAACAAGGTGCGATTCCTCCTTTCACTTACACCATTCCACTATGGTGTATAAGGAGGAGTGAGCTGAGATAGAATCCCAGACTCCCATAGAAGATCGATGAACTCTTGGATCAGATATTCTCCACCTCGATCTGATCAAAAATTCATTATCTTCTTACCAATTTGATTCTCTACTTCATTCTTGAATTCTTTAAATTTCTCTAAGGACTCTGACTTATACCTCATAAAGTAGACATAGCCATATCTACTCAAATCATCAGTAAAAGTAATAAAGTAAGAATATCCACCTCTAGCTTCTACTGGAAATGGTCCACACACATCTATGTGTACCAATCCTAGAAGCTTTGTGGCCCTTTCACCTTGTCCACCAAAAGGCGTCTTGGTCATTTTTCCTTGTAAACAAGCGTGACATCTATCAAGTGGTTTTAGCTCAGTAGAGTCTAAATAGCCATCTTGGTAGAGCTTTGTCAAGCGCTTCTCGTTCACATGAACAAGGTGGTGATTCCATAACTGGGTGATGTATGAGTCATGTGATTTTGTTTCGTTATCGATTTCCAACACTTGGTTTTCGTAATTTAATACATACAAACCATTATTCAAATGTTCCATACCATAACATACATTGTTCTTATAAAAGAGACAACCCTTATTTCCATACATGAAAATAAATCCATCCATATCCAAACAAGATACAGAAATTATTTTCTTGGTAACACTAGGCACAAAATAATAGTTTTGTAAAACAAAAATCATGCCAGTTGGCAATGAGAGGTGATAGTCGCCAATAGCCAACGCAGCCAGCCTTGCGCCATTGGCATCTCGAAGATCCACCTCTCCTCTGGCGATCTTTCTAAATCTACTTGGTTCCTGCATTTGAATACAGATGTGAGCCCCAAAAGCTGTATCTAATACCCAATGTGTAGAAATAGAAAGATTTCACTCGATAACGAACGCACCTTTAGCGTCCCCACACTTCTAGGTGCAGTTCCTCTTCCAGTGGCCCTTCTTGCCACATGAAAAACACACTGCTTCCCGTTCCTTTCCCTGCCTCTAGATCTTCCCCTTCTTGGAGGGACGGTGCTTGGGGGCTTCAGACCATTTATAAGTCTTTGGCCCCTTTTCATTGTCCTTCCTTTTCTTGTTCACCATAAGGACCGCGGGTTTGTCACGTCCCATGTCCTTATCTACCTGGCGAATCAATGTCAGAAGCTCCGATAGACTCTTCTCATTGCCGCTCATGTTATAGTTGACAATGAAGCTAGAGAAGGTCTTGGGAAATGATGATAGGATGAGATATGTATGCAACTCATTTGGGAATTTAATCCCTAATATGTCCAAGCATTCAATGTAGCCAATAAGCTTGACCACATGAGGCCCAGCTGGCGCAGACTCTCCAAGCTTCGTGGTAAACAAAGCATTGGAGATCTCATACCTCTCTTGTCTCGCCTTCTCTTGGTAGAGATATTTAAGGTGAGACATCATGCTATACGCATCCATGTTTTCATGTTGCTTCAAGAGCTCATTAGACATGGCCGATAGCATGAAACACTGGACATCTGTGTCATCATCCATGTGTTTCACATAGAGATATAATTCCTCATCACTAGCCTCTTTCCCAGGCGCACCTGGAATAGGCTCTTCCATCACATATAATTTCCTTTCGTGGCGAAGGACGACGTGTAAACGCCTCTTCCACTCATGGAAATTGGTGCCAGTGAGAAGGTTTTCTTTTTTGAGTATGGTGCGCAATGATATGTTTGAAGCCATTTTCTTGCCATTTCTACAATTTAATATAAGCAAAGTTTTAGTACTTTATTATAAAAATTGAGAAAAATAAATAAATTAATACTTATTAGTCTCCCACTATTTTATCGAAATCCAATAGCCCTCACCATTGACTTCGGAATATTCTATTGCGTGAATATTCTAGTGGCAAGGATCCATATTTCCCTTCGCATTACCCCAACTAGGGTTGGTCAAGCAACTTGAAGGGCTTTAGGTAGGCATTCCAAATTCCAACTGCATTAACTCGCAGTTCCTTGATCCCCTAAGTGGACTCCCCAATCCTGAAATCCTTTTTGGATTTCCTCAACCTTTTCCTCTTGGTCACACCAAGTCCTGCTGTGGCAGTCAACCCTTGATGCGAACCAAGTCAATTCAACCCAAAACCCTGAATCATAATTCCCCGATAATTGAAAGCACCCCAACTAGGGTTGGTCAAGCAATTTGAACTATGGTTCTATTCTAACCAAGATTATGGAAGGCTATGCCGACTTAATATTTATTTTGAGGTATTTTATCCTTATACGTAATTTTACATTTTATTATCTTTGATTACATGCTTGTTAATATTAAGTGGGATATACTTATGTGATCAACCATGTCTAAGATAATATTTACGTATAAGCCAATTTTATTTTAGTTCTATCTTGCATGCTCGTTTAATTCATTAATTGTGTGATCGTGACAACACACCCACAATAAATAAACCATGAAACTGACAAAAATAAAATAAATGGTATGATCATGAGCTTTTCTATTGGTTAGTTTATCTAGCGGTTGATAAACTAACCCAAGACCTAGGGGAGAAACACCTTAAACCTTTAGGGTTCGTGTTTATAGCTTTCCACCTGTCCACCTTTGTATCTCCTTGGATTGGTTTCATCTTGGCTCCTGACTTGAGCCGCCTCCACTAGCTTGGGAGCTCCATCAATTACATATGCATTTATCTCACACGCAGGTGAGGGGAAAAAGGGGTTTTTACATAAAAGAATCCTTTGGCGTGCAGGCCCTACATATTAATGAGGAGATGGCTCGCAGGCCAACAAATTTAATTTAAATAAATAAATTAAAAGAAACCATTCACATACAAAGGTCTCGGTCTAGCTCATGATCATCCATACATGCAACGATATTTACGCATCAATAAAACTAGCATTCAATTATTTAATCGTTCTTGTTTAAGATAAATCTCGCTCGAATCAATTAATTATCTTTAATTAATAAATTCTTTTATCTTAAATCCCTTTTCTAAATTTCCTTGAGATTCTCATCCATCATAATTTTAAACAAATAAATTCATTTAAAATTATCCTTGTACACAACTTGTACCTTGGAGGCAACCCGGCGAATTCCCATTTATTACGCAGATGTTAAATTAAACACATATATATAAAAAACCTATCACGTGTTGTGACTCAGCTTTACGCCTGCACCATGGTACACATCTCAAGGGTTTGTATAATATAATAATAAATTTTACTAAATCTGTGTAATTTGGGTGAGTACACGATGTGTAGTTCCGGCTACACGGCGTGTACTTTTTCTTCACCGTCCATCCGAAGTACACGCCCAGGGATAGGGCGTGTTAATGTACTTAGGAAATTTTCGGAGTACACGGCGTGTACAGTGGGACACACGCCGTGTAGTTTCCGAGTTACACTGTTTCCTGCTGGGCAGGCTATGTACGGAGTACACGACCCAACCCTAACCCGAAGGGACTACAGGCTGTGTTCATTGGACCACACGACATGTATTCCGGAAACCGTGTGCCACCTGTTTCTAGTCAACACACGGTGTCTTAAATTCTTAGAAAGAATCCAATACATGGCCTCATTTGGCGGATCAGTCAATGCATTGAACCTAGACTACACGGTGTCTACTTCCAAATAAACGCCGTGTATTCTGGTGTTATATGGCCAGAAACATTTGGCTCCTCCGGATGAGTTCCTCTATTTTATTTTAATCAAAATTAAAAGAAAAATCTATTTATGTGAGGTGAACGAGAAATGAGAGAGGAGGAACAGATCTTGATATTCAGATTTCCAGAACGATTAAACATGAATTGAAATAACTAAATTATTAAATGCTTAAATCACCAACAAAAAACAAAATAATTATAACCAACGATATGACCGCTCTGATACCACTTGTAGGTTCCGGGCGCAGCGGAAGTGCGTTGGTGGGTTTTCCCAACTTAAATTTTAACGTTAAACAACGTTCAATCCGAGATCCGTCGCGATATAAAATGCCGAATCTTCAGAATAGAACGAAGAAAGAAAAGAAAATAAGAGTCCCGGAACCCTTGAGGAGGATCATCATATGTTGATTATAATTAATTCAATTAATGCATAAGAATTACCTTGTTGGAATTCTTTCTTCGTTGATGCGTCCGGTCATGATTCGGTGATCCGTCGTTGTGTCGTAGAATCCAAGTGTAGGATTCCCCTAGCGGTGATCCACACGTGTGTCACGTATCTCCGGACATCACCGAAGATATCTTCGGGTGCTAGCGTGGGAGAACCTTCGCTTGAGATGTCCGCCTTCGACCACCTTGATCCGGTGGAGGATCTTGCTCTCGTAACTTGAGGGCGTTCTTGGTGGAAAGGGAATTCTCTCTTGGATTGAGAGTATTTCCAAATCCGTTGTGCACAAAAATGGCTCTTAAAAAAATGTTGGGGTTGCGAGGATATTTATAATCAGGTTTGAGGTTAATAGAGTTATGACAATAAATAAACATGTTACACGTTTTATTTATTTCATTAACTCTTATTGAAAACCCTCATGTCGAATTATTAATTCCTTGACATGCTCCCACGCTGATTATAATAAATATCATTTAATAAAACAATATTAAATCCTCAAAATCCCAATTGGAAAAACTACACGGCGTGTAATAATTAATACACGGCATGTACTTGTTTTCCATAAAACTACACAACGTGTATATTTAATATACACGACGTGTACTTTTATTTTCCATTTTTCTCCACCACATTTATTAGACCTTGAGTAATGACTATTTATTTCATAAATAAATTTAACTGCATTACTCGCTAATAAATATATTATTTTATCCCTAGTATATTCTCTCGAATAACTAGTGTCAAAATAAATGTGATCAGAAATCCTTAAATAATTATTAAACCACAGTCGGGAATAATATTTATTTAACTTGTTAAATTAATATTTAACTGAGATACATGGACACACTTAGTGTGTGACCCTCTAGGCCTCTTTCTTAGTGGCATTAGGCTGAGCCTGCCTAAAGTCCAAGGTTAGCGTCTAGCAACATGCCAAGGCACCCATAGAGAAAGAAATTAACGCCGAAATGACGTTTCACCTCCTACGAACGCTTACCGTGTAATATAATCCCTTTGTCTCGATATCTCCAATCAAGCGGGTTGCATGCTAGTTCCATCAACCCATGTGCTTGATTATTCTTTCTTTGAGTTCCCGGAATTGAACTTGCCCATACCTTACCATGGCTATGGATTTATTTAGGCTCTATCAATTCCATCAAAGGGCCTGAGATATCTACTTCCGTTATGGAACAGAAGGGACAAATCCTTTCTCGCATTATCTATTAATGCGGTATTACTCGTGACGCACCCAACGTATCCTACCTCTCTGCGAACAGTGTGTCGTCAAAGTTTTCGTCAATACGTCTAAGTGCGCGAGTTGTAATACCCATTAATAATAATCTTAAAGTCTAAGGATCAATACACACGTCCGTAGATAGGAACATCCAATGACACTATGAAATGTGGATTTCCTACTGGCGGGTCTCGTTCTCATAATATCCTCCTGGATATTACCAGGGGCGCACACCATGAGAAGGTGCCTCAAAGTTTTATGAGTCCTCACCCCTAATGACCTGTATTATTTGTGTCCCTCAAATAATATCATCCGGCCATAGAACATACATTCAAGAACAGTGTTATGGAACTTTCGGGTTCTCATCATAGCAGGGATACACTACGACCCTTTAATGCAACAGCTGTCCTTAGGACATTATCACATGACATGTCCCGCAGAAGAACAATCAAGATGTGATAAGGTTTTTATTTAATGAATAAAGTACAAAGTAGTTGGTTCTAAACCACCAACTCCAACAAATTTTAACTAAGTATTCTTACATCATCCACAATTCTCGGATTAGTACATTTAGCATATAATGTATATATTCTATAAATTTCCATATTTCACTATTCATTAAGAATTCATGTATTTTAGAAAAATCCAAAAAATTCATCCTAACCAGTTTTATGTTGGTATGGGTAGTGGTTTTATAATACCCTTAGAATTTTATCTTTCATCCTTCACTTGTTGACATAGCAGGTACATTGATTTATACTCCGCAGTCTCCTTCTACATATTGTCCCACTAAAAGTTCTCTCAAAGATCTTGATACATCATTGTGATCCCTCGGAGAATATAGAATGTTGACCTATGTGCCTCATTCAAAATATCCATATTTATCTCTAGATATAATTTTACAAATAACCCTGACCCAAATATTAGAAATCATTCCACATCAATCATGAATTCATATTATTTCCCATTTCTAATGGCTTCCACCCTTGTATGAATTTCCACATATTTTCTTTGAGCATCCTTTATTTTCATCATGATGGATGGTTGAAAAATAATTTGAGGGAGAAATGGTGAAGTTCCTCTGTTAATGATTCAAATTTTCATCCTCTAAAAATATAAGAAGATCAGATCCTTTTCAATTCACAAAACTAATAAAGATACATGATCCTTACTACTCAGAGCATCTGCCACCTTGTCTGCCTTACCAAGTTGGAAGTGGATTCACCATTCATAATATATGATGAGCTCTCTCCATATTCATCGGTGCAGGTTAATATCTTTTTGTGAGAATATATATTTGAGACTCTTTTGATCAATATATATATCTCACACTTCTCCCCAGAGAGAAAATTCCGCCATATTTTTAATGCAAAGGTAACATTCGCCGACTAAAGATCTTGTGTTGGATAGTTTTTATGATGAATTTTAAGATTCTTTTAGTAGTATCTCATAAATTTATCATTTTTAATTAGAACATCGCCTAATAAATTCTTTGAGGCACCATTGTACACCACAAAGAGTTCTTCTCTTGTTGGGAGTGTGAGTATTGGCACAAAGATAAGCCAGTTTTTCAACTCCTTAAAGTAGCCTTTACATTCATGGGTCCAGACTAACTTCACTCCCTTTCATGCAAGCTTGGTCATTGGGTTTTACAAACATGATATGTTATTTAAAAATCATTTTTAATACCTGGATAGACCAAGAAAGCTACGGATCTCAGTTACAAATGTTGGCATGGGCCACTCTTCAATTTCCACTGTCTTGAAAGGGTCCACATATATCCCTTTTCTGGTGATAACATGCCCCAAGAATGATACATCCTCCATCCAGAACACAAATTTACTATAATTTTCATATATATTTTCCATTCTCAATGATTTTAAGAAAGTATTGAAATGCTCCTCATATTTCTCCTTTCTCTTGAAGTATATCAGAATATCATCGACAAAGTCTATCACAAATTTGTCAAGGTAATCTCTAAAGAATATATACATTAAATCCATGAAAATTTCTTGAGCCTTAGTGGGTCTGAAGGGCATCACTCTGAATTCATAGTTTCCACACCTCATTTGAAAGGCAATATTTGGAATATCTTCCTTCCTCACCTTTAATTGGTGATATACCAACCAAAGGTCCACCTTAGAGAGATAACTGACCCCATGAAGCTGATCGAACAAGTAATATATCTGGCGTAGGGGATACATGTTCTTTACCATGATTTTATTGAGCTCACAATAATCAATGAAAAGGAACATTGATCCATCCTTCTTCTTGACAAATAGGACTGGCGCACCGAATGGTGAAGCACTCGGGCATATAAAACCTTTCCCCAGATTATCCTATAACTGCTTCTATATATACTCCATCTCTAAAGTGTCCATTCTATAAGGCTTCGTTATTAATGGTAGAGATCCATGGATAAGATCAATTGATTACTCAACCTATCATTTAAGAGGAATACCAGACCACTGATCATGGAATACATCTGTGTAATCCCTCATGATGGGCATGTCTTCAAGAATTATTCTCTCTTTTGTCTCAATCATTTGAGCAATACATGATTTCTTATAATGAATTAATATCCATTCTTGAGATAATGATTCTAAAGAAAATTCATCTTCCTCCATTCACATATAAAGAATTGGAGGATTCTTTGGGATGTGAAGAGTGATCTCCCATTCTCCATAGTTGATGTTGGATTTGTATAAAGATATTCAATATATTCCAAAGAAAACATCAAACTTCGCAAAAGGATGTATTATGAGATTTTGTTGGGTAGTTCAGTCCACAAACATTAAGTAGGGGAGTTAGAAACCATGGATAGAATAATTCTCTATTTTCTATTCCCACAGATAACTAATCCTCCAAATTTTGATGTGTTGTTTGAATAGTTCTACTAATCTTCCAAGATATTAACGAATTTGTAAAACCAGAATCAAATTGTATATTCTTTATTCTTGAATAAATAACTAGCGTACCTATCACCACATCGTTGTCCAGCTCTACCAAAGTAGTAGTGATAGAATATGCCCTTCATTTTTTCCTTGGAGGATATTTGTGTTTACATCTAACAACCCTAAGATTGGGGTAATTGTTCTCATAATGACCATACTCCTTGCTGTTGTAACACTGCACTATAAGATGAGTGTTGATCTGAACCTTCCTTTCTTCTTCCACATTAGTGGGATTTTTCTTATTCCTTCATTAGTTTTTATCCACATTTCCCAACTTTACACATTTTATGAAATTTCTGGTTCCCTTTAGACAGTTTCCAGGATGCTTCTTCCAAAACTTTTTTACAGATGGTATGACCGAGCTTCATTCCATCATGGAATTTATTTGTTGAACTACCCACATTAGTTTGCATTTTACACTTTTTTCATTGGTCCCATGATACCATTATGAGTATACAATCTCCATTTCAACCTTAAGGTCACAGCTGCCACTCTACTCATAACTATCAAAGTCTCGAATCACCAATGATTTTTGGAGATTCATCTTTAGTCCACTAATGAAGCAATAAACCTTTTTTTAGTATTTATGAAAAATACATGGGCATATCTTAAAAACCTGGAAATGTTTTCTTCATAAATCCTGATTCACATGTCTTACTTCTACTTGAGTATAAGGAACACTCTTTCCATCTTGAGATAGAGTGTTCTGGGAAAATATTTATTGAAAAACATTCTATTGAATTCCCCCCAATAAATAGAATCAACTTCTTCTAGGGGCTTCATATTCTTGAGCAGTGTCTACCACTGATCAGCTTCCCCATGAAAACGATATTTCTCCAACACAACATTCTATTATTCTCAGCACTAGAGGATATATAATATCTTTTCAGTGGAGATAATCCAATGTTCCACAGGGATGGTATTGGAAGATACACTAAACATGGGAGGCCATTACCTCATGAAGGATTCAATAGAAACAAGCTCTATCCTTGGAGGAGGAGTGTGTTTCACATGGTTCAAGTTATTCTTAATAACTTGAGCTAGCTAAGAAAGTACTGTCATAATGATTTTAGAACCTACTCCCATTATATTAGACATGTCATTAGGGTAATCTATACATTACGTATCACATTGATTGTTGTCACGTGTTATTCTATTTACCACCATTAACTATGAAAAATATTGTACAATTAGAATTTTTAATACTTATCAATTCAGCATAAAAAGGAAATTTTAACATAAGAGGATAATCATGTAAAGGATAAGTATATCCTAACTTGTGATTCCCTAGGTTTTAATCTAGTTTATCCTTGATATATTTCATAACATATATTAATATATAATTTTTTATTCCTTTAATAATGGTTTGTACTAATCTCATGAATTTACCAAATCATATCCTATTGGAGTGTCAAACAAAGAGTGTAGTAAGGCCCATTTTTGTTAATGAGTTCTCATTTGAGTATAACTCAAAGTAGTTTTTTGGGGTTTACTCTTAGATGCATCTATTCCAGAGCCACCTCAACTTATTTGTATCCATATAGGGATTTATTTTCTTGATAAACCACTTACTCTATACTTACCAACATTTCTGTACGTTTTCATATAATTAGTCTCATCCTTAAGGTTAATACAAATGTTCTATATTTCTAATATCCATAAATAAATATAACATCCTATGATACCAACTATAGTGACCCTAGAATTTTATACATAACATTACATGATTTTAAGCATAATTATATATTAGAAAACAAGACAAGGATCATGAAGTCTAGTGTCATTGATGACTAGGTACATAAAACATGTGACTAAAAAACACATCTTTATTTAACCATCATAATGAAATCCTAACTTCTATTGATCCCTTAAATATGTATAGGGTACCTTGGGGATCATATGAATAGATGGATGAGCTACATATCCCTGTAATGGAATAACAATAAGAAAAAAGCATTATCACATGGGATAGAAGGAATGAGATGATGATATAAAAAGTCACGTAACATATGGAATCATAACATATAAACATGGAATCATATAAACATGGAGTAATAGTAATGTGGAAGCAACATAAAACATGACTTTTTCATGAGTCAATACTAACCTCCAAGACTGTTTCACATGGTTGCACAAGCAAAGTTTATCCTCCAAGACCATCGCACATGGTTGCACAATCCAAGGCTAACCGCCAAGACAATCGCACATAACATCTCATGAGACTAAAATTTACCAAATTCATTGGATCCCTATCTTGGAGAACCCATATTAACATGTAAATGAATATTCTTTCCATAGAAACAATCATACATACTCATCCATACATAAGCTGAAGGGTTACCCAGAGAAATAATTGTGTATCATAATAATGACATAATGAATAAAAAATGAACATATCGTAAATGTATCCATGAGGGAATGTAAATAGATAATTGATGGACTATTGTAGAGAAAAATAAGCCAAAATCATTATATATTATGTCAACATTAAGGAATAACATGAAAAAATAGTTTTTGGGAAACAATATAATTTTATCATTTTTGTGCGGTTGAATGGCCATTTAAACAAAAGGTCATGGTCATTTATATAAAACAAGAATATAACCAGGAAGGTTTTAATAATAAAAACAGTTGATTTATAAATAAAATTCTGGCTTGAAATATATTATATAGTGTAGATGATGATGGATAAGATTTTGGAAATATCCCTTAAAACGTGTTTGCATATCGAAAAGTGTTGAGGAGGGAATCATTTAAAAACATGTATAACAACGAAGGAGAATAAGGGGTGGATATTGAAACATAATTATAGATAATATAAACAGTATGTTGATGTTTTACATGAATTGAATAGAAAACATAATTTGGGTAAAAATAAATATATAGCATCCTGAAGAAACATCAAGGTTTCGGTAGAATCCCTTAATGAATATCAGCATGGTCTCAAGTGTACATAGGAGGTATTAATGAGAGAGAAAGGATTTTATAATATTTTATAAATCATGATGGAATTATGGTTTATGTGAAAAATAATACCCCATCATTATTAATTACATATTAAATGGCTGAACATAGAAGACATTCTGGAATAAGAGAGAGATAGAGAGGATCCCTTACCTTTAGTCTGATGGTGTTCTTTGCATTATCTTATTAGCATGAATAATAAAATTAGGTTCATTAATTAAAAAAACATAACCTCAACTATATGGTTTTTATTTAGTATAACCATATTAAGTTTATCCACACACTTTTTTATGAGTTAATATGTTCAATTTCATTGTTTGGGAGAATTTTATTCCTTGGTTTTAATGATCACTTCAATTATATTAATGTCCAAATAAAAATGTATTCTGAGAATGGTTTTCCAGAATAAAATTTTAATGAAATTAGTGAAAATATAGAAGATTACATGGTAAAAAAATTCATTTTGTTTTTTGGAGTGAAGGTGAATCATTATATAATCCATTAATGAAAAACACTTGGATTAATTTGGTGATTTTTCTCATAATAAACTATTTCTGTATTGTTATTTTACATCATTGGTGAAAAATTATTAAAGAACATAAAATAAGATAAATTACATATTTAATATTATCATTAAACCAAAAAAATGGTTTCATGACCATAATTGAATATGGTAATAAAAATTGATAACCCATCGTCCTTGAATGTGATAAATTAACACATCTCTGGCTGTGTTTTCATTTATTTTGTATGAAATATTGTGAAAGGAGATATGATAATGAATTATCCCTTTTTCATAAAAACATTCCAGTACTTTTATGTTATAGTATTTTTAATACCATTTGGTTGAGGATAGGTTAATAATGAAATGTGAAAAAAGGAACATGAAAAGAAAATGAATGAAAAGAAAAGTGTAATTTACCACTTGATTTAATCTTCTTTGAGAGCCTCTTAAGTGGAGAGAATTTGGCCTTTTTATGAGACAAATGTCTGGTGGACATGGGAGGGGATATTTGGGATATATTTGGGTATAATTTAGGCAATGCATATGGCTTGAGTCTAGGGAAGAGAAAAGGTGGGTGTGGGTGTTTTTTATAGTAGGGGGAGGAGGGTTTTCTTAATATTGTAATCATTAGATTATTATTTTTTCATATGACTAGAAATAGTGATGATTCCATGAACAAAAATAGTAATATGTGCATGGGAATCCAGCATAAGGTTTCATATATCATCCATGTTGTTAGGAATATTCAATTTAGCATAAAATGTATATATACGGTAAATAATCGTATTTCACTACTCATAAAAAATTCATGTATTTTAAAAAAATCCCTAGAATTCACCCTACCCATTTTTTGATATGTAGAATCCAAAAGTGAAATCCATTTTTTTAAAATATTCTAAAGATGGTAAATTTAATATTTATTTAAAAACAAATTTTACATTAAAAATACTAATTTTAACAGTATGAATGATTTGGTAATGATTTAAAAATTTCATATGGTCTTAAAAACTTTTCTTTAAACCAAACGTTATTAAAATTTTAATTTATGAACAAATTTTAGGAAAATACATTTTCTATTAAATTAATTATTTAATTTTAATTAATTATTTATGACTTACAAAAATACCGACACTTTTACAATGGTTATGTTATCAATTAGAAGATGCCTAAATTTTATTTATACATTAATGGGTGAAGTTACTATTCTTTAGGAAGAATTAATATTCATAAAGGTCATATTACCATCCAAAAAATTAGGTTATTATTAATAAGTGTAGGTTACTATTCCCCAAAAATTATGTTTGTTCCATCGAACTCCAAATATCTTACTGACCGCAACTGTGTATGTCAGATTTTAAAAATTCAAATCACAAAAGTGGAAATATTATGTTTAAATGTCAAATAGTACTTAGTAGTTTATTGTATTGTGATTTCATGTGATTAGGTGACATAATTTTAAGGATGTAATTTTCATTGATAAAACATTGGGTTATTAAATTTTGGATTTATATTATAGACTTGTTTTAATGGATTTGGAAAAGATAATGTAGTCAATGATTGGTTCTCTTATATGATGATTGGAAAATAATAGAGTTGCGTGCGAGGTGATCATTAGTACAAATATATTCTAGAATAACTATAAGCTAAGGTAGTTTTTCATTTGGAAATTTAGGGTTATTTAATGTGAATTAAATATTAATTAATAGCATAACAACTTCATGGTGTTATCAAGGAATGGAGTGACCATAGATTTTGATAATGTTCATTGTTGTTGTCTAACATATATTATATGGTACACTTCTCCATTTTATAACTACAATTGTTTTTAACTATATCCTCAAAATATATTAACCATGAGGTATCAAATTAATGTATGAAATATGGTATATTGGATGAATAACTAGTTGAGGTAGGTAGTTTAGTTAGGAGAACACCATTGTTTTGAGAAATATATATCTATAAAGACTATTATATCATTGTTTTTCGGTTTGGAAAGTGATATTTCTAAATGTTATTATTTACCATAGATGAATTTAAATTACAGTCTAATGTTATGGGAAACACTCATTTCAAAGTGATGAGGGTTTACATTTATGTATGTTCATTTTTCCTATGTGACAATCATTGAGGTATAACTTTTTTAATGTGGGGAACATGGTATCCCACCAGATATACCACAGTAGAAAAATTGTACCTTTTATATTTCAATGGATTTTTGGATTTTCTTTGGGATGAAATTTTTGAGTTCCCTACTTCTTGATATCGAGTCCATATAAAAGGCTCCTCGATGGGAATCACAAATATTGAGTTGTTCCCAATCTAGAAATGACCTTTATAATGACTTGATGATAGATGATATTTCTATGATAACAGACCTCATACAGTGAGCCCCAACTTTTGGATTTGAAACCTAGGTACTTTTCTTGAGTGAGATGTGTCCTAGTTTATCAATTTATATTATATGTTTAGAACATTTAGAATCTTGTGAAATGATATATAGTTCATTCACATGGAACATATTTTATGATTCTATAATAATTGATTTGGAAGATTCAATTTCCAGAATAGAAAGCCTTAAATGTGGAATGAATGTGACAACCTAGGTTTTCATATAAGGAATAAATTTCTGGTTTCAAAATTTCAGAGTTTCATGCTTTTATTAAGGTTATAATGGATATTTTTTCCTATCTAATGTCATAAAATCTATTTTGTGATTATTCCACGGGAACTAGGAAGTGAAATTTACCCATCAGATGAAATTTAGGGAGATTATGAGATGAGTGCTTTATTTTGGATATTTATTAAATATTAAACTAAAAAATGTTTAGTTCCCACATGTTGTATTATAATATCTCTAAAACCATGTTTCATATGGATATTATGACTTTTTGGTTGTTTCCAGAATGGGGCTTTTTATGAGGTTGATTTATAATTTATAAGCAGGTTCCATGCCCCGGGTCCTATCAGTTTGGTATATACCATTTTTATTCATAATAATTAAATTATTAATTTTAATATATTTTTTCCATCTCACCTCCATATACATATACTTCCCCTATCTTTTTACAAAATTCATTGTCAATATAGGGGATGGTGGGCCAGATAGAGGGGGTTACCATTTGGAAATTGTACTGAAATATGTTAAAAGGATGACTCAAGATGCTGTGATCATGAAACATGGATAAGAAATACACTATATTGGAGTTGAAAATATCCTCCATCAAGGTAGAGAATTTTGACCTATGCTTATCAACTCTTCTTGATTCATATACCGTTTTTGGGACATGTTCTTGATTATTGTTTCATTACTGATGTGTTTCCATCATGATCAAATATTTTTTGGATTTTTAGGGGATAATCAGAGTTTATAGGGGGTTTTGAATTTTAAAAATCTATCTACATGGCATGTTGCCTCATGAAAACATGTCTTCTAGAATTCGTTTGGGGTCCCATGTTGAAACAGAAGAACACATTAAGTGTAGTTCCTATATACACATAGTTTATATTCCCTTACCATAAGACCCAGGGTATATCAAGGTTTATATCTAGGCCCCATCTAAACTACTGGGTGTGTGAAATTTCATACCTACCCCGACCACATGAAACAAAACCTATATTGTGATAGATGACTAGAATATTGTTTACCCTAAAAAACATATAGCCTAATACATGATTTATACTCGTTAGTGCTCATTTTATGAAATTATATTGTCTGAAGTATTTCTACCTCGCCCTTCCTAGAGCTAGGTTTTTTCCAATAAAAAGACTATTCAAGGAATAATAATTTATAGAACATAATGGTGGATTATTCCCTTTGAATAGAGAACATGGGAGGGTGATTTTGGGGTTACTAATGGAGTTTTTTCCAGTCGTGACAACTTATAAATTTTAAGAGTTGATACAACATTAGTTTGAGGTTGGTGGTACCCTCAGGTGGTGTTTTTCCGTTGGTATGGAAACCCCTTTTGATTATGTTAATATATACACTATTTAGGATCATAAGTGATGATGGGACAGTTGATTCAGAGTGTATTAGATCAAATTCTTCAAACTTGTCAAATATGATTTTATTTTATAACTTAATTTTCCCAATAGAACAAAATATTTGTCATAGTGATTGAGGGAGATCTCCATACCATGCACCCTAATGTGGAATTCCTGTTTGGGCTTTGGATTTAAAATAAATATTATGTTGATAGTTCCATTAACCCTTTATTTATGTCCTGTGGTTGGACCCCTTAAATTATTTATGACTACTCTCTCCCCCATACCTCTATGATACATTGTATTGGGAGATACAGTATATTTATAAATCCAACTATATTTTCCCTATTTCAAAACCACTATTATTGATGATCATGTGATCTTCATAGCCAATTTTGAGAATGATTTCTTACATTGGGATTGTATCATGCGATTGTAATCGGTTCTTTTGATTATTAATGAAGTCGATACACCCCCTTATCTATAGATTGTAGATTATCAACATTAGGATATGGTTTCTCTGATCTCTCCCCTTGATGTGTTGGATTATTTATTATTAAACAATAATGGTTCTCATTTTTTTCCAATTCATACCTTATGATGTGATTTAGAACCTAGATTCATATAATATATGGTGGCACAAAACTAGAAGATGATGTTAAAATTAAGTAATTAATTCTTAAGAAAGGTACCCCCTATATTAGTTGGCATGATTCAACAAGGTACACATATTAGATAAAGGAACCAAATTTCATCACAATGATAACAAAACTGAATAAATTTGGGATTCATGTATTGTTGGAACCTCAATTATTTAGTGTAGTGGTGAGTTCATGACACATCACCTTTTTATGTGCTCCCTTGGAGGAGCATGGTTACATAGTATTGGCCGATCATGAATCTAGTTAATTGTCTTTCATTATGTGTATATTTTTAATCAGGATGTAAGAATTATATCCTAGAGATTAGTTTTAGTGATGAATTTTCCTTTCTAAAATCTAATCTCTCATTGAAGTTAGAGTAGATCTCCCTTCGATGGAACTATATGGTAGGGAAATGAATATAGAAGACTACAATGTTTGTTCCAAGACATGAGGCCTTATTCAAAAAACAATGAAGAACCACCACATATGAAAAAAAGATTTGTGGAGTTAGTTGGTAATAGAATTGCAATAGATTCTACAAACATTTATGATTTACAATTCTCTTGTGGACCATTCTTATAGGGTTTTGACGTTGATTTGTTGTATTCTAGATGAAATTACCCTTCTTATAGACTAATTGAGCATTTATTTGTTATCTATACCGGACAAATAAAATCATTTATATGATAGGTTTGGAGAATATAAGTTTCTTCTCCAGATGGTGTTGGTTTTATTTGTTGTTTTCCCCTGTTGTTATCATCACACTGGTCGACAACTCATCTCATAGGATGAGGGGACAACATGTCATCTTTTTATCAAGTTCTATGATCACATGATGGAATTAAATTATTCGGAATGGAGTTGTAGATCAATCCCATTTTCCCTCTTTCCATACATATTTGGGTGGATGTATGGTTTGAAACTTCTAGCGTTTTGACCCATGACCATATTTCCCTTTTTGTTTAAATAGATCCCCAATATGTATTTTTATACTTACCCTTTCATGGGGATCATTCCTATCCTTTTTATTTCTATATAAATGATTGAAATATAGGTTTAAAATAATTTATACCTATAGATTTATGAAAGATAAATGTGATTTACCAGATGATATTCCAGGACAACTTATTCTCAACATGTGGAACAATTTAGCAGATAATGAGACACTTCATTCTAGGAACACATGAAAATTTAAATATTATCTTGTTAGATGATATATTCTATGTAGTTTTGATCCTATAATTTTATTTTTTGAAAGACATTTTTTATATTATGTTTATGATAAGGCCACAAATCAATGTGATATTCTTACTAGATGTTATTCACCAACCATTATCCTATTGGTGGTGAGGTTGGGGTGTCACAATCAGCTTACAACTAGACTTGGTGGGCCTCCTTGTTCATGGACATGAAATTATTACATGAAACATTTAAATTTGGGATCTCACAATCGTGATCACTCCTGATAGTGATGATATGAAGGATTTTTTATTTTGATATAAAGTAAAAAAAGTTAATATAAAGTTTGGTTTTGATTCAAGATCTAGAATATTGGTCTATCTATAAGTCATTTAATAATTAACTAATACCTAAAAATTTTGTCTTCAATTAATTCTCATAGATATTTTCAGTCAATATAGTTTTATACAAAATAATTTTAAATCTATAGAGGTTTAGACAACACAAATCTAGTTAAATCATCATTTTGGTTTCCTAATATATTGTAATTGGTCACATACTCAAGATGAGTTGAACATACCTTCTAAATGATACCTAATAAGTCATTAATTAGAAATTTTTTCATTGTTTTGAATAATAATTTTTCTTAAAAATTTATACTATAGACAATAATTTTCCTCAACCATAGTATGGAAAGGTTAATTTCAAAAATTATGGTTTTTTCGGCATTGTATAAATATTATCATATTAATTGTCATATAAAACAAGAGTTACTCTTAAAATTATGAAGGTTAATTTATCATTCCCAATTAGCATGGGGTATCTATCAATATTTAATTTGATAATAATGATACTATTCTTCTTATGTCCTAAAAATAAATTTCATTACAAAGAAGTGTCTTACTATAAGAAAAAAATCACAAATCCTAGATATTTCACTCATTGTGTTGTCTCAAAATGTAACATACCCACCAATCACTTGTGTACAAGTTTTTCATGTTGAAATTTTTTACCATCATCCTTTGAGAACATAAAACATTCATATAAATGTTTTCAAATCATTGAGTACTCATACATTCTTCTAAAAGTCAATTTTACTAAAAATTTTATACGCAAATTTTTTTTGTCTTCTAATTTCAGAGAATATAATATTTAGATCAGATATCATTCCTACCCTATAGTGTCAAATAGCTATATGTTTTTTATAAATAAATACCCTACATGTTCCATAATATTGATCCATACATGATAAAATTAATCTTTTATAGAGACCCACCATTAAATTCTTTACAAATTAGAGAATTTTTTATAACAAAAAAATTATATTGGAAATGTATCATTTTATATGTACAAATAATTATTGACGTTTTTTTATGGTTTCTACTATTTTTAATGCTTCTCAATGTTCTCTATTTTGGAAGTAAAATTAAATAGAAGAGTTTTTAGGCAATGGAATTTTTATTTTGATTTAAAATCTACATTGTTTCATATGATTTTGAACTATAACTAGATTTAACATCTATTTCAACTAAATTTTTATAAATCTCATATTTATGTTTACAATTTTTTCATATTCCTTAGATAAATCATTATTAGCATGATCAAAATCATTCATCTACATTTTATTTTTATTCTATTAGAATATCACATATCTCAAAATATCATCAAATGAAATATTATAATCCTTATGATTCATGTTAGTGTTAATATTTTCAAATCTTTAGTAAATGATAAATTATTATCAAGAGAGGACAATGAAAGTGAATCAGGATTTACATTTCTAATAAATCATGGATTATTCTGAGGATTTTTTTAATAAATTGTAGTGATTTTTTTCACTAGAATCTCCCTTAAAAAAATAGTTGGCCAAGATGACCGTGTGACATGTAGGGACATGGCAGGTTATTGCATATAGGGCGGACGAACATTCCTGCTAAGGGCCGGCCGGTCCTGGTGGGCCGGGTTGACCTGGTGGATCGGGTCAGACCATGCGAGTCGGGTCAAACCGGGCGAGTTGGGTCGACGTCCCCTGAGAAGGGTTGGCGGTCTCTGGGTTGGGATGGCTCAGGTCGGTTTGACCTGGTTGGATGGGATATAAACCCAACCATACCCTTTTTACAAAAAGATCCATAACTTTCAAACTTTAAGTCCGATTGATGAGACATTTGCAGTGTTGGGAACCTCACGATGTGTAGTTTATATTGGGATAGTTTTTTGGGATGTTAATAAGGACCCTTATAGGTGTGTAGTCTCCCCTTGGTTCTTCCTTTGAGGTTTTGATATGGCATTTCATGGAAATCCCATCGAGATATTAGTCCTAGATATAGTGGTAAATCCTCCGTGGGACTAGTGTGATAATATCTTACCATGGATGGAGATCATTGGGTATTGAATTAACCTACGATATTAGGGAATTAATCCTCCATCTTGTGGGACGTATTTTAGGGTTCACGGTATTATTTTGAATCCCCTATTTTACAAGACGCCTCATAGGGTTCGTGGTATTCTAGGAAAATCCCCTACGGTGCAGGAAAATACAGATTGGGTTCACCGTATTCTTTGGAATACCATATCTATATTTCATGAACTCTGACTAGCATTTTACCTTTGGTAATGGCCCATTTTAAGTGTGACCTCTTGTAAGAGTCTTGGATGACATCTATGATTTAGGAGTGGGGCTCAAGAAATGAAAATTCTTAGAGTATAATCCTATGAATGAGGATTGGCTGTGACTTACCTTCTCTTTCATTATGGCTGGTTGTGAGTGTATCTATACAT
Source organism: Viscum album (assembly GCA_963277665.1). NCBI lineage: Eukaryota > Viridiplantae > Streptophyta > Magnoliopsida > Santalales > Viscaceae > Viscum > Viscum album. The sequence continues at coordinate 121,012,664 of OY728161.1, read as the reverse complement.
ACATGGTGTATGCATGGGCGTATACCTTTGTAGTGATTAATTCTCATTATTTTTAGATTTTCCATTGTGGTTTTAGGGTGTCCTACCATGTATTGTTTTACTCACCCATTTACGGGATTTTCCTACACATGTTACATCTTTTTTAGGTGACCAATGCTTTGACAAAGTTCTAGGCGAAGCAGGACGAGGGCCAGGACGTGATGGTGCCATGAGAGATCAAATGGGATGAGGTGTTTCCAGTGGCTTTCTACAAAAACTTTAGAGACCTTGTTTGGAAGATGGAATTTTTTGTTGTCTTTCTTTTATGGGATTTTATTCTAGACTAGTTGTAAATTAATACTTTACCATTGTTCGTACTTTGTTGTTGTGTTGGGGTAGAATGCAGTCTTTTATATACATGGTGTCTTTACATTACAGGACCCTTATTTTAGAGTTGTGTGTGTACATGTTCTTCGTAAAACAGCTCCCTTTTTTGGGTTATGCCTACTCAGTGCTAGTCTTCCTCCCATGGCCTATCGGAGGTGGCCTTGTGGTAGTCATGGCATGGTCCTCGAGGGATGGGTCATGACAGAGTGGTATCAGAGTAGGTTTGGTTTCACATAGGGGCCATAATTCAGTGATATTGGCTTGGGAAAATAATGTTATGTGTGTTGAGATTGGATTTTAGGCCGAGGACTCCAGTGTTCGTGTGGCGACCGACATATCCATACACCATCACTCTGGACACCTACTTTTCGACTAGGTACATGAAAACATTGTTTGTCGAGAAATGAATGGTGCATACATCATATAGTAATTGGTCGTGTTTTCCATGTAATTCATGGGTCATCTCTCTAGATATAAACAATAGGTTTTGGTACATCTATTTTTTCTACACGATGTCTACACAATGATAGCCATCTCGGATTCCACCACATGATCACAAAGATGATCTTCTTTGTGATTCGACATCGGTACATGGATTTTCACCAATGATAGCACCACCAGGTGGTGAACCAACCTATCCTTACCAGTAGATTATAAGATGGTAGATGTATTACTAGAAGAATAGATGTGTATGCTGAGAAATATTCACAAGATTTATTTGTAGATTCCCCTTATGTTTTGAGGTGAGCCCAATGCACTGGCGACTAAAGACTAACATGAGGTGGTGACATAGATTTTCACCAAGCCAGGACACCAGCAAATTAGATGGTGGTCCAATTTGTGATCCTTACAAGTGGCTCAGCAGAGCGATGATAAGGTTTGGATATTTGAATTTATGAAAAGCCACTCTTTTTTGGATAGATTTTGAGAACCTTTTTATAGAGGCGTTTTCACCTTATGAGCTAAGGACCATGCAATTCTAGAAGCTTCTACATCTCTAATGGAGGAACTCTCATTAACTATGTATTTATCAAGGCATACCCGCTATTCTGAGTACTTGATGGATATGATACGTGACCGGTGCTTCAGGGCTCGAAATTTCATGCAAGGTGTGATTTGGGATGTTCGAGCCAGTGTTATCCCTCTTTTCATTCTTACTCATTCTAGGGGTCTAGAGAAATTTTTTTTTTGGAAAATCCATCGGGTGAGTAATTCAACAAGTTATCATTATAAATGTTCAAGAAGTTATAGATTTATGTGTAGGGAAGCAGACGTGGAAGGGGAGCTGGGAAACAAGTAGGAGGTGGTAGGCATTTCAACATGTTATTACCACCACCCCCAGGTGGTCCATACCAGATTTAGGGAGCTGTATGATAGGTGAAGGGACAACTTCATGCGGTCGAGGTATATCACCCAAGAGATCTAGGAATTATTTGAGGTAAAATATGTGTTTTTTATATTCACTTCCATATTGATAGTCGCATTTTGTAATTCATTCCCATCATTCCATAGACCTATCCTGGGGATCATAGATTCTAGTTGGACCATGGAATTCATATGCATGCTTAGAGACTCCCACAGGAGGAGACTGAATGATCATTCATCGGTGCTGATAGTGTGAACTTACTCATAGAGGCAAGATTTATCATTGGGATATCTTGGCAGTGACATTGAGGCCTTACGCCATAATTATAGTCATGGGCTAGTTATCCTATGTTCATGATCAAATTGACTGTTTTAGGAAATAAATGCATTGTGTACACAATGGTGGAACAAGGATTTAATCCAAAGTGAAAAGGAAACCTAGGAATCATATAATGGTATCACTATTTAGATAGTGTATCTTATTTATCATTGACTGGATAGCCTCACCCTCAGTGCATTGAATGAGAGGATTCCTCAGTTTCCGACGGTGGTGACGTAGTATGAATATGTCTTTCCCAAAGAAGTTTCTAGATAACCTCCTCGCAGGGAGGTTGAATTCTATATTTATTTTGAACCATAGGACATCATCGATATCTTCCCCAGTATATCAGATGGATCCCATTGAGCTTCATGAGTTAAGGGTACAGCTGGAGGATTGCCAAAGAAATGGATTTGTGAGGCCCAGTGTCTCACCATGGGAGGCCCCAGTTTTTTTATCCATGAAGACAGATTGGATCATGAGACTGTGTGTGGATTATCGATGCCTGAATTAGGTAACCATAAAGTACATGTATCCACTATCGATAATTGATTTCCCCCTTCATTCAACTGAAGGGAGAGAAGTGTTTCTCGATGATAGACCTCAAATTTGGCTATCATCTTCTTCGGTACGGGATGAGGATGAACCAAAGATGGACATGATATGTATGTATAGCCATTATATGTACGAGGTGATGTAGTTTTGTGGGAATAATTCCCGAAAAGTTTTCATGTGACTCGTGATTGGAATCCACCAAAAAAACCTTGATCAGCTCATCCTGGTGTTTATTAATGACATTATGGTGTACTTGGAAACTAAGGAGGAGCATGTGATTCAACTAAGGATGATCCTAGATACATTCCAAGGTCACAAAATTTATGGGAAGCTCTCGTGTGTAAGTTTTGTAATTGGGAGGTCTAAATTCTTGGAAAATTCATTTTGGATTCTAGAGTTTTGGTAGACCCAACAATGTTTGAGGAAAGGATTTCTTGGAAGCCAAACATGAGTCTGAATAAGGTGAGAAGTTCCCTTGCCTTGGATAGGTACATTCGGAGGCTCATTCCTGAAATTTCTGGGGTAGTAGCACCCTTTTCTTCTTTGACAAAGAAACAACAACCCATTGTTTGTATAGAAATGTTTCAGCAAAGTTTCTATCAGCTAAGGAGGAGGCTGATGAGCACACCCTTCTTGTGAGTACTAGAGGAGGGTGTTGTGTATGTAGTTTTTTGTGATGAATCACGGGATGGACTTGAATGTACCATGATTCTGGGGAATGTGGTGACTACCTATGGTTAGCAACAGCTAAGAAAACATGGGCATAATTATGAGACCTATGATCTGGAGTTACATGTAGTGGTCTTTTCTCCAAAGATGTGGCAACATTACCTAGTGGAGAGCAGTTCACAATCTAATCCAACCATAAAAGTCTCAAGTATATCCTCTATAATAATTAAATGAACATGATACTGAGGAAGTTTTTAGATTTCCAATTGTGTTATGACTTAGAGATTATCTCTACTTTTGGGGAGGGTAACATTGTAGTAGATTCTTTTAGCAGGAGATCTAGCTTGTAATTACTAAGTGACACATCATAGTAGTTAACAATGATGAAAATATCCTTCATGTACGGGGAGGAATAAGTATATATCTATTTATTTTTTGTTACCCATCAACTTTTAAATGAGTCTGGGGGAACAACTCTTGGATAACGACTGTGAGTATTTACGTGCTTAGTTTTCCATAGGAAACGCCCCTGATTAACATTCAAAAGGTGGGGAACATGTCATTATTTTCATAAAATGCATAGTTGTAGAAGTGATTCCTAGATTGGTGAGATGCATCAGGTTATTCATGTGTGTGTCAAGGCAGAAACTAGGGGTGACAGAATAGGTTGAAGCGGGGCTTACCTATTTATATGGAAGCTATATTCCTTTTTGAATCGGTTTCGTGGGTTTCTATTTTTCTTTCTATGGGTACCCGGAAGGAAGTGGGAAGAGATATCGATGGACATAATTATGGGTTTACCATATAAGTCTAGGAGACATGATTCCATCCAGGTGACCATTGACCGACTCACCGAGTCGACACATAGCCTAACTACCCAAGATCAGAGTTTAGTAGGGGGATTGGGATGCCACTATGTGTAGGATATAGTTCGACTCTGTGGAGTTTCATCGATGATTGTTTCATATCATGATGATCTACTTAAATCACATTTGTGGAAGGGATTGTAGAATGTGTTGGTAGAGAATGTGTTGGTCATCTATGAACGGATGAAATATTAATAGTTCTGTTTGATGTTTCAGGATGGCAGATGGTGGAGACCTTTTGTGCTTATAGAAGGAGATAATTTCTTCCTTTAGGTCTCAGCTCAACCAGGGTTATAGAGATTTTTCCATGGTGTAAAGCTATATCCACGGTTAATAGACTCTCTTTCATGTTCCGCATAAATATGGAATGGAAGAGTACTAATGGGATCTACCATGCAGTGGGACCAGGTACACCGCATCCTCCTCGTGCCTCATGTGAGGAGATTCGTGCATAAGCCTTTACATGCCAAAATCAAGGATTAGTTGGAAATCAATGTTGGAGTGTCTTGGGTTAAATACCAAATAAATATTCATGATCCTTCATGGATGATATTTTCCCTTGGTGAATATCCTTATGTAGCACAGGGATCTTAAGAGAAGCACATGGGAGAAAGAGGCTCAGATTCGTGCTCGATACTCTAACCTTTGGATTGAGTAGACCTGTATTGGATTTCAGAGGATGTATGGACTTAAGGTGGGTAGAATTTAATTAATTTTATTTTCCCATTTATATATTTTTTAAATTATTTAGAAAATATAGTGGCCAAGTGCTAAGAATACATGCGATTTCGAGGCCTGATGTGCCCAAAAATTAGCCGATGAAAAATTATATGTTTTTAAATAACATGTGTGATCAGTTTTACCTAAAATAGTGGAATAAAGCCTATTCGGGTGCCTGGATTAGAAATATAACGAAGTTGTTGCATCTATAATGTTAATTATTTTTTAGGTAGGGCATAACATCATACGGCATGGGCCAGACGAAAAAGTTAAATTTTAGACCCAACCATTAAAAATATATTTTAAGAAAAAAAATTTGACGTTGTGTGAATATTTTTTTAATGGGAACCATTTCATAATTTGAGGGTTACTTACATAACCGTGGAAAATCACTAAAACCAAGTGAATATACTGCCTCGGTGATGATTTCCAAAGGATTTGGCGAGTCTATATGAGAGCATTTATCATAAGAACAATGGATCCGATGAATTAAAGATCGAGGATCAACGAATGGTGACAATGCAAATATATTCATCAATGATCAACTAAAACACCTCCTTGTAGTATTTTTTATATAAATTCCATATTTTACTCGCCTTTGAATTCCTACAATGAATGTGAATTGATCGATGAATGGATCCATTCACAGATCATGCATATTTTTGCGGGATTGGTTTCACCTTACGCGGTTTATTAGGGATTGATGCTAGTTTTCTTGATTAATGTTTTGCTCATCATTTTCATGATCCTTCTAATGAATTGGATCGAGGATGGAATGAACAAATATATGAGGTTTGATCCTCATGCTTTTTATTGTTATTTTCCCCCAATGTTCTTCACATCCTTAATGGGTTGAAGAACAATCGATTGTTGTGCAACCGTTTCTTTGGGAAACGATCCGACATATTGGATGTCGAATTAACATAGCACAACAGAGGTTCCACGTCAACGACGGTGAATGGATCGAGGTGGTGTGTGTGATATCATCTATCGAATCACATTTCACCCCGGTGCATCACAACTAGGATTTGAACCCAATTTGGTGAAGAATATGGCCTAAGGATCCCAAAAACTATTTTGGATCGACGAATGGGCCACTAGAACGCATCTAGTGGCCTATGGAAGGCACCTCTGGCGGTGTCGGTAGACACTACGGTGGGAGGAGCTAGACCCATGGCTCAGCACATGGAGACCGTGTAGAAATAGAGGTCAGATGAGCTGGCTGAATGACATGGAGGGACGTGGTAGGTTGTCACATATGGGGTGGTTGAACTATCCCACTTGGAGTGAGATGAGTTGGAGCTACAGGGCCCAGTTGATAGCTGGTCAGGCCTAGTAGGTTAGTCTAACTCAGCAGATCAGGTTGGACCCTGTGGGTTGGGTTGTCAGACCCTGGTTCTAGTCAGGTCGAATCGATCCTACTAGGTTGGACTAGCCCCAGACACCACCAAACATTTTTTACAAAAAGAGCCATAACTTTCAAACTGTATGTATAATTGTTGATCCATTTTCAGCATTGGGTCACTCGTGATGAGGAGGTCATTTTGAGATATCTTACCGAGTTATTAGAGAGTACTAGTATAGGTTCATATTATCCCCTTGGTTCTTCCCTCAAGGGTTTAGTATGGCATTACATGTCAATCCCCTCGAGAGACGCACCCCAGCTAGATTTGTAAATCCTACATGGGACTAGAGTGAAACTCTATAAACCCATATAGAGTTATTTGGGTTTTGGAATAACCTCTAATAATTGGGTGTTAATCATATATCTAGTGGGACATATCTTAGAGATCATGATATTCTTTTGAATATCCTACATTACGAGCTCCATCGTAGGGTTTGTGGTATTCTTTGAGAATCCCCTACAGTGTTAGGTAATATATATTGGGTTTGTGGTATTCTTTGAAATACCTTATTTGTATTTCATGAAATTTGACCATTGTTTTCTCTTTGCATGGGGCCCAAGTTCTTCAAGACCTCTTGTAAGAGTCCTAAATGAAATCTATGCTCGAAGAGTGGGACTCCCAAAATAATCATGCTTTGAGTAGAATCATATGACTGACGATTGGATGTGTCTTACCTTATCTTTCATTGTGGTTGGTTTTGATTTTATCTAGATATCAATGGTGTATGTATGGGAATATACCTATGTTGAGATGACTGTGCATTATTTTCTAATTTTCCATTGAGGTTTTTGGGTGTCCTACTTTGTATTGTTTTACTCACCCATGAAAGGGATTTTCCAACACGTGTAATTTCTTCTATAGATGACTGATGATTTTATGGAGTCCTAGGTAGAGCATGACTAGGACCGGATGGTTCCTTGTGAGATCAGACAGGACGAGGTGTTTCTAAGGGCATTCTACGATAGCTTTAGAACCCTTATTTTCATGAATGAATTTAATGTTGTCTTTCTTTTGTGGGATTGTATTCTGGAATAGTTGTAATTCACTACTTTTCAATCTATCGTACACCATTTTCAAGTTGTGGTAGTATGAATTCTTTTATTTACTCAGTGTCTTCACTTTCCAGCACCGTTGTCTTGAATTTGTGTTCATGTGTATAGGTTCTTAGGAAAATACTTCCATTTTGTGGGATATGCCAACTCAGCACTAGTTTCCATCCCCTGGCCTATCAGTGGTGGTCTTGGGGTAATCACGGAATGGGCCCTATGGGACGGTTCGTGACACTAACATAATTATAAATGAAAATAAATACAATGTTAATGTAAAGGAAATTTTTTAATGAAAACAATTATATTTTTATGCGTACAGAGATGTTATATATAAATATATATAGTAATTCATTATTGTTGAATTATTTTAATTAAATAAATATGTTATTTATTCAAGGAAATTTTTACACATTAATCCAATAGGTTTTTTAAACATAAGATGGGATAAAAATCATATATTATGCTTAAAACCAATATTTGAATATTATTATTGACACATTTTTTGCACTTATTTTATAATTAATTTTTTGAAATTCAGATAATTAATATGAAAAAATATAATTTAATTTTTAAATCTTAATTCCAAAACTATTTTTGGATGAATTTATGTGATTTTTCTGAGAATGTAAATTTTTTGATGCATAGTAAAAATACCTGTTTTTTAAAGAATTTTCATACTTTTTAAATCATTTAAAAACCACAAAATTTATTTTATAAGGTTTTAAAATTAAAATAAGATCAATTATATATATATATTAATTCAATTTCTGTCATATAAATCAATTTTATCTCAATTTTAATGGAAAACATTTTATGCTTTTGAACATTTTGTCTTTAAAAACCTGATTGTCCATCGTGTCTATGAGATTACATTCAAATTAAAAATTTCCACTTGTGAGAATAGATTTTGGAAGAATGTATTAAATATTTTTCATTTGAATTATTTTTATTATCTATTTAGAGGAATTAATTTTTTACCATAATTAATAGTAAAAATTGTAATGCTTATTTAACATGGTTAAAGAGATAATGGGTTTCTTGAGGGGTTAAACCGGAAGGATATGGGTAAATAACCTAGAAACATGTCATTGAATCATTTTATATACATATTTTTACATAATATTCAATGAAGTTTTGTAAGGTCCCATTTATGTTTCTTGAGGAATGTGAAAAACGTGGGAACGCTATTTTCTTTACAAAAATTATAAATGTACCACACACCTCACTTATATAATAAAACCCCTCTCCTCTACTATTCATAATTCCAAAACCCTTTGGATTAGGGAATACCTACTCAAAGACCTTTATTAATTTCCATATAACATAATATAATCATTATTTATATCATAGAACCCAAATAGAACAGATTTTTGTGTAAACATAAGGACGTTACTCTTATAAGAGGTAATGATCTTAACAAAGTGTTTTTTATTTTATTTCATCCTCAAAATACATCAATTAATATTAATACCTGATAAAATAAAAATATTTGTATCATAAACATACTGAAATGTTATTATTTTATGTTTATGACCTACAACCATTTAATATTCCCTCAAATTGGAAATGAAATTGGGGATCATGTGTATGGTGGACTACCACCTCGTGAACTGACATTGTTCATTTTCCATCACTGAATCACATGGATTGTTATCATGATTAAAATAAAATATATATTATATATATATCCTTATTATACTTACGTTGTTATTATATCACATTTACAATTTCAATTTCCATTTCATGGGGTATACGATAACATCACTCATGTGTACGGCGGAATACTGCCTCACAAAGCGATGTGATTCTTTTTTCACTAATGTTATACATAGAAGGAAAAAAATATAATGTTAATGAAAATATGTAATATTTATAAAAATAAATTATTCTTGAAATATAATATCAAAACTAACTTCTTACCTTCCAACTTGTTAGAAAAAAATAAGGTCACCTGTGTGTTTGGTTGTCGGCCCCATCACAAACTGTTGTGATGTGCTTTTTATTTCTATTTTACATGAATTTTAATAAGGATAGATAAAATTAATTTATATTATTTATATATTATATATGTAAAATAATAACCATTCTTGATGTGTGATATATTATTTACCTTTCTTATGTCCTGTCTGTCAAGAAATGGAAATAATGTTCATGGGTATATATGACTGACCATCTCCATGAATGTTTTAGTTAATTATATATATCTAGCATTAAAGAATTACTATAAATACATATATTATTTCTATATATTATTTTCATATCATGGTTTATAGTATTTAAATTATTTACTAATGGTAAATTACTGAAAATACCAAACCACAACATACGTGAAAAAAAGGTTGTCATTACCAGAAAAATAATATTAACCATGAATTATTAATATTCATGTAATAAAAGGGTATAATTATATAAAATCTAATATAATATATATCATTATTGTTCTATAATAGATTAATAATAAAATTATATATATTATACATGGTTGTTTATTGTGTATGATGTAATTTTAGACATAAGGTAAGAGATTTCCGTCTCACTTTTTTACTTTTGTGAGACACATGCCCTTTTCACCACCTATTTCACTTATGTGGTCTGTATACTGACCATTAGTTTAGGTTTAAGTGATTATTTAAAAATTTATGTGTACTTATATATCTATTTTACTATCTATCCTTCATGGGGTGCGCGATTTAAAAAAATTCCAATGTAGTAATGAATTTTTGACTCAATTTATATCCCTTTAGACATAACCTATTTTTTGAAACTATATTATTTTATGAGTTGTATATAATTACACTTTTAAATTATATATCATTAATATAATTCCAATCATGGTATTTAAAAGTTTCTTTTATATTATTCTTCCATGGGGGATAAAATTCATTTATTACTAATGTGGTAAGGGTTTCAAAACATAATCCAATTGTTTATCAGGATTGATTATGAATAAGAATCCAATGATGATATCCTAAGATATATATGATAATAATTAAAATTTATTTGTTTATCCTTTGATTATATCGTTAAAATCATTTTTCCCGTCATTTTCCTCTCTTTATGCACTCATGATATCAAAAAACTATTTTTAAGAAAAATTGACACAATTTTTCTCTTCGGTCGAATTCGTTTTTCTTACATATCCATATTTTCTAAACAAATCAAAAGAATTTTTCTAAGATTAACCAATGATTTCATAAATACATTTTTAGTTATTCTTGATTTTTTATTAAAAAATACATTGAATATTCTTGTCTTTTTTCAGATATGTATCAATGTAAATTTTTCAACAATGGGGATGGAATCTTTGTTTTCTCATCATGTATGTAATTTTTTGTCATCATGAACAATAAAATATTTTAATATGAATTTACATTTTTCAATATTATTTTCAAATAAATTTTTTCCCTTATTAACTGGTGTATTTTTATGTTTTAAAATAACAAATTATTTCAAATAGAAATGTTTATTTTTCTTAATAAATGTCCTAAGTAATCTTTCAAACACATTTTCCATATAAGATGTCAATATTTGATGTGATGACATCATACCAACCTTATTATTTCATTGGATGGATTATGTTCATGATTATGAAGAAAATATTTTTAAGAAATACTATCCTTTTTCCATAGGTTATTATATGGTGAAATAATGAATGGATTATAAACCTATTTCATTTCTATTGGTTAATCTATGATAAAATGATTGTGAAACCTATTTCCTTTTCACATGTTGTGATGAAATATTTAGGAAACTTATTTATTTTCATGGGTTCTAATATGATAAATGTTTTATTATCTTTTTTCACACATATTTTTATCATATGTATTATGTTATGGGTATGAAATATATCTCACACCAATGCATTAGGAAAATATAGATAACTCATGAGTTTATTATGTTATTCATGAAACGGATTTCATGTTCATAATTTCATGTATAGACCTATGTCAATGTTCATAAGGTTATGAATGTGTCTTTTTTCATGTCTATAATGTAATTTTTGAACCTTTTATTATGTTAATAAGGTAATTCAAGAACCTAATTTCATGTTCACAATGTTATGAATGGACCTTCTTTCATGTCCATAAGGTTTATTGTGAACCTGATATCATGTTAAAATTTCTATAAAAGGACCATGTTTCATGTATATAATTTTTTTTAAAGGGACTAATTTTATTAGCATAATATAAATAGTGATCATGTTTATATTTGAAAATGTTAAAAATATTTTAAAATTATGGTTTTCAATTTCATATAAAAACATGACACTCTCATGTTACATATTCTTTAATTTATTTTGGATTAATGTATTATGAAAAACCATGATTTATCCAATGTCTCATGTTTATATACTATGATAGACATGGTAAGATATTTATAAATTACTCTACATGAACTCATCTACTCTCAAATGACCATAAGATTATATCTTTCATGTTACCCTTACTAAGTATCTATGCTCACCATTTCATATGTTTTATTTCCCCATGTTATGATTGAAGGGTCTAAATAGGTTATGTCTATAAGGAGTACTAAATAGGGAGATATTTGTTAGAGATGTTGAATATATTTCACGAAATAAGAATATTGTCTGAGCAGTGCCCAATGACACTAAACCTATATGGTCATCACCCGTGTATTATGATATGTAAGGAACATTCATATAAAAAGACACAATTTTTATGTGAAAATATCCTGGGTCATTATAGTTGGTATCATAACATATATTATTTAATCTTTAAAAACTATTATAGGAAATAATTACTGAAAATGCATAGGATAAGTCTATGTATAGGACAACATCCTAATGTTTTGGTAGGGAAGATATTATGTGGTTTTCATAGAAATGACTCATTGTGTTGATAATAAAAGTGGATTTGGTTCTCAAAAATATATACCAAGGGGTAATAAATCTGAAAAATGGATGATGGGATTGAATCCATCATTAAATAGTTTACAAAAAGGGCCATACTTTATACCTAGATTAACACTTCTGAGGGATATTCGTTGTTTAATCAACAATTTTTAAAAACCCCATTATAAATGATTTTAATATATCATAATAATAGATGACTTGGTTCAAGAAAAATATTTTAGATATTTAATTTAATATTTCTTTATTTATAACTCTTACACTTTACTTTTCATGAATATTTTATTTCTCCTAATGATTAGTTTTGCTCACAATATGTTTTTTGGGATTTAGTCAATGGTTAGAACCATAGAGAACTTGAATTAAGTTGAATGTGGTGGAAAATTTTATGATGATAATCAAAATGGTATGATAACTGGAGTGGAGGACATTATAATTATTCCTAATCAGTTATCAAGAAACATGAATAAAAACATTCACCTTAACCAACTCTCGGACTAACCATAGAAGATAAAGAAAAGGGTTCACTGGGAGTTTGGGTAGTGAAGACCATGGTGGAAGGAGTATTTAGTTTTCTATATATCAGAACTGTGAGAAGAAATTATCGATGGAACTTATCATAGGGATGATAATATATTTTGGGTGTGGAAAATAATGGTATAAAGAAAGTAACATGATAAGAAAAATGAAAAGATCAGTTCATGCTATGGATGGGAATGTTTGTCGACATATGGTATTATCAATGAGTGAATGTTTTAAATGAGGACTGTATGGGATTTATATAAATCAGTGTACAAGTGGGAAATCTCAAGATTAAGATCAGAAGTGTTTTAGGAATAATGATTATTCTACTAATGGTTATGAGATGAAAAATAAAATATAAAGTAAATAAGGTATTAAGGAATAAGATGAAAAAGACAATATGTTGGTTTAGGAATGATGTTGAATGATTGAGGATCTTATGTATTGTAATTTGATAAATATGTTTTATGAATCATAAAATATGCAAAGATTTTTTAAAATAAGTAATGCATTAAATATTGATAGAGTATGGCGAATGGTACCTATGACATATAAAAGTGAATTAATGGTGTGGTTATATTTTAAGGAAAACACATTATTGAGGGAAATATGACACTTAATATGTTCTTGATATTCTAATAATGATGTTGGGATAAATAGATGATTTATATGGATAAATTAAATAAAATTGTATTGATGAATCCAAAACATATTAGTGATTTTATGAAAATGTGTTTTATAAAATCATTGATGGAGTTTACAACATTTTATATTCATAGTATATATCTAATAAAAAGTTGTTTTATTTAAGTAGTAAGGAGAGATGTAATTTTTGGAAGCATGCATGTTTTCATTATGTTTTTTTTGTAATTAATGATATTGTCTTGTTTCAAGAGAATATATGATCAATGTATTTACATTCTTGGTATGAGACATTAACATATACTGTATGTTGATTGGGTCATTGAACTTGTGATTATGATAGCTATTTAGTAACTCACTTTATAAATTTTTTAATTGAATATTTTGGAGAAAATTTATATTAGACCCTATTTGGGATGGATTTAGTTAAATTTTTAGTATTATTGTTAATTATTTAGATATTAACATATGGTTTCTCCATACTGGATAACTTTTGATAATCATTTTAGTTTTAGTAAATATCAATGATAAGTAGGAATGAATAGCCACTCTTTTATGGGTATTATGATCTATTAGATCTTAATTTTCATGGTAGAGGCATATAAACATTTCGACATCATTTTTTGAAGTAAGATATGGAGTGGAAATTAATATAAGAATAATGAAAGGATAATATTTTTCTTGTGATATGGAAATAAATGAAGTATATTTTTTGTATTCTCTATCTTTAAAAAAAATTGAAACTCTAAACATTAGGAAAATGGAATATGATATTAAAATTTACCCTTACACATTTGTTCCTGGTGAATCTGTGGTCTTATCACTCATATATTATTTATGGTTGTTTTTTGTTATCCTTTTCTTTATCATGTTCCTTATCACTCACTATTACTCATTGGGTGTTATTTTTCACCACCATGTCCATATATTAATTTCCCACCAATGTTCATCCTATATGGAAACCTAGTCATGAGTAACATAATGTAACAATTATGTTTCCATGTTTTCATTATGAAGGGTGTATTTATTATTTCTTTGTATGATGTGGGTTTCTATAAATGAATTTGCAAATGGTAAAACTTTTAAGATCAGGACAAATTTTAAGGGTGAATTTTACGTTAGAAGGGTAGAATGTAACATCATCAAATTTTGTGAAGTTGTTTTTCCAAATAAATATATTTTAATTTTCTTCAATGGACTTTGTTACACATAACACTATTTTTTATTCTTTTACACACAAATACCATGTTAATGTATTATTACATGCAAGAATTAGTTTCTCTTATATATTTCATTACATGTAAAAGACCGCCCTCTATCTTATACGATACCAGTTTTATGGAAATATTTAAAACATATAACCTATAATATTCATTAATGGATTCTTTTGGATCCTTGTTTCTTTTGAAAAACATGGTTATACATCTATATGTTGAAAAATTACAAGAATCCCACAAACCTCGAAAATAAAAGGCCACCCCTCTCCTCTCCTCCTCACACATAAAAATTGATTTGGTTCAGACAATTTATACCGAAATACCTTCATTAAATATCATCACAAATCATATAATACATATTTTGATCATAATTCCCACCTATTATTGTTTTTTTTCTAAAAAAGTAAAGATGTTATGAAAGAAGTGGTAACATTCTTCAATGATATTATTTTTTTTTCTTCCTCCAAATATTTCAATTATTTTTAAATCCAGATCATATAATAACCTCATAATATTAAATATAGTGAGATTTTATTTTGTTACATTCTTGGAAAAATCCCTATTATCCTCCATCAAATGAGAAATGAAACTATCGATCATGTGTACGGTTGAATACCACCTCATTAACCGACACTGTTTGTTTTCCATAACTGTTTCTCATGGATTCTTATAATGAAGAATCTAAACTATATATATAATATATATGTATCTAATGAATATAGTTTTGGATTTATTATATATAGTATTTATATTTTTTACTTTCCATTCCATGGGGGATATGATAATATCACTCGTGTGTACGACAGACCACCGCCTCGTGAACTGATGTGATTCATTTTTCAGAAATTATTTACATGGAAAATAAAAGAGATAAAAATGACCAATATATATGATATTTATTAATCTAACACTACTCTTTAAATATAATATCACATCTAAAATATATACTTATAATCACTCAAAAAACAATAATTCTATCATGTGTTAGGAAGACTACCTCCTCGTGAACCGATGTGGCGTGAGTTTCATTTTTATTTTACTAGGATGGTTATAAGGATAGATAAAATGAATCTGTATTATATATGAATATATAAATTATATATATGATATCATATTTATTCATTAATATTTGTATAATATTTACCATTATTACGTTGCGTTCATTGAGAAAATGGAAACAACATTCATGTGTACTTATGGCCTACCATCTCCATTAATGGTGTTATTCCTTTCTCTGTATATAAAATTAATTAATTAATATAAATAAATATAAAATTATTATATATTATTTAAATATCATGGCTAAAATTATAATAATTATGGAAACCTGATAAAAATAACAATTGAATGAAAATACAATACCAAAACATAAGTGAATGAAAAAGTCATTAGCAAAAACATAGTTTTAACACGAAACATGTATTAAACAGGTAATAAATGGGTATAGGTAAATGACATATGATATTATATATATGAATATTGTTCTATAATATATTTTTGATAAAATTATATATATTATGAATGATCTTGTAATGTGTAAAAAGGAAGTCAAGACTTAAGGTAGGTGATTTTTATCTTACATTTTACTTCTACGAGATACAAAACATATTCACCACATAACTATTTAATGTCGTGTGTATACTGACCATGAATTTATTTTATAATTATTCATGAAAATTTTAAGGGAATTTATATATCATGATTAAGAACTATCCTTCATGGGATTTACGATTCAAAAGATACCAATGCAGTAATGAATTTTCTCTCAATTTGTCATCTTTGGGACATAATCTATGTTATTCACCTAAATGCATTTATAAGTTGTATATAATACCCCCTTAAAATGATATATATTGAAAATAATTCATCAAATGATATTTAATTTTTTTTTATTTTATTCCTTCATGGGTCCTATGATTTAAAAGTTACCAATGTGGTGCAGCTTTTATGACACAATCTCATTTTTATTGAGATTATTTAAGCTTGTTCGTAGAATGATAAAATATTATAATCTATAAATAAATATTTTACATGTATTATATTATACTGTGTTTATTTCTTTATAATATATTTTCCTTGAATTTTATTTTCTTTACGTACTCAGGAGATCAAAAAAATAATCAAAATTTACCTTATCTACCACTTTGGTCGAAAATGTTTTCCTCAATATCCATATTTTTTAAAAATGTTTTAGTTAATTTTTTTACCAGTATTAAATAATTTATTAAATAAAACTGCACCTATGATATATAATTTAAAAAAAATTAAAATGATTCTTCTTGTCATATTTTAAACATGGTTCCCTTTACTTTTACTAATGATGAGAAATAAATATTAGTTTTTTCGTCATCTGCACAATTCTCAATCATCATGACCACTCCATACAATACGAATTCATATATAATATTTCAAAAAAAACAAATAATTTTTTATCTTAATATTTGGTAAATTTTAATTCATTAAAAGAAGAAAAATTATTTCAATATAAAAAAGTTATTATCTGTAATAAATGTCTACAGTGATCGTTAAAAATCATTTTCAATCTAAGATGTTAGCTTTTTATATGATCCAATGATACCGTCTTTATTCGTTATTTGGGTGTTTTATGTTCATTATTATGAGGAAATGATGTTTATGGAACTCATTCATTTTCCACAGTTTTTGATATGATGAAATTATCAGTGGGTTATGAAACCTATTTCTTTTTTATGGGATAATATATAGTGAAATAATTATGAAACTAGTTTCTTTTCCATGTGTTATGATTAAATGTGTATGAAAACAATTTATTTCCATGGTTTATGATATGATTAATGTTTTATGATCTTATGGAATGCATTTGGTAGATTTTTGTGATGTGATATCTGGGACCTATATCTCCCTCAAATGAAATAGGTAAAGACGCATAACTCATGATTTAATTATGTTATTCGTGATCCTACATTCATGTTTACAATGTTATGTGTAAACCTATATTCATTTATATAATTTTATGCATATAACATCATAAATATCTATAAGTGTATGCCTGGTCATTATTTAATGTTTAGAATGTTATTAGTAGACATGCATACATGTCCACAAGATCATTCTTAAACATGATTTCATGTTCCCAATGTTATATATACACCAAGTTTAATGTCCATATGTTTATTCAATAGTTTGATTTCATGTCCTTAATTTAATTAGTTAAATTTATTCAATATATTCATGTTCCAAATGTTATAAGACTTTGTTTTTACACATTAATATTTCAATGTCATACTATCATGGTACATAATCGTTAATTTTTCTTTGAATCATATATTATGAACTAACATTATTTATGGTATGACTCATGTTTATAAACTATGAAAATCTGTGTAAGATATTTTTAAATGATACATCATTACCTCATACCATTATACATATCTTATTCGTTTATATGATCATATGGTGACATCTCTCATTATACCCTTACTGAGTATCACAGCTCACCCTTTCTTATGTTTTTTTCTTAGGTTTTAAAGATAGGTTGTAAATATAGATTTTAAATGAAGACTACTAAATGTGAAGATATTTATTGGGGATGTTGAAGATAATTCCTGAAATATGAATATCATTTTTCAAGTCTCCAAATAAACTAATTGTATATTGTCCTTGAGTGTGTATAATGTTATTTAATGAATATTCATTTAAGATGTAATATATATGTGAAAAAACACGTGGTAATTATAGTTTTTGAGGGTATTTATAGGGTGCATTGTTACTTCATGATTTGGGAAAATTGGAAATATTTATAATGTAATTATGAGAAAATGTTAGGATGTATAATATCTAGAGCACCGTTGGAACATGATTTACCAATCTATGAGGGGTATCTAGGTAATTATGATACAGGTATTGAAGTACATAGAGTGTTTTCATGGTTATCCCATGGTTTTTCCAACCCATGTAGTTACCCATGGGAACCATGTAAAAAATAATAGTTGATAAATCAGGATTGGTGAATAGTTTAAAAACACGGGCATAAAAATTGTGCAGCCAAGCTTTTTTGGTAGTAGATGGAACACGATCGATGCATGGATTTCCAAACCACCCTTACAAACCATGTAACATGTATTAATTACATTGAATATTAGATATTAATAGGGGGTTTTCAACAAAATACTCATTCCTCCTACTCTGACATAGGATGTTATCCCTAAGGATTCCAATGGTCATTCATGGGTATTCCTTTTGATCCATAGGTCGATTTTTATTGATCAAAGTGCATTATCACTCGAAAATTTATAGTAAGTCCATGTTTCCACATAATATTTCTAGATAATATCATATACACTCTAAAAAACATTATATCAGGAATATTATGGATGGATCTAATATCTATGATGGATTTTTATGAGATTTTGGATTGATATTTTAATGGAAGGATAATACTATTCTATACCTAGAATTTTCAATGTGAATTTTATTTGGTTCATCATATGTTTTGAAGATGAAGGCGTCCCTCCCACCCTATTTATTCCAGAACATGATTCCTTTATTTTAAAATCACTTCCCATGATTTTTTGGAAATCTCACATTGTTTATGATCAAAAAACTATTATTTTTAAAATATTTAAAATATGTTGTTTAATGAAATCCTAAAATGAAAATGGTTTCAAAATTAACATTCTAATAAAATCATATAATACAAGGGTTTTCGTCAGTTCATGATTATATTGATGGGATTTTTTGGTTTTCAACATGGAATCTTATACCATTTTTGGAACCTATATTCATAAACAAGTGTTGAATTAGTATAGTAGGTGAGTTACCACTACTGATTATTGGGATTAATTCTTAGGAGACATTCATGTATGATAATTTTAGTTAAACAAGTATGTTAATAGGATTAAAATTATTACTTTTATGTTGAAATTTCTATATTTGAAGCATTATTAAAATATTTTTCTTGAAGAAATTTATTTTAATGATGTTTTAGTAATTATATATATATATTATTTTCACAAGTACTTGTTCTAGTGGAATGTGTTGGAAAGTCTATTAGGAACACCTATAGGGTTGAATACTCACCCCCTATATTCCCATTATTGTATATAAAGATTCAATTTTCGATGATATAGTTAAAGGAATGGTCCCACATTTTATGATGGATTTTTCATTATGAGTAGGGCCTAATTATTGTATTTGGTTCTTAGAGATAGTTTGACTAGATGCTTTGGATGATACACCTTATGTGTTATTAAATCTTAATTTATTTATGTATTTATCTATTTTTTACATTCTATTTTTATACTAAAATGATTTCTATTCATGGTATGTATTAATAAATTATTTATTTTACTTGCATCATATATTTTCTTGTTTTTCAGGTGTTGTCATGTTTTATAGTTTTTCCATGTTTATGGGAAAATCAGCCCTATTGATCTTATATTCCCTTGACACTTATTTCTATCCTTTGGAGTCCTAGGGATTCCACTTATGATGGTGATAAAACGTCATCTTCCCATGAAATTATTTTAGGGTTGTTAAATTACAAATATTATATGATTGGTCTGGCCCCTATTTTTGAATAGTAGTATTGAAATAGGATGTGTCAAAACATGAAATTAATAGGATAAAAAGAGATAGTTAAAATATTTATTCTGAACACCTAGTTAAATTTTTTTAAATTAAATATGGTGTTTTTGTAAACCTATATAAATCTCATCACCTGAAAATCATGGTTTTAGAAAATGAGGATAACATATAATCTATGAGTTGAGAGACTTAAAACTAAGACCCCCTCATTCATTATGTATTTGATAATTATTAATATCCTATTTTTATTATTTTATTAGTTATTATTTTGGTCTTATTCATTAAAATTATTTAATCTATGGTTTCTATGATGATATATTGTTCATATAATAGATATAATTACACTGAATTGATGACTGAGAAACCTATAGTAGGACACATCTGAGAATATTGTTCAACATAATGTATATGTAAATTAGAATCTCATTTTTGGTATATTCCAGGACTTCTAGGATATGTATAGGTGAAATGTAACACATATAAACACACAATTAAATTTTATTATGGAATTTCAATTGCATAATCAATCAATAAAACTAGCATATTCACGATTGAAACAGGAAAAATGAATTTCTAGGTTTGATAAAATGAATCCTCGACTTCATTAGAACTCTATATGTGGTAAAAGTAATGTGTGTTTTTTAAATTTTATTGGATCATGATAATAAAATTTTGGAGATTTTTTTCTAAATTAAATTGATTAGGACTACGTATGGAATGGTTTAGTGTAATATTTTAATAAACAATTATAAGCTTAAGTATTCAAGATAGCATGGTAGATATATTTTATCATCATAAGAATGGAAATATTTCAATAATGGAGTATAAATATTTGTTTATAAAAAAATTTTACACTTCATCATATATATGTACTTGTAAATACTTGTTGGTATTCATCTTTTAGGAAGGGTTGTGTCTAGATTATCATTCTAAACATTTTGATGACATGTTACATATCATTAAGACGGACTAGAATGTAATCCTTAGAATGGATGGGAACATTAATATCAAATGGTTTGGACTAACTCTTACCAATTTGAATTATTTACATTAAATAATATATATTAAATCAAGAATAGGTATTTTTTGGACATACTTTATAAATATAATGATGTTTTGCCAAACAATTTATCTATATTTTAATATAAACTAGAAGTGAAGTTTAGTATTGATCTAATACCTATAAAAAATATTATTTTACATCTATATTGTAAGATATATCTATTAAAATATATGTGAGTTGGAATATAAATTATAATAAATTGATATAAAAGTTTTCATAAGACCTAATATGACTCATTGGGTTTCACTATTTCTCTTTTTAATGAAGGGGTGGTTCCTTTTTTCATTGTGTGGATAATCATAAACTAAATAATGTTATAATAAATAATTAGTATCCTATTTAATATATTAATTATTTTCCAATAAATGGATGTGATCCAAATTATTCTCTTAGATTGATTTATTATTGGGGTATCACCAACTCTGTGTTCGGGTGGGTGCTATTCTAAAAACATCATTTTAAAGCCACTATGGTAATTATGAATATCCTGTGTGACCTTAGGTCTATCAAATTCACCATGAATTATCCAAGAATTGGGGAATCATATATTTCATTGGTATCTTGACTCCTTTTTGGTGGACATTATTAATGATATTTTTTTGTATTCATAAAAAAATTGTCACAATCAATAAATCATTGGGAGAGTGTTGAGAACCTTGTGAGAATATCACCTCTATGATAAAAATTATATTTTTATCTTATGTATAAAAGAATTAAAATTACATGGACACTTAATTTAAATAGAAGGAGTTTTATTATATCTTGAGGAAATCAAATCTATTATCTCATGGAAAATACCCATGAATTTTCATAAGATAAAAAACATCCTATGCATAATTGGGAATTAATATCACCTTGTTTTTGACTTTTCTCGCCTAACCACTATGATGGAATCATTGACGAGTAATTGTATTACTTCTAGAGTATAGATGGTATCTAGGAATTATTTCAAGACTTTATGGGTTGACATACATTAACATCCTTCCATACCTTACCATAACTAGTGTAGGGATATGTGGAATATTTGGATGCGCTAAGATATGGTTTGGGATCTGTTCTCATATAATGAGATCATTTCATATTTTATATCTCTATATATTATTAGTTCATAAGAAAAACTACCCAATGCATTATTTTGGGATACATGTTTTAGTCTATGCTTTTATTAAAGGGATCTATTATCTCATTGGTGGGATGATAACTTTGTTTATAGATCAAAAAATATTGAAACACATCTTCCTAAAATGATATTTAAATATATAGAAACAAGGGTTTCTAGAATACATCCATATATTTGAATTTGATTTTGTGTATACTAATGGTAATAGTAATTTTATGGCTGATCCGTTAATTTGGAATCCAAATGGTTAGCTAGAAAATAATTATATCAATGGAAGTTGATGTTGCTGATTACAAATATGTATCTAGACTGTGTTCTTCATATTAATTTTATGGACGTTATTTTTGTTTTAATAGTACCTTATATGATTAATAAGGATAATATTTATTAGGGTGTTAACACAAAATGATTAAAAATACGGTCAAAACTCATTGTTGGGGCGACCATTGATTGATGGATGACATATAGTATATTTTTCAGATGTTTTCAAGAAGGGATACTACTTCCAACATCTTATTAGTAACAAATTCACTCTATTTATCCCCATTAATCATAGTATATTAATACTTGATATTAAAATCTGTAAAAGTCCTTAATAACCTAATCTTAGAGGGATAGTATGAATTAGAATATATAAGGGTATGTTTTCATATGCCTTACATATTAGCAGTTTATGGATAACCACATATTTCAAGCTAGTATATTTCAATCATTAACTATACCCTTATTGAAATGATATAAATGTTTTTTGGACTTTATCATAGTTTAACCAAGAATGGTCTGAAAACACTGTTTGATCTGGGAAGTTATGGATCAATACAAAAAATCATCTCACCTAATCCGGAATCATGAATCTAATATGATCCAAAACAAGGAAAAGATTTATATCAGAGAAATAGTGAAGAATCACAGTGAACATGTTATAACCATTTCAAATCATGACAGATGGTTTTCATCATGGTTCTAGAGATATATGTAAAATGATACTAAAAACCAATTAACCTTATGCATAGCTTCTCATCCTCTAATATATAGATAGTCTAATTGAATAGTCCACAAATTTTAAGACATGGTTATGTATTCTGTTATAGATTTTTGAAGTTCATGGGAGGATCATATACAATTAGTAGAGTTTTTATAGAAAAATAATTCTCAAAGATCTATAAAAATGTATCCATTCATATCATTTTATGTTCATCATTTTCATTCTCTATACTGTTTAGTATATTGGGGTGAGACTTCACTAGTATGGAAAATACTTGTCCATGAGAATATCGAAAACTTTAAGATGATTATAAAATAAATTAGAAGAACTCAGAGTAATTCTAAATCATATTAGGATCATTTTTATCATCCATTATCTTTAGATTTGGGTTATTATATTTTCATTAATGTCTGTCAACGACCGTGGATTTTTTGTTTTAGGATGTTAGAACATTTTTCTCCTTGGTATGGTAGACCATTTGTGGTTCTTGAGTGAATTGGTGATTCATATTTCATTTTTATATACTACCAAGTATTATATCATTTTATAATGTATTTATTTAATCAATATTTAAGAAGTATCATCCTAATCCCAACCATGTGATTTTATTTTACAATGTTGATCTTGATCATGATGATACATTTATTCGTGCATTGATATGTATTATAGATAGACTGTAGAATCTATTGAGTGGAAAAAATATTTCTTCAGTATGATTACTAAAGAAACATGGTCACATTTTCGATAAAACCTATGAATGATATTATTTCATATGGGTGAAATAACCATGATCTTAAAAGTCACTACTCATCTCAATATTTTATGGGAAGGAATATATAATTGTGGGGAGAATACAACATCCCATGTTTGAGGTTTGTGATTTTATTTCATGAATTTTTTAGCTATGTATTTTTGTGGTCAGTATCTTCCTTTTTCTTGAATTTTTTGGTGATTTATAAAGAGTGGTTTTTGGGATCTTAGTTGGCACAAAACTTTATAAAACCATGTTAACTCCCTAGGAAACCTTAGTATAATGTTGAGAAAGTCTCAAATTAATCTTTTAGTTTACCAAATGATATAAGATGTACATGCAATCATGTGATTGGAATAAAAGGAACAAGAGGGAATGAAAAAATATAACATCTTTTTCCAAAACTATTATGATACCTAAGGGAATCCTATAAATGAAATTCCTAGGAAAACATGGTTGGTTTATGGTTTGGGTAATCATTTAGACCAACCATGTGTCCTAGATATTTGGGTAGTTGTTGTTCCACAGTGGGTTCACAGTTTACTAATCCTTGAATTCATACTATGATATGTGCATTAAATATTATGGAAATTATATCTTTACTCAGTTTTCTTTCCTAACATATTTTTTTATCCCCTTTTATATATGGTATAGACACTCAATATTACTTTGGAAATTCTGGGAATTATTTTTTATCTAAAGGCTGATTTTATTGGACTGAATTGTGTTTCATTTTGGGAATCAAATTCATGAATTAATGTACTTGTTCTCTCTCAATAAATTATCATATCCGATCATAATTTAACTTATATTGGGTATATAATGGACGATTCATTGACCTGTGAAAAATTTTGATTATATTTTGGCCAGATCTACTAAAAGAAAAAGAATATGATGCCAGATCTAGGAATTTATTGTTGTGTTTTGTTGGGATCATCATCCATTATGTTTTAGGTTACGTCTCTCACACTCTTAATGTTTTAACACATTATGGATTTCTTTTTAAATCTCTTATCATGACTTTTTTAAAATTATCTTGTTATATGATCTCAAAATAATGGTTTTAGAAATATTCCTTTCAAGGTGATTGTTTAAATGATAAAAACAAAATGTTTCAAAATACAATTTTTAAAAATCAGTTATTATACATTGGTTGGAATTAGTTCATTATTTTATTTTGGGGACTTGTTAGTTCTAGATTTGAATTCTTGGGCCATTTTGGTAACCTATAAGCCTGACCAAGTGATGAATTTGTATGGAAGTTGAGCTACAACTGATGAGCATTGGGACCTCCACTTAGGATTTATGTGTGTGCTAGTGAAATGGTATACCAATAGGAAATAATTGAAGTACCATTTTGAGGATATGAATATTTTGGATGCTATTATAAATTCATTTTCATAAAAATATTTTTTTATATTTTCCTAATATACTTTTAAAAAAATTATTCTATCGTGTTTTTATTTTAGTGGTGTGTGTTGGGAATTCTCTTAGGATTACCTACTAGGTTATATACTCAACCATAGTATTCACTTGGGTGAATATGTAATTTATTTTTTTAATGATATACGCAAAGGAAATGACTCAAATATCTTCAAAGATATATCATAATGAAGTAGGATTGGTAATGTTGTTTGAAGTTTGGATCTAGTTGGGTTTGATGCCTTAGATGTTTCCACTTTAGTTTCATCATGTCTCAATGTCTTTTTTGTCTTTATTATATATCATACTTTTCCTTCTATTTCTACTCTAATTTTTATTTTATTGGGATCTAGTTTTAATAATTTTATATTCCATTCAAAATATAGAATCTTTTTTTCTTCTGTTTCCATCTTCAGTAGGTTTTTTATATCCAATAGAAAATATTCATCCAATGATATTATATTCCCATGTCACTTATTTCTAGATTTTAGCATCTAGGGTATGTCACCTAATGTTGGTAGAAAATACGCCTCCTCCTAACCCAATGGTTTTTTGGTGGGATGTCACAAAATTCATAGTAATTATTTACATCTAAACCAAATAAATATTATTGTGAAAAAACTGATTTATGGAATCTACAACCTCTATCTACCAGAACATTCAAGACTACAAACCATTAGATGTTTTAAGGATAGATTGAGGAACTTCCTAATAATATGTTCAATATAGGGAGCATTATCCTTGGGATAATCATTCATCCCAATGACTCTTTGAATTAAATATCCCGGAGTTTTATCAAACATACATTTAGAAACAAAAGCAATGATAGAACCATAATCTCAAAAATCACCATAGATCAAATGGAAATTAATACTAGACTCTATGTCATATTGATCTATTTGAATCAATATTACAATGTTTAATGGATTTAAACTATGAATATTTACAATTTATCCTCACTAAAGGTAATATCACAGAAAAAACACAAAAAATAGATAATTATAAGAACTTAGTGAAAACGTGATGATATACAACATCCGAAAAATAGAATGTGTTTCATTATCATCTCGTTCCTCCATGTAGTGTCATGAATTTAAAAATGATATTAGAAAAATACTAAATGTAAAAATTCAATTTTCTTCTGATTTGGTAGGAATAGAAGTAGATACTATTACCATCTCATACTATATTTAATGCAATTCCTTGAAAACAATCTCAATGTTCATTGTCATTCTAGAAATTATGTGAATCAGTTATTTTTACTATAATTTTTATCATCTAAAAAAAATTCATGACACCATTGAAACATAAATGATAAATATTATATAACCCTATAATTATTATGGAGTTTATTTTGAATTTAATATCAAAGGATATTAAATTTTTGATTTGACATTAACTTTTTAGCCTTTTCAATATCAATTGACTCCATGATGGTAATGAATTATGTCTCCAATAGTATTTCATTCCTTCAATTTTCCCATATCCAATAAAAAATATCTAAAATCATATTTTATTTAATAAATTGATGGAAACAAACTTATTTATATAGTATCTAATGAATTGGTAATATATATACAGGAATGATATGAATAATTTAATTTTATCAAATTCTCCCACAATTGAAGATTTTTTTGTTCATAATAAAAACACAATATAATTTCAAAACAAAATCAATGTTTCGGAAAGTGATATATTAGATAAGGGATACCCAAATATATAAAGTCATAACGGATGAATTTTTAATCCAAAAACTCATATAAATAAATTTTTTTAATCTAACTCATGTGAAATATCATTTTAAGACTCATATCCTCTAAAAATTGCATTTTTTAGATGTTCATCATTCCAAAATACACTTATGATCTACCATAATTTAAATCCAATTCACTCATCAATTGATATTATTTGTTTTTAATTATGGTCAATCGTATGAATATTCCTTTTTTTCTATAAGATTGTGTGTAATCTCTATATCTAAAATGAAATCAAACTAAAAAAATAAGTCGACTTTTTATTAATGTTCTAATTTATTTAATGTTGATGGTTGGTAGGTGTCGATATAAATATTAAAAATCCACATGATATTAAATTAATATCATTGAAATATAATACCTTATTCTCATCCTTAAAAATCAATGATGAGTATCTTCCCTTTTAATTTTACTCACATGGTCACATCATAAAATTTAGAAATACTGATCAATGACTCCCCTTTTTCATAAAATTCTATTTTCCAATTATCTCCTTTTTATTGGTATTTGTGTTAGATCAAGCCTCACAAGGTCAAAATTTAAACCAAAAAAGCACCTCAATACCCACCCTAAATCTCCTGAAGATATTAATTGAAATAAACTTTTATTAAAGATGAAAGATATAATGTTAGTGATCATTATATGGTATCCTATGGTAAATATTTTTTATATTTTTTCATAAATGGATAGAGGATCCATGTAGAACAATCAAAAAACATCATTGGAACCTTATACCAAAATAAAAAAGGTATTAATCCCCCAATTCTCTATTTAATAAAAAAAATTATAAGAGCTCCAGGAAATCTATAGCACCTAGCCTTGAGTCATTGTGTCTGGTCCAGAGTGCTACATAGCCTCAGACATAATTCCCAATATGCCTGAGGTTTCAAACTAGTATCAAGGGATTACCAGAAGTCATGGGGAGACTATAACTTCTAATTGAATGAAATCATAGTTTAAATGAACAAATCATAAAACATAAAAAAGGAGAATCCAAATTTCTAGAATAATATAAAACATTATTCAATAAAAAATCATGTTCTAAAATAAAACATACCAATGATCACACAATGTGTTAACCAAAAAAATATATACATAAAAGACATAACTAAAGGTAAAACTTATTAAAGACTCAATGAAAATAATGAATCCAAATAGTCCTTTTCTCTATATACATACTGAGATTACTTTTCTAAAACCACATCATATCCCTATGCTCATCCTAAAATGAATATGCTTGGTCTACATGTGCATCGATGATCATCTGTAGGGTGTGTGAATACAAACTCAGTAGGGTCTCATCAATCGCCCACAATCTGTGAAATCATATACATGATTATTTATTAAAAGTAAAATAATAAAAAAATAGAACCATATACAAAATACATCCACTATCAAAGCCACAAAAAAACCTTGATAAACATGCTTAAGCTCTATAATGGAATAATGGATACAATAAAAATGGTTAACATGATCAACCATAATATCACATCACTTATATATGTACAACCAAAAGGAAAAAAGTCATAGAAATCGCATGTATAATGATCATGTCACTCAACAAGTGCAGGGCATTGAGTCTCGGGTGGCCTATAAGGCTGGTCACATGTTACTCAGTGTCAACAAGGAATTGAGTTTTAGGTCCACCACATGGTTGATGAAAATTTTACTTACCATCCACAAGGAATTGAGTTTTAGGTCCAAACACAAGGTTGATGAAATTTTTTCATAGAATTCATAAGGAATCAATTGAAATTATACATAGCATTCACATGGATTTGAGTTTATGTTTGGACTTGAATTTATTATAATCATACCCTCTGATTTGGTCCATCATCATCAATGGAATATAACAATTTTATTCCCCCTCTATGGGATAACCACATAACGTTCCACTTTTTCTGAGTATAAATAACTACACCACTGAAGGAATGGAAATTATAAACATACAGGGTAGTGCATACCTGGAAAATTATAACATGAAATATTGATAATCAGTATTAATATATATGTTCATCTGATCAAAAAGAAACATTGACTATCAGACTAAAATGGAATACTCAAGTAGCAAATCATTATATATGGGTCTCATGGATACACATGAATCCATATATATAACATAATAAAAAAGGTCTCACAGTCTAGACACACACACACACGCATGCTTGGTATACCACATCCAACAATTTCTATCACTATTTCATAGACGTAGGACACTTTTCAAAACACTAAAACTAAGGTCACATGTGAAGCACACACATATTGATGTATGTTACATCCCTAAAATGTGTTAATGGAAACATATGCCTACATGACCCATCAAAACCACATGATCTATTGGAATCTCTGTCAAGGTGTATAAGATTCTCATTCATACTAGAGTAATTCACATCCACAATTTTATAAGGAAAAATATTCCAAGGTATAATGGAATCTCATGCATGCTAGTCCATAACAAATCCACCATGTTCCAAGGAAATTTCACCTAACCACAATGAAATAACACACCAGTTAACATAATGAATTATTTCAACATGGTTTCAAATAAATACACTCATCGTCGACTCACATATAACTATATATTCCTCTACTAATGACTCAAGTAAAATAATCACTTATACCATCCAATAAAATCATATAGGGAATACTAGTTGGGAAAATACACTACATTTCGATAACAACACTCATCACCACCTTGTGGTGATTCTATAACACAATGGATAATCATAACCCTTGTCCCCCAACATGCAGACTCAATGACCAGTCAAAACCTACATGGGTCTAAATTATATTTTCTATGGATACAATCAATACCTACATGATGTTTGCATCCCAATCATCACAGAAGATCAATCAAGAATCAACTGTAATATACCCTAGAAACCCTAACCCCTCAATTTCATAATAATTGTATATAACCATCATACCATGGTTGGTTACCTCACACATCTCATAAAGTAGACCACTCAAAATCCCAGGGGGTTACTCCTCTTTATTCTAGGTACAAACTTTGATAGGGTTGATTGTATTTAAATAACACCATTCAGCCTATCCATATCTAAAAAAATTAAGGATTTACCATGTTCTCTTAATAGTTAAACCAAATTGTTCACCTCATGGGGACCTTTATCCCAATGATACTAGCATAAACTATGTGCACAAGTGAACTCAACATGGGGACAGAGCCACATGGTCTCATTATTTCTTAGTGTTAGGGTCTCTCATTATATCATCATACAACCCATACCCTATAATTGATGATGTAAAAAACAAGAAATATAGATACATAAAAGAAATATGAAAATATTCATGGAAAATATTTTCTTCCAATCAATTACATCCATAGAATCATATTCAATTGACCAATAAAGGGTCCCCCACCTCAAAGAAGAAAAAAATAATCAAAAATCACACACAAGCCATTGATAAGCATGTCAAATCATCATCCAATATGTTTTAATCCACATAAAAAATAATGTTTGTACTGATGATTCCCCTTGAGACCACTCATCAGTGATATATCTTGAATTTAATGAATGAATGGTCCTATGAAATGCTAGATCTAAGATGATCAAGGTTTCCCATGATATGATCTCTCTAGATTCCTAAAAAGACACTTGTAACGGGGATGAGATCACTTATGAATCTTTTGGAGTCCAACTAATTGACAGAAATGATGAATTGCAATATAAAAAACATAATTCAAAGGATTAATGGTAATTTAATGTAGTTTGAGAATATTAGAAACTCATGGACATTGTTTGGTTGTATGATTTTTAAAAAGATGAACCAACTATACACCATTCTCTCAGTTTCTAGATAATCCACATGGTTTGTATTCAAGCTTTTAAAAACCATGCACCACCTATACGAATATTCTACCTCAAATGGGAATCCTACATGTTTATTGAAAATATGCGGCAACTGTTCATATAGCACTGATTTTTTTTGAATATTTTGATAAGATGTGAACCAGAACCATGAACCACAAAAGTGATACTTATAAATTTGACACAATATCTTGGGGAGAACCACACAATTTCCTATAATCATTTTTAAAGTATATACTATATAAAAAGGATCTAAAATTCTCCAAAACATCTCATAACAACCTAAAACTTCTTCAACACAACCATGTCTCCAAAAAATTAAAAACAAAATTAAAATTTCCTATATAATTTAAACATGTCACAAAGTGGTTTGTCACAATCTCTATCCATAATATTAAAAATACTTGAGAAGGCCCTATATTCATCTAACCAAAATCCTAGATCATCCTCAACCCTGAATGACCAAGTTATATAAATGAATTCATACCATGAATCTTCTATGAAACACCATATCCAATCCCTGTCATATTTATTTATCAAATGTAACTCATACTCAATTATGATATTATAAAAATACACCTAGTCATAATTCTGTCACTCACGGATTAATTGACTCATTACCCCACTATGTGTATATGAACCTGATCCTGGACCAAGGTTCAAATTCCCCTATTAGATCACTGAACACCAGTACCAATAGTCATTCATTCATTTTGAGAAATCAGCAAAACCAAACTGTCAGGCATCAAAATTCATGTGACCTGAACACATGCCTAATGTTTACATCCCACTATATCTGCACCATATCTAAAAAAAACATGGAAATCACTAAAAAACATTATCCACTCATATCGTCCAACAAATCATCTCTCTAATGCAACAATGAATGTTTAGAAGCCAATATTTTAGCCTCCAAAATTCTAAATGATGGTCATTCAATCTAATTGATCATATTATCCCCATCAAGTAATTTCATTATTTATTCTCCTAAATATTAAACCCAAAATTTCAATAATTGTGTTTGTGTCATTTCCTCAATCCATGATTGTGTTCCCCATTGCCTAATAATTCTCCTATTATGGTTTACACTTTTCCTACTCTTAGACATACTGATGTCTCTATCCATCATGGATAAATTCATATTTCCCAATATTCTCACTGGACATGCAAAACATTTTCCCTAAGATTTAACTAAAACTCAAAAACAAAAGCACTCCACCGTCACAACATCATTTTGTTCCATCGAAAACAACTAAACCATCACCAAAGTTCATGTCACCACCCTCTTTCATATGGTCAATAAACCATATGATATATTCATAACCTGTATTCACGTGAATTCATTGTAATTCCCCAACCACTATTTCCTAGATTCGGTGCACGATTTTATTATAATAGAAGGATTAAAAGAAAATCATCTCCTGAAGAAATGAATAGTTTAGTTGTTTTCTAAAACAATATACAAATATAAGTTCAACATTAAAACATAAGTTGATATACATAACAGAAATTCCGTTGGAAACATATATGGATCCTAGATTATCCAAAAAAGTCATTAATAATATTAATCTTTAAAACCTAGTGAAAATAAAACATAATAAAGGGGTGAGTTAAAATTCTCAGAAATGGTGATTAATACAATGGAAGTTATAACAAAAATAATCACTAGGAATGGTGAAAAACTAAATACTCGTTCCTAAAATACATACATGAGCATAATATGGAAGGACTGAAATCTGATTAAATAATCCAATATAAATGATCATAATAGAATTAAATGTTACCATTTATATTCTACTAGTTGAATAATCTCATTGTTTATAAATTACCAATATCATAGTGAGGGAATTCATAATATTGTACAACTAAAACATATCATCATGGCCTCGACCAAGATGTCTCAAAATACTAGGGTAATGCCTCGACCAAAACCCAATTCCATTTTGTATCATGAGGCCTATCAATGAAGAAAGGGGATATATAGGGCCCCACCTATCACATTCTATTTCCAATTCATTCATCATATGAAAGTGGCTACACATTAATAACATGAACATATGAAATAACATTCCCAATACGTACACATAAACACAAATACTTCTAAGTAGTATGGTGAATGGTTTCAAGATAGCACATCCATAGTTAAACTGATCATAAAAAATTAAATAAAATATTTTAGATGATGAAAATATGTTATTATCCTCAATAATACATATAATTCAACAAGGGTGTTGAAATAGGCCAAATACTCTAATAAAATCATCAATAAATTTTTAATGAAATAAAATTTTACTTCGAATAGAAGAGTTATTTTGTAAAAATTATTTATATAAAACCTGAAATTAATGAAGCATTTTCTTCCTAAAATTATTGGCTTTAGAAAAATAATTTTGGATTAAAACATATTATATAGTGTACGTAAAAATAGGTATGAATTTGAGAAGTTCCCATGAATCAGGATTGATTTTTTGGAAGAATTGGGAAATATCTTTATAAAACATTTAACTCCCCATAAAATAAAGATGGATTATAATTGGTAAAAGTATATTTAAACTTCATAAAAAATTTATGAGGATTACATAATAATAATTTAGAATTTAATTAGGATTAATAGAGACAAAGAGTAATCCAAAAGAAAAGGATGGTTCGGGTATAGAACCCTTACATTATGTCCGAATGAGTTTTTCACTTGACCTTAACATCATATAAAATCCAATTACATTAATTAATTAATCAATTAAGAAAATTTTATACATTTTTTTTTATAATTTTATTAATTTCATTTATGGCACTATGGATGAGTTATAGGATACAATTCTATCGCTCGATAGTGTTGATTCCTTGGTTTTCATGACCGGTATAACTGAATCTGATAATGGAAGCTCATGTTGAATGGATATAATTCTCCAAAATTTAATTTATATGATATTTTTTTGAATAAATTAGTTTTAATGGTTATAAATTTATTTTGTTTTTGTAGTATTATTATGAATCATTAGATAAAACAATAGTGATTTTCAATTAGATTATTTTTGGGATATTTCGATCATCATGAACTAGTTTTTTTGTATGAAATCAAATTACTTTATATAAATGTTACAGAACGTCAAATAAGTTATGATAATGATTTTATAATCTGGTTCCACCCTAAAATAATTTTCATGACCAGCCTTTAAGGATAAATTAAATAATGAATGTTCGTCCTCCATGAAGGTTGTAAATCTGCCCCTCCCGGACGATGATTTACTTTATAAAATAAAATTGAGAGAGAGAAACGAGATTGATGATGTATGTTCTGTTAACATGGTATAATTATATTATATACATGATAATATAGTTAAAATTATCATTTGAATGGAATAGGTTATGATATAATAATAAAATAAGGAAGTTAAATGAAATTAAAAAGAAAACGGGAGATGATTTTACCTCTTGAGTACTCCTCCTAAAGAACCCTATTATGGGAAAGGGTTTTTGCCTTTTGAAAAGACCAAGAGATCTTGGTCATGGTGAGATAATAGGGAATATTATTTTAGTATAAATATTATAATCTTCAAGTATTAGAGGCATGAAGATAGGAGGTTGTAACATGTGCTTTTTATAGTGGAGGAGTAGAGTGATTTTTTGAATATCTTATTCATTATTGTATTATTTTTCTAAAGACAAGAATTATTTTTGATTCTCAATACCAAAAATAGTAATAAGTGAATCTGATATTGAACATAGTGTTCTTATATTATCCATTATTCTTGGAATAGTTTATTTATCTTATAATGTATTTCGAACGTAAATTGTCGTATTTTACTATTCATAAAAAATTAATGTATTTCTGAAAATTATGAAAAATTCACCCCTTCAATTTTTAAATGTGTATAATTAAAAAATGGACTCCAATTTATCATAATAATTTTTTAAATACATGAAATTTAATTCTTAAATAATATCATTATTTTTTTGAAAAAAAAATTCAAATTTAAAACTGATTTTATAAAACATTCAAAAATTAACTGAGGTCTCATTAAATTATCCTAAAATCATAAGACAAAAAAAATATTTCTTCAAGAATAAATTTTAGGAAATTGAATTGAATTGAATTTTATTTCAATTTACTAATTTAAAATTTAAAATATATATTTATTACTCATAAAATCCAACAATTATTTATTAATTTTATAAAATATTCACCCTCATATAAGTTGCCTAAATTTAATTTATACTTATATGGGTGAATTTTCTATTCTTATGGGTAATATTACTATTCAAAAGGGTACATTAATATTCATAAGGGGGATGTCACTATCCATTAAAATAATGTAAGTTGATCCTATGAGACTTTAAATATCTTACTGATTACAATCATGTATATCCATTTTTTGAAATTCAAAAGATAGAGGCAGAAAATTATTTTTAAAGGCAAGGTTAAAATATCATTGTGTTGTTGCATAAAGACATATTTATTCATGGATTAAATTACGTATTGAATTTATTTTTAAAATTTTAGGGGTTGCATTCTTCTCCCATAAATAATTTCTTCGTTGAAATTTCAAAAATTATACCGCATAAAATGATTTTGGTATGTTTTCATCATAATTTATTATGGCTCCCACGTCATCTCTTCAATTTTATAATTCTTTCATAGTACCTTTACTAGTTGATTTGTCTGATTCCTCAACACTTGTTTTTTAGTATCCAAAATTCAGATGGGCTCTTCACAGTATGATTAGTCCAGTTCCAATTATATTCCTTCAGAACTGATTACATGAGTTGGGGTTTTTAGGTAATTTTATAACAAAGAGACATGGAACACATTATGTACCATTGAAAGGATATATGGCATTGCCAAATGATCATCCATAGCCACAATTCTCTCTAATATTTCAAAGGGACAAATGTACCTAGGGCTCATTTTCCTTTCTTCCCATTTCTTATAATACCCTACCATGGAGATAATTTTAAGAAAACATGATCTCCCACTTGAAACTCTAAATCCTTCATATGATTATCAACAATTATATTTTTTATATTTCGATCTACTTTGAAATGTATTTGAATAGTATTTAACTTTTCAATTGTTTCCTCCACAACCATTAAGCCTACAACAATTCCTTCGCTAACTTCACCCCAACATGTTGGTGTACAAAATTTCTTTCCATGCAATGCTTCATAATGTGCCATTTGAATACATTAATAGAAAATATTATTGTAGGAAAAATACACCAAGGGAAAATACAGATCCCATGAACCTGTAAAATCCTTTGAGCATGATCTCTACATGTATTCCAATGTTTGGATTATCATTTTTGACTACCTGTTAGTTTGCGGGTAATAAGATGTACTAAAAAGAATATAGGTATCAAGATATTTTTGAAGACCATTCAATAATTTATATATAAATCGTGGATCATGATCAGACAAAATTGAGAGAGGTGCTTCATGAAGTCATAAAACTTCATTAAAATAGAGTATCTCAAGGTTCTCCAATGGAAACTCCTCCCTTATAGAGAGGAAATGTGCAGATTGGGTAAGACGATCAAAAATTACCCATATTGTATAATTATTTCTTAGTGTTTTGGGTAATCATGTGACTAAATACACAGTAATGTCATACTGTTTCCATGTTAGAGTAGGTATTGGTTTCATTACTCGTATAGTATATGGTCTTTGACCTTTATCATGTTGAAAAACTGAACATCTTTATATATAATCAGAAAATTCACATTTCATGTTGTCCCACCAGAAATGTTCCTTCAAATCTCATTACATATTAGAGATACAAGGGTTTATAGATAAATTCAATATGTGGGAATCATACAATAACTCCCATTATAGCTCTAGGATTGAGGGTACACATAGTCTCCTCCCAAATTTCAAAATTTCATTCTCACACATGAAGTCTTCCAACTTCCCATCATTCATAGCATTTATTTTCTTATGATAATTCTATACAGCTTACTATGAAATTTTAATCCTTAACAGTAAATATGGTTTGGAATCCATTTAGAAAAATTATTGATTATTCCCCTCCCTTGATAATTTCCATATCCATCCTTACTATATCTTGGTACTCTAGGTCATTATCAATCCTCATTTTCTTTAGAACGACATGATCCTTCGAACTTAATGAATCTCCTACATTATGCCCATTTTCTAGGTGTTACTGTATTGAAAAGTCATAATCCTTGATCAGCTCAAGCCATCACCTTTGGCTCATGTTAAGTTATTTTTATGATAATATATATTTCAAGATCATGTGATCTGTATACATCTCACACCATTCTCTATAAAAATAGTGTCTCTATATAATTCGATAAAATATTACAGCTGCAAACTCCACATCATGAGTTAGATAGATCCGATCATGCATTTATAACTTACTTGATGCATTGGAAATAACTCTATCCTTATACATAAAGAATCTACCAATTCCATTCTTTAATTCATCACTCTAAAGAACAAATCCACTATTTCTCTATGGTAGAGTCATGATTGGAGAATTCACTAAACTCTTCTCCAAATCATCAAAAAATTATTCACATTTTTTTCCCATATTAACATAAACCCTTTACGAGTAATCTTGGATAACAGGTTTTCTAATTTGGTGAAGTTATGTACAAAACTATGATAATAACATGATAAACCAATAAAACTATGTACCTCCATTGTGTTTGTTGGAGTAGGCCATTCTTGGATAGCCTTTGTCTTCATAGTATTAACAGAGATTCCATCCTTATAGACAATATGGGCATGAAAAGATACCGATTGAAGCCAAAATTTACACATACTAATCATCTCATATAATTCATTTATTCAAATAGTATTCAGAATAATGTGCAGGTGATTCTCATGATTTTAATATCATTTGGATTACAACCTGATATCATCAATAAATAAAACAAAAATGTTATTAAGATATTATATGAATACTCTATTAATTATGACCACAAACGGAGATGGTGAGTTAGTTATCCCGAATGGAATTACTGTAAACTCAAAATTACCATACCAGGTTTGAAATGTTTTTCATGGAATATCCTCCTTCATCACATGTAACTAATGTCAATTTAAAAAAATTATTGGGCTCCATGAAGTTGATCAAATAAATAATCAATGTGAGGAAGAGGATTCTTATTCTATATCATAATTGTATTGAACTCCATGTATTCAATGTATATCCTCATATATCCATCTTTATTCCTAAGGGAATGAATAGGATATCCCAATAAAGAAACACTAGAGAGGATAAATCCTTTTTCACTGAATTTTTGTATTTGTTTCATCAGTTCAACTAATTCTACTATGACCATTATATATGGATTCTTTGATATATTCCTTCCACCAAGAATTAAATTGTCATGAACCATCCCCTAGGGCCCATGTCGTGACTACCCCAAGACCTCCTTCCATAATCTAGGGGCTTGTGACTAGCCCCAAAATGGATATACCCAAAAAAGGGAATGTATTTCCTTTAAACCTATCCAAAAAAACATATCCCATACTACAGAAAGTAAAGCTAAAACTGGGATACCAACAACAAGTATGTCACATGAGAAAGCAACCACACTAGTAAAGGTGCAACTAAAAGGAAAAAGGGGGAAAATAAAAACCCAACTGAAATGGTCAGTACATCAAAAGGAAGTAAATGCTCCAATTGACATTTTCCAAGGATACTACCTGAAGGGTATGTAAAACTCATTGTCAGATGTTGCTAAAGCGTATTGTGTCTATAGATTCACTTCCAAGCACCACCTGACCCTAGCCCTCCAAGATCCTAGTCAAAGATGTATGTCATCTACACAAGACATAGTAGGTGATGGAGAATCCCATTCAGGGTTGATCATTAAAATACTCAATTGGGACCCCAAAATTGACTCAGGTCTCATAGTGTTCTATAAAGGAAATCACAAAATAATGCACAAAGAATAGAGTCACTAGAGTCAGCTCGAAACATGTATAACCTAAATTGTTGATATGAAACCAATTGTTGAAAGAACTGAACATCAATCACAAAAAAGTAACTCATTAAAAATGAGTCCTTTTAGCTAGGTATGTCCCCTAGACCCATTAAGTTGTTGAGTCATGAAGCCTAGTTCGGTAGCTAAGTCATGGAGCCTCGCTGATAGCTGAGTCACGAAGTCTCACTGGGTAGATGAGTCACGAAGTCTTACTGATAGCTGAGTCATTGATTCTCACTAGATAACTGAGTCACGGAGTCTCATAGGGTAGTTGAGTCATGGATTATCACTAGTAGAAGAGACACATAGTCTCACTATGTAGCAGAGTCACAATGTCTCGCTAAAATATGAGTCACCGAGTCTTGTTGGGTAGCAGAGTCATGAAGTCTCGCTAGGTCAACTTCAATGAAATCTTTCATAGATGATTTCATAAACACCGCCCCATCATGTGGGTCCCAACACTGCAGATGGTGTGCTGGTTGGACGCACATTCTGGGAGATATACCCCTTTTTGTAATTACGGGATGGTTGTGTCAGGGCCAAGTTCGATTGGTTCGGATCGAACTGAACAACCCGACTCGAGGTCCTGTATGACTTGATCATGTATGTCTGGCCCATGGGACTAGCGCATTGGTCCTCACTGGACCCAATTATGTTTGTCCATGGTTCCAGTCTTCTTGGTCACCCATGTACCAGAATTTTTCTTTCTCGGTCTGCTAGCCCGGCTCGGCCAGTCCAGTTGCGGCATGTGCGGCCGGTCAACCTTCTGCCCCCCATGTTAGTATGTAAATCGTAGGGACTAGGCTGCTCCTCATACGTGGTGTAAGTCTAGCACAACATCAAGCTAGCTGATGTGGCCGACAGGTCATGACCTCTATCATCATGGCGTGCACCAAGAACACCGCTTTTGCTAGCACAGCCGGTGGGAGCCGACCGCTTCATCCGTACATGGCGCCTGGGGTGGCGCCATTGGAGGCACCTTCTGCATGGCACCAAGTCCATTTTGGTGGTATGATCACATATCATTCCGCACCTTCGGGCCTCTTTGTTCTCCTCCATCACTACCACAACATTGAATTCTCCTTTCTTCCATTTCAAGGAAACAACAACATAGAACGTAGAAGCGGGGGGGGGGGGGGCTCAGGCCTGGTTCATGTTGGCCAGTGCCTCTTCGTTAGAAGTTTAAAACATAGGGGAGTCATGGGGTCATAGTTCAATAAAAAATAATTTTATATCGGTATATAAAACCCAAGAAGAACATGCTCCCTCAATAACACATGATCCACGGATCAACCTGTTCATGGGATTATCTGTGCTCCTTGTTTTAGAATGAAGTACGAGAAAATTAAAACAACAAAAACCCCTACTTGGATTGATGATCCATCACAAACGAGGGAAAAAGCTCTGAGACATCATTGATCCTCGATATTTTAGAATTTATCATCATTATTCATCTCTCAAATCCATCCCAATGGAATTTTTCGATCCTCAATTTGATGGCGTTCGTCGTCAGAGAGATAGAGAGGTTCCGCATTCGTCAAATAATTTCCATAGGGTTGTTTTCCAACTATAGATACTAGTTTAATTAAAGGAATAAGATGCACTGTGTGTCTCCACACATTCTCATTAATGAAGTTTATTAATGATTCTACATCGCCTCATCATTGTACCACAACATTTATTGGTCATTGTGTCGCTACATAAATAGTGTGAATAAAATAAACCCATAAGTTTATTTGATTTTATTTTTTCACTACAAGTATGAAATTTATCTTTTTCAGTCGAACTCCTCCTGTCGAGGTTATAAATTTCATAAGAGAATCCCAACATTCTAAATTCAATGGTGCCCTTGGATTTTTGATTCAAGCATTGGTTAAAAGTTTATAAAAACCAGCTCACACAATTACATAACGTACATTAAAAATGTTTTAAAATACAATCTGACATATATGTGCCTCAGAATCACATGCCGTATTAGAGCCTAGATTTGAAATAATTCCATCTAAATAAAAAATATTCATAGAAAATCTGGGACATAAAGTTATTCCCCCCTTTTTGGGATTCACATCCTCATAATCCAAAACAAGGCTAAACAAACAAATGTGGGTACTGAGCACGAATCTGAGTCTCTTTCTCCCATGTTCTCTCATAGAGGTTCCCATGCTTCCACCGAACACGCACCAAAGGATTCAACCATCCATGAAATACCTACTCTTTTCAACCCTCTAACTCCACTGGAAACATCGTAAATGTCACCCTATCATTCGTTTCAAGCTTTCCCAAGTCAATGACATGTGATGAATCATTCATGTTTCTCCTCATTTGCGACATGTGGAAAACGTCGAGCACCCAGTGCATCTGTGGGTGAAGATATCAGCATTATTCCACCTCTCCAACGATGGTTAGAATTTGAAAAGCTCCAATAAACCTTAGAGATTACTTTTCACCCCTTTCAAATCACTATAACCACCATCTGGGTGAAACCTAAAGGAAAACACTGTATCCCTCCTTGAACACCAAGGGTGTCTATCTCCTGTCAGCATAAAAAAAATTATTCACTTTTTAGTCCTCCTCCACTCCTTGATGAACTTCACCTTCTTAGTGTTATAGTGTACCAACTTCAGACCCATGAGTTATAACTCCCCTGGGTCTATTCCACATATAGGTGATCTAAATGTCCACCCATACAGGGCCCCAAACAGTGCCATGCTAATGTTAGAGTGGAGCTATTTTTGTACGCAAACTCCACCAGTGGTAGGTGTTCCTTAAATGGGGGACCAAAATCTAGGACACAACCACAAAGAATGTCCTCCATGATCCAAATGGTCCACATGCTCTAACCATCTATCTGGTGATGAATGGTTGTACTCCAGTGCAGATGAGTCCCAAAATCCTTCTCCAATTCCTTCCACAACTAGGATGTAAAGCTTGCATCATGGTATGAGATGGTTGTCGAAGGCACCCCATGTAGCCACACTATATTTTGGATGTAGAGGCCTCCTAGGACCTATACCTATCCCTACTCTTAGATGTGTAGGAACTGAGTGGACTTGGTGAGTCTGTCAACAATCACCCAGAAAAAATTGTGTACCCTAGACATGCATTGTAACCCCATCACGAAGTCCATTGAGATACCATCCCACTTCCATTCTGGAACCGTATGTGGTTGTTCCATGTCTATAGGGACCTGATGTTAATCCTTCACTTTCTGACAAGTGAGGCATTGTGAAATGAACTCGGCCACTGCTTTCTTCATCCCTATCCACCAGTACTGATATCGAAGGTCCCGATACATATTTATCACGCTAGGATGTACCGCCATAGGAGATGTAAAAAACTCAATCAACACCTCCTCCCGCAACAGAACTGGTACCATTGTGAATCCTCTAAAAAGGATGAAGTTCTCCCCACCTATCTAAAACCCTTCAAGATATTGTCATTAAGATAACTCAGCATGTCGGGCCTTGCAGTCAACATTCCTAAGATGTGCCTATCTGACTAACTGTAAGAGTGGAGGATTAATAGTCATTAACTAAAGGTAATTTGCTCCATAATCATAAATGAATGATATCTGCATTACAGCTAGCTACTTTTCACCTCACTAAGCAGCTGTAAACCAAACCTTCTATTGAGCGTATCTGCCACCACGTTATCCTTCCCCAGATTATAGACTATTTCCAAGTCATAATCATGGAGGAACTCTTACCATTGATTATTTATCATGTTCAGGTCCTTCTGTGAGAAGATATACCTGAGAATCCTGTGTTTAGAGTCAATGGTAAATTGTTCACCCATCAAGTAGTGTCACCACATAATTAAGACAAAGGCCACTGATGATAAATTTAGGTCTTCGGTCGCTTAGTTATGCTCATGTTTCCTCAACTATTGTGAGATTTAGGTGATCACTACTTGCTCCTAAATCAGAACACTACCCAGTTTGGTCCATAATGCATCTTAGTAGACTACATACCCAACTCCCTCTTCTGGTAGTCTGAAGAAGGGGGCCCTCACCAGTCTCCACCTCAGCTGCTGGAAAATCTGCTGGAACTTCTCCATCCTAATGTAGGGTGGCCCCTTCTTTATGAAATCTAAAAAAGGATGATCCTACTCTGGAAAAGTTTTGTATGAACCTCGGGAAGTATCGAGCAAGCCCCATGAAACTCATCACCTTAGTCACGTTTCTGGGTGGCTCCCAATAATGAACTTCTTCTATCTTTTTCAGATCCACTGCAAATCCAGCCTCTAAGATGACATGTCCTAGAATGTGGATCTCCTGAATCCAGAAGTGGATCATTGAGAGCTTACCATAAAGCTATTTCTATCATAGTGTATCCAAAACTATCTGCAGGTGTGTATCATGCACCTCCTCTGAGGCTGAGTACACCAAGATGTCATCAATGACGACCACCAGAAAATGATTATGGTAAGGCAGGAAGATCATTTTCATGAGTCACATAAAAACTTTTTGGGAATTGTTCATGGTGAAGGGAATCACCAAGAACTCATAGTGATCACACTCGTATCTGAAGTTTGCCTTTGGTACGTCCTTATCTCCTACCCAAAGCTGATGATAGCTAGACCTAAGGTATATCTTTCAGAACCATCTTGATCTATTTAGCATACCAAAGATGTCATTAATCCAAGGAAGTGGATACATGTTCAACACATTCACCTGGTTTGGACTCCAAAAGTCCATGCATGTCCTTAAGTTCC
This sequence comes from Viscum album, assembly GCA_963277665.1. Taxonomy (NCBI): domain Eukaryota; kingdom Viridiplantae; phylum Streptophyta; class Magnoliopsida; order Santalales; family Viscaceae; genus Viscum; species Viscum album. The sequence goes on along the minus strand of OY728161.1, from coordinate 120,968,940 downwards.
CATCTACCTTCTTGGAAAACAACATTGTGGCTTCCCATGGTGAAACGTTGGGCCTTACGAACCCCTTCTCTAATAAGTCATCCCGTTGTACCCAGAATTCACGAACCTCCACGGGAGCCATCCAATATGCCTGTGGGAATATCGGTTTCATTCCTAGGTAAAGATCGATGTATATTTCTACCTACCTTGGAGTAGGTAGTTCCAAAAAAACCATAGAAAATAAAACCTCCTACTCATACACTACTACAGTAAAGCTCTAACTCCTCTAGTCCACCACACTGATAGTGTGGCAAGCCAACAAGTGAGTGATCGGATGAACCATACTTAGAAAAAGTCCTTCTTGTGCTAAAAAAGATCCCATCTCTCCGATGAAGGAAAACCTAGTCTCATCCTCTTGGACACACCGCGTGTTCCACCTAATACAGTTGATCTATCCATGGACTGTAGATTACCAGTGTATACCCAAGATGATGTCGTATGGCCTCGATGCTATTATTAGGAGATCCCACATAAAGAACTCACCTCATAGAGTAAGCTGACACTGTCGGAACCAGTTTTTAATCATTGAATCCCCTCCCGTATGAGTCTCTGATCGTAAGGATCGAGCTACAACTCTATCAGAATCTCTGAGCCTCGAACAAGGTTCATGGTAAGGAAAGAGTGATTGGTACTTGTGTCTATATGAACTATAGCTACTATTAAGTAGACACATGTTTTACCTCTAATCATCTCTATAGTGACATGTTCATAGGACTCCATCGCTTGAAGATACCCCGCCCATATCCACCTACTCCCGATGCTCATGGTGGACCGCTTACGGGTGGGGTGGTAGTACCCCGTATCTCGTCCCACCATCTGTTGCTCCACCTACTCCCCTGCCATGTCTGCCTCTCTATGGACTACCCATTTCAACTCTAGGCCTCTTCCATGGTGGTCCCTCGACCTCCTACAGATCATCTGTTTGGCGGGTCGGGCAGTCTTGAGCTTTTTCCCCTACTTTCCACACATGAGGAACAACATATTCCTCTACTAGTGTCCACTACCCCCTGGAACCTCACACTGCAGATCTAATTTCACTGGTTTATCCCATGGAGGGTCTGGTCTTCTTGGAAACCAATGTCAGTTTTCAGCTACTCGCTGCCAAGTAATCCACTACTATCGTCTGATGGTAACTCTCACAGTTGGTACCGGTTCTGCTCCGAAATTCTCCACTAGAAGGCTTCTCTCTAGCACCCCATCCAGCGTAGGGGTGTTGAGAGAGATCATTGATGATCTTATCTCCCATTTTAGACCCTAATCAAAGGTTCAAGACCTGAATAAAGTGTCTCGTACCATATTAGAAGAGTATCAGGAGAGGTCTGTGAACCACATAGAGTACTCACCCACAGTCAGGCTGCCCTGCCGTAAGTAGAGAAGATTTAGTATGCGTATTGAGTGCAAGGTGAGGAGAAGAACTCCTCACTAAAAAGTCACTCGAAGTATGCCAAGGTGAGGGTCGTATCCCCTTTCATTTTAAGTGTAAAGATAAAATATCCCCTACTGCGCATTGTAGAAGTCTAGTGGCTTGAGCCGAAATCTTGTCTGATGGAGTCCTCACAGATTGGAAAACTCACATCACCCCCTTCATCCATTACTTAGCTGCAATGGGATCTTTCATGGGTTGAAACATTAGATTCCCGTTCCTCTAAAACTCATGCAATGCACTCAGTCGACGTGAATACTCTACTAGTAAGGCTGGAAGAAACTACTGCTCGATGGGTGTTGGTGCCTTTGGTACACCACCTGTGGGTTCCATCTCAGAAAACGGTCCATGCACCGATGTATCATCGCTTTGTGGACTATCTTTTTGATCCTGTACTAGGATCATGGATGGATTTCAATGTCGAGGCATCCTAAGAACAATCATGATGACCCACAATCTATTAATTATGCCTGGTTATCTGACTCTGACTCAAAGAGATCATGAATAAAATTTTCAATATGCCAGAAACCAGTGTTTTCATGTACCGAGTTAGAAAGCATAATTAAGGGTCCTAGTGTATGGATACATCGTCTTACACACCAAAATTGGACTCCCCGAATCGAAAATTCAAACATGAAACATTGAACACTAGTTCCCAAAAAACAACTAACTATCTGTCATTGAGATAGAACTGGCCACCTATGATACCACTCTATCATGACCCGTCACCTAGGACCCTTGTTGTGACAACCCCAAGCCCTCCCTCCATAGGCATGGGGCTAGCAACTAGCACCAAAAGGCATATCCCCAAAAGGGGAGGTATTTCCCTTAACACTGAACACACAATACATACTATGGACTGAAAACCATTTTTTATCATTTTCTAAAAGTAGGTTTAATGGTTTCTGGTACCCATACAACACACATAAAACAACCACATCGTTAAGACCTTAAAAAATTCAAAAACACCACCATCCACTCCTCGATCTATGAACAACATCACACCTTGATCTTTGAACCACATCACACCTGACCAATGCCGCCTCGACCCACAGTCTGCCTCGATGGACACATCAACCGATTTCAGGAAAATCTGCATCAACCAGACCTCCTTATATCTTCACCGGTGTAGCACATACTATGGAATTAAAGCTGAAAATGGGATACCAATAACAAGTATGTCACCTGAGGAAGAAACCCCACGATTAAAAGTGAAACTGAAAGAAAAAAGGGGTAAGAATACCAACCCAACTAAGAAGAAATGTAAAATAAATGGATGTACAAGATCTGCAGGTCTTCTTCAAAGGATCATTCCATAATGGTAGGTAATTCTCACTCTCAGATGTTGCTGAAGCATACCGTGTCTGTTGATCCTCCTCCGAGAACCACATGGCCCTTGCCCTCCAAGTTCCCAGTGAAAGCTATCCATCATCTTCACAAAACACCAATGGTGCAGGAAAATCCTGTGCAGTGGTGAGCATAATAATACAAAATAGGGACCCCAAAATCGACTAGGGTCTCACAGAATTCCACAATGAAAATCAAAAAAGAATGCACAAAGAATAGAGTCACTAGAGTTAGCTGGACACAGGTATAACATAAAGTGTTGATAGAAAAACCAACAGTTGCAAACACTAAACATCAATCACAACAAATTAAATCTTCCTCGATGAGTTATTTATGCTATCAAGGTTTCCTACACATATTCAATAGCTTATTCACGAAGCCTTTCTGGGTAGGTGAGTTACGAGCCTTGCTCGTAGTTGAGTCTTGAAGTCCTGCGGGGTAGCTAAGTCACAATGTCTCAATGATAACTGAGTCACGAAGTCTTGTTGGGTAGCTGAGATATGAAGTCTCACTGGGTTTCTGTTTCATGGAGCCTCACTGATAGCTGAGTCGCAGAGTCTTACTTGGTAGCTGAGTCACAAAGTCTCGTTGATTGTAGAGTCACAAAGTCTCTCTTGGTAGCTGATTCATGAAGCCTCACTATGTCAACATCCATGAAATCATAAATCTAGGATTTCATAAGGGCCACCTCATCACGTGGGTCCCAATGCCGTAGACAACACATCAATCAGACACACAGTCTGGGAGATATGTCCTTTTTTGTAATCAGGGGGCGGTTGCATCACGACCCAGTTCAACTGGTTTGGACAATCCCGACAGACCCGACCTGGGGTCCCGTATGACCCGATACCATTATTCTGGTCCATTAGGCCTCACTAGACTAGGATGAGGTTGGTCATGGAACTAGTATACTTGGTCACCTTGTGACCTGGATTTATTTATTCCAGCCTGCACTTGCGGGCCGACCTCTTTTCCTAGCCTGGACTCCTGTATGTCCTAACTGTATCCTGTCTTCCCATTCCACTAAAGCAGACGAGCATGAAAATTTAGCTGGGCTGCTCGGGAAACCCAGTCCAGTTGGGGCATGTGTGGCCAGTCAGCCAACCACCCCCCTCATTAGCACGCGACCAATAGGGAGCGGGCCACTCCTCTAACGCGTTGCCAGGCTGCCATAGCATCCAGCCAGCCCCCGCGGCCGACAGGACGCGACCTCCATCGCCACGATGTGTACTGAATGTGCCGCCTTCACCATTGTGGCCTGTGAGAGCCAACTACATCCTCCCACACATGGAACCTAGGTTGGAACCACCTCTTACGTGCGTCTTCCACTGTCGCTGCTGGCCGATGTCGCATGTCACTATCACCACCACACTAGTGGTGCCGCTCCACTAGCACCTTCCACAGGCCACCAGGTCCACTCCAGTGGTCCGATCACAGATTCGTGTATGCCTTCAGACCTATCGGGTCTTTTCCATCATTTCCACGACATCATATTCATTTTTACACCATTTTGAGGATGTATACATAAAAAAATCACAAGAGGAGGGGCTCGAGCATTGTTAGTGTCGGCATGCGTCATCCCCATTAGAAGTTTAAAAACACATGGGAGGATTGGGATCATATTTATATCTGCAATAATTTAATTCTGGTATATAAAAACCAAGAAGAACACCCTCCCTCAACAACACACAATCTGTGGATCCACCTATTCCTGGGTTGATCCACGTTCGTTGTTTTAGAATGAAGAATAAGAAAATCAAAACAACAAAACCCCTACTTGTATTGATGATCCATCACTGATGAGGGACAACGCATTGATCCATCGTCGATCATTGATCTGTTAGCAATTTTCATTGTTCATCATCTATCGAATCCTTCCCACCAGCATTTTTCAATCCCTGATTTGATTACGTTCGTCAATGGCATTCTTCGTCGTAGTGAGAGAGTGGTTCCATTTTCATCAAAGAATTTCCCAAAGGTTGTTTTACATTTATGGATCCTTGTTTAATTAAAGGAAGGATACACATTGTGCATGCCACAATATCTCATTAATGTGGTTCATTTATGATTCTATTCTGCCTCATCACTACACCGCAATGTCAATTAGTTGTTACGTTGTAGAGGGAACAATTTGAATAAAATAAAATTTTATGTTTATTTTATTTTATTATTTTACTAAAAGTCTGATTTTTATCTTCTTCGGTCAAACCAAACCATTCTAGGTTAATCCCCTATTTGGTGAATCCAAACATTTTTAATTTCATGATGCCCTCATATTTTTTATCCAGGCACCAGTAAAAAATTTAGAAAAACCCTCTCGCACGATTACTTACCAAACATTAAAAAATGTTTTAAAATACCTTATAGCCTCTCTGGGCCCTAGAATCATGTGTCATATCAGAACCTACTTTTGAAATAATTCCATGAAAATAAAAAATGTCCACTGAATATTCATGACATTACATAAATCAATAGAAAACTCAATTTACCAGTAAAGATGATGTCTAGGTAAATCTAATGGAGATACATTACTAAATTCTTTCACAATAGTTATATCCTCAATTTGAATATTTATTTCCTTATCCATATATATTGTTTTATATTCCTCTCCATGAATTTCATTCAATAGAGCTGTTGGGGTGGATATAGATAAGAATCAAATGACAATGTTTCTTTCCTGAATATAAGGGATTCTACATCATTATTGAAAACTATAACTTCCTTCTTCTTACAATATATTTTAACAACATAACATGAAATCCAATTAATACCAAGAATTATAATACAGTCAATCATGTGTATGATTATAAGTTCAACAACTAAAGCATGTTTATGTGTCATAAGTGGGATTGATTGAAACATCGTTGTTGGAATAATTATCCCCTTAGGGGTTTTGACTAAAAACTCCTTTATTAACTCAAATTTGAAATGACTAATTTTATTGGAAAATGGGATGATATAAGACAATTTGACTATCCAAAATCAAAAAACATCAGATATGTTTAATGAAATGATTAAAGTACATGCCACTATATCATTAGGAACCTAAACTATAGATGTTGTGATCACATATTTTTTTCCTTTCTCCCTTGGCCTTCTCTGGATAATGATTCCTTAATGATTAGGAAAATCATTGGAATAATGTCCCATCTCATTAGAATTGTAGCATTGAACATTGGGAGCTTCTTTCTTTCCATTTTAATCACAACATTGGTGGAATCTTTTTCAACATTTCTAATAGAGTCTTTTTCTTTTTAAGTAGGATCGAGGGTGTTTAATTCTATATGTACCACATGTTGGAAAACTCCCCTTTTTATTCTTCCCCTTACCCATTATGTCCCCTTCCACCCTCATTTCACATTATTTCCTTTAAATTTGTAAGACATAGATAATTATTTCTATGTATTGATTGGAAATGAGACTATATCATCGAATGATAAGAATGTTTGGGAATCCAATGCACTTCGAAGGATTGGTTTTAAACCATCAAATAATTGATCAACCTTTCTCCTCATATTAGGTATGTCGTACACTATATTATTTCTTAACCTTGTGAAGTTAGCTTTATTGTTTTTAACATTATCATTCTTTTTTTGCCTCACATTCAGAAACAACCTTTCCATATCTTCTCCCTCTTTACAAGGAATGTATTTTTTGAAAAAAAAATCTATAAATTTACTCAATTATATTTTTTCAATATCTTCCTCCTCCTTGGTGTATTGAATGAATGAACACCATTGATCCAAATCGCATGATAGATGTTACACTTACATGAAAACCATATCTCTTTCATTACACCATAATGAGATAAATATCTTCTCTTGGAAACATAACCACTACTCTGCTACAAATGGGTGTGTAGTCCTATATAATGGCGGATGGTGTTTTCTTACAAAGCGGTCTAACAATGAACCTCCGCATTTTGGATTAGGATGATCCATACATGTATGGTTATTATTCATAGCCAAATTCACATATCCCAATATAGTTATAAGATTCTTTGTACTTTTTGTAGCTTTAGTTAATATTCATTATCTTGTATAGGATATAAATAAATATATGTGATAGATGCGTTCATGTGGTTCCCATTAATTACATTAGGATCCATTTAGAAATAATGGAATTCAATAAATTAGGTTATGAATCATAATTTATAACATCTAACTTGAAAAAAACATATCATAAATTTAAATTTCATACATGTCCAATATAATAATCATAAGAATGGTTACTTTCTGGACATATTTACATTTTAATCCTTCATAAGAGTTTATAAGGAAAATTAGTATTATCTATGAATATATCATGGGAGTGTCAAACTAGGTGTGCACTAATGCTCATTGTTGTGTACTAGGTTACAAGATTCAATATCAAAATAGCTTTTCAGAGTCGTTACTCTTGGGTACATCTGTTCCAGAACCACGTCAACGTATAGTTTTTAGATAGGGGTGTATTTTATAGAAATATCCACATAATATATAACTCAACAAAATTATAGGAATTTATTATATACTTATCCACAAATTATATCTTAGGTTTTTTATCACTAATCAACATTTTCTAAATTTAGATTCCAAGGATATTACTAAAAATATTTTGATACCAATTGTAACACCTCAACCCTAGTTTTATAGAGCTAGTGCATTATTTTTTTACATTTACAAGATTATAATAAATTTTTATCTAGAAGGAAAAAGTTCATTAGTAGTTTTGGAAAACATGATACAAAGATAAGTTCAACATTAAAACTTAAAATGAAATATATAATACTAATTCTATTGGAAATATCTATGACTCCGACATTGTCTCTGAAATTCATTCATAATACCCATCTTCACATCCTAGGGAAAATATAACTTAAAATGGGGTGACCACAAATGCCTACTAAGGTTATGTAATACAATAGAAATTATCATAAAAATAAACACTAGGCAAGGTGAACAAAACAAAAAAACATGCCATTAAAAATATACTTGAGCATAATATGGATAGAATGAAAGATAATTAAATAGGGCCATATAAATGATAATAATATAATGACACATTACTTAGGATATTATACTAGTTTAATAATAACATGATTAATCAATTAAAAATATCATAATGATGGAATGCATAATGTCGGACAATTAAAACATATCATCGAGGCCTTAGCCAAGATGTTTGAAAATACTTGGCTAAGGCCTTGGCCAAAATCCAAATATGTTTCTTTTAATGAGACTACTGATGCATCATGGTGATATATTGGGACCCACCCATCACTTTATATGTCCAATGCATTCCTTATATTAATGGGGTTAAACATAAACAAAATGGACATATAGAATGACATTCCCCAATTGGTACACATGAACACCAATGAGCCTGTAAGGGGATATAAGAGTTCTCCTAACCTTGTCGCTGCCTCCTTCACATAGGGTTAGTATGACACGTCCTTCCTCATACTCGGTGGGTTTCGGTGCGGTGGATCCTTAGTTGTGATGGCGTCGTAGACTTCATCGACTTGGTCATCTCAACCTTTCACACCACTGCTTGCCTCACCTCACCAAACTCCTTTTTCACCAGATAGGGTTTCCAAAGGTGGCAAGGTGCTGGTTCATAACAGAGTTGCAGCTCCTATGGCCTGAGAGTGTCGCCTCGTTTTTTTCATGTGTGTTGTCTGGTTCGTTGTGATCTCCGCATGCGGCTAGGATTGTGGCGATGTGATTTGGCTTTCAACGGGTCAATGGAGTGCTTGTGATGTCTTTCATTTTTTGGTTATGGATTACGTATTTGGTTTTAAGTGCGGATTGATTTTTCCATCACCTTTGATTCGTGTTCTGGTTGTGGTTTTGGTGTTGGATGGATGTATGATCTTCAATATTTTCTTTGCTTCTAGTTTCTTATTGTTTTGGCTGTTGATTTGGGCCGTCTTGTGGCTAATTGATACTGGGATTTGGTCTTAGTGCACTTTTGTTTCTGGATTTAGTTCTTCTTGGTTGAGCTACTGGAGTTCAGGTGATTAGATATACAATTTGAGTTGATCAGTGAAAGTGATGTTGGGTGTTTTTTTGCTGAAGTATTTGAAGTGATGTTGTTTCCATGGATATGATGTTCTGGTGCTGTTTGTACTGTGAGGGGATCTGAGCAATATGTTTTTCTGAATTTTGGATGCTTCTTCCAGACATTCTACTAGGATTTTCTATAGATGAATATTAGATCAAGTTCTTTCATCATGTTGGACCTTTCAGATTTGGTAGTTTGAGAGGGTATGGCTCTACCATCGGTACCGGGGCCGTGCACCGCTACACAGGACATATTTCTAAAGAGTCACACACTGGTGGAGGTTCCATACTGATGATGATGCTAGGGAGGGGTATTTCTTAGTAGATCTGTTTTAGGATTTCACATTCATTTAATGTTGACACTTTTATTTCCTTGAATTCATGTTAGGATTCCTTTTTTTCATTAAAAGGGTGCTTATCCAAAATTAATAAAAATTAAAGCCTTCGGGCATTTCAGTATTTACACATAAACACTAACCATTTAGAATAGTATGGTGAATGGTATCAAGATAGAACATCCACATTCAAACTGATCATAAACCATTAAATATAATATGTTATATTATAAAAATATTATATTAACTTCTATAAGAAAAAATCAACATAGGTGTTGAAATAGAAATAAAATACACTAATAATATCATCAAAGAATTTTTTAGAGAAATAAAGTTTTAAATTGAAAAGAATTGCTATTTTATAAAAATATTTTAATAATATTGGAAATTAAATATGGTATATTTTTCAATATAAAATTAGTGTTTTTAGTTAAATATATTTTATTTAAATCATATTATAGAGTGATCTTAAAAATAAAAAAAAATTAGAAGTTCCCCTGAAATGGCTTGTTTATTGGGATGAATTCAGAAATATCATTATAAAACATTTAACTAGCCATAAAATAATGAATGATTATAACTGGAACACATATATAGAATGTTCAAAAATGATTAATGAAGATTACATAATAATAATTAATAATTAAGATGGAATTAATAGAGAAAAAGTGTAAACTGAAAGAAAATGGTTGTTCATGTAGAAAACCCTTACCTTATGTCTGAATGAGTTCTGTACATGGCCTTAATATCCTCGATAATCAAATTAAATTCATTCATTAATTAATTTAGAACCTTATATAAATTGATTTATTTTTATTACCATTTAACTAAGTTCATTTATGTCCATTTGTACGAGTTATAAGATACAATGTTTTCACTTGAGGGCGTTTGATTCCATGGTTTTCATGATCGGTATAATTGTATATGATAATGGAAGTTCCTGTGGAATTGGTATAATTTTATGAAATTGAATTTATATGATATTTATGAACATATATTATCAATAATGGTTATATATATATATCATTTCTTATATATAATATGAGTATGAATCGTTAGATAAAACATTATTGATTTTATTTAGATTATTTTGGCGATATTTTGTATATCCCAAACTAATTTTGTCGTATGAATTCATATTATTTATATATACATGTTTAAAAACATTAAATAAGATATAAAATATATTTTAGAATCTGGTTCAACTATCAAAATGTTTTCATGACCACCCTTGAAATAGAAATTAAAGAACGAAATCATTCATGAAGGTTTTTAATCAGCACCTCATATACGATGTTTTGTTTTTTAAAATGAGAGAGGGAGAGAGGGAGTAAGAAGTTAGTTGATTGATCATTCATTTACATGAAATAATACCCAAATATAGAAGAGAGTTGAGTTACCATTATCAATTTAATATAAGAGTCAGGGAGATAATAATAAAATAAGGAACTTTAATGAAAATAAAGGGAAAAAGGAAGAGGATTTTACCTCTTGAGTACTCCTCCTTGAGAACCACCTTATGAGAAGGGGTTTTTAAATTTAAAAAAAAACAAGATATGATGGATTTGTGTATGGACTTGGTAAGATTATTTTTTCAGAAATTTTAGATATTTCATATCTTATATAAGTAAGAGAAGAGGGGTGTGGTAGTTATTTATATTTGGGGAGAGGAGTAATTTTTTGAACATCTTATTCATTATTTTATTAAATTTATCAAGACAAGAAATAGTGTTGATTCACATAGAAAAAACATTAATAAGTGCATGATATTTCAAACTAATTGTGCTAACATCATCTATGATTCATGGAATAGTGTATTTATCTTATAATGTTTTTATACTTTAAATTATCATATTTTCCTATTCACAAAAAATTCATGTATTTTGGAAAAATACCCAAAATTCACCCCATAGATTTATCAACTTATAAAATTTTAAAATTTACTCCATTCTATCAAAAAAAGTTCGAAATATGTGTAATTTATTTTAAAAAAAACATTATTTACATGAGAAATATAGGTTTCAAATTTAAAACTCTTTTTTTAATACATTCAAAAATTAACTAAGGAATCATAATATTTTCCTAAAATCATATGAGAACAAATATTTATTTATGAATACATTTTATGAAAATAAATTTTATTTTATTTCAATTTATTAATTGAAATGTGTAATTATATATTTATTAATCATAAATATACCAACACTTAATTAATACTTTTTTAAAATATTCACTCTCATATATAAAGTGCCTAATTTTTTTATATATACATGGGTGAGTATACTATTAATAAGGGTCATATTACAATTCATAAGGGTATAGTAATATTCATAGTGTTCAAGTTAATATTCACCAAAAACTTTAATTAAATCCTATTAGACTGTGAATGTCTTACTGATTGCAACTGTCTATGTCCGTTTTTCAAATCTAAAACAAAGAGGTGGAAAAATATTTTTAATGGATATATTATAATAAAAACCGGTTTTCTCATAGAGACTTAGTATTTCATGCATTACATTCTATATCAAATTTATTTGTAAAACCTTGAGGTGTTACATCCATGCCTCAATAATTTCAGATAAATCTATTACAATACCACTCTTACACTCGTTATAGTGTGTTCCCTAGGGAACCTATTTCTAATTCCCATACCTAAACCCCACACAGTCTATCATGAGCCTAATGGTCATAAAATCCCTTGTAAATAGATAATTTTCCCTAGAGGCCATATTTATAGATTTTAATTTTTATTCTCATAAACTATAAAACATGATCTATAAGGAGATTCTTCCTTTATGAGAAGATCACTCTCATAAAAAATCATCATCAAGACAAAACCATCAAAGCTGCACTGGGAATCCAATAGGAACTAACACATATACGATGTTAATCACTCACCTAATTTAAAATTCCTAGAATCGTATCAAATTCTATATCTCAATATCAACATAAAACATGTAATACACATATCAACCATCAATGATCTCCTCAACCATAGGGAAATACATGGTCATTCTCAGACCACCTCTCAGGAATGCTCTCCCACATTGAATTCCAACTAGAAAATTGGGTAACCAAGATGATACGATATTTTTTTAATACTTTACATAGGAAAATGGATCACCATCACTGCTAGAGTGATCTATAATTATAACATCCTTTTATACTTCCATCATAATTTTGATTAGGTAAAAAAACAAACAAGAAAATAATATGGGCCAGAGTGTCACAAAGTCTCAATTGTTCCTCTATGTACCACAAAGTTTTTCAACTACTAGTGAGGGTCTATAGTATGTTTTAGGTTGACATAAATAAATAAATAATAGTAAATAATAGTGAGTGTGTCCAAATTATATAACTTAATCAGGAACATCCTAATATCATGAATAATATTAAATACAATGCTATAAATAATGTTTTTTTAAACAAGACATTGCAATAATTTTCCAATGGTTTGATCACACATATTTATATATATATACAAGATATAACCATATTTATAACATGAAATATCAATAAAAACACTTACTCCAAATCATCTTTATCTCCACACACAAACCTTTCTATCTTATCTCAAAACATTTCATGTCCCTATCCTTAACCTAAATAAGGAAATGTAAGGTACGTATACACACTGTGATGCCTGGGTAGGGTGTAAGAATATTAAATTAGTTGGGTTTCAAAAAGAACCCAAAATTAATATAATAATATATTCATTTTTTATGGTATGTAAAAGAAAAAAACAGAACCATACTGAGTATTCATATTCTAACCTAGCATTAAAGAACCCATACCATTCCAACTTTAGCACCATACTGGAAGAATAACCACAACAAAAAATGCGATTATTGTGAACAAAAAGTTCACCTAATATATATTTGAATAACCCTAAGTCCAAATAGTCTCATTTTCAATAATAGTAATATCGTTTTACTCACAATTCTCTGGGCATTGAGTCATATATCGTCTAAATGGTTGTTGACAAGTTACTCAGTATCCCCAAGGCATTAAATCTTTGGTCAAGTCATGAGGCCGATAAAAATATTACATGATAACCATAAGGCATAAAATTATATCCTTGACTGCAAGGATGATAAAAATATTAATCAATATCCACAAGACATCAAGTTAACATACTATTCAGTATCAAAATCACATCATGATCATTTTGTACGATAAGGATGTTATACTTCTACCATGTGTATGGGTCCATCATTGTAAATTTTTCATGTATATCACAACTTCCCTCAAATGGATGACAATATCATGATGGTCCACCTATTATGAGTACCTATAAAAACACCTCCAAATTCAAGGTAATTACTCACAAACGTAGTAGAGCATATATGGAAAAGAATAGAAAGGAATCCTAATAATTAGTAGCAATATACAAGTACATGTGATCAAAATAAAATATGTTCTATCATGATACTCAATCATAGTCATGGAATCGTGCACCAGATTTTGGAATTAAGGCTACACATGCACCCATAAGAGTTGCACAACAAACAATGCTATCATAAGACACACACACAGTAGGAATATTATATCTTATAATGGATCCCATGGATTCACACACATACACCCCTACTCATGCTACTATAAACATGGTCAAATTGAAAACAAACGAATGTTGATGCATGTCACATCCACCAATGCTCTCAGAGAAAACATATGAATACACAGAATATAACAACCTCATGTTCTAAGGGAATCTCCACCAATGTCTATGTGTATCTCATAAACACTAAAAAATAGTGCATCTATGAAGGTCAAAGGAAAACATATCCATGTTCTATGGGAATGACATGAAAACTAGTTCATGTATAATCCACCAAGGAATAATTAAGAGTATTCGTACCCCAATGGAAAAAAGTCACTATAAAAAATTCACATAATATGTTCAAAACTTGACACACTATCCATCCATTCACATAACTTTGTCTACTGCTCTAATATAGACTCATGTTGTAACATCACACATACCACCTAATAGGGAGTACCAGGGATTCCTAATCAACTTCGGTCCATGCTCTCTTGTAATAAAGAATGGTATTTAGTAGTGTTACCTTAGACAAAATTTTATTTACCTCGGAGTGAAATATATTGTGCACATCCTAGGATCATTCTCTCATGAAGGCCCCTCGTACAGAATGATTTTCATATTGTAACTATTATAAACTAACTAATATAAAAAAAATTATAAAGTAATATAAATGGGGAGTTTTATTATGAAAATAAATGAAGTATAATATAAATATAAATTAAACATATAACATAATGTAAAATAAAAAAACACACAAATATATTTGTATTTCAAAAATATTACTCTTTGGGTTCAGTGGGGAGTTGTCATTATCACTAAAAATATGTGACAAAATATTATTAAATGTTGATATCATGACATGTCACCCTACACCTTCTCATTTGAATGGTACTACCTTACACTGAGTCTTATACATATAATAGTAATCTATTACTCATTAATAATTATTTCATACTCCACCATTTTAATGAATTTCATACTAATGAGACGGAAAATTTGATAATGAGGAGGAAGAAGATAGTATTAGAGATTGTGGGGTGACCACTCAACATAATCATTTTAACTAATACTCAAATCATATAATAGGACTTGTGAAATCATTAAATGATAATAAAATAAAACACGACCACTCCCCCCCCCCGAACAATAGTGAGGGTTATCTCTCCACAAAAACGTGTTTAAAAGAAGTAGAGTGGGAGAAATAATTATAAAAAATGGGAAAATAAAATAGATACACTAATATGTTTTGAATATGTGTAAAAACAAGACTAGAAATATTCAACCTTATTCCCATTTAAAAGGGTTTCATTTTTTATGTGAGGTGAGACCCATATTGAATATAAAAGTACAAGGCACTTCTGCAACACCTTGTCATACCACTCACACATACTCTATATAAAAATTTGAGTCACCCCTCCTAATAATTCTCAAGACTCAGACCAAACCAATTTTTGAATCCATGTGAAATTATATTTGATTTCCCCATTGTAATGGAATCCTATGTATGGTGTGAGTAAAAAACAATGTAGAGAACCACCAATGTGGTCCAGTATATATCTAGTAAATGTCATTCATGAATAAATGAGCTACTCATCAGGATAATGATAATAAATAAAATATGAGAATAAATAAAAAATTATTATAAGGCATGTTCATGACATGTTATTAGCCTTTCCAAGACACAACTGAAAATGTGGAGTAAATTAAAATAAAAGCATACTTGATCCATGGGTCCATGATCCAGATTGACAATAACTAATTCAAATAATGGTGGAAATTATTTTGAATATGTGTTGTTACATATATATGTATATATGTGCTTGTGTGTGTGTGTGTGTGTAGAAGCATGTATGTATGTATATTATGTAGAAACACACACACACTAAAATATATATATATATATATATATATATTGATACACAATACCAGCCTGAACTTGAGGCATATAACAAAGGAATCCATTGAGAATCATAAGACTCATAGGGTTTAAACATGGGAATTATCCCAACATTCATATGTGGATAGAAAACATCATATATGTAAATCTAAATAATTGATGTGGATTATCATGACCAACATCCAAAATAATGAGTGTGAAATTTATTATCTGATGGAATAATAATGGTGTGAAATACAATTTCCATCATCCAAATCAAGGGGATTGAAACATCATGTCCTTTAACCCACTAATTATGTGAAAAACCATGTTCAATATCTAAATCAAGGGGTATGGAATATCATGTACAATAACACAATAGCAACCCAAAACACCATATTCAACATCAAAATAAAGGACACTCAGTGAAAAAAATCATAAGGGTTCAAGAGAAAATCCTACGAAGAACATTGTTCAAACATTGGAGTGCCACTAGGACCCCTATTTCAGTATTCATAAGTGTAATCTTACTCAGGATCCATGTGGTCTTTACATAATAATTTTTTTCACCATGTCATCCAATAAATTATCACATAGAAGAGGCATCCATGATAGGGTATTCTAAAAGTGTGTTTAAGAAATGAGATACTACATGGGATCACCAATATTATAATATAAGTAGAGGAAACCATCTTTGGTTCCTTCGTAACCCACTAGTCTCAGGTTGAGGAATGAATATAGCATGCATAGTTTGTTAGTGACCCCTATAATTCTTACAATTTAATTAACCCTTTTTTTTAATAAGGATTCCCTGTAATATTAAACATTATGAATCACCCTTTGGAGAGATAATAAGAATAAACATATTACTATAAACATGAATATGTATAGAATGGTAGGTATGAAAAACCACATATCATTATGAGGCCTTTAACACATTAATAAATAGCTCTTAATGAATTCTACAATGTTATCCAACATCTGAGTCAAGTAGCATTGAATTACAAGTTCCTACCAAACAATGGACATCACATAAATTTTCCAAAACATTAATTTAAACACTAAGAATTATTTATAAAATAGAATCCAAAAATTCACGACAATTTATACCTCATAGGATTCCCATCATTTGATGTAAATTCAATCAAAACATGAAAAAGGTGTTAAAGGTAACTATAAAAGGACCCCCTGGAAAATACCTAACCAAAATAATCAACTCATTAATTAGATTAAATTAATTTATTCTTTAAATTTTTTTAAAATTCAACGAGTAAAAATTAATCAATGAACTAGAACACACCAAAGTAAACATTGCCTCTTCATTCTTCGTCTTCTTAGGTAGAAACAAATCCACATTTATTGTTTCTAATTGCACCCTGATCTAGTGGAATTGGTAATAAAACCCCTAATTGAGGAAAATGAATGTCATAGGAATCAAAATAAAATCACCATATAGGATAATGGATTTGAATTCATACCTATAAAATTGCAACGCAATTAAGACTTTCAATTCGGACCAAGAATATTATAGAACTCCCAAAGATGATGGGTGGAGGTGATAGAACCCATTAGGGAGTTACTCTGAGAAGATTGAGTAAAATCAGTTAATCCATTAAGTTTTTTAGGGGTGAATGGTAATTCTTTCCATTTAATGGGCTATAAGGTTTTGTTTCATGGTTTTCCAAATCGTGTTTGAACCCTGTACCTCTACTGTCTAAGGCACACCCCTCTCCCACAGGTGGGGAACACGGTCTAACAACCCATGAATAAACTATTCAACATGTCTAAAATAAAAATTATAATCCCTAATGTATTTATATATCCTTCCTCATAGCTTACTCATCCCAGGATCCCAGAAAAACTGGGATACATAGAGTGGTCCCATGGTTTTAACTGGCCAGGCATAAACCATGCGCCCTAGGATAAAACTTCCCAAAAAACTAATTTCAGGTCCCAAACCTCCAATACAATCAAAAAACCTATGATATTCTTTATAATTATACTTACATGTCAAAATATGTTATTTATATTCCTTCCAATATTTGAAATTCGGTTCTGAGTCTCTAATCCAATGTCAACCCATCCAATAGATTGAAAATACTATTTCCTTCTAAAATATCCAACTCCATCAACATTGGATCTTAAAACATAACTTATTTAGAAATTTTCATCCTCATTAATACTTTTGGGTCATAAAGATGAACAACATAATCTACATGGGTCATGAATTCATGATCAAATGGCCATTTAGCATTTCTGAATTCCCAACGCACCACTAAGAATCACATTAAGAACATAGTGCCCAACCATCCAAAACATGGTCTAATGCTCATAAAAAGTCATTAAATTGATATATTTATTACTCTATTATTCTAATATGATACATTAATATATCAAAATGTCCACTATCAAACTATCTACGGTGTTCACCACCATATATTCTTGCAATCAATGTTTAATTCTAAGACACAGTATTTCCACCATTGGAACTACCTACCAACAAATTCCACTAGCATCCTAATGTTGCTCCCATCATGTTGATCATAATTATATACATGATCACACTAGTTTCACTACTTAATAACCTTAATTTTATAAAAATTGTATAATCCAAATCGACCAACCTTAACCGGGTTGTGCCATATTCTTTGTGTGAATCTCCAACCAACTCTTGTACTACCCTCATATCATCCCAATAGAATTCCCAATGTGTATCATCACCTACTTAATATAGTGACTTGAGACATTTAAAAATAATATTACATGATTTGAACATAATAATATCTTAATTATAACCCAATGGTTGTGAATCATAGTATCATTGGATGACTAGTATATTACAATAATTAAGGGAAAAAGTGACATCATTTTATTTTTACTTTTCCATAGAGTGGCCCTAAATCGGGTTTTTCTCCTAAAACTAAATTTTATAACTAGGTAAACACATAAAATAAAGTGGTTGGCTAAAAATACAAGTAAGAGAATAAAAAAGATAATGAAACATAACTTTTGAGTAAAATGTATAACATTATATCAAAAAAGATATGGCTCATGAGTAATCATATGGAAGCATATAATAAAGAACATGGTATCATAAGATCATGGAATCTTTGGAAATGTGGCAGAAATATATAACATGACATAAACATTACTCAAGGATAACTACCTAGACTATATCAAATTGGATAAAAAGTCCCATAATCGATTAGGTTTACTCCATAATCTCCTACATAATGTCTCATGAGTCTAACAGAATACCCAATATAGGGAGTGTTATATATGATTAACCATAATAACAAGATCACGGTTTATGTGATCTATATAAATGAATGAAATTTCAAGGCATAAAATAATAACTACCCATGGAAATAACTTTTTTTTCATAATCATGCTTCATATCATAATCAATGGAATTTTTAAAATGAAGGCATTTGAGAAAAAAACATAAGGAATATATTTACCCACAAAAGTATGGTAGAATAAGCTAGGTATATAAGTGGGAGAGATATAAAAATAATTCTGATGCATTTCATAATTTTAAAGAGTGAGAAAGTGAGCTAAATAGAGAATGACCATAAACTAAAGAAAATTATGGGTCAGAAATATCCCTTCATTAGGTATTTTCTTTAATTGTTTGCATTATAATCACCTCTATAAAAAATAAAAATTTATTATAAATTTATTCCATAACCATAATAATATATTGTATACCATATCTGATTTATGTGTATTCTTTTATGAACAATTTATGAACAATTCATTATTAATATCATGTCTCGGGTAATAATTGTTTTCATTTTAATTTATGTTTTGATTTGGTATTTTCAATAATTTTACATTAATCATGGTGAAATCATCTATAAAATATAAAATATTACATATATATCTTATATAAACATTAAATATGTATTTATAGTAGTCCATTAATGATAGATATAGAGAATTAATTACACCTTTCATAGAAATGGTTGGTCGTATGTACGCATGAACATTTTTTCCATTTTATGGATGGATGAAACGCGAGAGAGATAAATAATATATCAACTTTAAAATAATTTAATACATCATATATATCACAAATATTCCATAATTTTATCTTTATTACCTTCCATAAATTCAGTAAGTGAAAAATGAATTATATCACTTCGTGAGTTGGTATACTGTCATTAACATAAGCAACATTATTGTATCCCTATTAAATGTCAAGTAAGAAGGTATCTGTGGTATTAAAATTAATTGAGTATA
This sequence comes from Viscum album, assembly GCA_963277665.1. NCBI lineage: Eukaryota > Viridiplantae > Streptophyta > Magnoliopsida > Santalales > Viscaceae > Viscum > Viscum album. Next base: position 120,949,085 of record OY728161.1, on the reverse strand, counting down.
ATAATTTAATTAAAAATATATAAATATATTATGTCCCTTTTTATATCCATCATTGAAAGGTATTTTTGGAAAATGAGTTATATCAGTTCATGTAGTAGGAGTCTATTGTACACACGACAGACAGTTTCATTTCTTATTTTATGAATTTTTATACGGATATAGGTTTTAATATTAAAATAATTATATATATGAATATTGGAGATTATTTTTTATTAAATTAAAAACATTTGGACATAATTTAGTGGTGTAAATTGAATAAGTAAAAAAGAATAAGCTTAGTGAAGACAATTACCTCTACTTAGAAGATCCTCCTTTGGATATCATCCATTTGACCCTCATGTTAGTATGTTTCGAAGAAAAAACCTCTATAACATGTCTAAGGATGTTATTGAAGGATCTTGGCATGGTTTGGATGAACTATATTTCATGAGTTGTGTGAATAACTAAAGACAATTGGTAACCTTTTATAAGTGGGGAAAAGGGGACCTTCTTGAAAACCACATGGAAATTTACCAAAATATTTCAAAAATTATAAATTCATTACCAATCATAAAATATGACAAATTAACTTAGATTCTAAATTAGGATGTAAAATTTGAGTGTAAAGACCTGACCTCGGTTTCCCAGAGTTAGTGACTTATTTTATTATATTGTCCTGATTAAAATAAATTAACATCATGAAGAATGAATAATTTAGTAGGTTTGGAAAAATAGATACATACATAAGTTAAAAATTATAAATTTAAATGAAAAACAACATAAATTTTCCATTGGGAACATCCAACAATCTAAAATTATCCATATATGTCAATTATAATATACCTATTCATTTCCTAAGGAATAGTAAATGTAATAATGGGTTATCTCAGTTGCTCAATAAGGTAAAACATTATAGAAGATGATTTCATAAACACAATCATTAGGAATGTTGAATAATTGAAATCACATGCCTTTAAAATTAAACTATAATATAATATTGTATGAATATGAGCTAAGATTACATTTCCATAATAAAACATAATCATCAGTACTCTAATTGTTGAATAAACTCATGAACATTGAATTTATTGCTTTATAATGTGGGTAATGAATATTTCAAACATTTTGAAACATACCATCAAGGCCACAGTCAAGATATTTAAAAACGATCAAGGCCTTGGCCAAAACTATATATGAAAATGGGCATGGCCACGACCATGTCCATATCTATTTGTCTCATGATATCTGCCAAAGCATCAAGTGGATATATCAATCCCCACCCATCAGTTAAATAATCAAATTGATTCTTCATATGAATAGGGATAGACATAAATAGTGTATACACCTGAGATATAAATTACATTCCTCAATCTGTAACATGATCACTAACTATTTTGGGTAGTATGATTAATGGTATCAAAATAGAACATCCACACTAAAATAGATCATAACCCATTAAATATAATATTGTATATTATATAATAATATATTATTCCCAATAAAACATAATAATCCACAATAGTGTTGAAATAAATGAAAATACTCTTATAAAATCATCGAGTAATTCCTGAGTTAAATACCTATATACTATAAAAATAATATTTCTTTTGGAAAAATCACTGAGTATAACCATAAGTGAATTAATATAATATTTTCATAATGAAATGGATTATTTTAGAAAAATAATGGTTGATAAAAACTTATAATAGTGTGACCATGAAAATAGATATGAATTTGAGAAATTCCCTTGAAGCGGGCTTGTATTTGGGAAATAATGTTGATAGTTCCTTTTAAAACATGTAACACCCATATAATAAATAAGATTTTTGGTTTTTAAGCATACATGTTACATTTATTAAGAGTATATAAAAATATTTACTAATTTAATTGGGATAAATAGAGATAAATAGTAACATGAATGATAATGAAGGTTTGGGTAGGAAACCCTTATCTTATGTCTGAAGGTGTTCCTCACTTGATCTTATTGACCTGGATAATCAAATTTAGTTTCATAAATTCATAATTAAAAAAACTCTTAAACATTTAATTGCATTAGTATCACCTTATTAGGTGCATTCATATCTTTCTAATGGGGGGAATAGATTTAATTTCATTGGTCGGGAGTGTTTTCTTCCTTGGTTTTCATGATTGGTTTTCTTATATTCATGTACTGAAAAACATGTTGAATGAGAATGGTTTTCTAGTAAATAACATGTATGTTATTATTGAAAAAAAAAACAATATTAAAAGATTATAAAATTATTTTCATTATTATGAGTGAAGATGAATCATTATATAAATATATAATGATAACTGACTGGGTTAATTGGCGGGTGTTTATCACAACAAATTCATTTGGATTTATAAATTAATATCATGCATAAAAAAATATTCTAGAATATTTCATACATTATATAACATATATAATAGTCTGTTTAAACCATTAAAATGGTTTCATTTCTTTAATTTAAGATTCTAATAGAGATTGAAAACTCATCATTCTTTAATGTTATAAATAAACACATCTCAGATGGTGTATTCATTTCTAGTATAAAAGAAGGGGAAAAGAGAGGTGATGTAGAATAATTCCTTTATAATAACAATATTCTCATACATATAATGTAATATTGTTATCATACCATTTTCATGAAATTTGGTGAGAAAAGAAAAAGAAACGAACGTATCTTCAAATAAAATAAATGAAAAGATGAATTTACCTCTTGAACTAATCTTCCCTGAGAGCCTCTTTAGGGGAGAGATTTTGGTCTTCTTATGATACGAGGGGATTCTGGACATGGGGGAGGATATTGGGAGGAAATTTATATATATTTTATATAAATAAAATGGTTTTAGAGGTGTGAAGAGAAGAGGAAGTGAGGGGAGTTTATAGTGGAGGAGAGGAGTTATGTTTGAATATTTTATTCATTGTTTTATTATTTTTCTCAATACAGGAATTATTGTTGATTATTTTGACAAAAAATTGAAATAAATTAATGTTAGTTCGATCCAACGTACATTTACATCATTCATTACTCAAGCATGATTCATAAATACCGTTAATTATCATTTTTCATAATTTATCAAATTTCACTATTCCCAAAAAAATTGAGTGTTTTAGAAAAATACCAAAAATTCATCTTGACCAATTTTTATTGTATAGAATTAACAAATTAAATCCTTTTTATAAAATAATTTATCTAAAGAAGGTAACATTAGTTTTTAAAATAAAATCAATATTTAATTGAAAAATACATATTTAAATTTAAAAATGATTTTATAATACTTTCAAAAATTAAAAAAGTTCTTAATAAATTATACTCAAATTATAGGAAAACAAAATATTTATTTAGGAATAAATTTTATGAAAATTAATTTTCTTTTAAATAAATTTATTAATTTAAAATTTTAATTAAATATATATTACACCCCAAAATACCAACAATTAATTATTAACTTTTAAAATACTTTATTTCATTTATAAGTTGCCTTAATTTTATTTATACTTTCTTCGGTGTGGTTACTATTCATAAGGGTCATATTACTATTCAAAAGGGTATGTTACTATTCATATGGGTATGTTACTATTCATAAGGGTCATGTTACTATTCACCAAAAATAATGTAAGTTGATCTAATCCAACTCTATCTTACTGAATGCAATCATGTTTGTCAGTTTTTCGAAATTCAAATCACAGGTGTGGTATAATTATTTTTACACATTAGGATAAACCAAAATAGTTTTTTATAGTGACTCAATGTTTCATGAATTCAATATTAAATTTATTTATAAATCAGTGGGGTGTTACATTCTCTCCCCTTACAAAAATATCTTCCTCGAAATTCATATAATGTTACCTTATAAAATCATTTGGGTTGGTCTTCATCGTATGCTCATCAAGCTCCCATGTTTCTTCTTAAATTCTCTTATTTTTCCAAAGTACCCTTACGAGTCATGTCATATGATTCCTCAAAACCTATTCTTTAGTGTCTATAATTTAGATATCCACTTCATAGTACGACAAGTCAGGTTCCAATTATATACCATTAGAAGTGAGTACATGTATTGGGTCTTCCATGTAATTTTTCTACTATGATATGTGGAACACATTGTGTACTTTAGACATGTTAGGATGCATAGCCAAATAAAATTCAACAACTCAAATTCTCTCTATGGTTTCAAAGGACCAATGTACCGAGGTATCTGTTTCCCTTCCTTCCCAAATCTATTAATGCCTTTCCATGAAGTGACATTCAAGAAAACATGATATCCAACTTATTATTCCAAATCATTATACCAATTATCAGCATTGGTCTTTTTCCTTCATTGAGCTGCATTGATATGGTTTTGAATAGTCTTTACCTTTTCTATTTTTTCTTCTATAAGCTCAGGGCCGACAATCTTCTTTTCATAAGCTTCAACCCAACATGTTGGTGTACGACAAATCTTCCCATACAATGCTTCATATTGTTCCATTTGAATACTTTAATGGAAACTCTTATTGCAGGGAAGTCTCTACTAAAGGTAAATATCGATCCCACATACAATGAAAGAAAAGTGAACATGATCTCAACATGTCTTGTATGGTTTGTGTTTTCCTCTTTGATTTCCAATTAGTTTGAGGGTGATAAGAAATACTCAATCGAAGGTCAGTATCCAAGGCTTTTTAAAGTCTTTTCTAGAATTTTTATGTAAGTCATGGATAATGATCAGACTTTGTTGAGAGAGGTTCTCCATGATGTTGATCAAATAAATCATCAATATGATGTAGTAGATACTTTTTCATTATTTTTATAGCATTGACCTCAATATAGTCAATTCAAAACCTCATAGATGCAACTTTCTTCATAACAGAAAAAAGGGGGCTCCCTATGGAGAAACACTAGCGATTATAAATCCATTATCACTCAATTACTCTAGTTGTTTATTCAATTACACTTACACTACAATGGCCATTCTATATGTGGTATTTAAATATGGCTTGAACCAATAATTAAATTGATAGAGAACTCAACTTACCACTTTGGTGGGTGTACAAGTAAATCCTCTGGAAACACAGTAATATATTATTGCAAAATATGTAGGTCCTCTATTCAAACATTCCTATCCTAACCCATATATATTGTGTTATATTTCTCCCTAATAATTTAATTCAGTAAAGAAACTAGGTTGGATCTAAATGAGAATCAGATGGCAAGGTTTCTACTCAAAAGATAAGGTATTCTATGCCATTCTCAAAAATTGTTAGTTCATTATTCTTGTAATAGTTTTTTGCATCATAATATGAAAGTCAATACATACCTAGGATTATATCAAAGTCAATAATGGGTATGATTATAAGTTTTTTAACTAAGGAACATTTTTGTTTCATAAGGGGGGTTGATCGACACATCTTTGTTATAATGATACATCCCTTTGGATTTTTGACTGAAAAATACCTTATCAAATAAAAATAGAAATATAACATTTTCTAGGAACAATAGGATGAAATGAAAGAATTGGATGATCCAGGATCAAATAATTTATTGGCTATGTTTGAAAAAATTATTAAATTTCATGCTACCACGTCATTAAAAACATCAATATCAGTAGTTATGATCGCATAAGCATATTCTAGCTCCCTTAGATTTTTATGAGGCATGTATCCTTAACACTGTGTAAAATATTTATCATAGTGCCTCATCTCCCAAAAATTATATAATTGGACATTATTACCATCATTAATTCCCTTATAATCAATAACATTATGGACTTTATGTCATTACTTTTAGCACACCTCTTTCACTTTTAAGTAGAAACTGAGATGTTTCCTTCCACAATTATCATAGGGTGGAAAATTAACTCTTCACAACTTCCCTATTTCCTTATTCCCTTTGTAAAAGTTTTCAGCATCCCTCTTCTTCTCTTTCATTCCTTTGATGTCATAATATATAATGAATTTATTTTCTATCTTGATAACACATGAGACAATGTCTTTGTGTGATGAAAAAGATTATCCGAAAAGTGATCGTTAGAGGAATGTCTCTTGGGATTAAAATAATAGACAAATTTTGCTCCTTGGATTATGTATATATTCTATATCATGCCCTTATAACCATGTGAAGTCAGATTCATAATTTGCAACATTCTGGTCTTCCTTTTTCATCAAATTCAAAAACATCAATTCCATATCTTATTGATATTCATGAGGAATGTATTTCTCTATAAAAATTTCTTTAAAATCTCCCCATTCCATGTTTTCTATTTATTCATCGTCCTTTTTGTTTTGAATTAGTGACTAACTTTTATCAACATCTATGGATTGATGATAAATAGCTATGAAAACATTATCCCTTTTAGTAATTCCCAAAGTGAGAAATATCTTCTCAAAAAAACTTATCCACTACTCATCTACGAATGAGTATGTAGTCTCACTAAATGATTGAGGTTGTTTTCACATACGGTTATCTAACATAGCTCCTCCATATTGTGAATTCATATTCTCCATTTGAGTATGATTATTGTTAATAACCTGAGTATGTTTTCCTAGTATAGATATAATTTTATCCGAACCAGTCATAGATCCAGATCTGACATCATTATCTAGAATAAGATGGAACTACCTACATGGGATATATGTGTTCATGTGGTTTCCATTCGTTCCACTAAGATCCATTTCTAAATAATTGTATACACTATATTAGGTTATGAATCATAATGTAAAATCTCATCTTAGAAAAATACTTAACATAAATTCAAATCATATTCTTAGATAATTCCATAATAAATCATGGATTATTTGAATAAAACATTAAATTTAATTCCTTCATAATTGTTTGTAATGAAAATATGAATTATCCTAAGAATATCCCCTTGGGATTCAAAAACTAGGTGCATAGTAATGCTCATTGTTTTGTACCAGGATACCCTGAGTCAAGCCAAAAACACCTTTTCAGAGTTTTTACTTCTATGTACATATGTTCCAGTACAACTTCCACATGTAATATCTAGACATGGATGTTTTTCATAGAAAAATCCATATAATCTACTCCTTATCAAAACTCCAGGCCATTCTTTTATGTTTATCATCAAATTCTATCTTAGGTTATTGTTCCCTAATCTACATTTTCTAAATCTAGTTTCCATGATTTCTACTAAACATCCTCTGATAACAACTGTAAAGACCGGACCCCAGTTTCCCGGAGCTGGTGCCTTATTTTATTACATTATATTGATTACTATAAATTTATATCCCAAAGGAATTAATTTTTTAGTAGAATAATATAAAAATATATATAAATAAATTCAAAATTACTATATTAAATGAAAAAAAAATATAAAAGTTCCATTAGAAACATCCACCACTATAAGATTATACATTCAAGTCAATTATAATATACCTCTTCATGTCCTGGGAAAAATTAAACATTAGAAGGGGTGATCATAGATACTCAGTAAGGGTAAATAATAAAATGGAATATATCATAAACAAAAACATTGGGCCTGATGAATAATTGAAAAAACATTCCTTCAAAAATAAACATGTTGATAACATGGAAGGAATATGAGCTCGACAAATATTTCCTTAATAAAACGTAATAATGGGTATTAAATTAGTTGAATAACCTGATAAAAATAGAATTTAAATATTCATAATGAGGGAGATACATTTTCCATCCATTCTGAAACATACCTCCAAGGCCTCGGCCAAGACATCTTAAAATGATTAAGGCCTCGTCCAAAACCATATCCAAAAATGGGAAAGGCCTCAACCAAGTCCATATCTATTTGTCTCATGAGACCTAATGATGCATTTATTGTATCTATAAGGACCCAAACATCCCTTATTATGTCCACCACATTCCTCATATGAAAGGGGATAAACATAAAGAACTTATACACATGAGATGTAAATAACATTCCCCCATCTGTAACATAATCACTAACAATTTTGAGTAGCAAGATAAATGGTATCAAACTAGAAAATCCATAGTAAAATTGGTCATAAACTCTTAAATATCATATGGTATATTATATAATAAAATATTATTCACAATAATACAATAAAATCAACAAGATTTATGAAAAAGATGAAAATAATCTTATAAAACCATTCAGTAAGTCTTGAGATAAATACCCTTTTACTTTGAAAAGAAGTGTTATTTTGGAAATGTATTTATATAAAAGAAAAAGTTCTGTACGGTATTATTTTATTAATAAAATTAGTGGTTTTATAGAAATAATGGTTTCTAAAAACTGATTATAGAGTTACCTTGAGAATAAGTAGAAATTTGATAAATTCTCTTGAATTGGGCTTGTTTTTTGGAATGAAATTTGAAACTTCCTTTTAAAAAATTTAACTCCCATAAAATAAAGAATTATTATGTGTTTTACACATAAATAGAACATTAAGTAAGTGTACCTAATAATAATTTAGAATTAAATATGTATAAATAGAGACAATGAGTAACCTGAAAGATAATAGAGGTTCAGGTAGGAAACCCTTACCTTAAGTCTGAAGGTGTTCTTCGCTTGATCTTAATGACCTGGATAATCAAATTTAGGTTCATAAATTAATAATTATATACCCTCTTATATATTTATTTAATTTATTATAACCATATTCCGTTCATTCATTTCCATCTGACGAGTTAAGAGATTCGATTTCATTATATGGGAGTGTTTGTTTCCTTGGTTTTCATGATTCGTTTACTTATATTCATCTACGGATAAACATGTATAATGAGAATGGTTGTCTAGAATAGAAGTTTTATTTTATTAATAAACAAATAGAATATTACATGTTTATAATGTTTTTATCATTGTATGGACTGATAATGAATCACTATTTAAAACATTAATGATCCTTGTTTGGGTTAATTGGTGGTTTTTGATCACAACAAACTCAATTTGATTTATAAATTAATATCAGGTGTAAAAATAGATTAGAGAACGATAAATAAGTTATAATATAAATATTATAGTCTCTTTCATCCATATAAATGTTTTCATGACCCAAATTGAAGATAGTAATAGAGATTAGAAACTCATCATCCTTGAATGTGATAAATTAACACATCTCTGATGGTGTTTTCATTTCTAGTATAAAAGAAGGGGAAAGGTGATAAAAAAAAGAAATATTCAATTATAAAAATAAAATCCAATACATGTAAGTAACTAGAGTCATTAGAACATTTGGATGAAAGGAGGTGAAGAAATAAAAAGAAATCAAAGGAACTTGAAAAAAAATAAAAAATAATAATAATTTACCTCTTGAAGTAATCTTCCATGGGAGCCTCTTTAGAGTAGTGGGTTTGGTATTTTTATGAGACCAGGGGATGCTGGAAGTTGGGTAGGAAGATAAGAGGAGATTTTATCAGAATTTATTCAGGTCACAAGGGTTGATAGGAGTGTAGATATGAGGAAGTGATGGTCGGGGGGTTATAGTGGAGGAGAGGAGTGATTTTTGAATATTTTATTATTTTTATCAAGACGAGAAATAGTGTTGATTACTGTGAAAACAAATAGTGATAAGGGCATGTGATTTATATCCAATTTCCATTCACATCATCCATGACTCAAGCATGATGCTGAAATTCAATTAATTCACATTTTTCGTAATTTATCAAATTTCACTAATCAAAAATAATTTGAGTATTTTGGAAAAATCCCCAAAATTTACCGAAAATATTTTTCAATGGTATAATTCAAAAATTAACTCCATTTTATTAAAGTTCTTTTCTAAATAAAATAATTTTATTATAAAAATAAAATCATTATTTATTTGAAAAATAATGATTTAAATTTAAAATTGATTTTTTAATACTTTAAAAAATTCACTAAGGTCTTATTAAATTTTCTTAAAACTATAGGAAAACAAAATATTTATTTTGGAATACAATTTATAAAAATTTATCTTATTTTAAATAAATTAATAAATTTAAAATTGTAATTAAATATTTATTACTCACAAAAATACAAACACTTAATGTTTAATTTCTAAAATATTCTATTTCATTTATAAAGTGTCTAAATTATATTTATACTTTCATGGGTGTGGTTACTAATCATAAGGGTCATATTAATATTACTTTAGTTATTATACTATTGATAAGGGTCAACATACTATTAACTGAAAATTTATGTTGATCTCATCACACTCAAAATATCTTTTTAAATGTAACTTTATATATCATTTTTTCAAAATTAAAATCTCAAAGTTAGTAAAATAATTTTTAATACATAGTTTATAAAATAGTGGTGTTTTGTAGAGACTCAATGTTTCATGCATTCAATAATAAATTTATTTATAAATCCTTGGGCTGTTATAGATAGCCCCGAATACACACTTCTGAACCTGGTTCTAAAAAAATATGTTTTTCATTTTTAGACTTGATACTGATAAATTCGAGAAAATTTTTGACATCCAATACATAAAACATCGAATGTAAATATTTGATATTTTATATAACTGAGGACCTTTTATAGTTAGTGTTTTATATATAACGGATAACTATTAACCATATGGTCTCATAAACAACTAGTTAGTAAATATCAGAATCTTATCTCACTAAAATCATGATAAATAGTATCCTTTATAGGAATAACATACTTAAAACCATTCCTCACATTAAATACAAAATAAACATAAGAAAATAGTGATCCTAGATTCTTAGTAATGGTAAACAATAGAGTTATCAATTTATGATCATATGAAATCATTGGAAAATCATAAGGTTAGGAGTTCTTGACCATAACATACGAAGTTAATACCCAATATTAAAAGAATCCTATACATGGGTTATGTATTAAAACAATATCATTTAAAAATACATGAATCCTAATAATGATAAATCATCATAACTCAAACATGAACCACCTGTTCATGTCATAAATGTGGTTGGCATCATCATAAGTATAGAAACCATTGAATATGTCAATGAAAAATAAAAATTATATTATATTAGGTATCAAAACAGATATACCATATTAGATAATGAACTTTCCCTTGTTTTCCATAATAAATGAATCACATTGGTTTTTTTTCTATAACAAATCAAACAAATCAGCTTCTTTCCAATAATGGATCAACCACATAAACTTATTTCACAAATAAATATTAGGAAATATAATAATATTCCCATTGACTTGGAGGGAGATATATATAACACCAACCTCATAAAAAATCACACGTGTGTGTTCCACATGATCCTAAAATAATCATCATCTCAAAACTTATAAATAGAAACAGATTTCACAAACATTTCAATAAAATGTAACCCATGGAAAAAAGAAATTGGTTTCATCAAAACCAATTCATTATAAACATGAACCTTTTTGAAAAAAAAATAATTGGTATCCTTGGATCATATTACCAAATTAGAATAATAAATAAATATGATTTGGTTCATTTATGAATAAAAATATCATTAAACCATTCTAAATAAAACAAACCATTATGATTTAGAAATCATTACTCATAATCTAGAAATCTTCACATGTAATAAAGAAAAAATTTTATTTGAAAATAACCTTTTAAACATTTCAATTAATCATAAAATCAATCAGGATTAATGATAGCGAGAAATTAATTTCAGTTCATATAAGTTAAAATGGCATTTAAACTATATTTTTGGTGAAATTACCAAAAAGTACCATGTTATGAAAATGAAAAAAAAAGCTTTCTATTCAAACCATTTTTTAAAAATCCAAACATACATAATAATAAATTTAATAAATCATAGTATAATATTAAAAATATTTTTGAATTTTTTTTTAGAAAACATGGTCATGGAAGTGAAATATTCCCCATTTTCGAAATTAACATAAACAATCTGAAATAATATTGAGATTGTGAAATAAGCACTTTCTGCTTTGGTAACATTTGAATCATAATCCATATTAAAGAAATAAATTCATATAGATAGTATATCCCATAATTTTCATGAAATTAGAAATAAAATACAAGCCTGTTCAGTGTATACACAAAAAAATAAACAATTTGTGTATAAGGCGTGTGTCCCAAAAAAATAAAAGTGAAACGAAAATCCCTTAAAAGATAATTTTATTGATGTAAGAATTAATCAATGAAGTAATTATGTGTGAAAAAATTAAAACAACATCATATATTTATTATTAAAATATTAATAAATCATAGTTCATTTTACACATAATATTATTATAACATAATGAAGTAAAAGTTTAAACTAATGAATGGAAATTGAGATATAAAACCCCTTACAATAGGTTCAAATTCATTCGTATATATTGAAAAAACCTCCATAATAAAAATATTTTTAATATATAATTATCATATAACCATAATCATATATATAATACCTTATTTTGTTTACTTATATTTTTTTATCATATACTTATTATCAATTCATTGTCAAAATCACTACGTCGAGTGGTAACTTCTTCGTTTTTCATGTGTGGTTTGGTTTGGTAGTTGTGGTCCTTGGACATTAATCCTGGATAAATCATATAATTTTTTTTATTAATTATATAAATTTAATGTATATTTATAATATATTTATTTATTGTAATCCATAAAAGGTAGAGAAAAAATGAATAACATCGTTCACAGAGAATGTAGGTTGTACGTATGCATGAATGTTGTTTTCATTTTTTGAAAAAATGTAATAAATAAAGGAAAATAATAATTTTCCTTTATAAAATTATTATTATCTCATATATATATGAAATATAATTATTAGTTACATCTACTTACCCATCCATGTATAGTGGTGGTGAAAAACGAATTGCACCGCTACATGAAGACGGTAAGTCATACATATGCATGAATGATGTTTTCGATATTATTAGGATAGATAAGATATGAAGAATTATTTTACTATAAAAATAACAAAATATATATATATTTTGGATAATTTAGTTATTATTTTATATTGTTTTCAATAAAATAAGAGGAACTAGAATAAAAAATAAGTATGAAAGAGTCGGTAAAGATGATTACCTCTTCTTCTGAAAATATCCACCCACAAAACCTTAAAGCATATAAGATTGATTTTATACCCATAATAATTCCTATATAACATGGATCTAGATTTTGGTAATGTAATTATTTATACTGTTCCTAAAAAATATTTTCTTTTAAAAAAAATGAAGCAAAAGAGAGAAGGGATTCTCATTTATTAGATGGGAAGGGGCATCCTTTGAATTTCCCAAAATATTTATTTAATATAAATTAATATTAAAATATTAATGGGTCAAAACTAATTTATTTATAATTTAGGATGAATAATATTATATTAAATCTCATCCAATAATTTTTTTCCAATATTAGGTCATAATTTTACCCTTTATTAATCCCCTTTTACTGATTTTCATAGTTATTGCAATTGTTTAAAATCAATAATGTCCAATATAGTTACTATAAAGGAAAAAAGGACCTTAAACAAATCATAGTTGAAATTATATACAATATATTAGTCAATTATTTGAATATATAATTTTAAAAAAAATTATATCATTTAATAAAATATTATTTGTTTTAAAATATCATTAATGTTAATTTTTAAAACTATTCATTAATTTGACCTTAATAATATCAAGATAAAACTTAAAATACGAAAATTTTAATTTATTTTATCCATAAAATGTCTATTTCATCCATAAATTTCGTTTATTATAATAATTATCTCAAATTATATTTATTTTAATATGTTTAATATCCTTTATTTAATATTTCTAATAATTTTATAACTACTTCATCAATGTTGTGTAAGTATTTAAGATAATTATATATTCAATAAAAATTAAAAATAATTTACCATGATGAAGATAAATATTTTATATTTAAAAACTATTAATAGTTTAATATAATGACACATTACATATGATATTATACTATTTTAATAATAACATGATTAATAAATTAAAAATATCATAATGATGGAATGCATAATGTCGGACAATTGAAACATATCATCGAGGCCTTAGCCAAGATGTCTGAAAATACTTGGCTAAGGCCTCAGCCAAAAGCCAAATATGTTTCTTTTAATGAGACTACTGATGCATCATGGTGAAATATTGGGCCCCACCCATCGCGTTATATGTCCAATGCATTCCTTATATTAATGGGGTTAAACATAAACAACATGAACATATTTAATGACATTCCCCAATTGGTACACATGAACACCAATGAGCCTGTAAGGGGATCTAAGAGTTCTCCTATCTTTGTCACTGCCTCCTTCACATAGGGTTAGTATGACACATCCTTCCTCATACGCGGTGGGTTTCGGTGCGGCGGATCCTCAGTTGTGATGGCGTCGTAGACTTCGTCAACTAGGTCATCTCAACCTTTCACACCACTGCTTGCCTCACCTCACCGAACTCCTTTTTCACCAGATAGGGTTTCCAAAGGCGGCAAGGTGCCGGTTCATAGAAGAGTTGCAGCTCCTGCGGCCTGAGAGTGTCGCCTCGTTTTTTTCATGTGCGTTTTCTGGTTTGTTGTGATCTCTGCATGCGGCTAGGATGGTAGCGATGTGCTTTGGCTTTCAACGGGTCTATCGAGTGATGGTGATGTCATTCATTTTTTGGTTCTAGATTTCATATTTGGTTTTATGTACGGATTGATTTGTCCATCACCTTTGATTCATGTTTTGGTTTTGGTTTTGTTGTTGGAATGATGTATGATCTTCAATATTTTCATTGCTTCTAGTTTCTGGTTGTTTTGGCTGTTGATTTGGACCGGCTAATGGTCGATTGATACTGGGATTTGGTCTTAGTGAAGTTTTGTTTCTGGATTTCGTTCTTCTTGGTTGAGCTACTGGAGTTCAGGTGATTGGATATACAGTTTTCGTTGATAAGTGAAAGTGATGTTGTTTGTTTTTTGGCTGAATTATTTGAAGTGATGTTGTTTCCATGGATACAATGTTCTGGTGCTGTTTGTAGTGTGAGGGGATCTGAGCAATAAGTTTTTCTGAATTTTGGATGCTTCTTCTAGACATTCTACTAGGATTTTCTCTAGATGAATATTAGATAATGTGCTTGCATCATGTTTGACCTTTCAGATTTGGTAGTTTGAGAGGGTATGGCTCTACCATCGGTACCAGGCCCATGCACCTCTACACGGGACAGCTTTCTGAACTGTCACGCACTGGTGGAGGTTCCATACTGATGATGATGCTGGGGAGGGGTATTTCTTAGTATCTCTATGTTGGGCTTTCACATTCATTTATTGTTGAAACTTTTATTTCCTTGAAGTCATGTTAGGTTTCCTCCTTTGTCTTTAAAAGTGTGTTTATCCAAAATTAATGAAAATTTAATCCTTCGGGCATTTCAGTCAGTACACATAAACACTAACCATTTAGATTAGTATGGTGAATGGTATCAAGATATAACATCCACATTCAAACTGATCATAAACCATTAAATATAATATGTTATATTATAAAAATATTATATTAACTTCTATAAGAAAAAATCAACAGAGGTGTTGAAATAGAAATAAAAGACACTAAAAAAATCATCAAATATTTTTTTTATAGATATACACTTTTAATTTGAAAAGAATACTTATTTTATAAAAATATTTCAATAATATTGGAAATTAAATAGGGTATATTTTTCAATATAAAATTAGTGTTTTTAGATAAATATCGTTAACTTAAAATATATTATAGAGTGATCTTTAAAATACAAAAAATTAGAAGTTCCCCTGCAATGGGCTTGTTTATTGGGATGAATACAGAAAGATTGTTATAAAACATTTAACTAACCATAAAATAAAGAATGATTATAACTGGTACACATATATAGAACGTTCAAAAATGATTAATGAAGATTACATAATAATAATTAATAATTAAGATGGAATTAATAGAGACAATGTGTAAGCCGAAAGAAAATGGATGTTCAGGTAGAAAACCCTTATCTTATGTGTGAATGAGTTCTGTACATGACCTTAATATTCTCGATAATCAAATTAAATTAATTAATTAATTAATTTGGAACATTATATAAATTTATTTTTTTTATTACCATTTAATTAAGTTCATTTATGTCCATTTGTACAAGTTATAAGATACAATGTTTTCACTTGAGGGCGTTTGATTCCATGGTTTTCATGATCGGTATAATTGTATATGAAAATGGAAGTTCCTGTGGAATTGGTATAATTCTATGAAATTGAATTTATATGATATTTATGAACATATATTATCAAAAATGGTTATATAAATATATATCATTTCTTATATATAATATGAGTATGAATCAGTAGATAAAACCTTATTTATTTTCATTTAGATTATTTTGGAAATATTTTGATTATCCCGAACTAGTTTTTTTGTATGAATTCATATTATTTATATATAAATGTTTAAAAACATTAAATAAGGTATAAAATATATTTTATAATCTGGTTCAACTATCAAAATATTTTCATGAGCACCCTTTAAATAGAAATTAAATAATGAAATCGTTCATGAAGGTTTTAAATCAGCACCTCATATATGATGTTTTCTTTTTTAAAATAAGAGAGAGAGAGATAGAGAGAGAGAGTGTAATAAGTTAGTTGATTGATCATTCATATACATGAAATAATACCCATATATAGAAGAGATTTGAGTTACCATTATCAATTTAATAGAAGAGTCATGGAGATAATAATAAAATGATGAACTTAAATTAAAATAAAGGGAAAAATGAAGAGGATTTTACCTCTTGAGTACTCCTCCTTGAGAACCACCTTATGAGAAGGGGTTTTGAAATTTTTAAAAAAACAAGATATGAAGGATTTGTGTAGGGACTTGGTGAGCTTATTTTGTCAGAAATTTTAGATGTTTCATATATTATATAAGAAAGAGAAGAGGGGTGTGGTAGTTTTTTATATTTTGGGAGAGGAGTAATTTTTTGAACCTCTTATTCATTATTTTATTAAATTTATCAAGACAAGAAATAGTGTTGATTCGCATAAAAAACATTAATAAGTTCATGATATTTTGAACTAATTGTGCTAACATCATCTATGATTCATAGAATAGTGTATTTATCTTATAATGTTTTTATACATTTAATTATCGTATTTTCTAATTCACAGAAAATTCATGTATTTCGGAAAAATACTCAAAATTCACCCCATCGATTTATCAACTTATAAAATTTTAAAATTGACTCCATTCTATCAAAAAAATTTAGAAATATGTGTAATTTATTTTAAAAAAAAAATCATTATTTACATGTGAAATATAGGTTTCAAATTTAAAACTATTTTTATAATACATTAAAAAATTAATTAAGGAATCATAATATTTTCCTAAAATCATATGAGAACAAATATTTATTTTTGAATACATTTTAAGAAAATAAATTTTATTTTATTTAAATTTATTAATTGAAGTGTCTAATTATATATTTATTATTCATAAATATACCAACACATAATTATTATTATTTTAAAATATTCACTCTCATTTATAAAGTGCCTAATTTTTTTTATACATACGTGGGTGAGTATACTATTAATAAGGGTCATATTATAATTCATAAGGGTATAGTAATATTCATAGTGATAAAGTTAATATTCACCAAAAACTGTAATTAAATCCTATTAGACTGTGGATGTCTAACTGATTGCAACTATCTATGTATGTTTTTCAAATCTAAAACAAAGAGGTGGAAAAATATGTTTAATGGATATATTATAATAAAAACCGGTTTTCTCATAGAGACTTAGTATTTCATGCATTACATTATATATCAAATTTATTTGTAAAACCATGGGGTGTTACATCCATGCCTCAATAATTTTTGATAAATCTACTACAACACCACTCTTCCACTCATTGTAGTCTGTTCCCTATAGAACCTATTTCTAATTCCAATTCCCAAACCCCACACAGTCTAACATGAGCCTAATGGTCATAAAATCCCTTGTAAATAGATAATTTTCCCGAGTGGCCATATTTATAGATTTTAATTTTTATTCTCATAAACTATAAAACATGATCTATAAGGAGATTCGTCCTTTATGAGAAGATCACTCTCATAAAAAAACATCTTCAAGACCAAACCATCAAAGGTGCACTAGGAATCCAATAGGAACTGACACATGTGCGATGTTAATCACTCACCTAATTTTAAATTCCTAGAATCGCATCACATTCTATATCTCAATATCAACGTAAAACATGTAATACACATATCAACCATCAATGACCTCCTCAACCATAGGTAAATACATGGTCGTTCTGAGACCACCTCTCACGAATGCTCTCCCTCATTGAATTCCAACTAGCAAATTGGGTAACCAAGATGATACGATATTTTTTTATTACTTTACATAGAAATATTTATCACCATATCTGCTAGTGTGATCTATAATTATAACATCCATATATACTTCCATCATAATAGTGATTAGGGAAAAAACATACAAGAAAATAATATGGACCAGAGTGTCACAGAGTCTAAATTATTCCTCTATGTACCACTAATTATTTCAACTACTAGTGAGGGT
The DNA here is from genome assembly GCA_963277665.1 of Viscum album. Lineage (NCBI taxonomy): Eukaryota > Viridiplantae > Streptophyta > Magnoliopsida > Santalales > Viscaceae > Viscum > Viscum album. The sequence continues at coordinate 120,930,640 of OY728161.1, read as the reverse complement.
CTATAGTATGTTTTAGGTTGACATAAAAATAATAATAAATAATAGTGATTGTGTCCAAATTATATAACTTAATCAGGACAATCCTAATATCGTGAATAATATTAAATATAATGCTATAAATAATGTTTTTTAAACAAGACATTACACTAATTTTCCAATGGGTTGATCACACATATTTATATATATATACAAGATATAAACATATTTATAACATGAAATATCAATAAAAACACTTACTCAAAATCGTCTTTATCTCCACACACAGACCTTTCTATCTTATCTCAAAACATTTCATGTCCCTATCCTTAACCAAAAAAAGGAAATGTACGGTACGTATACACAATGTGATGCCTATGTAGGGTGTCGGAATATTAAATTAGGTGGGTTTGAAAAAGAACCCAAAATTAACATAATAATATGTTCATTGTTTATGGTATGTAAAAGAAAATAAAACCATACTGAGTATTCATGTTCTAACCTAGCAGTAAAAAACCCATACCATTCCAACTTTAGCACCATACTAGAAGAATAACCAGAACACAAAATGTGATTATTATGAACCAAAATTTATCCTAATATATATTTGAATAACCCTAAGTCCAAATATTCTCATTTTCCATAATAGTTACATCATTTCACTCACAATTCTATTTGCATTGAGTCATATATCGTCTAAATGGTTGGTGACAAGTTACTCGGTATCCCCAAGGCATTAAATCTTTGGTCAAGTCATGAGGCCGATAAAAATATTACATGATAACCATAAGGAATCAAATTATATCCTTGACTGCAAGGATGATAAAAATATTACTTAGTATCCACAAGACATCAAGTTAACATACTATTTAGTATCAAAATCACATCATGATCATTTTGTACCATAAGGATGTTATACTTCTACCATGTGTATGGTTCCATCATTGTAAATTTTTCATGTAGATCACACCTTCCCTCTAATGGATGACAATATCATGATGGTCCACCTATTATGAGTACCTATAAAAACACCTCCAAATTCAAGGTAATTACTCACAAACGTAGTATAGCATATATGGAAAAGCATAGAAATGCATCCTAATAATTAGTAGCAATATAAAAGTAAATGTGATCAAAATAAAATATGTTCTATCATGATACTCAATAATAGTCATGGAATCATGCACCAAATTTTGGACTTAAGGCTACACATGCACCCATAAGAGTAGCACAAAAAACAATTGTATCATAAGACACACACACAGTAGGAATGTTATATCCTATAATGGATCCCATGGATTCAAATACATACACCCCTACTCAAGCTACTATAAACATGGTCAAATTGAAAACAAACGATTGTTGATGCATGTCACATCCACCAATGCTCTCAGAGAAAACATATGAATACACAGAATATAACAACCTCAAGGTCTAAGTGAATCTCCACCAAGGTCTATGTGTATCTCATGCACACTAAAAAATATTGCATCTATGAAGGTCAATGGAAAACACATTCATGTTCTATGGGAATCACATGAAAACTAGTTCATGTATAATCCACCAAGGAGTAATAAAGAGTATTCCTACCCCAATGGAAAAAAAGTCACTGTACCAAATTCCCATAATATGTTCAAAACTCGACACACTATCCATCCATTCACATAACTTTGTCTACTATTATAATAGAGACTCATGTTGTAACATCACACATACCACCTAATAGGGACTACCAGGGATTAGTAATCAACTTCGGTCCATGCTCTATTGTAACAAAGAATGGTATTTAGTAGTGTTAACTTAGTAAAAATTTTATTTACCTCAGAGTGAAATATAGTGTGCACACCCTAGGATCATTCCCTCATGAACACCCCTCGTACACAATGATTTTCATATTGTAACTATTATAAACTAACTAATATAAAAAAATAATAAAGTAATATAAATGGGGAGTTTTATTATGAAAATAAATGAAGTATAATATAAATAAAAATTAAATATATAACATAATGTAAAATAAAAAAACACACAATTAAATTAGTATTTGAAAACTGTTACTCTTTGGGTTTAGTGTGGAGTTATCATTGTCACTAAAAATATGTGACAAAATATTATTAAATGTTGATATCATGACATGTCACCCTACACCATCTCATTTGAATGGTACTGCCTTACACTAAGTCTTATACATATAATAGTAATCTATTACTCATTAATACATATTTCATACTCCACCTTTTGAATGAATTTCATACTAATGAGAAGGAAAATTTGAGAATGAGGAGGAAGAAGATAGTATTAGAGAAAGTGGTGTGACCACTCAACATAATCTTGTTAACTACTACTGAAATCATATAATAGGACTTGTGAAATCATTAAATGATTATAAAATCAAACATGACCACCCCCCCCCCAAACAATATGGAGGGTTATCTCTCCACAAAAACATGTTTAAAAGAAGTAGAGTGGGAGAAATAATTATAAAAAATGGGAAAATAAAATAGCTTCACTAATATGTTTTGAATATGTGTAAAAACAGAAGTAGAAATATTCAACCTTATTCCCCTTGAAAAGGGATTCATTTTTTATGTGAGGTGAGACACATATTAAATATAAAAGTACAAGGCACTTCTGCAACACCTAGTCATACCTCTCACACATACTCTATATAAAAATTTGAGTCACCCCTCCTAATAATTCTCAAGACTCAGACCAAACCAATTTTTGAATCCATGTGAAATTATACTTGATTTCCCCATTGTAATGGCATCCTATGTATGGTGTGAGTAAAAAACAGTGTAGAAAACCACCAATGTGGTCCAGTATATATCTAGTAATATGTCATTCATGCATAAATGAGCTACTCATCAAGATAATGATAATAAATAAATGATGATAAAAAATAAAAAATTATTATAAGGCATGTTCATGACATGTTATTAGCCTTTCCAAGACACAACTGGAAATGTGGAGTAAATTAAAATAAAACCATACTTGATCCATGGGTCCATGATCTAGATTGACAATAACTAATTCAAATAATGGTGGAAATTATTTTGAATATGTGTCGTTACATATATATGTATATATGTGCTTGTATGTGTGTGTGTGTGTGTGTCTAGAAGTATGTATGTATGTATATTATGTACAAACACACACACACTCAAATATATATATATATATATATCTATATATATATAATGATACACAATACCAGCTTGAACATGAAGCATATAACAAAGGAATCCATTGAGAATCATAAGATTCACAGGGTTTAAACATATGAATTATCCCAAAAATCATCTGTGGATATAAAAAAACATATATGTAAATCCAAATAATTGATGTGGATTATCATGACCAACATAAAAAATAATGAGTGTGAAATTTATCATCTGATGGAACAATAATGGTGTGAAATACAATTTCCATCATCCAAATCAAGGGGATTGAAACATCATGTCCTATAACCCAATAATTATGTGAAAAACATGTTCAATATCTAAATCAAGGGGTATGGAACATCATGTACAATAACACAATAGCAACCCAAAACACCATATTCAACATCCAAATAAAGGTCACCCAGTGAAAAAAATCATATAGGTTCAAGAGAAAATCCTATGAAGAACATTTTTCAAACATTAGGGAGCCACTAGGACCCATCTGTCCGTATTCATAAGGGTAATCTTACTCAGGATCCATGTGGTCTTTACATAATAATGTTTTTCACCATGTCATCCTATACATTATCACATAGAAGAGGCATCCATCATAGGGTATTCTAAAAGTGTGTTTAAGAAATGAGATACTACATGGGATCACCAATATTATAATATAAGTAGAGGAAACCATCTTTGGTTCCTTGGTCACCCACTAGTCCCAGTTTGAGGCATGAATATAGCGTGCATAGTTTGTTAGTGACCCCTATAATTCTTACAAATTAATTAACCCTTTTTTTGAAAAAGGATTCCCTGGAATATTAAACATTCTGAATCACCATTTGGAGTGATAATAAGAATACACATATTACTATAAACATGAATATTTATAGAATGGTAGGTATGACAAACCACATATCATTATGAGGCCTTTAACACATTAACAAATAGCCCTCAATGAATTCTCCCATGTTAGCCAACATCTGAGTCAAGTCGCATTGAATTACAAGGTCCTTCCAAACAATGGACGTCACATAAATATTCCAAAACATTAATTTAAACACTAAGAATTATGTATAAAATAGAATCCAAAAATTCACGACAATTTATACCTCACAGGATTCCCATCAGTTGATGTAAATTTAAGAAAAACATGGAAAAGGTATTAAAGGTAACTATAAAAGGACCCCCTGGAAAATACATAACCAAAAAAATCAACTCATTAATTAGATTAAATTAATTTATTCATTAAATTTTTTTAAAATTCAATGAGTAAAAATTAATCAATGAAATGGAACACACCGAAGTAAACATGGCCTCTTCATTCTTCCTCTTCTTAGGCAGAAACAAATCAACATTAATTGTTTCTAATTGCACTATGCTCTAGTGGAATTGGTAATAAAACCCCAAATTGAGGAAACTGAATGTCATAGGAAGCCAAATAAAATCACCATAGAAGATAATGGATTTGAATTCATACCTATAAAATTGCAACGCAAATAAAGACTTTCAATTCGGACCAAGAATATTATAGAACTCCCAAAGATGATGGGTGGAGGCAAGTAGCGCCCATTAGGGCGTTACTACGAGAAAAGTGAGTAAAATCAGTTAATCTATTAAGTGTTGTAGGGGTGAATGGTAATTTTTTTCCATTTAATGGGATGTAAGGTTTTGTTTCATGGTTTTCCAAATTGTGTTTGAACCGTGTACCTCTAATGTCTAAGGCAACCCCCTCTCCCACATGTGGGGCACACGGTCTAACAACCCATGAATAAAATATTCAACATGTCTAAAATAAAAATTATAATCCCTCATGTATTTATATGTCCTTCCTCATAGTTTACTCATCCCATGTTCCTAGAAAAACCGGGATACATAGTGTGGTCCCATGGTTTCAACTGGCCATGCATAAACCATGCGCCCTAGGATAAAACTTCCCAAAACACTAATTTCAGGTCCCAAACCACCAATACACTCAAAAAACCTATTATATTCTTTATAATTCTACTTACATGTCAAAATATGTTATTTATATTCTTTAAAATATTTGAAATTCTATTCTGGGTCTCTAATCCAATGTCAACCCAACAAATAGACTGAAAATTCTATTTCCTTCTAAAATATCCAACTCCATCAACATTGGATCTTAAAACATACCTTATTTAGACATTTTCATCCTCAGGAATACTTTTTGGTCATAAATTTGAACAACATAACCTACATGGGTCATGAATTTATGATCAAATGGCCATGTAGCATTTCTGAATGCCCAAAGCACCACTAAGAATCACATTAAGAACATAGTGCCCAACCATCCAAAACATGATATAATGCTCATAAAAAGTCATTAAATTGATAAATTTATTACTCTATTATTCTAATATGATACATTAATATATCAAAATTTCCACTATCAAACTATCTACGTTGTTCACCACCATAGATTCTTGCAATCAATGTTCAATTCTAAGACACAGTATTTCCACAATTGGAATTACCTACCAACAGATGCCACTAGCATCCTAATGGTGCTCACATCATGTTGCTTATAATTATATACATGATCACACTAGTTTAACTACTTAAGAACTTTAATTTTATAAAAATAGTATAATTCAAATCGACCAACCTTAACCTAGTTGTGCCAGATTCTTTGTGTAAATCTCCAACCAACTCTTGTACTACACTCATATCAGCCCAATAGAATTCCCAATGTGTATCATCACCTAGTTAATATAGTGACTTGAGACATTTAAAAATAATATTAAATGATTTTAACATAATAATATCTTAATTATAACGCAATGATTGTGACTCTTAGTATCTTTGGATGACTAGGATATTACAACAATAAAGGGAAAAAGTGAGATCATTTTATTTGTCATTTTCCATAGAGTGGCCCTAAATCTAGTTTTTCTCCTAAAACTAAATTTTATAACTAGGTAAACACATAAAATAATGTGGTTGGATAAAAATAAAAGTAAGGGAATAAAAAAGATAAATAAATATAACTTTTGAGTAAAATGTATAACATTATATAAAAAAAGATATGGCTCATGAGTAATCATATTGAAGCATATAATAAAGAACACGGTATCATAAGATCATTGAATCTTTAGAAATGTTCCAGAAATATATAACATGACATAAGAATTACTCAAGGATAACTACCTAGACTATATCAAATTGGATAAAAAGTCCCATAATCGACTAGGTTTACTCCATAATATCATACATAATGTCTCATGAGTCTAACACAATACCCAATATAGGGAGTGTTATATAGGATTAACCATAATAACAAGATCACGGTTTATGTGATCTATATAAATGAATGTAATTTTAAGGCATAAAATAATAATTACCCATGGAAATAACTTTTTTATATAATCATGCTTCATATCATAATCAATGGAATAATTAAACTGAAGACATTTGAGAAATAAACATAAGGAATATATTTACCCACAAAAGTATGGTAGAATAAGCTAGGTATATAAGTGGAAGAGATATAAAAATAATTCTGAAGCATTTCACAATTTTAAAGAGTGATAAGGTGAGAAAAATAGATAATGATCATAAACTAAAGAAAATTATGGGTTAGAAATATCCCTTACATTAGGTATTTTCTTTCATTGTTTTCATTATAATCACCTGTGTAAAAAATAAAAATTTATTATAAATTTATTCCATAACCATAATAATATATCGTATACCTTATCTGATTTATGTATATTATTTTATGAACCATTTATTAACAATTAATTATTAATATCATGTCTCCAGAAATAATAGTTTTGATTTCAATTTATGTTTTGATTTGGTATTTTCAATAATTTTACATTGATCATGGTGAAATCATCTATAGAATATAAACAATTACATATATATCTTATATAAACATTAAATATGTATTTATAGTAGTCCATTAATGATAGATATAGATAATTAATTACACCGTACATAAAGACGGTTGGTCGTACGTACGCATGAACATTGTTTCCATTTTATGGATGGATGAAACGACAGAGAGATAAATAATATATCAACTTTAAAATTATTTAATACATCATATATATCACAAATATTTCATAATTTTATCTTTATTACCTTCCATAAATTGAGTATGTGAAAATTGAATTACATCACTTCGTGAGTTGGTATACTGTCATTGACATAAGCAACATTATTGTATCCCTATTAAATGTCAAGTAAGAAGGTATATGGGGTATAAAAATTAATTTAGTATAATAATTTGATTAAAAATATATAAATATATTATGTCCCTTTTTATATCCATCATTGAAAGGTATTTTTGGAAAATTAGTTATATCAGTTCATGTAGTAGGAGTCTATTGTACACACGACGGACAGTTTCATTTCTTATTTTATGAATTTTTATACAGATATAGGTTATTATATTAAAATAATTATATATATGAATTTTGGAGATACTTTTCTATTAAATTAAAAACAACTGGACATAATTTATGGTGGAAAATGAATAAGTAAAAAAGAATAAGCTTAGTGAAGACAATTACCTCTACATAGAAGATCCTCCTTTGGATATCATCCATTGGACCCTCATGTTAGTATTTTTGGAAGAAAAAACCTCTATAACATCTCTAAGGATGTTTTTGAAGGATTTTGGCATGGTTTGGATGAACTATATTTCATGAGTTGTGTGAATAATTGAAGACAAATGGTAACCTTTTGTAAGTGGGGAAAAGGGGACCTTCTTGAAAACCACATGGAAATTTTTCAAAATACTCCAAAAATTATAAATTCATTACCAATCATAAAATATGACAAATTAACTTAGATTCTAAATTAGGATGTAAAATTTGATAGTTTAAAGACCTGACCTCAGTTTCCCAGAGTTAGTGACTTATTTTATTATATTGTCCTGATTAAAAGAAATTAATATCATGAAGGAATGAATAATTTAGTAGGTTTGGAAAAATAGTTACATACATAAGTTCAAAATTATATATTGAAATTAAAAACAACATAAATTTTCCATTGGGAACATCCAACAATCTAAAATTATCCATATATGTCAATTATAATATACCTATTCATTTCCTAAGAAAGAGTAAATGTATGAATGGGTGATCTCAGATGCTCAATAAGGGAAAACAATATAGAAGATGATATCATAAACATAATCATTAGGAATATTGAATAATTGAAATCACATTCCTTTAAAATTAAACTATAAGATAATATTGTATGAATATGAACTAAGATTACATTTCCAAAATAAAACATAATCATCAGTACTATACTTGTTGAATAAACTCATGAACATTGAATTTATTGCTTTATAATGTGGGGAATGAATATTTTGGACATTTTGAAACATACCATCAAGGCCACAGTGAAGATATTTAAAAACGATCAAGGCCTTGGCGAAAACTATATATGAAAATGGGCAAGGCCACGACCAAGTCCATATCTATTTGTCTCATGATATCTTCCAAAGCATCAAGTGGATATATCGGTCCCCACCAATCAGTTAAATAAATCCAATTTATTCTTCATATGAATGGGGATAGACATAAATAATGTATACACCTGAGATGTAAATAACATTCCTCAATCTGTAACATGATCACTAACTATTTTTGGTTGTATGATTAATGGTATAAAAATAGAACATCCAAACTAAAATAGATCATAACCCATTAAATATAGTAGTTTATATTATATAATAATATATTATTCCCAATAAAACATAATAATCCACAATAGTGTTGAAATAGATGAAAATAATCTTATAAAATCATCGAGTAATTCTTGAGTTAAATACCTATTTACTATAAAAATACGATTTCTTTTGGAAAAATCACTGAATATAACCATTAGTGAATTAATATAATATTTTCATAATAAAATGGATTATTTTAAAAAAAAATAATGGCTGATAAAAACTTATAATAGTGTGACCATGAAAATAGGTATCAATTTGAGAAATTACCTTAAAGTGGGATTGTATTTGAGAAATAATTTTGATAGTTCCTTTTAAAAAATGTAACTCCCATATAATAAATATGATTTTTGGTTTTTAAGCATACATGTAACATTTATTAAGAGTATATAAAAATATTTAATAATTTAATTGGGATAAATAGAGACAAATAGTAACATGAATGATAATGGAGGTTTGGATAGGAAACCCTTATCTTATGTCTGAAGGTGTTCCTCACATGATCTTATTGACCTGGATAATCAAATTTAGTTTCATAAATTCATAATTTAATAAACTCTTAAACATATAATTGTTTTAGTATAACCTTATTAGGTTCATTAATATCTTTCTAATGGGGGGAAGAAATTTAATTTCATTGGTCGGGAGTGTTTTCTTCCTTGGTATTCATGATCGTTTTACTTATATTCATGTAATGATAAACATATTGAATGAAAATGGTTGTATAGTAAACAACATGTTTGTTATTATTTAAAAAAATAATATTAAATGATTATAAAATTATTTTCATTATTATGAGTGAAGATGAACCATTATATAAATATATAATGATAATTGACTGGGTTAATTGGAGGTTGTTTATCACAATAAATTAATTATGATTTATAAAGTAATATCAGGAATAAAAAATATTCCAGAACATTTCATACATTATATAACATATATAATAGTCTTTTTAAACCATAAAAATGGTTACATTTTTTAATTTATGATTCTAATAGAGATTGAAAACTCATCATTCTTTAATGATATAAATAAACACATCTCAGATGGTCTTTTCATTTCTATTATAAAAGAAGGGGAATAGAGAGATGATATAGAATTATTCCTTTATAATAACAATATTCTCGTACATGTAAGGTAATAGTTTTATCAAAACATTTGGATGAAATTTGGTTAGAAAAGAAAAAGAAATGAATGTAACTTCAAATAAAATAAATGAAAAGATGAATTTACCTCTTGAACTAATCTTCCCTCAGAGCCTCTTTAGGGGAGAGATTTTGGTCTTCTTATGATACCAGAGGATTCTGGACATGGGGGAGGATATTGGGAGGTTATTTATATATATTTTATATAAATAAAAAGGTTTTAGAGGTGTGAAGAGAAGAGGAAATGAGGGGAGTTTATAGTGGAGGAGAGGAGTGATGTTTGAATATTTTATTCATTGTTTTATTATTTTTCTCAATACAGGCATTATTGTTGATTATTTTTACAAAAAACTGAAATAAATTAATTTTAGTTCGATCCAACGTACATTTACATCATTCATGACTCAAGCATGATCCATAAATACACTTAATTATCATTTTTCATAATTTATCAAATTTCACTATTCCCAAAAAATTTGAGTGTTTCAGAAAAATACCAAAACTTCATCTTGACCAATTTTCATTGTATAAAATTAAAAAATTAAATCCTTTTAATAAATTTTTTTATATAAATATGGTAAATTTAGTTTTTTAAATAAATCAATATTTAATTGGAAAATACATATTTAAATTTAAAACTAATTTTATAATACTTTCAAAAAATAAAAAAGTTCTTTTTAAATTATACTAAAATTATAGGAAAACAAAATATTTATTTAGGAATACATTATATGAAAATTAATTTTCTTTTAAATAAATTTTTTAATTTAAATTTTTAATTAAATATTTCTGACACCCAAAAATACCAAAAATTAATTATTAATTTTTAAAATACTTTATTTCATTTATAAGTTGCCTTAATTTTATTTATACTTTCTTCGGTGTGGTTACTATTCATAAGGGTCATATTACTATTCAAAAGGGTACGTTAATATTCATAAGGGTATGTTACTATTCATAAGGGTCATGTTACTATTCACCAAAAATAATGTAAGTTGATCTAATTAGACTCTATCTTATTGAATACAATCGTGTTTGTCAGTTTTTCTAAATTTAAATCACAAGGGTGGTATAATTATGTTTACTCATTAGGTTAAAACAAAATAGTTTTTTATAGTGACTCAATGCTTCATGAATTCAATATTAAATTTATTTATAAATCCGTGGGGTGTTACATTCTCCCCCCTTACAAAAATCTCTTCCTCGAAATTCACATAATGTTACCTTATAAAATAATTTTGGTTGGTCTTCATCGTATGCTCATCAAGCTCCCATGTTTCTTCTTAAATTCTCTTATTTTTCCAAAGTACCCTTACGAGTCATGTCATCTGATTCCTCAAAACCTATTCATTAGTGTCTATAATTCAGATAACCTCTTCATAGTACGACATGTCAGGTTCCAATTATATACCATTAGAAGTGAGGACATGCATTGGGTCTGCCATGTAATTTTTCTACTATGATACGTGGAACACATTGTGTACTTTAGACAGGTTAGGAAGCATATCCAAATGATATTCAACAACTCAAATTCTCTATATGGTTTCAAATTACCAATGTACCGAGGTATCATTTTCCCTTCCTTCCCGAATCTAATAATGCCTTTCCATGAAGATACATTCAAGAAAACATGATATCCAACTTATTATTCCAAATCATTACACCAATTATCATCATTGGTCTTTTTCCTTCATTGAGTGGCTTTGATATGGTTTTGAATAGTCTTTACCTTTTCTATTATTTATTCCATAAGCTCAGGGCCGACAATCTTATTTTCATAAGCATCAACCCAACATGTTGGTGTACGAAAAATATTCCCATACAATGATTCATATGGTGCCATTTGAATACTTTAATGTAAACTCTTATTGTAGGGAAAACTCTACTAAAGGTAAATATTGATCCCACATACCATGAAAGAAATGTGAACATTATATCAACATGTCTTATATGGTTTGTGTTGTCCTCTTTGATTTCCAATTAGTTTGAGGGTGATAAGAAATACTCAATCGAAGGTCAGCATCCATAGATTTTTAAAGACTTTTCTAGAAGTTTTATGTGAGTCATGGATAATGATCAAAAAAATTTGAGAGAGGTTCTCCATGATGTTGATCAAATAAATCATCAATATGATGTAGTAGATACTTTTTCATTATTTTTATAGCATTGACCTCAATATAGTCAATTTAAAACCTCATAGATGCATCTTTCTTCATAACAGAAAGAAAGGGGGGCTCCCTATGGAGAAACACTAGGGATTATAAATCCTTTATCACTCAATAACTCTAGTTTTTTATTCAATTACACTTACACTACAATGGTCATTCTATATGGGGTATTTTAAATATGTATTGAACCAATAATTAAATCTATAGAGAACTCAACTTACCAATTTGGTGGGTGTCCAAGTAAATCCTCTGGAAACACAGTAATATATTATTGCAAAATATGTTGGTCCACTTTTTGAACATTCCTTTACTAACCCATAGATATTGTGTTATCTTCCTCCCTGATAATTTAATTCAGTAAAGCTACTAGGGTGGATCTAAATTAGAATCAGATGGAAAGGTTTCTACTCAAAAGATAAGGTATTCTATGCCATTCTCAAAAATTGTTAGTTCATTATTCTTGTAATAGTTTTCTGCATCATAATTTGAAATTCAATACATACCTAGGATTATATCAAAGTAAATAATGGGTATGATTATAAGTTTTTTTTACTAAGGAATGTTTTTGTGTCATAAGGGGGGTTGATCGACACATCTTTCTTATAATGATACATCCCTTTGGATTTTTGACTAAAAAACCCCTTATTAAATAAAAATAGAAATATAAAATTTTCTTGGAACAATAGTATGATATGAAAGAATTGGATGATCCAGGACCAAATAATTTATTGTCTATGTTTGAAAAAATTATTAAATTACCTGCTACCACGTCATTAAAAACATCAATATAAGTAGTTATGATCGCATAAGTATATTCTAGCTCCCTTGGATTTTAATGAGGCATGTATCCTTAGCACTGTGTAAAATAATTTTCATAGTGCCTCATCTCCCAAAAATTATATAATTGGACATTATTACCTTCATTATTTCCCTTATAATCAATAACATGATAGGCTTTTTCATCACTTGTAGTACACCTCTTTCACTTTTATGTAGAAACCGAGATGTTTCCTTCCACAAATATCATAGGGTGGAAAATAAACTCTTCACAACTTCCCTATTTCCTTATTTACTTTTTAAAAGATTTCAGCATCCCTCTTCTTCTCTTTCATTCCTTTGAAGTCATAATATATAATGAATTTATTTTCTATCTTGATAACACATGAGACAATGTCTTTATATGATGAAAAAGATTATCTGAAAGGTGATCGTTAGAGGAATGTCTCTTGGAATTAAAATAATAGACAAATATTTCTCCTTGGATTATGTATATAGTCTATATCATGCCTTTATAACCATGTGATGTCAGATTCATACTTTGAAACATTCTCGTCTTCCTTTTTCATCAAATTCAAAAACTTCCATTCCATATCTTATTGATATTCATGAGGAATGTATTTCTCTAGAAAAATTTCTTTACAATCTCTCCATTCCATATTTTCTATTTATTCAACCTTCTTTTAATTTTGAATTAATGGCTAACTTTTATCAACATCTCTTGATAGATGATAAATAGTTATGAAAACCTTCTCCCTTTTAGTAATTCCCAAAGTTAGAAACAACTTCTCAAAAAAACTTATCCACTATTCATCTACGAATGAGTATGTAGTCTCACTAAATGATTGAGGTTGTTTTCACATACGGTTATCTAACATAGCTCCTCCATGTTGTGAATTCATATTATCTATTTGAGTATGGTTATTCTTAATAACCTTAGTATGTTTTCCCATTATAGATATAATTTTATCCACACCAGTCACAGATCCATATCTGACATAATTATCTAGAATAAGAGGGAGCTACCTACATAGGATATATGTGTTCATGTGGTTTCCATTCGTTCCACTAAGATCCATTTCTAAATAATTATGTACACTATATTAGGTTATGAATCAAAATGTAAAATCTCAACTTAGAAAAATACTTAACATAAATTTGAATCATATTCCTAGGTAATTCCATAATAAAACATGGATTATTTGAGTAAAACATTAAATTTAAATCGTTCATAATTGTTTGTAAAGAAACTATGAATTATCCTAAGTATATCCCCTTGGGATTCACAAACGAGGTGCATAGTAATGCTCATTGTTTTGTAATAGGATACCCCGATTCAAGCCAAAAACACCTTTTTAGAGTTGTTACTCCTATGTACATATGTTCCAGAACAACATCCACATGTAGTATCTAGACATGGATTTTTTTCCTAAAAAAAATCCATATAATCTATTCCTTACCCAAACTCCAGTCCATTATTGTATGTTTATACTCAAATTATAACTTAGGTTTTTGTTCCCTAATCTACATTTTCTAAATCTAGTTTCTATGATTTCTACTAAACATCCTTTGATAATAACTGTAAAGACCAGACCCCAGTTTCCCGAAGCTGGTTCCTTATTTTATTACATTATATTGATTACAATAAATTTATATCCCAAAGGAATGAATTTTTTTAGTAGATTAAGATAACCATATATATAAATAAATTCAAAATTACTACATTAAATGAAAAAAAACATAAAATTTCCATTAGAAACATCCACCACTATAAGATTATACATTCAAGTCAATTATAATATACCTCTTCATGTCTTGGGAAAAATTAAACATTAGAAGAAGTGATCATAGATACTCAGTAAGGGTAAATAATAAAATGGAATATATCATAAACAAAAACATTGGGCCTGGTGAATAATTGAAAACACATTCCTTCAAAAATAAACATGTAGATAATATGGAAGGAATATGAGCTCGGAAAATATTTCCTTAATAAAACATAATAATGGGTAATATAATAGTTGAATAAACTCATAAAAATTGAATTTATAGATTAATAATGAGGGAGATACATATTCCATCCATTCTAAAACATACCTTCAAGGCCTCGGCCAAGACATCTTAAAATGATTAAGGCCTCATCCAAAACCATATCCAAAAATGGGAAAGGCCTCAACCAAGTCCATATCTATTTGTTTCATGAGACCTAGGGACGCATTTATTGTATCTATAAGGACCCAACCATCCCTTATTAAGTCCGTCAAATTCCTCATATGAAAGGGGATAAACATAAAGATCTTATACACATGAGATATAAATAACATTCCCCCATCTGTAACATAATCACTAACAATTTTGAGTAGCAAGATGAATGGTATCAAACTAGAAAATCCATAGTCAAATTGGTCATAAACCCTTAAATATCATATGGTATATTATATAATAAAATATTATTCACAATAATACAATAAAATCCACAAGATTTATGAAAAAGATGAAAATAATCTTATAAAACCATTGAGTAAGTCTTGAGATAAATAACCTTTTACTTTGAAAAGAAGTGTTATTTTGGAAAAGTATTTCTATAAAACAAAAAGTTATGTAACGTATTATTTTATTAATAAAATTAGTGGTTTTAGAAAAATAATGGTTTCTAAAAACTGATTATAGAGTTACCTTGAAAATAAGTAGAAATTTGATAAATTCTCTTGAATTAGGCTTGTTTTTTTGGAATGAATTTTGAAAGTTCCTTTTAAAAAATTTAACCCACATAAAAGAAAGAAGGATTATGTGTTTTACACATAAATAAAACATTAATTAGGAGTACCTAATAATAATTTACAATTAAATATGGATAAAGAGAGACAAAGAGTAACCTGAAAGATAATGGAGGTTCAGGTAGGAAACCCTTACCTTAAGTCTGAAGGTGTTCTTCGCTTGATCTTAATGACCTGGATAATCAAATTTAGGTTCATAAATTAATAATTATATAACCTCTTATAAATGTATTTAATTTATTATAAAAATATTCAGTTCATTCATGTCCATATGACGAGTTAAGAGATTCGATTTCATTGTATGGGAGTGTTTTTTTCTTTGGTTTTCATGATTCGTTTACTTATATTCATCTACGGATAAACATGTAGAATGAGAATGGTTGTATAGAATAGAAGTTTTCTTTTATTAGTACACAAATAGAATATTACATGGTTATAATGTTTTTATCATTGTATGGACTAATAATGAATCACTGTTTAAAACATTAATGATCATTGTTTGGGTTAATTGGTGGTTTTTGATCACAACAAACTCAATTTGACTTATAAATTAATATCAGGTGTAAAAATAGATTATAGAACCATAAATAAGTTATAATATAAATATTATAGTCTTTTTAATCCATATAAATATTTTCATGACCCAAATTGAAGACAGTAATAGAGATTGAAAACTCATCGTCCTTGAATGTGATAAATTAACACATCTCAGATGGTGTTTTCATTTCTAGTATAAAAGAAGGGGAAGGGTGATATAAAAAAGAAATATTACATTATAAAAATAACTTCCAATACATGTAAGTAACTAGAGTCATTATAACATTTGGATGAAAGGAGGTGAATAAATAAAAAGAAATCAAAGGAACTTGAAATAAAAGAAAATAAAATAAGAATTTACCTCTTGAAGTAATCTTCCATGGGAGCCTCTTTAGAGAAGTAGTTTTGGTATTTTTATGAGACCAGGGGATACTGTAAGTGGGGTAAGAAGATAGGAGGAGATTTTATCCGAATTTAGACAGGTCACAAGGCTTGAGAGGAGTGTAGATATGAGGAAGTGATGGTGGGGCGTTATAGTGGAGGAGAGGAGTGATTTTTGAATATTTTATTATTTTTATCAAGGCAAGAAATAGTGTTGATTACTGTGAAAACAAATAGTGATAAGTGCATGTGATTGATAACTACTTTCCATTTACATCATCCATGACTCAAGCATGATGCTGAAATTCAATTAATTCACATTTTTCGTAATTTATCAAATTTCACTAATCACAAAAAATTTGAGTATTTTGGAAAAATCCCCAAAATTTACCCAAAATTTACCCCAAATATTTTTCAATTGTATAATTCAATTATTAACTCCATTTTATCAAAGTTATTTTCTAAATAAAGGAAATTTAATATTAAAATAAAATCATTATTTATTTAAAAAATAATGATTTAAATTTAAAATTGATTTTTTTATACATTAAAAAATTAACTAAGGACTTATTAAATTTTCATAAAACTATAGGAAAACAAAATATTTATTTTGTAAAACAATTTATAAAAATTTAACTTCTTTTAAGGAAATTAATAAATTTAAAATTGTAATTAAATATTTATTACTCACAAAAATACAAACACATAATGTTTAATTTCTAAAATATTCTATTTCATTTATAAACTGTCTAAATTATATTTATACATTCATGGGTATGGTTACTAATCATAAGGGTCATATTACTATTCCTTTAGTTATAATACTATTGATAAGGGTCAACTTACTATTCACTAAAAATTTATGTTGATATCATCACACTCAAAATATCTTTTTAAATGTAACATTATATATCATTTTTTCATAATTAAAATCTCAAAGTTAGTAAAATAATGTTTAATACATAGGTTATTAAAAATTTGTGTTTTTTAGAGACTCAATGTTTCATGCATTCAATAATAAATTTATTTATAAATCCTTGGGCTGTTATAGATAGCCTCGAATACACACTCCGGAACCTGGTTCTAAAAGCATATGTTTTTCATTTTTAGACTTGATACCGATAAATTCGAGAAATTTTTTGACATCCAATACATAAAACATCAAATGAAAATATTTGAAATTTTATATAACTGAGGACCTTTTATAGTTAGTGTTTTATATAAAAAGGATAACTATTAACCATATGGTCTCATAAACAACTGGTTAGTAAATATCAGAATCTTATCTCACTAAAATCATGATAAATAGTATCCTTTATAGGAATAACATACTTAAAACCATTCCTCACATTAAATACAAAATAAACATAAGAAAATGGTGATCCTGGATTCTTAGTAAAGGTAAACAATAGAGATATCAATTTATGATCATATGAAACCATTGGAAAATCATAAGGTTTAGAGTTCTTGACCATAACAGACAAGGTTAATACCCAATATTAAAATAATACTATACATGGGTTATGTCTTAAAACAATATCATTTAAAAATAAATGAATCCTAATAATGATAAATCTTATAACTCAAACATGAACCACCTATTCATGTCATAAATGTGGTTGGCATCATCATAAGTATAGAAACCATTGAATATGTCAATGAAAACTAAATATTATATTATATTAGGTGTCAAAACATATATACCATATTAGATAATGAACATTCCCTTTTTTCCATATTAAATCAATCACATTGTATTTTTTCCTATAACAGATCAAACAAATCAGCTTCCTTCCAATAATGGATCAATCACATAAACTTATTTCACAAATAAATATTAGGAAATATAATAATATTCCCATTGACTGGGAGGGATATATATATCCCATCATCCTCATAAAAAATCACACATGTGTGTGCCACATGATCCTAAAATAATCATCATCTCAAAACTTATAAATAGAAACAGATTTCATAAACATTTCAATAAAATATAACCAATGGAAAAAAGAAATTGGTTTCATTAAAACCATTTCATTATAAACATGAAACTTTTCGAAAAAAAATAATAATGGTATCCTTGGATCATATTAGCAAATTACAATAATCAATAAGTATGGTTTGGTTCATTTCTGAATAAAAATATCATTAAACCATTCTAAATAAAACAAACTATTCTGATTTAGAAATCATTACTCATAATCTAGAAAACTGCACATGTAATAAAGAAACAATTTTCATTGAAAATAACCTTGTAAACATTTTAATTAATCATAAAATCAATCTGGATTAATGATGGTGAGAAATTAATTTCATTTCATATAAGCTAAAATGGAATTTAAACTATATTTTTGTTGAAATTGTCAAAAAGGACCATGTTTTGAAAATGAAAAAAATCTTTCTATTCAAACAATTTTTTAAAAATCCAAACATACATTATAATAAATATAATAAATCATAGTATAATATTAAAAATATATTTGAAAACATTTTTAGAAAACATGGGCATGGTAGTGAAATATTCCCCATTATCGAAATGAACTTAAACAATCCAAAATAATATTGAGATTGTGAAATTAGAACTTACTACTTTGGTAACATTTGAATCATAATCCATATTAAAGAAATAAATTCATATAGATAGTATATCCCATAATTTTCATGACATTATCAATAAAATACAAGCATGTTCAGTATATACATAAAAAATAAACAATTTGTGTATAAGGTGTTTGTCCCTAAAACATAAAAGTGAAACGAAAATCCCTTAAAAATATCATTTTATTGATGTAATAATTAATCAATGAAGTAATTATGTGTGAAACAATTAAAGCAACATCATATATTTATTAGTAAAATATTAATAAATCGTAGTTCATTTTACACATAATCTTATTATAACATAATGAAGTATAAGTTTAAACTGATGAATGGAAATTGAGCTATAAAACCCGTTACAATAGGTTCAAATTCATTCGTATATATTGAAAAAACCTCCATAATAAAAAATAGTTTTAATATATAATTATCATATAACAATAATCATATATATAATACCCTATTTTGTTTACTTATAGTATTTTATCATATACTTATTATTAATTCATTATTAAAATCACTACGTCGAGTGGTAACTTCTTCGTTTTTCATGTGTGGTTTGGTTTGGTAGTTGTGGTCCTTGGACATTAATCCTGGATAAATCATATAATTTTTTTTAATAATTATATAAATTTAATGAATATTTATAATATATTTATTTATTGTAATCCATAAATGGTAGTTAAAAAATGAATAACATCGTTCACGGAGAAGGTAGGTTGTACGTATGCATGAATGTTGTTTTCTTTTTTTGAAAAAATATAATAAATAAAGGAAAATCATAATTCTCCTTTATAAAATTATTATTATCTAATATATATATAATATAATTATTAGTTACATCTACTTACCCATCCATGTATAGTGGTGGTGAAAAATGAATTGCACCGCTACATGAAGACGGTAAGTCATAAATATGCATGAATGATGTTTTTGATATTATTAGGATAGATAAGATATGAAGAATTATTTTACTATAAAAATAACAAAAAATATATATTTTTTGGGTAATTTAGTTATTATTTTATATTTTTTTCAATAAAAGAAGAGGAACTAGAATAAAAAATAAGTATGAAAGAGTCGGTAAAGATGATTACCTCTTCTTCTGAAAATATCCACCCATAAAACCTTAAAGCATATAAGATTGATTTTCTACCCATAATAATTCTTATATAACATGGATCTAGATTTTAGTATGGAAATTATTTAGATTGTTCCTAAAAAATATTTTTAAAAAAAATTGAAGCAAAAGAGAGAAGGGATTCTCATTTATAAGATGGGAAGGGGCATCCTTTGAATTTCAAAAAATATTTATTTAATATAAATTAATATTAAAATATAAATGGGTCAAAACTAATTGATTTATAATTTAGGATGAATAATATTATATTAAATCTCATCCAATAATTTGTTTCCAATATTAGGTCATAATTTTACCCTTTATTAATCCCCTGTTACCCCTTTTCATAATTATAGTGACAACAATTGTTTACAATCAATAATGTCCAATATAGTTACTATAAAGGAAAAAAGGACCTTAAACAAACCATAGTTGAAATTATATACAATATATTAGTCAATTATTCGAATATATAATTTTTAAAAAATTTATATCATTTAATAAAATATTATTTGTTTTAAAATATCATTAATGTTAATTTTTAAAACTATTCATTAATTTGACTTTAATAATATCAAGATAAAACTTAAAATACGAAAATATTAATTTATTTTATCCATAAAATGTCTATCTCATCCATAAATTTCGATTATTATAATAATTACCTCAAATTATATTTATTTTAATATTTTTAATATCCTTTATTTAATATTTTCTAATAATTTTATAACTACTTCATCATTGCTGTGTAATTATTTAAGATAATTTTATATTCAATAAAAATTAAAAATAATTTACCATGATAAAGATAAATATTTTATATATAAAAACTATTAATAGTTTAATATATCCTTTATATATATCCATATTAAAATTATTAAAATTATTAAAAACCAGTGTGCGACATCTTTGAAATTTCATTAAATAAAATATAACAAAAGTCATTATCACATAGAAATGGAAAAAAGGATATGTGTTCAAAATGTGAAAGATTATAGAATAATATTACTCATGAAATTAAATTTCTACAAGTTTTAGTCTCATTTTATTGTCCTTTTAATATTATTTTTACCCTTAATTACATTATTTACCCTTTACCATATTAACAAAATTAACTAAGGTTACAATTCATATATTCTAACACTAAAAATGGTATATTTTCAAAATTTGAACTTCATAATTCCAAATATGGAATGAAATTTTTAAAATTAAAAACCAAATAGTTTAAAAACTGAATTTACAATGAAATAGGAAAAATTCAACAAAAAGTTGTTTTTCATAAAAAAAAGTTTTTTTATGTATGAAATGTTTTTATACTATATTTATGATTAAAATTTATTTCTTATAACAAATTTATGTTATTTATAATCCGAAGTAACCAATTAATTTTTAGGAGTAATCCAAAATATAATTTCAATATGTAAATACAATAAAATAAAAAAATGATTTTCAATGAAAATCTGTATTTTCACAATTCATTAAAAATTCAATCATTTTAGAAAATTATCAAAAATACATAATTAGATGATTATAAAATTTTGAATCCAAAAATTATGTTTATTTTTTAAAATATATTTTCTAAAACCGATAGAAAATAAATATATTATTCACCCATAAAATGAATAAATACATGTTTGTGATGAAAATGTATTTTGGAAGAATAAAATGACATTAACAAGTATTATCTGATTATTTTTTAATAATTTACCAATACATTTATACTGAGTAGGATGTTTTTATTTATTTCATATGTTAGTCACTATAATAGATTCTACATTATGTAGTGCTACCCTTTTTCATTTCTAAAAAAAAGACCTAATAAAAGAGGTACTTTTATCACCACTAAGAAAGAGTTGATAAAAGGTGTTTTATCAGCAATAATAAATCCTTAAAAAATACCCCTTTATCAGCACTTTTTCTAGCACTTTTAAAAGTAACCCCTTTAGCATCTCCTTTTTTTTAACTTTAATGGGTACTTTGAGAAGCATTTTTCTAGCACTAATTAAATATATATTTAAAAAACATTATTCATAATTGAAAGTCAAATATTAATGAATAAATATATTTATATTCATATAAATATAATATAATTTATAAAATATGATTAATATAAAACAAAATATGTAATCATAGTTAATATATAATATATATAGTGAAAGATACAAAAAAAATAATTACAAAATAATATTAATTTGAATTTTAATAATTAATATTGAGAAATATTAATTTAATAAATTTATTATGATAAAAAATCAAAAAACTAATAAATAGTATAAAATAAGTTTTAAATGGGACTCAATCTTTAAACAGTCGGGAATTTTGATCCATGTGTCCATTCGAGCTATACCACATATCAAATGAAATTGTACGATGTGATATATTCCATGGTGACTTGGGATACCCTATTAATTGTTCTGTTGGTGTCAACAAATGGCCATAAGGCCTCTAAAACTGGGTTTTCATTTTGGATACTCCTATTTTTTTAACATTTCATGGAGTTTAATCATCATTTAAGTGAGTATTCATATATTTTTTTGTTGTATAATCAATTTTTATCAAGTATTACACTCATATGGATATTATGAAGTCGAAATTTTAACCTTTTTCATATTTCACTATTATTTATAAATTAATATATACACATATATAAAAAATTCTATATATTTATAACACATAAAAATTTAATTTCAATAAAAATTTGAAAAAATATTTACTTACAAAATATCATTCTTAATATGTATATAGTATCTAAATACAAATAATATCTTTTTTATTTTAAGAATTAATTTATGAATTCTTATTTCCCTATATAAATGTTTAAAAATATATAGTTGTGTGTGTTTGAATTAAAAACAGATATATATTATCTATATAATTTGTTATATGTATGTAAATGTAAATAAATAATATTTGTAAATATATATAAATTTATAATAATTTTAATAGCTACACATATGTACAATAGATATTTATAAATGTTTAATATATGTATGTATTTATTTATTTATATATTTATATTTATATTTATTTACTTCCTTACTTTTAAACACACACACACACAACAGACATACATTACAAATGTATTTAAAAATAATCATATTAATATATATTAATATATGAATAAATATATGAATAGAAAATATTACTAAAAAATATATTTAAATAGATACAATATAAAAAAAGAATAAATAAACATGGATGAGTGTTAAAATTGTAGTCGTGTGAGGGGGAGGTCTCGGTTTGAATCTTAGGGGAGGAAGGAGCACTTTAGTGGGGGAATAAATTCTTCTAGTGTTGATAAATGTGAGGTTCTATCGTTGATAAATTTGTAGGGTCTTCCGCATCTAAAAGATGGGGTGGAGCTAACATCAAGTGGTAGTAAAAAATATATAGGAATTTACAAGAAAATATATATTTTATAAATTAGTTTTTTCAAATTTTATTTGCACTTTTTTTCACTGATAAAAGGGTATTTTATCTGTGCTTTTTTTAGTACTGAAAAATGGGGCCTTTATCATCAATTTTTTTTATCATTGATAATAGGGACCCCCTTTCAAATAGTTTTTAGGGAAAACACACTTTTAGTAAATTTAATGTTCATTTTGAGCACTATTAAAGGCCCTATTTGTTATAGTCAGTTATTCCTACTCATATCAGTAGTCTAATGTCTAGGTTATAATTTTCACATTTAAAAGATAATATTTTTTGCTTATTTAATTTCATTTTTGTACGTCATGTATAATATTTTACACTATATTTATTTTAAAAATATTAGGATATTATAGATGTCATTAAGATATATCTGGCCAATAATATTTTGAAATGTTAAATTGGAAAACTTTCCCTTGTCATTATAGATTTACCCCTCACTAAACCCATTTTAGCCATAACCATCTTAATTAGTTTAAACTGTTTTAACTATTCATTGTGGTAAAAAATTAAGTTGACATTATTAGATAATATAAATTATTTTTATTTAAAATATGGAATCTATTTTCCATATTCAACTTCTTTAAGTGTTAAAATTTAATAATAAATTAAACCAACGTATCAGTAAAAAATAGTTTATCAAGAAATGCATTTTTCAACAGAAATATGGCATCACATTAACTCTATGACTAGTAATATTTCACCATATGAATTTCAATTTATAAATAAAGATATATAATATATATAAATTTAATTTAAATAATTCTTCATTGGGGGTAATTTTAATTAAATAAAATGGAGAAACATTATTCACATTATATTAGTTTTCAAAAAAATACGTTTTTATGCCTAATAAAAAACTTATAGTAAAATAAAATATAAATATGATTTAAATGTAATAAATTATATTTAATATGAGTTTTTTACTTTATTTTAATTTTAACTAAAATTTAAATAATAATGGTAATTAATTTATTAAAATTAATGACAATTTATAAAAGTTGGCAATTTCCACAATTCACTAAAAGTGTGATATTTTTTGAAAAAATTATAAAATTTTACCCTAAGGTAATATTGATATTATAATATAAAAATTTAATTTCATTTTATAGAATAATATTTATAAAATTCCCAAAAAATAATTATAATATTATATCACAAAAAATAGTAAAAATATTCCTATAATAAATGTATTTATAAAACATTGACTGATTCAAACCTAAGAGATTGTAAATATATTTATATTGGGTAGTACCTTTATACAAATCTAATAAACTATTTAATCCAAATCATAACCAAAAATTTAATGTATATATTATAATGTAGTTATTTAAATAATAATATCAATAGTAGATCTCGGTTTGTTAAAACATGGTGTCGTGTGTTATGTAAGGTGTAGAAGAAATTGAATTTTAAAAAAAAATATTGTAAAGTATCATGGTGTTTCATTATCTTTTAAGCTTAGTGTTTTGTGTAATATACATTATCCAGTATAATGATATTATTTTAAAAACTCATGGAATTAATTTCTACTCCTTAAATAAATTGTATCCTTGTAATTTTATCTTGATCTCGTTAATCAAGTGTTTTTTGTTTTAAAATACTTTTTTATAAACCCACATTATTAAAAGGGTTAATAAAAAATTATCTATAAAATTGGAACATTGAAATAAGAATTTCAGAAAATAAATATGTTTCCATATAAGAGAACATTGGTGGAAGGTAATAAAATGGAAATGAAAGAAAAACAAATATAATCGTAAAGAGTGATTGAGATCGTTGATCATATGGAATTTGATGATCAATAGAAAGTTAAGTACCTCAAAACCATAAACTAATGAGGTGTGAATAAGTCCATTAGTTCATTATAAATAATGTAGCTAGGATAATTTTTTTCTATATCATTTTTCTTGATTTGAGGGATTACTTTACCATTTATATTATGAACATATGGAAATATACTTGACAAGTATAATCTCTTATTCAATTTTCCCCACAATATCATCTTTTCACCAAGCAATGAGTAATGAGGATTAATTTTTCAGGCCCAAGGCACCAATATTATCTTCAAATGGATCATATGATTCCAGAAAAGAATGAAAATATACCCCTCTTGTCACTACTTCAAAAATGACCATTTACATCATTGGCCTTTATCATCAATAGAAAAAAATGATGATAAAGGTCACCTTTATCAGTAGTAAAAAGGGCACTCATAAAGGGTGCCTTTTATCAGTGCGAAAAAATGAACTCATAAAAGGTACCCTTTATAAGCCATTTTTATCACTCATAAAGCTTTTCCTTTACGAGCGCTTTTATATAGCGTTGATAAAAGGTTCCCTTTATCTACTATTTATATTTAGTGTAGATAAAGGGTTCCCTTTATCTGAAATTTATTTTGAATACATATAAATGATAGACTTTATTATTACTTTTTTAGCACCGATAATGGTTACGAATGAAATGAAATAATTAAACAAATAAAAATTTAAGAAATATTAATAGTTTTACTAACAAAAAAATTATTGATAAATTGAATAAATTGTGTATATATATATATATATATTAATAACAAAAAATTAATAAATAATATATATTAAATATATAAAATGTAAAATTAATAAAATTAATTAACTAAATAAAAGTTTAAAAAATGTAAATTAAGAAAAATATACATCATTTTACTAAATAAATAATTATAAATAAAAATGAATAAATTTAATATACCTATATTAATATTATAAATATTAATAAATATTTCATATTAAATATAGATTTTTAAATTGAATAAAATGATATAACTAAACAAAAAAATGAATAAATGAATAAATTGTAAAAATTAAACATAAAATTAAAATTTATAAATTTATAAATTTATTTAAAAATTTATTAATTAAAAACTTAGTAATAAAAATAAAAAAGTATAATATATATATATTAGTTATAAATTGTAATAAATAATATATAGAAAAATATAAATATATAGAAAATGAATAAAAAGTATAGAATAAAAATATATTAATGTCTTATTATTTTTAATGTTGTTTTGTTTTTCAATTTAACATATAGAAAGTGTGTCTTACATTGATTTCACATACATATACGTAATTAATTTATTTTTATATACAATACAAACACAAATATTTACAAGATTAATGAAATCTTATATAGAAACACATAAACCGTATATTTATGTTATTTATTCAAATTTTAGTATATTTTCGATTTTCATTATAACCTGATACATTTAAAATATTATTTTTTTAATCAATGAATTTTATTTATTTAATTTTAATGTTATTAATGTTAGTTATTATTTATTTATTTGAATTTTTTTAATATTTATTTTTAATCATTTTCTATTGTTTATTTAAATATAATTATTTACTATGTTTTAGAATTTTCAATACGTATTCATCTTTACGTCAATATATATTTTTTATTTTTTGTTATTTATATTTATTTAATAAAAATTGCACAATTTTTCAATATTTTTAATGTGTTCTCATTTTTAATTATTCAATTTCACTCATTTATTAAACACTTGTATTTAAATAGATAATTATATATATTTAAATAGTTATAAAATTAAAAAAAAATTAACATAATAATGAATATACTATATTAATATTTATATTTACATTTAATATATGTGTATATAATATATATATATATATGTATGTATATATATATATATATCTTTGTGTGTGTGTAATTTGAGGTCAAATCCTCAATTTATTCACGCAAAGGAGCAACATTACAGAGAAAAGTAGGAAATATACAATGCAGGGATGTACTCATTGAGAATCGAGCTCGAGACCTCATCGAGACGCATAAGGGAAGCTACCACTGAGTGGCAACCTAAGGGATATATATATATTTATTTTAATGTATTATTCATATATTTATGATTAAATAATAATATATTTACATAATTATAAAATATAATAAATATAAATAAATAATGAATATATTTATAATTATATATATTTATTAAATATGTATATATATATGATATATAAATATATATTGATATAAATATATTTATAACCATAAATAAATAATTATAAATATATTTATAAATGTATATTTACTATATTTATACAATAATATATTTAAAATTCTAATTCAAAAAAAATCTTTAAAAGGTTATTAATGAAATTATAAATAAAAAATTATATTATTAAATAATATAATATTTTAATAAAAAAATATATAATTATATTAATATTTTTTTAAAACTATTGATAATTATATTTATAACTCCCTTATAAATGGTAATGATTTACCTCTAATAAAGGTTCATTTTATCAGTTCTTTTTTAGTGTTGTTAATGATCGATCGTTATTTGTGCTAAAAAAGTGTTGATAAAGAATCCTTTTATGCGTGCTTTTCAATTTAGCACTGATATAAGGGCTCCTTATGAGTACCTTTTTGAATGCGCTAATAAATTTTTTCCCCATCTATTTATATGAACCCTAACCTAGACTCATTCAATCATGATTCACAAGCTCTTATGAACTCCCTTGATGTCAGTGCTACTCCTCTACATTCTCTCATAAGTATCAACGCCAGAATCCAAGGTATACTATTTTCTTCTTATCTTTTCTTTTTTTTTTTAAATTTTTGGGTCCCACTTTTTCTATTTATATATCACTATTTAGAATGAAAACAACTATATCTCATATCTATATTTCTCTCACTTATATTTACATACACAATGTCACCCCTACTCAGTAAACTCATTCCAGCATCATATGAGACCACAGAAAACTGCATCTCTATCCACTGTTGTAATTGATGGTGATTTTCATTATGTTTACAATATATTATTTGTTTTTACCTTTTACATTGTGTTTATATTCATTTTTTTAATATTGTTTCCATATTATGGAATGAACATGAAGATGAAAAAATGTTTAAGACAATAAAAAGAATTATAAAAATATGTGTATCTATTTAGATAATTTTCTTCAAAAAATCTCATAGAATGATAGTTTTGTATTTTCCTTTAATTAATAATAGATTTTTGATGTCTCAAAGGTGAAGAACAATATTGAATAAATAATTTTTGTCCCTATTTCATTGAATGATTGAATTTTATGGTGGTTCCTGTATATTTTCATTCATTTCATTACTTTTTATTTCTCAAACACAATTTGAATATAAAAGATAAATATAATTTCACCATAGAAGTATATTATTGAATAGATATATGATGATATACCACATATAATAATTTTTAAAGGAATTATTTTAATAATGATTGAAATATTGGAAACTTTATGGCTTATTTTCACTACTAAATTATATTTATAAATGGGGTAAAGTTTAACATAAATGAATTAATAAATTCAATCCTGTTAAATGGAAAATTGGTTGATGGAATTACATTGGGGTTAGTGGTATGTTGTGGTGGAAAGTGAATTATTATTTTTTATTATGGACATATAACATTTTCAACGTGAGTTATTATAAGGTATCGGCCTTAAACATTACTTGATATTGAATTAAATGAATAATTCCCATTTAGTATCTTTTCAGGTTTAGATTTTTAGAGAATTATATCATAATTATTACATCTCAAAAGATTAAAAAGTAGACACTTCTACTAAGTTTCCATAAAATAAAAACTCTTAAAAAGAAACATGTCTAGTTCCATGTTTTAGATATCATGGCTTTTCCTTGATCCCATCTTTTACCCTATTCCACATTAATTCCTGTGAAAAACATTACAAAAAACGTGGGGTGAGCATAAAAAGCTCAGTAAGGGTTACAAAAAGAAGGAAAACTGTTAGTTTTTTCAAAACAACAAGTAAACCGTGAATACTTTATAAAAGTAGTACTTTTCACCTTTATGAAGTAGTAAAAACTCTTCACTGAATAAAACATCATTACTTACCCTTTTTTAATCAAAATATTACCATAAACCCATATAAAGAACACATAACATATAAACGTAACTTGGGACATAAACATATATAAATGGAATAACCATACGGTCGACTTCCACACATATCACTTAATGGAATATCCATACGGCCGACTTCCATACCCAATGCACTGGAGGTTACAATGTAACCCCCCGTCCTGGTATTCACGGCACTACCCGTCATATGGTTTATCACGTAACCACCTGTAAAATATACAAGTACCATTATAAAATCATTAGACATAAAACAAATATAATGGAAAGAAAACATTTCCAAATTTCGATCAAAATATATCACTTAAATATATTGACATAAAAAATCCATTATAAAAACCATTTTGAATACCAAAACACATAAAAGAGTATATGGTATTTATTTCATTTTAAAAACATTACGGCTTGTTGAGGAAGCCAAATACCAAATAATATTCGCAGTGGCGGAAAAGGTCATTGTCACCGCGTACGTTAAAATAAACACACCTTTTTGTTGTTTTGTAAAACACTTCGTAGAAAGAGATTCCATTTGAATGAAATGAAAATTCAAAGGTGTTTTATACAGCATATAAAAGAAATTCTTGTATTAGAACAAAATATGCCTCAATGAAAGGAGATTGAGACGAAGTCCCTTACCTCGTGTCCGATGTGAATCGATTGCTATTTAATCTCATGAATAATAAACTAAAGTTAATTTATACTTTATTAAAAACCTTTTTTCATGTTTATTATTCCTTTTATATAACTCATTTCCATGTTATAATCAATATGTAATCATTTAAGTTAATAAAGTTTGTTTTGTCGATATTTGGTACTTAAGTCAAAAATGGACTTCTTACAATTACATGTTGTTTATGTGGTAAATGATTCATTATATCAAAATGATATTCATGATTTGGATATCATATATATCATATATATCCATCATATACATGTATTTATAATAGTACATAACATTTAGAGGTAAGAAATGAAATGCACCGTTCATGGAGACGGTAAGCTGTACGTACGCATGAACGCTACTTTAATTTCTATTTCGTATTTAATGGAGTGAAATCATAATGATATAAGGGTATGTTATAATTATATTATAATATCATATATAATATCATTAACTCCATCATTTATACCTCCCACATATGGCATTAACGAATCAAATCACTTTGAGGGGGCGGTAGTCCGCACTTCCTAAACTGAAATTATCGTGTTTACCCATAATGGAAACCATAAAGGTTTGCCATAAATTAAAAATACAAAATAATTAGTAAAACATAAACATAATATATATCATATATAACTATAGTTACATCTAAATGTCCACCATGAAAGGTGTTAAAAGAATATTCAACAATCATCGTTTTTTGAGGCAGAAATTCGCCAACCAGAGAAAAAGTATGTTCTTTAACCATTAGACGTAGGTGTGTGTAAGTGTAGCTCTAATAATTCTCATAAAAACATCCTATTATATTGAAGATACTTTTCTTGTTACAAAATAAATGAATAAAAAGAGTTTAGGGGGTTGGAGAAGCAAAATAAAAGATAAGAACACAAGAGAAGACATTACCTTTAAATCGGGTAACTCCCATTGGTATGAACGAAAAGGGTTTCTTGAAGAGCTTCCTTCCTAAGGTAAGGCTTCTAGGATGACTAGAGGGTTGTGGAGAGACAAAATGAGCAGATCTTGGTCGATCCAAAGGATTCATATGTGTGGGTAAGGTGGTAGAGGTGGGGGCCTTTTATAAGAGGAGAGGAGGGGCACTCTTGGAAAGTTATAAAATGTTACTTTATTATATAATGAGTTTCGGTTTTTAAAGGTCCAACAATTATGTATTTCGAGGATAAGTTAATAATAGTTATAAATCCACCCATCCAATAGGTTTTTGACAATTGTAGGTCTTATATTTTACATTATCTTTTCATTTTATTTAAATCGTTAAATAATGAGGTAATCGCTGCATCAGCATGGTGTCATAAATAATTTTATTTATTTAAAGTCTAAAAAAGATAAAAAAAATATCATGATTTCTGAAATATTTTTTTTCCAATTAATATTTATAGTAAAAATTTTGACTTTTATAACGCCATGTAAAAATTGTTTTAGCAAAATAATACATGTTTGTGACACTTTTATTTTAACATTAAATAAAAAGTTATTAATGTCATTTTCTTACCCATGTGGCTACATGGGGTATCCAAGCTGTCAAATGGATTGTATTGGTCGGCCATGACTCATCCAATAAGGGTAGGACATGTTTCAAGGTCATTTCATATTATTATAACATTATCTTTACAATAAATTACACTAATTACCTTTAATCGCGATTAATAAACTTAATAGTTACTATTCACCAAAAATATATTTTAGTCCCATTCAGCCACATTTTACATTATAATGAAAACCATGTATGTCTGAATTTTGAAAATCAAATCACAGAAATGGTAAAGTTTCATTTAAACGAAAAATCTTTTTTTTAACTGCCACTTAGTGGTTTCACTATTCATCAAAAATTTTAGTTTTTCTGAAAATTACCAAAAATACACCCTAAGCTATATTTGATATTCCGAATTCAAAAATGATGTCTATTTTACTAAATTAAAAACATATAAGTTTCATTAATTAATTTATTAATTAATTCCCACTATCAAAACAAATAGCGTGTTTTTAAGAAACAATATATATTAAAAGATTCACACTAGATTAAGTCCAAATTCAAAGTGAAATTAATTCCAATGATCAAAATTAGATTAAATGGTAAAAATATATTATAATTTAACATTAAAAACAATTCAAAAGATAATATTATCATATAAACAAATTATATTAAAAAGAGTTTTTGAATTAAAATACAACATTTTTTATTATTCATTAAAAATGAACTTTATCCGAAAAATACCAAAAATTTACACAAAGTAAATTTTGATGTCCCGATTATAAAGAAGAATTTTATTCAGTACAATAGAATGTATAAGAGTGACCAAAACTATATTTAAAGATGTTTCTCCATCAAAAGGTGATAATTCGACCTTTTAGTGAATATTAGAGTATCTATGCCTAAAATTTATTTCTTTTCTTATTTTAAGCCTTTATCTTCTATTGGATAAATGTAAAAACATTTAACAAACATATGTAATAATATTTTAGTTATTTTTATTCATTCCCACTAATACAATGACTACGTTTTAACTACCCTTTAAAATAATATTATTATATTACTAGTGTGCAATGTAAGATTTCAAAGAAACTCGTTGTTGCGTATCGGGTATGATATCAAACATAGAAACACCATTAAAGTAAAATAAATATTTAATTTGCAAATATTAATAAATATGAAAATGTTTTATTCTTTAGTTACCTGTGATGTTACATCCTTCCCCCCTTTTGGGAATTGTGTCCTCACAATTTTATTCACATATCAAAATAAGTGGGGGTATTTATCCCTGATAGCATTTTCAGATTCTCATGTTTCCTCTTCAACTATATGGTTTTTCCATAAAACCTTTACCTGGTGAATTACCTTATTCCACAATACTTTTTCTCTAAGGTCAAGAATCTAGACTGGTTGTTCTTTATAAGAGAGATTCTCTTCCAACTGAACTACCCCTGGGCTCAAAACATGAGATGGATCTGGCATATACTTTCTCAACATGGAAACATGAAAAATATTGTGTACCAGGGAAAAACGTGGAGGTAAATCCACTCAGTATGCAACTGATCCAACTCTCTCCAGAATTTCATATGGTCCAATGAACCTTGGACTCATCTTTCCTTTCTTACCATATCGCATCACACTTTTCCATGGTGAATCATTGAGAACAACATGATCACCTACCTCGAAAGATAGATCCTTCCTCCGGTTATCCGCATAACTTTTATGCCTGCTCTGAGCTGTTCTCATATGTTTCTGAATTAGCTGACCTTTTTCTGCCATCACTTCTACCAATTCTGGTCCCATCAACTTCCTTTAACCTACTTCATCCCAAAAAGTTGTAGTTCAACACCGCTTCCCATATAATGTCTCAAACGGAGCCATATGTATACTTCAATGAAAACTGTTGTTATGAGAGAACTCAACCAAAGAAAGATGTTAGTCCCAACTTCCCTGGTAATCCATTGAGAAATCACGTAGCATATCCTCCAAATTCTGAATTGTTAATTCTGACTTCCCATCTTATTGAGGATGAAAAGTTGTACTAAAATTTAATTCAGTACCCAACGACTTCTGAAGGCCCTTCCAAAAGATAGAAGTAAACTTGGGATCACGATCAGATACAATGGATAGGGGAACTCCATGTAACCTGACTATGTATTTAAGAGACAATCGAGAAAGTTGATCTAGATAGAAAGTATCTCAAATAGGAAGGAAATGAGCAGATTTAGTCAAGCGATCAACAATAACCTAGATTGCATTATTACCTCGATATATCTTCGGTAATCCCACAACAAAGTCCATGGATATATTTTCCCATTTCCACTCTGGCAATGGTAAAGAATGAAGCATCCCTTTCGGTAACTGCCACTATTATTTAACCTGCTAACAAGTCAAACATTTCACAGTAAAATCAGAAATATCTCTTTTCATTCCATCCCTCCAGCAATACTCTCGCAGATCTCTGTACATCATAGTTCTGCCAGGATGAACTGAAAACGGGGAACTATGAGCCTCACATAACAACTCATTCTTCAACTGTGAATCACAAGGCACACATAATCTTTTCCCATAACTCAGAACACAATCATTATCAATGTTAAATTCAGGCAACATACCCTTCTGAACCATCTCTACCTTTTTCTGCAACCCACTGTCTTTCTTCTGCGCTTTCTTAATTCTTTCTAATAGAGATGATCTCACTGACACCTGAAAAAAATAGAAGAACTTCATGCACCAACAACATCTATTCCAAATTTAATCAAATCAAAACCCAAAGGATCTCGTTCCAAACGTAGCATGGTTAATAAAGCATTACATTTTCGACTCAAAGCATCAGCCACTTTATTTGCTTTTCCCATATGGTAATGAATTTTACAATCATAATCCTTGATTTATTCTAGCTATCTCCTCTGTCTCATGTTTAATTATTTGTGAGTGAATATATACTATAAACTTTTTTGATCAGTATATATTTCACACTTTACTCCATGCAAATGATGCCTCCAGGTTTTTAGAGAAAAAACAACAGAAGCTAATTCCAATTCATCTGTAGGGTAATTTACCTCATGAGTTTTTAACTGACGTGAAGCATATGCAATTACCTGATCATTCTGCATAAGGACACAACCAAGTCCCTTCAACGAAGCATCACTATAGATAACAAACTCACCATTCCTGGAAGGAAGTGGCAAAACTGGAGCATTCACCAATCTTCTTTTCAACTCCTGAAAACAATCATCACGTTCTTTTTTCCAGATAAACTTAACACTCTTCCGAGTTAGCTTAGTCATTGGACTAGATAACTGTGAAATATTTTCATCAAACCTTCAGTAGTAACCTGCCAAACCAGGAAAACTATGGATCTCGGTTACATTTGTGGGTCTTGGACATTCTTCAACAAATTTGTTTTTAGTAGGATCAACAGTTATGCCATTTTTTTAAACAATGTGACCAAGGAAAGAAATTTGTTGTAACCAAAACTCACACTTGCTGAATTTCCCATTTTGTTTCTCTTCTTTTAAGGCTTTCAATATAACCCTTAAATGAATTTCATGCTCCTCATTACTTTTAAAAAGCAACAAAATATCATCAATGAAAACAACCACAAAATTATCCAAGAACTCATGCAAAATTCTATTCATAAGGTCCATGAATAAAGCAGGTGCATTGGTTAACCCAAAAGGCATAACTAAAAATTCATAATGGCCATATCTAGTACAAAACACAGTCTTCGGAACGTCTGATTCTTTAACTTTCAACTGATGGTACCCCGAACTCAAGTCAATCTTTGAAAAATACTGAGCTCCCTGGAGCTGATCAAACAAACCATCAATATGAGTCAAAGGATACTTGTTCTTAACAGTGATATTATTCAAGGCTCTATAATAAAAGCAAAGTCTCATTGAACCATCTTTCTTTTTAACAAAAAAGACAGTAGCAACCCATGGTGATGTGCTAGGTCAAATGAAACATTTATCTAATAACTCCTGCAATTGCTTCTTTAACTCTAATAGTTCAAATTGAGCCATTCGATAAGGGGGTTTTGAAATTGGATTAGAATCAGGAACTAAGTCTATAGTAAATTCAACTTCCCGATCATGAATAATACAAGAAAACTCATCAGGAAAAACATATAGATACTCATTTACTACTGGCACATCAATAATCTGAATAGTTCCTTTATTTTCAATAATATGTGCAAGGTAAAATTCATTTCCATCTTTTACTAGTTTCTAAACTTCTTGATATGTTATCAAAATCAAGGGATCATTCTTGTACACAAACTAAGAATCATTCTATAAAGAAACCATTTTAGCTCTGCAATCAATCATAGCATGATAAACAAAAAGCCAATCCATGCCCAAAATAACATCAAACTCCACTAGAGGCAAAACAATAAGGTTTGCCGGTAGATTCTTTCTGCACACAAGTATAGGAAGGTTCTTATAATTTCTTTTTGTCTCAATATTCCCTCCAGGTGTTTTTAACATAAGTTCATGATTCATATCTTGAGATTAAATTCCCAATTTACTATAAAACTTCTCAGAAATGAAAGAATGTGTAGAACTCGAATCAAACAACACATTGGCATAATCTGAACAAATAAACAGTGTACCTGATACTACTTCATTCAATGTCCCAACATCTTCTAAAGTAGTTGCAAAGGATTTCACCACCCCTTTCTTCTTTTAGTATGGCTGATTTTTCCCTAGTTGAGTTCTTCGTTAAACTCTCATTTGCATAATGACCCATTTCATTACACTTAAAACATCTTACCGCTGGATTTTCATTGCCTGATTGATCATCTTCCTTACAGTTACAAGCAATATAAACATACTTACCACACCGAAAGCACTTTCCAGACTTGGATAAACATTCTCCAGGATGCATTTTACCACACTTCTCATAGGATTGATATTTGGTTTTCTTACCTCCTTGCTTCTTTGATGAATTCTTCCCCTTTGTCTGCCAACTGGACCTCTTATTCTATTGTTTCTGAAAGAACACCTGATCATTGAAAAACTCCATTTTTACCTTCTCCGCACATCGAACACGTTTTTCATAACTTTTGAACTCACGAGAAGCTAAATCCCTTCGTTACTTTGGCTTTAACCCTGAGTAAAAATGGTTGATTTTACTATCAAGATCTCGTATGATGTTTGGAGCATACTTTGCCAGTCGAGTGAACTCTGCATCATAAGTAGCCACAGAGTCATCCTCCAGACTCAATTCTAGGAATTGTTTTTCCATCCAAAGACGAACCACCTTAGGAAAATATTTCTCAAGAAACATTCCTTTGAATTCTTCCAAGTGAAGATCATCAATCTCATCACTATCCCTAATATTTTTCATCATCGACCACCACTGATCTTCTTTTACCTTAAAACGGTAAATATCAAGACTAACCTTTTGAGGTTCTGAACACCCCATGACATCAAAAATCTTCTTTGGTTCTTTAATCCACCCTTCAGCTAGCACAGGGTCAGATGATCCTATGAATGATGGGGGATGTTGCCTCATGAAATGTTCCAACACTGAAATGTTACTTTGTGGTTGATCTGGCTGATCATGTGCACGGATACCACAACAATTTATAGCTTGAGTCAATTGTTCCATCACTGCAACAAACTGTTCAGTTCCGATTACGACCATCTCAGGTTGCTGATTTAAAGGTTGTCTTCCTCCTGATGACGTCCCAATATAGCTTCCCTGTTTCCTCTACAGAAAACCATTCTGAACACAAAAATATCTTAGGTGAAGCAAATTGGTAAACTTTAAATTCTATATCATTTTAATCATACCATAAATTAGTTTAGGGACATAAAATTTAACAATTTTTCAAAATCCTAAAGTTGTCTAAACCGACCTTTGATACAAACTATAAGGCCCTGACCTTAAAAATTACTTGATATTGAATTAAATGAATAATTCCAATTGAGGATATTTTCATGTTTAGAGTTTTAGAGAATTAGATCATAACTATTACATCTCAAAATATTAAAAAGTAGACACTTCTACTATGTTTCCATAAAATAAAATTTCTTAAAAAGAAACATGTCTAGATCCATATTTTAGATAGCATGAATTTTCCTTGATCCCATCCTTGACCGTATTCCACATTAATTCCTGTGAAAAAACATTACAAAAACATGGGGTGGGCATAAAAAGCTCCGTAAGTGTTACATAAAGAAGGAAAACTGTTAGTTTTTTCAAAACAACAAGTAAACCAAGAATACATTATAAAAGTAATACTTTTCACCTTTATGAAGTAGAAAAAACGCTTCACTGAATAAAAGATCATTACTTAACCTTTTGTAATCAAAATATTTCCATAACCCCCATATAAAGAACACGTAACTGATAAAGGTAACTTGGGACATACACATACATAAATGGAATAACCATACGGTCGACTTCCACACATATCACTTAATGGAATATCCATACGGCCGACTTCCATACCCAATGCATTGGATGTTATGACGTAACCACCTGTCCTGGTATTCATGGAACCACCCTTCATATGGTTTATCACGTAACCACCCGTCAAATTTCCATGTACAATTATTAAATCATAAGAAATAAAACAAATATAATGGAAATAAAAAATTTCCACATTTTGATCACAATATATCACTTAAATATATTGACGTAACAAATCTATTATAAAACCCATTTTCAATACCAAAATAAATAAAAGAGTATATGGTATTTATTTCATTTTAAAAACATTACGGATTGTTGAGGAAGCCAAATACCAAATAATATTTGCAGCGGCGGAAAAAGTCGTTGTCACCACATACGTTAAAATAAACATCTCTTTTTTTCGTTTTGTAAAACGCTTCATAGAAAAAGATTCCCTTTGAATGAAATGAAAAGTCAAAGGTGTTTTATACAGATTATAAAATAAAGTCTTGTATTATAACAAAATATTCCTCAATGAAAGGAGATTGAGATGAAGTCCCTTACCTCGTGTCCGACGTGACTCGATTGCTCTTTAATATCATAAATAATAAACTAAAGTTAATTTATACTTTCTTAAAAACCTTTTTTAAAGTTTATTATTCCTTTTATATAACTCATTTCTATGTTATAAACAATATTTAATCATTTAAGTTAATAATGTTCGTTTTGTCGATATTTGGTACTTAAGTCAAAAATGGACTTCATACAATTACATGTTGTTTATGTGGTAAAAGGTTCATTATATCCATAATGATATTAATGATTTGGATATCATATATATCATATGTATCCAGAATATACATGTATTTATAATAGTACATAACATTTAGAGGTAAGAAATGAAATGCACTATTCATGGAGACGGTAAGCTGTACATACGCATGAACGCTACTTTCATTTCTATTTCGTATTTAATGGAGTGAAATAACAATGATATAAGGGTATATTATAATTCCAGTATAATATAATATATAATATCATTAACTCCATCCTTTATACGTCCCACATATGGCATTAACGAATCAAATCACTTTGAGGGGCGGTAGTCAGCACTTTCTAAAATGAAATTATCGTGTTTACCCATAATGGAATCCATAAAGGTATGGCATAAATGAAAAATACAGAAGCATAAGGAAAACATAAGCATTATATGTATCATATATAAATAAAGTGACATCTTAATGGCCACCATGAAAGGAGTTAAAAGAAGATTAAACAATCATCGTTTCGTGAGGTAGAAATTCACTAACCACAGAAACAGTATGTTCTTTAACCATTAGACGGAGGTGTGTGTAAGTGTAGCTCGAATACATCTCATAAAAACATCATAGTATATTGAATATACTGGTGTTGTTTCAAAATAACAGAATACAAAGAGTTTAGGGGGTTGGATAAGAAAAATAAAACATAAGAACACAAGAGAAGACATTACCTTTAAATCAGGTAACTCCCTTTGGTTTGAACCAAAAGGGTTTCTTGAAGAGCTACCTTCCTAAAGTAAGACTTATATAATGAGGAGAGGGATGTGGAGAGATAAAATGATCAGATATTTATCGAACCAAAGTCTTTATATGTGTGGGTAAGTTGGTAGAGGTGGGGGACTTTTATAAGAGGAGAGGAGGGGCACTCTTTGAAAGTTATAAAATGTTACTTTATTATATAATGAGTTTCGGTTTTTAAAGGTCCCAAAATAATGTATTTCTACGATAATGTGATAAGAGTTCGAAATAAACCCATCCAATAGGTTTTTTACAAGTTTATGTCTTATATTTTACATTATCTTTTCATTTTATTTAAATCGATAAATAATGAGGTAATCGCTGCATCATCATGGTGTCATAAATAATTTAATTTATTTAAAGTCTAAAAATTATAAAAAAAATATCATGATTCTGAAAATAATTTTATCTTTTCCAATCAATCTTTATAGTCAATATTATCACTTTTATAACCCCATTTAAATATTGTTTTAGCAAAATAATACATGTTTGTGACATTTTTATTTTAACTTTAAATGAAAAGTTATTAATGTCATTTTCGTACCCAAGTGGCTCCATGGGGTCCCCAAGTTAACCAATGGATTTTATTGGTCAGCCATGACTCATCCAATAAGGGTAGAACATGTTTCAAGGTCATTTCATATTATTATAACATTATCTTTACATTAAATTACACTAATTACCTTTAATCGTGATTAATAAACTTTAAAGTTACTATTCCCCAAAAATATATTTTAATCACATTGAACTACATTTTACATCCTAATGACAACCATGTATGTTGGAATTTTGAAAATCAAATCAAAGAAGTGGTAAATTTTCATTTAATAAAAAAATCAGTTTTTTTAACTGCCACTTAGTGGTTTCACTATTCATTAAAAATTTATGTTTTTCAGAAAATTACCAAAAAATCACCCTAAGATATATTTGATATTCCGAATTCAAAAATTATTTCTATTTTACAAAATTCAAAACATATAAATTTCATTAATTAATTTAATAATTAATTCACACTGTCTAAACAAATAGAGTGTTTTTAAGAAACAATATATATCAAAATATTGACACTAGTTTAAGTCCAAATTCAAAGTAAATTTATTTCCAATGACCACCATTGGATTAAATGGTAATAATATATTCTAATTTCACTTTAAAACAACTTCAAAAGATAATATAATCATAGAAAACAGATTAGATTAAAAATAGGGTTTGAATTAAAATACAACATTTTTCATTATTCATTAAAAATGAACTTTATCGGAAAAATACCAAAAATTTACACAAAGTAAATTTTGATGTCCCGATTCTAAATAAGAATGTTTTTTTGGCCCAATTGAATGTATAAGAGTGACCAAAACTATATTTAATGAGGGTTCGCCATCAAAAGGCGATAATTTGACTTTTTAGTGAATATTAGAGTATCTATGCCTAAAATTGAATTATTTTCTTATTTTAAGCCTTTATCTTTTATTGGATAAATTTAAAAACTTTTAACAAGCATATATAATTATATTTTAGTTATTTCTATTCATTCCCGCCAATACAATGACTACTTGTTAACTACCATTTAAAAGAATATTATTATATTACTAGTGTGCAACATAAGATTTTAAAGAAACTCGTTGTTGCGTATCGGGTATAATATCGAACATAGAACCCCCATTAAAGTAAAATTAATATTTAATTCACAAATATTAATAAATATAAAAATTTATTATTCTTTATTTACCTGGGATGTTACAGTTATAATGTTGTGTTGTTGGATATTGTTCCATTATTGTTATTACAGATT
Source organism: Viscum album (assembly GCA_963277665.1). Taxonomy (NCBI): domain Eukaryota; kingdom Viridiplantae; phylum Streptophyta; class Magnoliopsida; order Santalales; family Viscaceae; genus Viscum; species Viscum album. Next base: position 120,889,026 of record OY728161.1, on the reverse strand, counting down.
AAGAATTAATTAGCACAATTAGTACTACAAAGGTACACTAGATTCAAAAATAAGGATGTGTAAATAAGTATTAATTTTGGAAATATAGATATACAATACAATACACTCCAAGAATAAAGGTCCAAATTTTCATGTATCCCTTATAAAAATTGATACAGCCTTGAACAACAATATTATAAATTAATAATTCAGTAAAATTAACATTCAAAACTATTATTTCATTTTCCCATAGACAATTGATTGTATTCCGGCTCTTGATGATTTATTGGACTCCCCCTTTTAAAATATCCTTTCTCCCATCATTAGGGTTCCAATGTTCCATGATGACAAACCACCTTATTGGATTGTATTCATTAATCTTCATCAAAGACGATGCCATTGCTTTGAACAATGAATCTCTCAACCCATTTTTAAACTCTTCAATCACTTCATCATACTCATTTACAACATCATCAAAACACCAAAAATGTACCCTAAAAATAAAAAACACAATGAATGAATTGTTTTGGTTTCCTGATATTAATTATCTTATATGACTCACTCAGATACTTTTGATAGTACATTATCAAAAAATATATTAAATTTTTGTGCAGTCTCATTAGATCCTATTAAAACACAATAGTTAATCATACATGGATGATAATACTATTATTATTCGTAATCTTCTAAAAATACATTTCTTACACATTTTTTTTAAAAACATTCTCCATACACCTTTGAATTCTATTCCACTTAAAACATGTCAAATTTAAAAAGGGTGATAGTCTGAATATTGAAGTTATTCCTCCCATAATGAGAAGATATATCCCATACTGATTTTGGATTTATCTTAAGGATAATTTTTCTTAGATTCTTGGTGAAATTGTTGGTTATCATGCTCTCCCATATGCCTCACACCTGCCCAACCCAAAGTTTGTCCCTTTTTTAACCCCTTTAGAGCATAAATCCATCACAAGTGACCTTAAATAAATTTTTCAATAATAAATATAATAACACTTCTAAATATTCCCTTATAATAGGTTTTTTTAGCATGTCTCATTAAGTGTTTCTAAACAGACCCTAACTTCATTAAGATGTTTTTAATATGCATTTCCAAACAAAGCTACAGAAACAATAAATAATGTAATAAATTTAAAATATATAATGGTAATATAAAATATAAAATGTTAGAAGTGAAATAAAATTACATTTACCCATACTTGAATAATGACTTTATATTTAAATGACTTGTTTGAACTATTTTAGCATGGTTTTATTTCTTTTAATAGAGTTTTTGTAATAAAAAATGCATTCTGTTGTTTTTTCAAAATGTTTTAATAAATTATTCACTGAAATTTGTGTCTATTTAAAGAAATAAAATCCCCAAAAAACAGTTCAAACTTGTTTAAACTATCAAAGGGGAAGGAAATTCCAAAAAAATAAACATTTTAGAGGATGTTTAAAATAATAAATTTTGGTGATTCAAAGTAAATGGTGGCAAATAGAAGTCATTAGGAGCTAATGTTAGATGAAAAGGGTTACTTGAATGGATAATAATTGGTATATTTTAGTCTATTTTTGGTAGAAAAAATAGTAATTTATAAAAATTAATTTATTAAGGAATGGGAAATTTTATAAATTAAGGGAATCCAAATTTATCTCAATTTTCATTAAAATTTTCATTCCTTAATTTTAAAAATGTAATATGTTAGAATACATAATTAAAATAACATTTAGGATATTTTAGAATATGTGGGGGTTTAGAGTATACATGGGATAAACATATTTTTAAAAAATAATAAGTGCGAGGTTTTAAGTGAGGCCTAAGTACAGTATATTAGAATGTGAGTTACTGTAGACATGTTAATGATTCATTAAGGGCCTAGGTGAGGGTGATGCGATATTTGTGTTGTTTTTTTATTCTTTTTTAGGTTTTTTCAGAAGTTTTGTTTAAATAATGTATTGTGGAACCCATTGTACATTTCTTTCCAAAGGGAACCAATTTTTTTAAGACTTTATCGTATTTAAAATACACTTTCAAAGAAAAATTAATATACCTATTTCATGATTTGGAAGTAATAAGTGCATGTGATGGTTGTCCTTGAGGAATTGTATTGGATTCTATGGGTATGAGGTCAAATCTCATGGTACCTATGATGTGGTTTTTTACAGAGGGATATAAATAATTTTTTCTTCTTTTAATATTAATTTTTAACATCCTATTAGTGAAATGATTTTAATTTCATTGAAAACCCATGGCATAAACATAAGGTATGATTAGTGTAATTAACTAGTATTAAATGAAGTCGGAACATATGATTATCAGGGTTTATTGTTTAGTACACAATGAATTGAATTACATGGGAATTTTGAGTGTTACAATATTGAACATATAATTTAATATTTTATTTTTATATTTTATGGAACCCATTAGTGTTGACTTGTTTATTTTTATAATCACACCCTACACATAAACCATAGTTGATATATGTAAGAACTCAGATCATCCATTCTGCTATGGATCTCGATTTTGGGCTATTTTTTATGAAAAAGGAAGAAAATAGGATTTTCTATGTACACATTGGGTACTTTTGAGTACACTCCATGTACCTAGCTTGCTGCATAAAACCGTATGATGGTCATGTAACGGTTGAATACATGGTCGTGCGGTGACCCGACAGACTCCTTACATTGGGGGTCATTTAAGGTCACTAAATGGCGTGTAGTATTAAGGAACATAGATTTTACTTCTATTTTTAATTTATATATTGGAGAGGGGTCATGACTCAAGTCCGCAAACAATTTCTTCTTCTTGTTTTCATAGAGGAGAGCTTGGGAATGACGAAAGTTGATTAAACCCTCAATTCTTCGTCCAAGCTCTGATTGAGATACCATTAGGTTTATTGGAATCCCATCAGGGAGTTTTCTAATCCTCTAAATACTTTCCTTTTAATTCATTCACTCTATTTAATTATTCAAGGTTGAGAATTTTTCACCTTTTTGTAGATATATGGAATTTTAGGCCGATTCAAGATCTTAAGATCATGTATATGGATTGTATGACATCGAGGTAGGTGGTTTGAGACATTCATTGTGTTTTCATGGATTGTATATGCTTAAAGTGTCACATACCCACATTTAGGGTATTTCGTGATTTTTAATTTAACCATTTCTATCTCTTTATATGGTTTATTTTATTGATAAAGGGTAGTTTCTTATGAGTAAGTTTAGATACCGTGTTTATTGGACACCTTGTGATTGTGTTTCCTTTTATTGATTATTTATGGCCATTTGGTCTAAAATGATAGTTATTCTTTCCTTGGTTTCCATGCCTTGGTTGATTATGATGGATTTGGATTGATTATATGGAAATAATGTGTTATTATTTTGAATTATTAACCATGTATTAGTTTTAGATTACATTAGTCGCTTTGATATTATGCATACTATTCTTACATGGGACTGTGAGAGCCTTGGTGTAGTTTATTGACCGAGGGGTATTGATTGTTAGAGCTACCCAGGACGTCATTTATAATTACCTTATTCTATGTTAACCCAAGGGTATTGACCATGAGAGCTACACAAGAGGTCATTTAGAATTTATTAATTCCATGTTTCCCTCAGGGTTATAGACTATGAGATTTTACTGGGTGGTAATTTGTTAATGATTATTTATATGTTATGCCAAAAGGGTTAGACCATGAGAGATTCCAAGAGGGTCGTTATTTAATTAATTGGTGTTGTGTTAAACCAAAGGGGGTATACCTTGAGAGCTTTCCCAAAGGGTTGTTTATGAATGATTGAATGAATGTGATGAGCCTGTCAAGCCAAATCACATGCTTGGACTCGGTCTTACATGGCTATTTAGACAGTATTATAATACATTAGTTTTGATAATAATACATAGAGGGATATATAGCTTCGGAAAGATCCAAATATTAAATAATTCATTATATAAATAATAAATGTAAATTAATGTAATTAAAAAATGTAGGATTTTCTAATTTTGAGTACTACCCGATTTATTGCTTCATTTCTGTATATTATCTACTACATATATTCACTAACAGTTAGACACAAATCTTATTGATGTTTCCTACTCTGATTCGTCTCACATCCTGTTTGGGTTAGGTTTTTTAAAAAATAAGATTATATGATTGTGGGGGAAGATAAGGGCAAGAACCTTTCTTCATCAGGTACTTTATTGTTTTTATAGCTAATGAGCATGGGACCAAGATGAGGCTTGCGATGTTATTGGAGTTTTCTTTTTCTTTGGTACATTCATTACTATATTGATTTCCAGAATTTTAACATATATGGATATTTTCATAGATACGTATTCCATGCATCATCTATATATAATGTTGCTTCTTTTGGTTTTATTTTCAGTCTTCGGGTATTTATTTGTGTTTGGTATTATTGCTTTTGCTATAATTTAATACATGTTTTCCGTTTTTTATACCCTACCAATGAGGGTATATTTTACACATTATCACACATTGGCCCTCACATCTAGTCAAATGCCTCTAGAATTTATGGAAATGTTCTTGAGGTTATGTGACCAACAAGGTTCGAGGAACTTTTGGGCGGCACGAGGATACAAGACATTACTAAGTGGTAACAGAGTAGGTTTTCTTTCTTCCATTCCTTACTATATGGAGACATAGATAGGTATAGGATGGAATATGTAGTTGGTAATAATTTGCGCTTGAAATTAACTAACCCATGTGTATAGAAAAGACTAGTTACCTTGAATATTGATATTTTTCTGGTTTTGCAATTATTACAGTTGGTTTGATTTCACTATTGGTTGATTCACTTGTTTTGTGATATTATGATTCATACCATTATGGTTATATTTATGTTTCAACCTAATGAGATGAGGGTATTCAATCTTATGAATCATATATTAACTTTCTAGAGATCACATGTCATGAATTCTTGTTATCCCATTTAGGGTGCATTATTGATTTCATGTTGTTGTGATAAATGTTGTGCTATATATGCATATTGTTGTGTTAGATTTCATTATATGAATATATTCTATTTTTATGGGGTACTGGTAAATGTAAATATTCATTTGGATGGATGCCAATCTGTGGCCGTTATGGTGTTATGGGCCCTCTTGGATTAGAATTTAGTGATCTTGTTTGAACTTTAATTGAATTATGTTACTATATGTAATGAATAAGGATGCCAAACATTGATTCATGGGGTGTTTGGGCTCTTATGGATTAGAACATGGCATGCCTTGGCCAAATTTTATGATTTTGGGGGTTTTAGATAAGTTTCATATGATTATTGTCTAGACAACTTATAAAACATGGTGTGTGATGTTATGAACACATTCCATGTGTTCTTATATTCTATAAGAAATGAATTTTCTTAAGTATACTCTATGTACCGTATGTACACTCCTTGTAGTAGTTGAATGTGTGACTGAATGTGTGAGAAAAGACATGAGGTTGGTAATCTTTTGCTAGAGCACATCGTGTACTAGGAGAACATGTTGTCCTATAGTCGACCGTGTATCCAGCCGTGTGACTAATGACATGAGTGGATAGAGTACATTTCATGTCTTGAGAGAACATGTCGTGTAGTGTTACAGTAGGAGGAACTTGTAGTTATAGCCATATAAGAGTACCTAGGCAGGAGGTAATGTTTAAGAACACACCGTGTATTTGGAGGAACGTGAAGTGTGTATGGGGTGTTACATGACCAAGTTGGAAAGTGTACACTCCCATTCTATGTATTAAGGGAAAACAATGTGTAGTGGTTCTACATTCCATGTAACACTCTTTTGAAAAATATGAAAGTTTTCTTTCCAATATATTGTTCTTGAACATATGAGTTATAGTTCCATTAATCTTGAACTAAGGTGTGTGCTTGACCTTGTATAGTCATGCCACCAAGACATCCTCCGATTGTACGCCAGATTCATGGTGATGATCCAACACTAGAAATGGTATATTAGGGACCACCAGTAGATCCTATCATCGTACACGTCTTGGAACCAACTATTATACCAAATGCAAGTTCTAACTCATAGTTTCATGATGGAATTATGATGATGATGCATAACATTCCGGGAGAACCACGTCCCTCCCTGACTATAGTAGAGTTGGAGAGGGTGTTCTTGCATCATTATTATCTCACTTTTTCAAGGGATGGAGGACCGTAGGCTTCAAGTCAACGTTGGAGGCCATGATTTCTATCATCGAGCATCTGGAGATGCCTCTTGAGAGAAGGGTGAATCTCACAACATACATGTAACGTGATTCCTCCAAAATATGGTGGTATGTTATCTCATAGATGGGATGTCATTGGGATATTTATTGGGAAGAGATTTGGAGGACCTTCTATGATTAATTTTACCCCGAGATGGTGAGCTACAACTGAGCCCATGATTTCATGCATTTGGAGTAGGTCCATCTTTCTATGATGGATTATTCTTCTCACTTTAAAATTCTTCAGCACTTCCCACCTTTTTTGGGTGGTAAGAAGTTATCATGGGCTAGGAGATTTCCGGATGGTATCAGGTACGACACTCAATCATAGGTGAATGTTTGCAGGTAGACATTATAACTGCTATAGTAAACTATAGACTAATTACCGAGTGCAATTTGGGGGAGTTAGGAGCTGTGATCGAGGATGGATAAACATCCATAGTTGGTACTCATTCGACTGATAGTAGGAATCACTGCAGGGATCAAACACATGGTGGTTCTCCCAGTATAATGTAAGTATCTTCAGGTAGCCTGGTAGTGTGCTAACTGTGTTGAAGGAGTTGGCACATGAGATTGCAATGCTCGAGAGACCCATTTGAGTGTCGATCTTGCAACATGATGAGTCATCTTTAGTGTTTTTCTGAATTTTCTCCCTAGCAGCTAGTGGGAGGGGATCTATTATAACTCCACATTCTGTAGAAGGACCACCAGTTTCTCCTCAATTAGGGTACTATAGTTTGTAATGCCATTCAACCCGAGGAGGTGATCGTGACCATGGAAGCCTGATGATAGGATTTCAGCGACAACATGGTGGATCAACATAAGGTAGCCAACCAGGGTTATAGGGCCACTATACGGATTAGACATTTTTTATGGAACAAAACCTACAAAGGTAGGATCATGAGCCTTCTATGGTTAGAGTTACAATTATAGTTTCCTCGATTTGAACTTATTTTCTTTTTTACACATGGGCTTCCTATAGGTTAATATCGTTTTTCGTTGTGTAGTGTTTTGGGATCTGTATCCTTACTTATGATGATTTTACGATGCTAGACACTTTTTTGGGGATTAGTATGACTAGTGTATGTCAATTCAAGGAGTTCCCACTTAATGTTGGTGGGTGTCACTTGTTATGGAACCTCTATGTCTTAGAGGTGACTGTCTTCGATGTCATTCTATGAATAGATAGTTGTTCTCCATTCAGGACCTTGATTACTGTTATCACTGCAGGGTGAGTTTCACATCACTAGAGGGTGGTTATTTTATAAACAAGGGATAATAGGATGTCTAGGTGAGAAGAGTAGGACCTGAGCATCATGGTTTGGGAGGAATTACAGTCTATATTGGTAGTTTATTTCTGGATGACCAGGGGACTTCACATATTGACTTTATTCTAGTGGTTTATTGTTTTAGTGTTGTTTTTTAGATGGTTTTCAGGTTTACCTCTAGAGAGAGAGGTCGATTTCTCTATTTAATTTCTTCCAGTAGAAGAACTGGTGTCTATTACTCTATATAGAATGGCTACACCATAATTTTAGGTCCTCAAAATGTAGTTTGAGGAGTGGTATGAAAACAGTGTCATATGACTGAGTACATCTACTTGCGCTTCGCCTATCCTTTTTACAAATAATTCAGATGGAACCCTCAGAGTTTGTGTGGATTATCGGAAGCTGAACTAGTTGACGGTCAAGAACTGATACCCCCTATTGAGGATTGATTATCTCGTTGACTAGCTTCGATGATCATGGGTGTTCTCGAAGATTGTCATCAGATCTGGTTGTCATTATTTGTGAGTTAGACCATTTGATATAACTCCTACATCTTTTCATAACATGTATTATCTACATGAGTATTTGGTTATGTCATTTAGTCTCACAAACTTTCTGATAGTTTTTATGGAACTGATGAACCGAATTTTCCATCCTTACATGGATTCTATTGTGGTAGTCTTCGTGGATAATATGTTGGTGTAATCTCACACTCAATACGACCATGGAATCCATTTTGAGATCATCTTGAGTACACTAAGAGAGCATCATTTATATGATAATCTCACAAAATTCAACTTTTGGATGGATCAGATTCATATCTTTGGTCATCTCTTCTTATAGAAAGTAGTATCAATATACCCATTAAATGTGAAAGCGGTAGTTTCCTAGGAGCAGTCGAAGAACATCTTTGACGTACATAGTTTTCTGGGAATTTCTTGTTACTACATATGATTTATTCAGTACTTTTCATGCGTAGAAACACCTCTGACAGGCCTGACTAAGAAGGGTGTGATGTACTTGTGGACAAATTCATGTGATTCATTATTTCAGGAGCTGAAAGGGAGATTGAATTTAGCACTGATACTGATTTTTCTGAAGTCAGGTAAGAGTTACAATGTTTAATATGGCCCATAAAGAATTGGGTTGGGAGAAGTTCTTATGTTCAAGGATGGAGTCATTGTTCAGCAGTCTCATAAATTGAGGCAGCATAAGAGAAGTTACCTGACGCACGATCTTATGTTTTCTACAGTTGTTCATGATTTATACTGTTGGAGAAATTATCTTTTGGGATAGTATTTTATGGTATACACTAACCAAAAAATCGTCAAGTATATCTTTACTCAGTGTGATATAAATTCGAGACAATGAAGGTGGGTTGAGTAAGTTCAGTCTTTTGACATTGATATTTCCTACACACCTATGAAAGGTAATACAGTGGATAATACTCTGAGTAGGAGGACTCAGATATAGGATGTTCAGGAATATAGTAGTGAGTGGTAGCATATGGCCAGTCTGAGTGTACAATTTCGGTTTTGGAGGACATGCTTTTAGCATGCATCTTAGATTTCAGGGGATCATTGGAGAGACACATAACCCAAGAGAAGTTTTCCTATAGTAATAGTTTTTAGTAAATGATTCAGAAGGAACCTTATTAGGTTTTGTATGGTAGGCCATTCCGATTACCCCTATGTTGGTTGGAGGTAGGATAGGTAGCTATGATAGGACCTCTTCTTATCTAGGATACCACTGAGTAGATTGAGTTGATTTGGAATAGGATCACTATTGTAAAATCTCACCAGAAATCATTTGTTGATCGACAAAGATAACCTCTAGAGTTCAAGGAAAGAGATCAGGTTTTCCTACATGCCCACTGTGTTTAGGGAACTATGTGATTATGAGATAGTGGAAGATATCACCATGATACAGCAGTCTGTTTGAGGTTTTGGAGAGAGTCTGGATGGTTTCCTATCAGTTTGAGTTACCTTTTAGGTATAGGGAAATGCATAAAATCTTTCATATTTCCCATCTAAGATGTTACTTTTCAAACCTATCTCATGTTTTTTAAACCAAGGTGGTTAATTTAGATGTGGATGCATCAATTGAGGATCACCCTATTCGAATTTTGGATAATAACACGATGTTTGTCTAAGGTCGATCTATTCTTATAGTAGGTGAGATATGGAAGCATGGGTGAGTACAGGAAGAGACTTGGTGGAGGGAGGCTGATATACGATCTCAGTGGCAAGAGTTGTTTGAAGTCTCTTCTTCACCACAATTAAAAGGGAAATTTGGAAACAAATTGCTTTAAGGGGATAATTTTGTAAGAACATGGATTTTATTTTCTGGTATAGATCGTTATTTTGAGTTTTTTAAGGAAAAAAGAAAAAATAATGATTTTTTTATGTACACGCCTTGTACTTCTGTGTACATGATGTTTACCTAACTTGCTATGTACAACTGTGTTCTAGACATGTAATGGCCAAATACATGGATGTGTGGTGACTTGGAATACCACTAAAGTTGGGGTCTGGATAACCCCACTACACGGCATGTAGTACTAAAGAACACATCATGTAATTTTATTTTTAATTTATATATTGAAGTAGGGTCACATCACATGTCTATAAACAACACCTTCTTCTGTGTTTCGTACATGAGTGATCAAGAACAATAAACACATATTAAACCCTTGAGTCTCCTTCTAAGCTCTTGTTGAGACTCTCTTAGGTGCGTTCGAATCCCACTGGTGAGTTCTCCAATCCTCTAGAGCCTTTCTTCATTATTATTATTCTCTCATGTGTTATTCATGGTTGATATTTCTTAAACTTTTTGTAGATCTACGCCGATTTAGGATTTCCTTGTATTCCATGACTTGGTTTATTAGGATGTATTTTGATTCATTATATGGAATAAATGTGATATTCTTGTGAATTATTATCCATATAGTAGTTTAAGATTACATGACCTGCTTTGATATTATATGTGCACTATTTTTACATAGGAATGTGAGAGCCTTGGTGTAAATGATTTACCCCGAGGAATTAACCATGAGAGATACCCAAGAGGTTGTTTATAATTACCTTATGATATTTTTACCGAAGGTTATTGATAGTGAGAGATACACAGTAGGTCATTTATAATTTGTTAATTCCATGTTCACCTACGGGTATAGACTATGTGATCTGCCCAGGTGGTCATTTGTAAATTATTAGTTCTATGTTATACATAAGGGGTTAGACCATAAGAGCATCCCCTAGGGTCATTATATAATGAATTTTTGATTTTTTAAACCAAAAGTGTTATACGATGAGACCTTTCTCAAAGTGTGGTTTAGGAATGATTGATTGATTGTGATGAGTTTTCCAAGCCAAAGCACAAGCTTGGACTCAGTCTTAATTTATTTCTTATATGGTCTTTTAAGACATCTATTTTGTTACTATTTCATAGGGGGTATAGATATTAGGCTATATCCGGTGATTACACGATTCAAAGGATGAATAATAAATGTAAATGAATATAATTGAAAACTGTAGGATTGTTTACTTCTATGTACTTCTGAGTTTATTGCTTTATTTTTTCATATTACCTCCAATATATATTCATTGATAGTAAGAAAAAGTTCTTTTGGTGGTTTCTTATTGAGATTCATTTCACACCCTATTTGGGTCATGTTTTGGACCTAAGAAGATTATATGATTACATGTGTTGATAAGGGAAATTCCCCTTCTTCGTCAAGTGCACGATTGTTGTTGGAGTTGGAGAGCATGGGACCAAGCTGATTCTTGCGTTGCTGCAAGAGTTTACTTATTCTATTGTACTTTTGTTGATTTATTCCTTTCTAGCGTTGTGACTTGTATGGCTATTTTCATAGATACATATTCCACGCATCATATATATATATATTGCGGCTTCTGTTGGTTTTACTTTCAGTCTTCCATTATTTATTTCATTTTGGTATTATTTCTTATTCTATTGTTTACTACTTGATTTCCAATTTGTATGCTATGACAATGAGAGAATAGTTTCCCCATTTTCACACATTGTCCTTCACTTCTAGTCATAATCCTTTGGTGTTTGGGTAAATTTTCATGAGGTTATGTGACCAACCAGGTTCGGGGCACCTTTGGGCACCACCCAGATCTAGAACGTTACAATATATAAATGACATGTTTGATATATATATATGTTAGTAAAAAGTACTAGTATAGTATATAATAGATAGTTTATCTTAGTGGGTATGTGTTGATGTTCTCATGGTGGTTTCAGGGATGTTTTATAATTTTGATATGTGATTTAAAATTTTGAATTAAGATGTATTAATTTAAAAAAATTAAAGGAGGCAACTTTAATCCCCACCACCTTGAGACTTATCCCACTTCTCTTCTGTGATATTTGAAGTACTCTGAGTAGTATTCGTCCAAAATGATCACCAGTATGTGGTATGGGATGAATTTTTTTCAAAGTAATTCAAGAAACCTAGGTGTGAGTTCAAAGGAAATGTGGTATGAGTATCAAGAAACATAATGAAATAACAATTGTTTAGAATATGAACTTGATTGGGATGAAAGTAATCTACATTTTTCACCTTTGGATGAACTCGGAGGATAAAACCAATCATAGTGGGGAAATTACTATTATAAATTAAATTACAACTTGCCTTCAAATTGGATGCAAGTTAATCATTTGGAAATAGAGTATGAAGATGGAGATAAATATTTCAACATGTTTGAAATGTAGCTTTCATGGGAAACATCTCAAATACTTTATTTTTTACATTGTTTTTATTTAAGAAAAATTAAATGGATGTGTAATCATGTAGATAATTTGTTTTGAATATAATGATGTTACCAATCCTGAGTAAGAATAGAATATTGATGATTATACTACATAATTATCATGTGATCAAGAAATTTTTTATGAAAAAACATCAATGATGTAAAATCACATTGTTTAAAAAAATTATCTAGGCATGATGTTAGGGTAAAAAAATTAGGTTGGATAGAATCAACATGGACAAACTATTGAATCCAAAAAGTCTATGTTCATTAGTTAACTTTGGGTCACAATGATGATGACTGTGTTGAATGATATTGATCAAGGAACCACATTCAACTAGTAATGAAGGAAATGCTTTTGAAAGATATAAAAATAATGTTACAATATACTTTCTTTATTTTACCAAAAAAATATACTATGAAAAAATGAATTAATTATCATTATTCCATGGAGAAATCATTAATTTTAGATTATTTCCATAATAAATTTTTATTAATGTCTAATAGAAAAGACAATAGAGTCTTTCAGAATATTTTTACAAAGTAAAATATCAGGTATGTAGAGGGGAAAGTGAATCCCCACTAACTAGTTATTTATTAAGACCTTATAACATAGGAAACATGTACTGGTTTCATCAATATTAACTATGAAAAATCATTTAGAGTGCATTAAAAATGATAATATATTATTTGAAATTATTTATTTTGTATAAAATGATTCAAAACATTTAAATTATGTAAATGAAAGTGCTGAAAATAATGAATGTGCATCAAAACCAATGTACCCTTATCACAAATCAAGGATGGGGTAAACTTAATTAGAGAATAAATTGGTATGTATTTTAAATCAGAAATTAAAGTTAAATATTTATTATATGAAATAAAAGAATTCCTTTTTTATATGAATATTTACGAATAAAATCAATATCCCATTCCATCCTACATCATGTTCTATAGACGGAGCCTCGTGTAAATAACGAGGGAAAACTATTTGTTGAAAACAGATAAACAGTATGGGAAAAATGTGTAAGTATAACATAAAATTAATTAATTTTTACTTATAATAGTTTTTCATAAAAATATATATTTATTTTAATATTTATTATATGTTTAAAGATAAGAATTTATAGTGACCATACCAGAGGAAAAGCTAATTTCAATATATTTAAAGCGACTAGATCAAAATGGTCATGTCAGAAGATTTGGTTTTGGCATCTCTCATCAAACATATTTTGGAAAATAAAACCACATAAAGATACATATCATATGGTGAGATTATTTTAGTCCCAAATCGACCCACATAAAAAAAATTTGTTCACTCTGGTTTGGAAGACCACTGTATTAGAAAAGATGAAAGAGAATTGGTGGTGGAAAAAATTTCCACATATGAACCAAAGGATCCCACTAGCTTTGAGGCTATTCAATTGACCATATTAAATACCTTACCCCTAGTAATTAATTTTTACATTAATATTTCCCTTAAATTTGAATCAAACCACTTATGATAAAATTATATTACTAAAATCCTTTAGGCCACAATTGTCTGTGATTTGTGTCTGTCAACGTGCATGCACTATCTTGTAATGATGAGTATAATGTATATGATCCCGAGAGACAAGATACCCCATGAAGAAAAAAATGAAAACTTGAGAGTTTAGATTGTGGTAGGTCATCTTCCAACTGCTGAGTTAAATATTCCAATTGATGATCCTGATATTACACCGATCAATGATGCTTTAGAAATTTAATAGCAAGGATGTATAATATTATAGAGTTACATGAGGTATTTCATTATCAAATTTTTTCATATGAAAACACCATAATGATTGATGGTAAGAGTTCTAAAGTTAGTTTTGATATTCTATATGGATAAATCAGATGGGAAAGAGATATTCAGATCCAGAAAAACTAGTGAATCGACAAAAAAATCAAAATGACATTCCGAGAGCACCTTCTCACCCCAAGTTCTATAGAAAAAATAATTAATATCACAACATCATGCATATACCACATCTGATGATGAAAATATTTCAAACATTCCATATGAAAACTAAATATATGGGGATTTCAGGATATACATAATTTTTTATGATGCTATAAATTATATTATTAAGCATGAATGGCTTGGAGTGTACATTTTGAATTCATATATAAGGTACATTTTCATAATTCGACTATCCATATAGTGAGATAATACGACTAATAAATTTAAAAACTATTCGTATTTTATATAGGAGTTAATATTACTACTATATAATGTAAAAAACATGGGAAGAATGATTTGGATTCATAAGTCCCTATATAATATTTACAGGAAAACTTACTTTTGATAACGAAAAAATGGAGAAGAAAATAGATAGGTTACTCAAAGATATTGATAAAAACATCAGACGATGGGATATTTTTTATACATAAAATTTATATGTAATACACTAAACTATAATCACTTAAAATAAATAGTTAATTTTTTATTAATTATTTTGGTTTTTTTGGTAGTACTCGATGCTAATCGCAATCAATATGGATACCCAAAATATTTATTTTTTAGATCTAATATAAAGATATCCAACCAACCAACCACACATGATGTGTACTATGAATTTATAATACACTAAAATAAAAATCTTATATATAATCATAAAATTATATGTTTTAGTATTTTTTTAACAATAATTTTGTTATAATAGGATAGTCACTAAATATAGGCTAAATCCTGGAATTAATTCTATGTCTGGAGAGTTAAATCTTGTGTATTACTAAAAATGGATACATATTGGAGTATATAAAAAAATAATTAACTATCAAAACTTTTCAAAATAATTTAATTATTCATGTAAATATTTCAGCAGTGTCTGAATCAAGATAATGACATCGATTATGGATATTATGTTTTCAAATTTATTAGAGATGTCAAAAAAATGAAAATATTAGAATCACCCATCATGTAATTTCTGAAGGTAATTACAATTTCATTCAATATATTTCACAATAATTGTTTTTCAATATTTTCAATGTACTATCCTGATTTCTGATATCCTTTTTCTTCAAAATAGAAAATAATAATATTTTGTGATGAGTGAGAAGTGTACATGTTGATAGTATGTATGAAGACAAAAAAAATTAGGTGACTACAAGCTAATTTGGTGATCTAGTGTGTCTTATGACTAGAGAAATATATTTGGGGTGTGAAAAAATTATGTTAGAATGCTTATATATAATATTTGATCTGTTTCTTAGGGAGACGTGTAATGGAGTAAATAAATTTTTTTAAAAGTTCTGACATATAAACAAAAAAATTGATGGAAATGGCAGTTGTATAAGGGAAGGAGGAGGTAGAGGTGGAGTTATATTCTGAGAGTGGTTTGGAGGAGGAGGTAGAGGTGGAGATCAAGGCAGAGGTCATGGAAGAGGAGGGGAGGTAGAACTGTCTTGCAAACAATATAATTATTGGGAAAAGGGGTTTAATGGGGATCCTACAAGGACTGTATTTTAGAAAAATGGTTAAAAATTGATAAAAACACTTTTCACTTAATATAAAATCCATTATGCAAGTGTTTTTGGTGCCTTACTGAAAAAAGTTTTTCACTGCATGTTCAAGTTATTTTATACAGAAATTAAAGTGGATTAATTTTTTCAAAAACAAAAAAAAATGCTACTTAATTATTAAAACATATTATCAATGGCTTCAATTTTTATTATCACAATTAATGTACTATAAATGATACTAAATTGTAAAATTAAGCCCTCACCATGAAAAAAATAAATGAAAACAAAAAGATAGATGTTGTTACTTTCCCATGACATCTCTACACTATAAAGATAGGTCCTTGGTTGTTGTCCCAATAGTCACCTGAGAGTCATAAAACACAAATCAAATCATCAAATAGATATATAGTACAACATAAATTCTTTAATAATTATTTTTGTATTCAACCATAGAATCCAACAGGAGTATGAGAGAACTATTCGGGGACTACCACCATTAAGAGATCGTGGTTATTGAGGGGGGATGTGATCAATAGATACATGAAATAAAACAAAAATAAATTACATAATAAGAACTCCCTAAAAATTAAATACCCTCTTAAAATAAAATCATGAAGCACAAAAAATCCAAATAGACACCCCTTTCAAAAATAAGCTAGTATCTTGATCCCAAACCACAAAAAATTAAAGAAATTAAAAAAATTCATTGACCGATTCATGAATTTTTATAAACAAAATAAAGTTTTTCCACTTTTTTGGAGGTGAAATTATTAGAAAATTTAGATCATCAATTAGAGACCTGATTTAATTTTACAAATCCTTGTGAAACCCATAAAAGTCACATTCATTATGCATGTGCATGTTCATTATGTAAATATATCCAGGTTCACTAGATCATTAATAGAAAACACATCATCATTCTCAATAAAAAATACATTAGAATTGGGATATTCTAAATTTGACTAATAAATAATAATGATGTAATGTTAGAGGTTATTAACACCCAAGAAAATTCATTCAAATTATTTTTACATTGACATTAATTTTAATAAAACTGAAAACTTACAAAATCAAAATTGAGAAAACACATTTGGATTAGTTTTTATAATTTACGAACTCATCAATAAGTCATTTTTGATGTATATGAATTAACCACACCATAATTCGATACGCAAACATCCCAATATAACTAAAATTATCTATTATTATGATACTAATGACATTTTAATACAAAAAAGTGTTACTCATTGAAAATTAAGAAACAATGCTTAGATTTTTTTGATAATTTATGAAAATAAATAATAGTTCATTTGTTATGTGTATGAAGCTGTTTCATATAAAACCCACACAGTATGCGGCATGTATGAATCAATGTGAGTGTTTACAATTTTAAATGACATTTTAATAAAAAACACAAGTGGTGTACTCAAAACAGAGGAGACACTTTCAGACTATTTTGAAAATTTAGTAAAATGGCCTATAAGTCACTTCAGATGTTTAGGAAATATCTGCACCTCAATTTGATTCACGGTGTCACTGTTATGACTCTATATGAGTCTTTTTATATAAAATTGAAATTAATTATAGTAATAAAGGAAACTCAATTACTTAAGTATAGTAAAATTTATTTTGATTTATTTTTTTACTTTTGTAAAATGATCCATAAGTCATTTGTGACTTGCAAGAATCAATCTCATCTCAATCTGATATACGATGTTCTCGTTATAACATGAAGTGCGCATTATGAGT
This sequence comes from Viscum album, assembly GCA_963277665.1. Classification (NCBI taxonomy): domain Eukaryota; kingdom Viridiplantae; phylum Streptophyta; class Magnoliopsida; order Santalales; family Viscaceae; genus Viscum; species Viscum album. The sequence goes on along the minus strand of OY728161.1, from coordinate 120,871,539 downwards.
TTAAAATATACATTTGAATACCAAAAAGTGTCCCTCACTAAAAACCATGAAATAATGAATGGATTTTTATAATACATTAAGAAAACGATTCATAATTAATTTTTGAATTAAAGGAATTAGTCTCACATAAAAACCATCTATTATAGGACATGTATTTGTCGAAGTGTGTGTTTTCAGTCTACAATGATAGTTTAGTAAAAAACACTTATGGAATACTTAAAACATAGGAAACACATTTGGATTGTTTCAATAAATTAGAAAAATGATCTAGAAGTCATTTAATACATGCCGGAATCATCCACATCTCAATATGATTCACAGTGTCAATAGTATGACTCCAAGTGCATCTTCGTATTCAAAATTAACATTAATATTAGTAAAAAAGAAAACTGACATAATCATAACCATGAAAATGAAATCTTATTATTTTGAAACATTATGAAAATGATTAATATGTAATTTATAATATTTATGAATCATTTTCACCACAATTAAATTTATGATGTTGCCTAGTAGGACTCAAAGATTTTGTTATCAGTTTAGAATTGACATTTTAATATAAAAAGGTGTCCCTCACCGAAAACCAAGAAACAACTCTTTTATTGTATTGATAATTTATGAAAATGATTCATAATTGATTTGTGACATGTTTTAATTATTCTTGTGTCAAAATCCCACATGATGTGACTTGTATGACTCCATGTAGATGTTTCCAGTTTAAAATGGAATTTTAGTAAAAAAAAGTGTCATACTAAAAACTGAGGAAAAATATTCATATTGTTTTGGTACTTTATAATAATGATCCATAAGTCATTTAGGACGTATATAAATAATTTTAAACTCAGTATGATTCACAGTGTGACCGATATGACACCAAGTGTCTCTTTTTTTTCTTAATTGACATTAATTAATGTAAAGAAAGACATATGACATACTCAAAACCAAGAAAACACATTCAAATTGTTTTTTTTACTTTATTAAAAATGATCCGTAAGGCATTTTTGATGTGTATGAATCATATTTACCTCAATCCAATGCCCAATGTTCCCAGTATGACTAGAAGCTTCCATTATCGGTTTGAAATTGAAATTTTAAAAAAATGTTCCACTCATTGAAAACCATGAAAACAAACATGGATTGTATTAATAATATAATAAAACAATTCATAATAAAATTTTTATGTGTAGGAATTAGTCTCACATCAATTATACACATGATGTGATCTTCATGACTTAAAGTGCATGTTTCTAGTTTAAAATGACATTTCAGTAAAAAAACACATGTGGTTTACTCAAATACCTTGGAAATTAATTCGGATTATTTCGATTCGTTGGTAAAATTGTTTATAAGTCTTTCAAGATTTCTAGGAATCATATGACCCTGAATCCAATGCATGGTGTGACTGAAAGGACTCAATGTTCATCTTTTCAATACAGAAGTGACATTTTAGTTCAAAACATACATCACGTCGCCAAAATTGAGAAAACACACCTAGATTATTTTCTCATCTGATTATCTTATAATATATAATTAATTTTTTTATATTTATTATCATATTTTTATTTAGTTAATTTTCATAGATATAATTCTTGAATAAGAACAATAAATACTATCTAACATGCTAAAATCCACTAAAATAAAATTTGTTACACAATGTTTCTCATACGAATCAAAGATTAGTTTAAAATTAAAATATTCTATTTAATTTAATTATTTATATAATTAAAAACATAATATTTTTTTCATATATAGGTTAATTTTTCTGAAGAAGGGTCAGCTTTCCATTTTCTGTAGGGGCCTTCTTTTTCTCAAAAATTGTGTTCATCTTCTTGTATTCGAGTTGGAAATTTATTTCATTGAAAATATAAGATTTTATCTTATGATGTCAATTTATAGTGTTATTTCTAGTTATATAGTATTTTGTTACATCACACTGTTGTTTTCCCTAATTCAAGTGTTGCAGTATGAAGTAACATGACACTGGAATATTCCACTTTATCTATTCATTTAGTAGTAGTGATGAGGGATTCCTTTATCATCCCTTATAGAAGCTCCGAAATAGGGTCCCCTTATCAGTGAAAAATAAATGTACTTATTAATGGTATATTTTATAATCATTGTTATAGAACTAGTAAAAAACATTTCGTTTTAATCACGCTGAGATATTCAGTAATTTTTTATTATTAATAAAGGCTTATTATAACGCTTTTAAAGCCTTATTTTGTATTAGTGTGTATTTTCTAAAACTAAAATGGCTAGAAAAAGATATAAAATATAAACAAAATATTATTTAATACGTCAATCATAAGTCATAATGTTAAAATTAATCAATTTGATAAGTTTCTATCCATAAAACTATTCAGGATTCTTCACAAAAAAAACATAATAGTGTTCCTTCCAAATAATCTATTACTGTATACGTAGGGTTTATATAAACCTTAACCCAAAACATATACTGAAACATTAATAATCACGTTAAAATATTTGATCAACTTGATATTTATCTATCAAACCATTCAAGAAAAAATAATGTCAAATTAATGATGACATCATGTAGGCTAGTGGTTAGTGTTTCACCCTTTTCAACCTTTGGTTTTGGGTAACAAACATAAAGCATATGATTATATGTCACCATGAATGTGATTTTTCATTTTTTATAAAACATTATTAATATAATTCCAATTAAATTCCTAAAAAATATGAATACCCATTATATAATATTGATCATCTAATATTTTTGTAACCATGAGTGTATTTTATACCGCCTATTTTTTCTCTACATAAAATTAGATAAAATAAATCAACTAAAATTTTAACACCCACAAAATTATAAAATAAAAACATTTTATTTCATATAATATGTGACAGGAAACACTGATCTCAAAAAACATATATAAATATTTTATGAAATAAATCAATTTGATATCATGTGGAACATGAATCCCTGATTCTAAATAAACTATAATATAGTATTCTGTTATAAACTAACCATTAAATTTCAGTATTTTAATAGTTCTAACTAAATTATAAAAATTATGGTTGTCTATTTATTATAAATAAAATAATAATCATTTAAAAATAAAATAAAAGTTCCCTCAAAACTGTATTTTTTTTTCTGAAAGACGGTTTAGCTGCTCTGTGGCACAAAAATTGTAAAATAGTATTTAATGTGTCTATAAAATGTTTTGGATAAAATTAATATAAATTTTTAAATCATCATATAAAAATTATCTTTGGTTTAATATGTGGTATTTTTTTAAAATGTTTCCTTTTTCAATCAATACTGAAAATAATGTTTTTTTTATAATTTCTTTTTCATTTCTATAATTCACAAGATTAAATTTCATTTTCAATTGGTTTTAAAGTAAAATAATTTCAATTATATTAGAATTTATCTAGTTTATGTCATTTTAATAAATTTAGTATTTATTCTTGAAATTATATCCTTTTATACTTATCATAATGTTCACTTTAAAACCTGTTTTTTGTCGCAGTTTCTTGTACAATTATAAATTGGATTCTACCAGTTATATGAATTTTAACTGGAACATTTTATTAAATATTTTAAATAATAATATTCTCTATTATCTAATATGGTAAAATTTATTTTTACCATTTTTACTATGAAAAATAGTAAAAATTAATTATCACCGTTGAGGGAAAAATGATTTACCATTGGGTTAAACTAAAAGTATTAGGATAAAAACAAACTAAACACATGAATGAAACATATTTTATAGCCGTATTTAGACCTTATTAACTCTAAGGATCTATAATTACACATTTTTGAGATTTTTTAATGATAAAACATCGGTGTAATTGAATATTTTCAAATAATAAATGTGTGTCACTTCCCCCACTTATAAAAGTCCACCACTCTCTTCTTTTACTCACACATCAAAATCCATTTATCTCAAACAATACCTATGTAAATAACTTCCCCAATCCACTATAAATATACATTATCACATTATTTGATCATAAATCCATCCTATGAAAAATTGTGATGAAAAATAAAAGAAGTTCCTCAAATAAGAGATGACGTTATTAAAATAGAATTTTCATTTTATTTCTTCTTCGATCTCTAGGAAATATTACTAATTCTTGATATTAAGTTATAAATAATATATCCAAAACACTATTATTTTTTATATTAATTTAATAACCTATATCCATCTCCACATGTATCAAATGTGAAAAAAAATAGTTAATCATGTGTACGGTGGACTACGGCCTTACGAACCAATATAATTTATTTTACAAACACCACCATTCAGGAGCGGATATAAAGATGGATTTAACACATGTGTATGATTTTTTTGATATTATTATAGTTGTAAAATTATAATATAACATATATCTTATTACTTTAATTTCCTTCTAATATGAGAAAATGTCACTCGTGTGTACGACAGACTACCGCCTCACGAGGTGATGTGATTCATTTTTCACTTATACATTACATGGATGGTAATAACCATATATTTAATGAAAATATGTCATATATACATATATGACATGATAAAAATTATTTAATATTAATATATCACACACATATTTTCCCCTTCACTCGTTAACGGAATGTTACGGTCGCACGTCCATACGTATGACCTATCATGTCCATAAAGCGATGTGATTCATTTTCCATGTCCAACCTTCAAGAATCATTTTAAAAATTAATGTACATTTGAAATATGATATTTATATCATTAATATTTTTCTATATATGATGGGACTCTATAATATGTTCAATAACTAAAACATTCATGAAAAAACACATATGATAAAACATGGAAATTGACATTTGGAACAATGAAAATAATGAAATATTATTATAAAATGGGTTATAAAAATTTATAAGGAATTATATATGATATTAAAAATATTAATATGGTTTTCTTATAAATTTATAACATGTTTAAAAACATTTTATTGAATGTTAAATCTCTTCTAACCGAAATGAAGGGTGATGTAAGGGACTTTGTCTCAATTTCCCTTCGTTGAGGTATATTATGATGTTATGCACCTAATTTATTTGGTAAGATCAATATACAGAACCCTTGAAATTTAATATCATGATTAATTTAAAATTAATTCTATTTTATTTGTCATGATAAATTGTTTTAACCATGGTTGTTTGGCTTGAAAATTACCATGTGGTAAAAGTTGTTGTACAATATCACTTTCTTTTTTGATTGTTAACATTTCATTGAAATAGTCACTTTCTTATAGTCATTTTTTATTAAACAATATATTTATATTAAATATCAACATTCTTGTATGATGGGTATGTTTAATTCTTAAAATTTATACCATTTTTACATGCATTGGTTATGTTGAAATTTATTTTATTAACTTCCTTCACTAAATACAAATATTTGATGATAATGAATATTGATTCTTGAACTAAATCTATTTTTAAATATATGATGAATACTTTAGACATGAAATTATTTGTAGTTTATAGGTATAGATAAACCCTCTATACATCGACAGGTCCCATAATTGAAATTAGTTTTCCTAATCATATGGGTATTTACCGAGTAGTTTTAAATTTTCTTTAGAAACGTCTTGATTGTATAGGTATTATTATTCATAATATCATGAATTCCAATAATTAAGAATTTTTATCATTAGGAATATATTATAATTATTTTCCATTGGATTTTTTCTATGATATAATTTCTGTATACAATTCAATCTCTAATTATTGGTTAAATGGCATGTGTTTTCAATTATTTACTTTGAAATATTGATTATGCCATATCCAACTATAAAAATCAAGTAATTGATTAAATGGAATGTGTGTTCAGTAACTTATCTTTCCATATTGATTATTATTTATTTATTCATGATATCTTCCATTATATGTGACCTTTATTAATCTTTTGAGATCACCTATATTTTTTCCTTTCCCCATGATTAAAACATGAATTCTTGGAATGATTTCAAGGATGTTAAAAGTGTTCCATTAAAAAGGTTTTTTATTTCCCAATTTAAAATGTGTATCTTGAATGTATATGTTCCCTAAAAATTCTTATATGATCTGTCCTTTAGGATTTGACCCCTTATATCTAAGCCAACATAATAATGTAGGCACATGCTTCGGGTTATTGGATATGGGATCATTACACTTGTTCTCTGAGCATGTCTAGTAGAAACCTTGAGAACATTATTTAGAAAAACATATATTAGGGAACATAACCACTACTAGAAATACATTATATATCAATGGTTTCAAACCATTGGTATAGTCAGCAGAACTTTTGGTATAATATATACCAACGGTTTGGAAAACCGTTGGCTAGTAAGCTTTTGCAAAAGGCATATAACATCAGTTTTCCTATAACTATTGGTATTTGGCTCTGTGACCTTCAATATGCCAACGGTTTTATAGAAACCGTTAGTATAAATTTATACCAATAGTTTATTAACCATTGGTATAAATAGATTATATGTTGTTAACTAATAGTTTGAAACCATTTGTATATAGTATTACCAACAGTTCCTTCAAACTGTTGGTTTAGTGTTTTTCCAGAAAACAGCACAGCTACCCATTCCCTCCACTACATGTACCTACAAACACAGGTTTGAACTTCCTACACCTGCAAACACGGCTGTAAACAACACTAAAAATAGAACACTTTTTATATAAAATAGAACAAAAAAACACAACACATAAAATAGAACAATTTTCACATAAAATAGAACAAAAAAACAACTTCAATATAGCATAAAAATAGTAGACTCTTCTAACCATGACATGTACCATGTCATCGTTTTCCCCATTTCAATCTTCACATGAAAACCTCTATTCTAGCTAACCCATTTCAATTTATTTGGTGGAGACAACACATAAAGGTGATAGGACAATCACATTTCTGAAAGCCCATCATAGTTAGAGTAACATATACCATTAACATAAATAACAAATAATTCATAAGTTAATTAAATATAGAAAGAATTAAATTTATAATTCAGGGGTTGAGGGGCTATTCATGGGTTTGGGATGGCTGTCCAAGGGGGTAGTGGTGTTCAGGTGTGTGGGGGTGTCTGGGGGGATGCAAGTGTCTCGGGGTTGGAGTGGGGGGGGGGCTGTCCAGGGTGGTGGGGGTGTCTATGGGGGTGTTTGGGGGGTGGGGTGGTGTCTGGGGGTGGGGGAAATTAATGGGGTTGTCCAGGGGGTGGGGTGGTGTCCAAGGGGTTTGGGGGGATTTCAATGGGGTGGGGGTGTCCAGGGGTGGGGTAGTGTCTAGGGGGTGGGGGATATCCAGGGGTGCGGGTTGTCCAGGGGTGGGGGTGGCAAAGTGGTGGAGGGGCGGTCCACGGGGGTGGCAGGGCTGTCTAGGGGGTTGGGGGTGTCCACAGGGGTGGGTGGGGCTGTCCACGATGGTGGGGGATATCTAGGGGGTAGGGTGGCTACGGGGTGGGTGGGGGCTGTCTAGGGGGGGAGGGTTTCCCACAAGGTAGGGGCTATCCAGGGGGGTTATCCATGGTGGTGGGTGGGGCTATCCAGGGGGGGTGGGCGGGGTTTTCCATGGGGGTGGGGGACATCCAGGGGATTGGAAGGGGTTGTCTAGGGGGGTGGGTGGGGCTGTCCTAGGGGTGGGCGGGGATTTCCTGGGGGGGGGTATGGGGTGTCCAGGGGGTGGGCAGGGCTATCCAGGGGGTTTGGGGTGTCCAGGGGGTGGGGAGGTTGTGCAAAGGAGGGGTTGTCCCGGGGGGTGGGGCGGGTTGTCCAGGTGGTACGAGGTGTCCAGGGTGTGTGTGTGCGGGGGGTGTCCAGGTTGGTGGGCGCATCTCTATATCAAGGTGGTGGGGGATGTCAAGGGTTGGGGGCTGTCCATGGGGGTATCCAGGTGGGTGGGGAGGTGTTCTGGGGGGTGTCCAGGGGTGGGGGCTGTTAATGGGGTGTCAAGGGGTGGGGTGGTGTCTGGGGTTGGTGTCCAGGGGGTGGGGTGGGGTCCTGTGGGTTGGGGGGCTTTCCAGGGGTGGGGGTGTCCAGGGGTGTGGGTTTCTAGGTGGGTGGTTGGGCTATCCACGGGGGTGGCTGGGCTGTCCAGGTGGGTAGGGGTGTCCCGGGGGTGGCTGGGCCATCCACGGGAGTGAAGAATTTTTTTCATAGTTATCAAAAGTGAAATATATAACAATAAGAGTAACTTGTTTTGAATAAATTGGTGAAAGGTTCTTAACATGTTACACATACATGTATAGCACCATTTCTCTATAATAATCACAAGCATAGTTGTATTTATCATAGTGATACATAACTGTAAGTGTATATCAAACTTTCTTTTATCCATACTTATTGATTTTTTTATTCTGGATTGTGTGGTGTTGGATTATTCCAAAAACATAAAATGGATGTAACTATTATTATTGAGTATTGAACCATTTAAAGATTTTAGTTCATGTGGATGTTTGATTTTTTTAAGAAAAGTGATAATTCTTTTACGTGATGCAAAGACTGTTTCAATAAAAAAGATAATTAAAAGAAAAACATATCATTGATTTTCCCCTCTCCCTCTCAGTGTGTATGATCCTGATCTTATCATGGGTTGTCAAGGGGGTCGAGCGGGATGTCCATGGGGGTGGGCGGCCTGTCTATGGGGGTGGGTGGGCTATCCAGGGGGTAGGGGGTGTCCAGTGGGGTGGGCTATCCAGGGGGGGTGGCGGGCTGGCCACAGGGGGTAGGTGTGTCTAGGGGGTGGACGGGCTATTCACGGGGGTGGGGGGGCTATCCATAGGGTGAGGGGTGTCCATGGGGTTGGGGACATCCAAGGGGTGGTCGGGCTGTCCAGGGGTAGGGGGTGTCCAGGGGGTGGGTGGGCTGTCCACAGGGGTGGGCAGGGCTATCCAGGTGGTACGGGGTGTCCAAGGGTACGGGGGGGGGGGGGGGGGTTGTCCACATGGGGGTGTCTTGGTTGGATTGTCCAGGGTGGTAGGGGGTGTCTGGGGGGGCTGTGCACAGGGGTGGGAGGGGTTGTACAGGGGGTACGAGGTTCCTAGGGGGGCGGGGGATTGTCCACATGGGGAGGGTCTATCTAGGGGGTGGGAGGGTTGTCCACGGGGGTGGAGGGGCTATCCATAGGGGTACGGGGTGTCCAGGGGTGGGGCCTGTCTTTCGGAGGGGTGAATTAGTCACATCAAATCATCAATTCATGTTTTATTATCTCTAAATAAAAAAATAATGATAATATGACCTACCTAATAACACATATATTCAGGCACAACAAATCAAAAAACATTAAAGGTCGGTAATATCAGCCAAAAATGTAACGGGTCAATTTGTCCCTCATCACCATCACTAGCATCACCATCATCACCACCCTCACCCTCATCCTCATCATCACCCCATCATCTTTTCTATCCTCCTCCTCGCCCTCACACTCATCCTCGGCCTCCTCATCAACCTCCTCTTCCACCTCAGCCTCCTCCTTGCCATTATCATGACCACCACTAGAAATTCAACTTGGTGCACCATATATAGAATGAATCGATGACATATATTCATCACAAGCCATACTAGCCTCAAGTGGTAGTGTTGGACGTAAAACTTCCATCAGTTTTCATAAATGCAGTGTTTGCCCTAGTAGACTATTCTGCCTTCTTTGTGGCCCCTTTTCAACCTGTTCTGCATGTGCCTTAACATACTGAAACATGGTGGCACTACAAATTATACCTAAGTAGGTCCAATAACTCATCAAAACTATACTCATCCTAGGTCATCAATGTACTCTACGAGGGTGCTCATCTCCCAACACCTAATATAAGTGATCATTTGGCCCAAAATTTTCAGGTTCATGGGCATCAAGGGCCTCTAAAGTAGCCTGTTAAAAATATAAGTATATTATTATATTACAAAATAGTGATTAAAACTTTAAATCTATAAAGTAAAACATACAATATGGTGGTGAGTCGGGTCATTAAACACACTTCCATCTTTCTTCTTTCTACTCGAGAAAAATAGTTTTTCTCTACGTAGAAGTCCTTCTATACTCAATTTATGCCTCTAAAATGACATTGAATGTAGGAAACCATAATCAAAAGCAGGATACCAAAAAAATATTAATTTTATAACTAAAATTTTATAACAACTTTAGCAATGGAATAAATTATGGTGGAAGCAATAGAAATTGCATGTTGTAAAGAAAGATTATAAATTGTCATAACTGTTACCTCTCATGATCTGGCATCATAGTACGTCCCAATGTGTGTGTAAAAACCCGTAAAAATTCAAGGAAATTTTTTTCTTAATTTTCTTTGGAATTTTACAAGAACGCGGTTTCTGACGGCACGTGATTCCGAGGCCCGGTGTGCCCGGAATCATTTTATGAAGTTTGGCTCGAATACGTTCAGTGATCGAACGAGCGGGTTTTTCTAACTTTTGAATCGGTGCTCGGAATCGAATTCTGAGGGCACCGATGGAATCGCAGCACTGGTATTTGCTTAGAAACGCCTCTTCAAGAGTTGCGTTTTCTCGGGTGTGGTTTTTAATTTTTGGGGTTAAGTGAAGAAAATAAAATAAAGTGGTGCGAGAACATTATTTTATTTCACTTAAAGCCACTTAAAGCCACTTTAAGCTGCTTAAGCTGAGTTGAAGAGGATAGGGTGGAACCCAAAATATCCTACCCTCTTGGTAGGATATTTGTGAGGTGGGTCCCGCACGAGCCCCACCATTTCTTTTCCTCTAAGTAACGCACCCGCGAAAACTCCTCTTTAATGAAAGTCTACAGGTGCGTTTTCTAATACTCTTAACGCCCCTATTAAATGGATAGTTAATCCGTTACCATTAATTCACCGAATTAGTGGTTCGTTTCTTAACCTGTTTTTAAACTGTTGGCATAATAATAAAATAATACCAACACACTTTTTGTTGACAGGTTACTTGTTGAGAGATTTGGAGAAACTGTATCTTTATCCTCCTTCGCGAAGAACGCGAAGAACACGAAGAACGCCGGCCTTCGATGAAAGGCGATGAAGAACGCTGAACCCTCGGAGATCAACGACGCGACGCCGTGTACCGCGACGCCGGCGATTCTCCTCCCATGACGTTCTTCTGCGACGTTCCTTCTTCCGCGACAAATCATCGATCATCTGTTTGTGGTAGGAGATTACGGATCTTTTTAAATTCCTTTGTGGATTTTATCCTTAACATGGATTTAATTCATGAAATTAAATATGTGTTTTTTCTTTAACCCTCGGAGATCATCAACGTGATGCCGTATACCGCGACAACGTGACGCCCTTCTGTGACACGATGATCCTCTTCTTCCGTGACGATCCTCTTCTTCCGTGACGGTCAATTCCGCGAAGAACTCTCATTTGACGACAACGACGAGGTAGGCGTTTTTTTATTGAATCCTTGTGATTTATACCTGTGGCGTTTCATTATTAAAATTGTTGTGAGAATTTTAAACCGCTAACGCGGTGGGTGCAGACTAACGAACAAGTTTGAACCCACCGCCCCATTTTGTTCTTGGTGTGCGAAACGGCAGACGTCGACCAAGTAGGCCGCACGGGTGATGCGGGGTCCTCGCAGTGATGGACGGACCCCGGGAGGACTTTTGGTGAAGACGGAATGGATTTCCGACAATTGGAACTCATCCAGTGGTCCGCGGAGCAAACCGCTGGCGCGCCACGCCAGCACGGCGGCGCCGGCGGCGGAAGGCAGCGGCGGAAGGCGGTGGCGCCCCGGGCGCCGCCGAGGAGAACCACTGCAGCTGAAGCCACGGCGGCGGCCGGCAGACCCGCGACCGCGCGGGTCCAGCGAGAGACGGGACGCGGCCGGCTGCCGCATCCTCTGGCAAGGGCGGCCCCATGAGGGCCCGCGATACTCTCACATGGGGGGCAGCACGCCCCCCGTGCGGCTCGACCATAACCGGGCGAGCCGTCCCATGGCGGCTGGGCCGCGCCCAGCGCCGACCGGGGCCGGGTCGCGCTCAGGCCGGGCCGGGCCACCATGGCCGGGCCGGTTCACGCCCAGCCGGGTCGGACTCGGAATCGGGTCGGGCCGACCCGGTTCGGGCCAACCTAGGGGGGGTTGGTCCGGGTCGGTCCGGGCCCAGACCCCCTGTTTTCGGACCTTTTCGGTCTTCTTCCCGTATCTTGAGCTAAATGCCTCTGATCGACACGCCGTCAGCAGCGATGCGATCCTTGGATCGAGGCGGTCGTTTCGGTATATCGCACTCATGGATTCGGAGTACTTTGGGTTCGGCCGGGTTGGTTCATACATGAAACCAACCGGGCCCTCGGAGCGGAAATGCTTATAACATGATCTTCGGACGTCTGATTGATGTACCTTCAACTTTGATGGATTTCTCTTAGTGACACGAATCTTTTGGCTTACTCCGCCCAAGGTTTGGATGCAGGTGGAGTATGGTCGGGTTGGTTTTTCTTTAAAAACCAACCGGGCCCCTAGGACGAAAAAGCCAATAACTCTTAGACCGGGCGTCCGATTGACGCGTCGTCTGCAACGTTGAGTTCCTGTTGACGATACGGAACTTTTGGATACATCAACTCTGGACTATGTGTCAGTTGATGTATCAGCCTCTCGGCTCGTGGAGTGGATCCTCCCGAATGAGCTTGCTGTGTGCGAGAACCCTAGTGCTGGCTGCGTTTGCGACTGCGATGACGACATCTGTGCAGAGATCCTTAGTGGATTCGACGGTGATGACTACAGCACTCAGCGATCCATTGTGGATCAGTGCTACCGATCATGTGTGGGTCCGATCCTGTGTGGGTCAGTGCTCAGCGGTGCTGTGTGGGCCAGCGCCTACAGATCCTGTGTGGGTCTGATCATGTGTGGGTCTTTGCGGGGGTTAGTTATCTATCGATCCTGTGTGGTTCAGATCCTTTGTGGGTCATTGCAGGGGTTAGTTACCTATCGATCCTGTGTGGGTCAGATCCTTTGTGGGTCATTGAGGGGGTTAGTATCTATCGATCCTTTGTGGGTCCGACGACTTAGATGAATCGGTGGCAATACCTGATCATATCTATCGTCATACAAGAAGTATACTTGTGTGAGCTGAATCCTGTTTGCCTTCCTTTGTGGATTGTGTTGTGCTATCCTGTGTGGATTTACGTTTTTCTTTCCTGTGTGGACTGGGTTGTAATTGAGCTCAGATGTTGGATCCGAACGAGAATTGATGACTTAGGTATATGTATGGGCATATACCTAAGCAGTGTCAGATGTTACTTCGTGATTGTATCTTTCCTTTGTGGATTAACCATTGTGGATTCTGGGAGAGCTTCGGGGGTCTCGAGGTCCCTTCTGATTAGCTTATACTCACCCCTGTACGGGTTATGCCCGCACTACGTTGTGTTGTTTGTAGATGACGGACTACGCTGATTGTGGTTGAGGCCTGTGGAGAAGGACGGTACCTGGAGGTGGACCACTGGCGGGACGTACTCGGAGTGGATGGTTGGACCCAAGGAGCTCTGGAGGCTATCTGTACTCACCATTCATGTCGGAGACCAGTGGACGGATCGAGGCTGCGGCTTTACTTTTCAGTTGATGTTTTCCCTTTCAAGTTGTACTTTACCTTCAATTTGGGTTTTTATTCTGGCCCACTTACTTTCCCGCACTTAATGTTGTATTTAGTTTTTACTTATTGTTTACTTCTATTTCTTTCTTGCTCTGTGGTGTTTGTGGTTTACTTACAAAGGCAATGCCTTCCCTTTACCGGGATTTACGCCTTGGTTCTAGTCGCCAGCCCCTGGCCTATGGAAGGTGGGCTTGGGGTAGTCATGGCACGAGCCCCGAGCACGGGTCGTGACAAATTGGTATCAGAGGAGTTCAGTTCTACAGCAGAACATGGGACTCTGATCTTTTTCGATGTGAAGCAATAGTGTTTAGCGTATTGGGTGTGGTTATCAGTTCAGGGAGTCCAGTGTTGGTGCGGCGGCTGACGTATCCGTACACCAGGACCCTGACTTCTGATTTCTGACTTTATGCACGAAAGCATTGATTGCATGTGTGTTGCAATTTTTCTTTGTGATTACTTTGTGTCAGCTCACCAGGTATATTGTTCTGACCGTGGCGCAACTGTTTCTTTTCCAGGATGACCCCATGACGGCAGCCAGCTAGGGTTCTGAGAGTTGAGTGTGATGACAGTCCACCAAGCGATGAGGCCTCGGTGTAAGGCCCTTTGATAGCTGAGGCACCGGCGGTACCTCTGCCCGCCGAGCCACCGATGCTTCCAGCCCAAGCCGCTGACGATGCACGTCGCCTTAGTGCACTGCATGAGTTCCAGCACCAGCGACCTCCCAGGTTCCGCGGGGAGACGGACCCCCATGCAGCCGAGGACTGGCTGGAGGCAGTGGTGCGAGTTTTCCGGTTAGTGAGGACACCAGCAAACCTCATGGTGATCCTCGCAGCGAGCCTACTGCACGCGGAAGCGGGTCGATGATGGAGCTTGATGCTCTAGGTGCACGATGAGGCATCCCTTCTATGGACGTACTTTGAGAGCCTCTTCAGCTCGGAGTTCGTCCCAGCCACCCTTCGTGCGGTGCACATCAAGGAGCTTCTACAGCTGCGGTAGGGCAGCTTGGCGGTCGCCCAGTACTCGGTGAGATTTACCGATCTCTCACGCTACTCGACAGACATGGTACATGACCCATTCTTCCGGGCCCGGACCTTTGAGTAGGGTTTGAGACATGAGATCAGGGAATCACTGATCTCCCTCAGCATTCCGACCCAGGCAACAGTACTGGAGTGAGCCCTTTTTATCAAGAGATTTCTTGCTGAGTCTACAGCAGCGGCGAGACCTACCGCGAGGCGGCACGTAGCAGAGTCTTCTGCGGCAGGCAGTCGACGGATGACTCATGGGTCCAGGCAGACCAGAACCTCACGCAGATGACCTCAGGACATTGGCTCAGCACTGCGGGGCACACAGCGTGGAGCCAGTCTTTCGAGAGGCAGGCAGTGCTACACATGCGGCGGACAGGGCCACATGGCTCGTGACTGCCCGACCCACCGTGCCGAGGAGCAGTAGACGGTTGAGGGGCCACCCAGGCAGAGGCAGAGGGTCGACCGTGGTGGTCCGCAGGGAGGAGGCAGACAAGGAAGAGGAGCTGGCCAAACAACAGGTGGTGGGAGATGCTCTGAGGCTCTACCACCACCACCACCACCAGGAGGTCCACCCCGACCATAGGGAGCTGGCGGGCAGATACATACACAGCTCCAGGAAGCGGAGGCCTACGACCACGATGCGCCCGAGATGATTCGAGGTACTATTTGTGTCTATTCTACCCTTACTGCAGTTCTTATAGACACAGAAGCGAGTCACTCTATCATACCTGCTGCCCTTGTTCGGAGCTCGGAGATTCCAACAGAGTCGTTGGCTCGATCCTTATGGCTAGAGACTCCTACGGGAGCAGGCTCAACGATTACGCACTGGTGCCGGTAGTGTGAGCTTACTCTAGGAGGCGAGAGCTTCGGCTGGGATCTTCTTGTAGCAGCATCAAGGCCTTACGACGTCGTCTTGGGCATGGATTGGTTATCTACAGTCCATGCATAGATTCACTGTATTAGGCACAAGGTGCGATGTGTATGCACCGACGGGAGCAGGTTCACCTTCACCGGCGAGAATGGAGCCTTCGCAGCACAGGATGGACTTCCACAGAGGAGAGGATATCCCATTACTCATCAGTTGGCTAGCCTCATCCTAGGAGCAGTTGACGTGGGGATTCCTAGTTTTCCTGCAGTGGTGGATCAGTACGCGGACATCTTTCCCAACGACATTCCAGGGCTACCTCCTCGTAGAGAGGTAGACTTTTTTATTGACCTGTACCCCGGGACAGCCCCGATATCGACTCCAGCGTATCGGATGGCCCCCGCTGAGCTTCGAGAGCTACGGGTACAGTTTGAGGGCTTGTAGGGCAAGGGATTCATCCAACCTAGTGTTTCACCCTGGGCTTCCCTGATATTGTTCGCCAAGAAGGCGGACGGGAGCGTGCGAATTTGTGTCGACTATCATTGCCTGAACCAGGTGACAGTGAGGAACAAGTATCCGCTACCGAGGATTGATGACCTCTTCGATCAGCTCAAGGGAGCATGGTGGTTCTCGAAGATAGACCTCAGGTCAGGCTATCATCAGCTCAGAGTTCAGGCTGAGGACGTGCAGAAGATGACCTTCAGATGTCAGTATGGCCACTATGAGTTCTTGGTTATGCCTTTCGGCGTATCCAATGCTCCGATAGTGTTCATGGGCCTCATGAACAGGATCATTCAGCCATACCTTGATCGATTTGTCGTGGTCTTTATCGACGACATTTTTATATACTCGACGACTGAGGAGGAACACGCCTATCACTTGCGAGTTGTACGGGACACACTCCGAGAGCACCAGATTTTTCGAAAGCTCTCGAAGTGTCAGTTCAGGATACGTGAGATCCACTTCATGGTACACGTCATCTCTGAGGCGGGAGTTGCAGTGGATCCTGTGAAGATCGAGGCAGTGCTAGCTTGGGAGCCACCTAGGAGCGTGACGGAGGTGCGGAGTTTCTTGGGACTATCTGGATACTATCAGAGATTTGTGCCAGACTTATCTAGAGTTGCGGCACCACTCTTAGCTCTTACGAAGAAGGGGAAACCCTTTGTGTGGTCAGACAGATGTCAACAGATCTTTCAGGAGCTGAGACATAGATTGACCAGCGCCCCTATCTTGTGGTTTCCTGAGGAGGGAGTAGGGTACGTAGTCTACTGCGGGGCATCAGGGACCGAAATCGGATGTGTCTTGATGCAGGAACGGGCCATGATCGCCTATGGATCATGTCAGTTGAGGCCGCATGAGCAGAACTACGCTACCCATGACCTGGAGTTAGCAGCAGTGGTCTTCGCTCTGAAGACATGGCGACACTATCTGATGGGCGAGCGCTTTACAATCTTTTCTGACCATCAGAGTCTCAGGTACATATTTTCTCAGAAGGACCTTAACCTAAGACAGCGGCGATGACTTCAGTTCCTCCAGGACTATGACTTTGAGATAGTCTATAATCATGGGAGGGAGAACGTGGTAGCCGATGCTCTCAGCAAGAGGACGGGCATTCAGCTACATGAGGAGGTGACAAAGCAGTTAGCCGCTTTGCGGATATCCTTAATGGATAGAGATGGAGCAACTTTTCTTCAGTCTCTCACAGTCACCCCTCCACTTCTGCAGCGGGTTAGAGAGGTACAACATAGGGACGCTGACTGTGAGACGCGGCGTGCACAGATATCCTCAGGACAGGCACCTGATGGTTTCTCCTTTGGAGCAGAGCACGATGTCCTTTTCATAAGACGTACCTTGTTACCAGTTGCTTTAAGGGAGCAGGTGATGAGAGAGTTTCACACTTCTCCTTTGGCGGTACATCCTGGAGTGGCGAAGATGTACCAGGACCTCAGATGACAGCACTGGTGGCCGGGCATAAAGATGGTTGTAGCAGAGTTCATTTCTCGATGACTCACCTGCCAGCAGGTGAAGGTAGAGCATCAGGTACCAGCAGGCCTGGTACAGCCCTTGGAGGTCCCGAAGTGGAAGTGGGATGGGATATCTATGGACTTCGTGACTGGACTTCCACGCACTTCCATAGGTCACAACTCCATTTGGGTGATTTTCGACCAACTCACCAAGTCGGCTCACTTCTTACCCATCAGAGAGCAGGGCTCAGTGGAGAGCATGGGACGTCTCTACATTCAGGAGATTGTACGGCTTCACGGTGTGCCATCATCTATCATCTCTGATCAAGATGCTCGCTTCACTTCCCGGCTTTGCAAGGGGTTGTAGGAGGCGTTCGAGACGCAGCTACGTCTGAGCACCGCCTTTCACCCTCAGACGGATGGTCAGACAGAGAGGACCATTCAGAATCTCTAGGACATGCTCCACGCATGTGTTCTCAACTTTGGTCACAGCTGGGAGGACCACCTACCCTTGGTGGAGTTTGCGTACAACAACAGCTACCACTCCACCATCGGAATGGCACCATACGAGGTGTTGTACGACCGACCTTTCAGATCTCCTTTGTGCTGGACAGACCCTGGGGAGTCAGCACTCGTGGGACCAGAAATGGTCTGGGCCATGACAGAGAAGGTCCAGGTCATCCAGGAGTGGATGAGGACAGCTCAGAGCTGGCAGAAGTCTTATGCTGACAGGAGGCAGAGTCCACTAGAGTTCGAGGATTGTGACCACGTCTTCTTGCGTGGCTCACCTCGAAGTGGTTTACGGAGATTGGGCCGAGGTGGCAAGTTGTCTCCACACTTCATTGGACCATTCTAGGTCCTTAGCCGGATTGGTGAGGTGGCTTATCGCCTAGCTCTACAACCACAGTTGCACCAGGTGCAGGACGTCTTCCACGTATCTCAGCTAAGGAGATATGTGCACGAACCGACGCACATCATTGACCATGGGGAGCTGGACGTTGATGATGTGGAGACTTTTGCGGAGGTCCCGGTGGAGATCGAGGATCAACAGGAGTATGTCCTACGTAGATGGTCGATTCCTCTATTTCACATCAGATGGCATCACGGAAACCTCCAGGAGAGCACTTGGGAGCGGGAATCTCAGATGTGTGCTCAGTACCCGCATTTGTTTCCCTAGTTTGTGATGTATCTTTACGGGGATGTAAAGCCCTGAGGTGGGAGTGATGTAAAGACCCGTAAAAAATCAAGGAAATTTTTTTCTTAATTTTCTTTGGAATTTTACAAAAACGCAGTTTCTAACGGCACGTGATTCCGTGGCCCAGTGTGCTCGGAATGATTTTCCGAAGTTTGGCTCGGGTACGTTCAGTGAACGAACGAGCGGGTTTTTCTAACATTTGAACCGGTGCTCGGAATCGAATTCCATGGGCACCAATATAATCGCAGTGCCAGTATTTTCTTAGAAACGCCTCTTCCGGAGTTTCGTTTTCTCATGTGTGGTTTTTAATTTTTGGGGTTAAGTGAAGAAAATAAAATAAAGTGGTGTGACAACTTTATTTTATTTTACTTAAAGCCACTTAAAGCCACATTAATCTGCTTAATCTGAGTTGAAGCGGATAGGGTGGAACCCAAAATATCCTACCCTCTTGGTAGGATATTTCTGAGGTGGGGCCCGCATGAGCCCCACCATTTCTTTTCCTCTAAGTAACGCACCCGTGAAAACTCCTCTTTAATGAAAGTCAACTGGTGCGTTTTATAATACTCTTAACGCCCCTATTAAATTGACAGTTAAGTCATTACCATTAATTCACCAAATTAATGGTTCGTTTCTTAACATGTTTTCAAACTGTTTGCATAATAATAAAATAAGACCAACACCCTTTTTTTGACGGGTTGCTTGTTGAGAGGATTTGGAGAAACTGTATCTTCATCCTCCTTCGCGAAGAATGTGATGAACGCGAAGAACGTCGTCCTTCGACGAAAGGTGACGACAAACGTCGAACCCTTGGAGGTCGACGACGCGACGCCATGTACTGCGACGCCGACGATTCTCCTCCCACGACGTTCTTCTGCGACGTTCCTTCTTCTGCGACAAATCTTCGGTCATCCATTTGAGGTAGGAGATTACAGATCTTTTTAAATTCCTTTGTGGATTTTATCCTTAACATGCATTTAATTCGTGAAATTAAATATGTGTGTTTTCTTTAACCCTCGGATATCGTCAACGCGACGCCTTATACCGAGATGACGCGACGCCCTTTCGGGACACGACGATCCTCTTCTTCCGTGACGATCCTCTTCTTCCGCGACGATCCTCTTCTTCCGCGACTGTCAATTCCGCGAAGAACTCTTGTTCGACGACAAAGACGAGGCAGAGGTTTGTTTTATTGAATCCTTGTGATTTATACCCATGGAGTTTCATTATTAAAATTGTTGTGAGACTTTTAAACCACTAACGCGGTAGGTGCGGACTAACAAACAAGTCTAAACCCACCGCCCCCTTTCGTTCTTAGTGTGCGAAATGGCGGACGTCGACCAAGCCGGAAGCACAGATGATGTGGGGTCCTCGCAGTGAAGGATGGACCCCGGGAGGTCTTTTGGCGAAGACGGCAGACCCGCGACCGCGCGGGTCCGGCGAGAGACGGGACGTGGCCGGCTGCCGCATCTGCTAGCAAGGGCGGCCCCACGCGGGACCGCGATACTCTCACGCCGGGGCAGCACGCCCCCCACGCCACTCGTCCATAACCAGCCGAGCCGTCCCCAGGCGGCCGGGCCGTGCCCGCGCCGGACGGGTCGCGCTAGGCCGGGCCGGGCCACCCTGGCCGGGCCGGGTCGGTCTGGGCCCAGATCCCCCGTTTTCGGACCTTTTTGGTCTTTTCACGTATCTTGAGCTACGAGCCTTAGATCGACGCGCCATTAGTGGCGATGCGTTCCTTATATCGATACGGTCGTTTCGGTATATCGCACTCAAGGTTTTGGAGTACTTTGTGTTCGGTCGGGTTGGTTCGTACACGAAACCAACCAGGCCCTCGGAGCGGAAACACTTATAACTTGAGCTCCGGAAGTCCGATTGACATACCATATACTTTGATGGATTCCTCTTAGTGAGACGGATATTTTGGCTTACTCCGACTAAGGTTTGGATGTAGGTGGAGTATGGTCGGGTTGGTTTTTCCTTAAAACCCAACCGGGCCCCTAGGACGAAAAGGCCAATAACTCTCAGGCCGGGCATCCGATTGACGCGCCGTCTGCAACGTTGAGTTCTTATTGACGATACAGAACTTTTGGATAAATCAACTCTAGAATATGTGTTAGTTAATGTATCAGCCTCTCAGCTCATGGAGCGGATCCTCCCGAACGAGCTTGATGTGTGCGGGAACCCTGGTGCTGGCTGCGTTTGTGACTGCGACGACGACGACTGTGCAGAGATCCTCAGTGGATTCGACGGCGACGACTAAAGCACTCAGTGATCCTTTGTGGATCAGTGCTACCGATCCTGTGTGGGTCAGCACTCAGCGGTCCTGTGTGGGCCAGCGCCTACAGATCTTGTGTGGGTCTGATCATGTGTGGGTCTTTGCTGGGGTTAGTTTCCTATCGATCCTATGTGGGTCAGATCCTTTGTGGGTCATTGCGGGGGTTAGTTACCTATCGATCCTATGTGGGTCAGATCCTTTCTGGGTCATTGAGGGGGTTATTACCTATCGATCCATTGTGGGTCCGACGACTTAGATGAATCAGTGGTAATACCTGATCATCTCTTTTGTCAAACAAGAAGTATACCTGTGTGAGTTGAATCATGTTTTCTTTCCCTTGTGGATTGTGTTGTGATATCCTGTGTGGATTTATGTTTTGCTTTCCCGTGTGGACTAGGTTTTACTTGATCTCGGATGTTGGAGCCGAACGAGAATTGATGACTTAGGTATATGTATGGGCATATACCTAAGCAATGTTGGATGTTACTTCGTGATTGTATCTTTCCTTTGTGGATTAACCTTTGTGGATTATGGGAGACCTTCGGGGGTCTCGAGGTCCCTACTGAGTAGCTTATACTCACCCCTTCACGGGTTATGCCCGCACTATGTTGTGTTGGTTGCAGATGACGCACAACGTTGATCGTGGTTGAGTCTTGCGGAGTAGGACAGTACCTGGAGGTGGACCACTGGCGGGACGTACTCGGAGTGGACCGTTGGACCCAAGGAGCTGTGGAGGATATCTGTACTCACCCTTAAGGTGGGAGTCCAGTGGACGGATCGAGGCTGCGGCTTTACTTTTCAGTTGCTGTTTTCCATTTCTAGTTGTACTTTACTTTCAGTTTGGGTTTGTATTCTGTCCCACTTATTTTCCTGCACTTACTGTTGTATTTAGTTTTTACTTAGTGTTTACTTCTACTGCTTGCTTTCTATGTGGTGTTTGTGGTTTACTTATAAAGGCAATGCCTTCCCTTTACTGGGATTTACGCCTTGGTGCTAGTCGCCAGCCCCTGTCCTATGGAAGGCGGGCTTGGGGTAGTCACAGCATGAGCCCCGAGGACGGGTCGTGACAGTGTGGATGTATTTCTTAGCGTCAATGTTTTTTTATTTCTTCCAGATGAATCCAATATAAAATTCAGTAATTATTATTAACAAAAAACATGAAAATTTTCATTTAAATACCTCTAATTTGATTAATACCGTAAATTGGAAAGTCTTCTAATAAGTAATCATCTGTCGATACTGTTCTAATGGACAATCATCCACAACAGGGACCGCCTATAACTTTGTGCCCACTTTATCACTCTATCCAATGTACAACTTAGGCTTATAAGCTCTCCAAATCTAGCATAAATCTTTTAGATGTGCGGGTCAGGCACCCTCACCGTCGGGGAAATTAAACCGAAGCTGACACAAAACTATAAATTCATATAAATACAAAAACAAAACTATTACATTAAATAAAACAGATTTTTTACCCATATCTCTGCCCAGGCAATATCCTTGACTTCATTTGATAGCTATCTCCATGAGAGTGGGCTGATAAGAATGATTTCGGAGTAATTGGCAAGCATCGCCAAAAAACTCCGACATTACTGCCCTAATTTATCAATCATCTGACTATCTTCATTGTACTCCACCATCAACTGTGTGTGGCAGTTCCACACCGCACGCATGAAAGTTCTCCCCCACCCCTAACTCCTATCATTAGATGTATCTGTTATAAAAGAAAAAAAAATATTTTATCAATACATGTTAAAATGAAAATAAATAATGGTGTAAAAATTTGTTAGGGTTGTACAAGCACACATGCCCTAGTCTAATCAATGGGCACTGCTAGATTCACAGAAACTAAAGGAACACCTGTATAGATGGAGTGAGTCCCAATGTATGCTCCACAGAGATAGACCCTGACATAGAAAGTGTTGAAGAAGATGGAATATAAAATCCCAGAGAGAAGGAAGCAGAATTAAAAGAAGATGACAGGGATGTCTGGCCAAATGCTAGATGGGTAGTGGGAATCTTCATCAAATATGGTAAAAACAGGTGAGGAGGCTCAGATGTAAACGTTGGTGAAAAATGGGAGGCCTAAATATCTTGTGTGTCCTTAATAACACACCTGGATCAGCATGTGGGATTGATGGTATGTCAGTGGGAGGGTTAGGGTCTAATCAGGTACGCCGACCTGATCATCTATCTCTTGTACCACCATCCCTTGTACAAAAATGTTGAGTTCTGGGACCACTACAAGGCTTCTCATCAAATAACTATTGCCTAATAGACGGATCCTGCAAAAATGTTTAAAAATAATAATCACATGACATTATATATTATGTAAATATATATATATGAAATAAATTACTCACTATAGGAACTAGTGGTGGAATGCCCATCTCAGTCATGCGACGACTGTTGTCCATAATCTGTTTTCATCGCCTCTCTTCAATTGGATTCATTTCCTACATTTAAAAACAAATATGGAATTAAATAAAAAAGGATAACTAATGTGTAACCCAAAAAATAGAATAAATGAGAGGGAATAGGAGGATTCATGGATTATTTAAGTAACCATTGTTTTAGGTGAGCTTGAACAAATATATAATTAAGTCAATAAATCGTGCAATATGTGATAAAGAAATTTAATTTTTAGTATGATGGTTATTTACTAAGTGTCATCAGTCTATTAAAGAGAGGTCATTGTGTCCTTGAAATTTTAAAAAAATCCCAGTTGAAACATTTAAATGTTCACCAAGTTAGATATGTTGGTTTTGTATGTTTGAATACAGTTCATTTTCAAATTAGATAATACAATTAAAATAAAATTACAACCAATAAACATTGAAAATTCAAATAACAATCAAGTCAGATACAACATATTTTTAATCCATATTAAATCAATATTAATAGTACCAACCTTAACTTCCCAAGGCGAGGTAAACAAAAAGAATTTATAACATGAATGGATGATTTTATATATTTCCCACCACAACTTCAGGTTCACATTCAACTATGACAATTTCACTATTGGAGTCATCAAAATTAATAAATGGATCTTTTCCAATGAAAGTGGGTATGGTGTCAATTCCATCATCACCATAATAAAAAATATTACATGTAATTACTTCAATAATGACACCAAATTCAGGTCAAAGATGGTCTTTGACGTAAATTTTTTTTCTCCATTGATGCCAACACAAATGGTTCATCGGTAGAAATAGTACAAGTCGTATCAATTACTCAAAATCCAAAATCATCAAGAAATGTGCCTTGCATCTTCATCGAATCAAACCACTTAAATTTCATCAGCGTGAATTGTCCATGAGAATAATAATCCTCTATTATTATTTTTTCAATGACTCCGTAATAACCTACATTTTCAAATAGTGGTCTACTATCTGATACGCTAGCATAACAGTCTATTGTGGAAGTAACCATAAACCCATGATATTGTTTTCTCGTGTTCTTTTCTCATTTTGTGATAATAAATCTATACCCATTGATAAAAATTGATTTACAATCACGAACAACGGTATTAGGATGAAAATCCCAAGCTCTTATTTCCTTAAAGATAGATTCAGCAGGAAAACTCAACACCTGAAATATAAATCAATATTAAACTTAATTAATTATTGTTTTAATTATTTTAAACAATAATATTACTACCTTCAATTTTAACGATGCAGAAAACTCTTTATTATGCAATGACTCCCTCCTTCTCAAAGATAAAGAAGGCTGATTTCAATTTGTCTTCGCTTTATGTTCCCAGTAGATAAAAATAAGAATAGTTTGAAAGCTATGTATAGAAATATATAAGATATAAATATACAATTTACATAAAAGATGTAGTCATTGAAGAAGACACAGTAGAGAAAAACTGTGTGATGTGCCATGTCCCTCTCTTCAAGGCTTAATGTCGTCAATGTGTATAATCCAGGAATTCCTCCTATTAGAAGAAGTGATGGAAAGCTTGGTTAGATTTTCTCATTCTTTTATTTTTCATTTCTCATTGTTTTTTTCTTTCTTGAAGTAAGATCAGACAAATTCATACAGCATAAATCTATACATTCTTGAGTAAAGTAACTGTTTACGATAGAACCTTCGGGATGATTCCTATAACAGAAATAAAACATTAATGTGTACTTATTTTTTCAGTTTGATGCGTCCAGTGAAACTAAATAGGTCCTCCAAGAAGTATTTCAGTTGGAATATGGATAGTCAGATGTAACATGCATGTGAAAAATGATGGAGGAAATATTTTATCAAACTCACAAAAAATTAATGGGGCATCTGCCAAATTTTTTTTTCAGAAATACTTGGACAACTTCTTAGAAAAAAGATCTCTAAAAAAAGGTCATAACCGAATAACATCCACCATTAAATTATTTGAAAAACGATGACAAAATTTTATTGGAATCAACTCATGCAGATGGATGTGATAATCAGGAGTCCTAAAAAAATTTAGCTTCAACTCTATTCTGTTGAACCATTTAGATATGTTGCTTGAAAGCCATCAGGAACTTTAATAGTCTCTTGTACTTCCAGAAATTTATTTTTTTATAGGTGTCATCACATAATAATCACATGGAATTTTCCATTATTTTTTCACTGATACGCACAGGATGCAATTCTGGTCTGATACCCCAATCCACCAAGTCAGGCAGAGACCGTAAATCATCTTTTTTCTTTCCCTTAACATTTAGAATAATCAAAAGCAACATTTCAC
Organism: Viscum album; assembly: GCA_963277665.1. Classification (NCBI taxonomy): domain Eukaryota; kingdom Viridiplantae; phylum Streptophyta; class Magnoliopsida; order Santalales; family Viscaceae; genus Viscum; species Viscum album. Next base: position 120,845,948 of record OY728161.1, on the reverse strand, counting down.
ATATATTTTTCAATGTGCATTTTCTATATGTAATGACATAACAAATTGGCTGACCAATAATAAAAATCAAAGAAGATACTTCTCTTCATCCAATTGTAACAGGTTTCAGTGGAACCATTCTTTCTCTTTCCAGATTTCATTTGACCATTCAAATATGAAAAGATTAAATCATTCATTTCATTAAGCACATCAGTTGAAGACATACACTGAGGTGGATCATCGGTCTCCATGGTATTGTCAAATCTTCGATGATTATTTCTATATGGATGGTCCATTAGCAAGAATTAATGATGTCCCATAAAACTGAAACTACATCGATGTTTCAGTCTTCTGGATCGTGTATTCTTAATACAAACAGGACATGATAGTTTTCCCTTCGCGATTCTTCCAAACATCATTTCATAATCATAGAAAATCATTGATCGTCTACATAAGCACAACATGCATATGAAATATGACTTTCTAACATGCATCGTATGTGCGCACACCCACATCCCAAATAAGTTTCAACTCTTTTATTAAAGGTTGCATGTATGTTTCTATATCATTTTTGAGATCAGAAGGGCCAGATATGAGTATACTCATGAAATTGAAATGGGTTTTAATGCACAACCATGTGAGAAGATTATAAATGTGTATAAAAATCATCCATGTGTTGTGCGACGTAAGAATCTTCCCAAACGGATTAAAACCGTCACGTGAAAGACCCAACTGCACATTATGCACATCAACTACAAAATCAAGATATCGAGTATCAAATCTCTTCCATGAAAATCCATCTGTAGGATAATCCAAATCATCATTAGTCTTATTTCTCTTGGTATCATGCCATCACATTTTTATTGATATTTCATCAGACATAAAAAGATTCTAGAGTCTGGGTGTCACTCCCGTCCCAGTGGGGCCCGTGCCGCAACTCCCAAGCCCGCCTCCAATAGGCCAGGGGCTGGTGACTAGCACTGAGTAGGCATGTCACTAACATTGGAGGCATTGCCTATAAAACAGTACACACACACACACATATCCAAGCCCACAAATCTGAAAAGTAAAAACTAATAAAAAAGGAAATGCGTGCATACACTAAAATCCCAACCAACAGAGTATGACAGGAAAGTAAAGTACACTAATGTAAAACCCTAGTACAAAAGTACAATCCCACCAAAAGAAAGCATCCAACAAAGTCCAGCCTCTAAGGAAAGGTATTGGGAATGCAATCCGTAGACGTAGGAACACACCTCGGCCCTCCTGATCTCACTGAGCACCATCCAGTCCTGGTCCACCTAGAATCCTGTAAAAGGTTCCCTCATCTGCACAAGACACAACATGTGCGGGGAAAGCCCATGTAGGGGTGAGTATAACAATACACTGTAGTACATCCCAAAAAGAACAAAGGAATACAACAAAAGAAATACCACAAAGCAATGATATAGTCATCTCTACACAGTATATGTTACAGAACATGTAACAAGAATATCCAGATATACTCATACGCGATCAACTATCGCGAAACCACCACTAAGATCTAGCTCAAAGATTCCACTAAGCAAGTAAGAGGGAGAACACACTCCTAAGTATGAAGAGAAAGATACGAGCTACTTGTTCTGGGAGAACTCAGTCCACAAGTACATAAGAATACGATGCTCAGATGAGGATCACAACCAATAGCTATGGGGTGATTCCAACAACTCGGTCTTAACTAATCTGCTAAGCAGAGGATCGGCGCCTGGGTAAGGTGGGTCACGTAGATACCAAGAACTCTACCTAGTTTAGCAGGAAGGAATAGAGGATACGACTTTGAGTCTCATAGAGGGGATTCTAACAACTCTATTTAGGATGTCCTGCTAAAGGGATCATACTCTTATACGTAGGAAATGATACCAGAAACCATCAGAGGAAAGAAAAAGGGTGTGAAACCTAGTAAAGATATTCCAAGTCACGAAATACACATGGCTCAAGCCATGTAGAATAGGTTACATGGCATGTAGTAGGATCACCCGCTGTGTTCCTTGACTCCAGGTACTGCCCGTGTAAATGGCCAGTGTCTCTAGTCTAGTTGTGTAAAACTAGACTACATGGCGTGTAGAAGGATCACACGTCGGGTTCCTTCACTCCGGGTACTGCCCGTGTAAATGACCCATGTCTTTAGGCTTGTCGTATAAAAATTAACTACACGACGTGTAGAAGGATTACACGTTGTGTTCGAGTGTCCGTTGTTCGCTCCGTGTACGCTAGCCAAGTTCCCGTACATGGCCTCAACCCATGTCGCCCTGCCCGTGTACCAGTACATGGGGTATCCCATGTATCTGGCTAGGTCTGGCCAGGGAAGGGTATACACGCCGTGTCCTTGGCCATGTACCCAACCCCTGTTCGTGTACTCCCATATTACATGCCAGGTAGTCCGCTGATGAACACATGCTGTGTATCCCATACTACACGCCGTGTAGTTGGGATTTCTCCAGAACCATAATCTTCCTCCTCGCGCCTCAGTCGGATCTCTGGATCTCGTTTCTCTTGTCCGTTTTCCGCGAAACTCAAGATCCTTGTTCGTTTCATCATCCTAAGACCGAATTCGCATGGTTCAAACATTCAATCGGCTCTCAAAACAAGTGTTGATTCATCTGATGGAAAACACTCAAAACATATATCTCTCGATCCGCTCCGAATCGTCCGTTGAAACCATCATCGCAGATCCGTACTATTATTCCGAGGTTGGATCTACAATCTCAGATCATCACACCAACAAACGAACACGCAAAGATCGATTTCCTCCTAGAATGCGTAGAATGAACATGAAGAACACAAGAAATTAGGGAATAAAGGAACAAAAAATCAATAGGGAAAAACCTCATTCGATTTTCGTGTCGATCTGGGTTTGTCACCATTAGATGTCTAAACGAAACCAAAATAACCTTCAAGAATCAAATCCCCAAAATCCCCGCAAAAGCCTATCCTGCAAATATGATCGATCTGCGGGCTAATCTATTCGTGGATTAGTCCATGTTCATCATAGAAATCAAGAACAGGAAGAGGAAACCAAAATCTAAATGCCCTACCTAGATTCACAGTGTTCGTTGGTGAAGATCCGGTCACCGCATCATCATTGCCGGTGATACTCGTCAGGAACACCATCTCCTCCTTAGGGTTTCCTCTAGAGCCTCCAGAGCCTCCAAGGGTTTCAGGGTTATGAGGTAAATATCCCTGGACCCTTGTGCAAATCATTATTTAAAAATATAAAAAGATATTAGTTGCAACAATATTTGTTAAAATATTTTTATTAAATATTTTATTACAGTTACGCCCAAAAACTAGATTTCACCATCGACCTGCACTGTCTGATTTTAGGCCTCACCTAAGGTAAAATCGTTGTTCTAAACGCAACGGTGCAATCAGATTTATGATCCGAGAACCAGTTCAGAAGTTATTCCACTTTTTCAGGAAACCCCCACACGTGTTTTATTTAATTATTTAATTAAATTCAAACATTTGTTTCGGGCTCACCGGGCCTCGGAACTACACGACGTCTCCAAGACTAGTCTTGAAATAATTCCCATATTATATTAAAAATAATAAATTGAAAAAATCTAGGACATTAAATCCTCCCCACCTTAGGGATTTACGTCCCCAAAAATCCAAAACAAATGCTACTCAAAAATAGGTTGGTAATGCACACGAATCTGAGCCTCCCGCTCCCACGTTCTCTCCTGGAGATTCCTATGCTGCCACCGGACATGCACCAAGGGAATAACTCACCCACGAAGGATCTTCTCCTACCGATCCTTGATCTCCACTGGGTACTTAGCAAAGGTCATTCATCGTCTATGTCCATCTCACCCCAGTCGATAACGTCTGATGGGTCATGCACGTACCTCCGCAGTTGCGACACATGGATGACGCTATGTACCCGGTCCATCTGAGGAGGTAGAGCCAAGTGGTACAAAACCTCACCAATTATATATAGAATCTGAAATGGGCCGATGAACCTCATAGATAGCATTCTTCATCAGCCAAATCTTTGCAATCCCCATCGAGGTGAGACCCGAAGGAACACATGGTCTCCCTCCTCGAACTCCAAGGGACTCCATCTCCTGTTGGCATAAGACTTTTTCCGACTCAATACAGTCTTCATACGCTCCTGGATGACTAGCACCTTCTCTGTAGTAGCTTACACCATCTATGGGACCATGAGTGTTGACTCTCCTGGGTCATTCCAACATTGTGGGGACCTACAAGGTTGCCCGTACAAAGCCTTTAATGGTGCCATACCAATAGTGGATTGATAACTGTTGTTATAAGAAAGTTCCACCAGTGGTAGGTGATCCTCCCAACTACGACCAAAGTCAAGTATGCAAGCTCGTAGTATATCCTCTAGAACATGGATGGTCTACTCTGTCTGACCATCAGTCTGAGGATGAAACGCTGTTCTCAAGCGCATCTGAGTCCCAAAAGCTTCCTGTAATCCCTACCACAAACGGGATGTGAAACGAGCATCATGATCTGAGAAAATCATTGATGGCACTCCATAAAGTCGAACTATCTCCTGAACATAGAGGCGTACCAAGCTCTCTTCTGGAATATGCTCTCGTATGGCTATGAAGTGGGCCGACTTGGTGAGTCAGTCAACGATCACCCAGATGGCATTGTGCCCCCTCGATGTACGTGGTAAAACCATCACAACGTCCAAGGATATCACATCCCACTTCCATTCTATCACCTCAAGGGGTTGAGTCAAAACTATTGGAACGTGGTTCTCTGCCTTTAATTGCTGACAAGTAAGGAACCATGAAACAAACTCTGCCACACTCTTCTTTATTCCTAGCCACCAAAACTGAAGTCGAAGGTCCTGGTACATCTTTTCCACACCTGGATGCACCACCAAAGGAGATGTATGGAACTCCCTCAGAACCTCATCCCGCAATGTCACTGGTATTACTTTCCTCCCTCTGAAAAGAACAACGTGCTCCCCGTATTTTAAATATCCATCAGCTGCATCACCTGCGGATATCTGAGCAAGTAGAGTCTCACAGCTAGCATCCTCGAGTTGTTCTTCCCTGACTCACTGTAAGAGTGGAGGGGTAACAACCAACGACTGAAGGTAAGATACCTCATCTCTATCCATGAAGGATAACTGTAAATAGGACAACTACCTCGTCACCTCCTCCAGCAACTGCGAACTAGATTTCCTGCTGAGAGCATCTACCACAACATTCCCCTTCCCAGGAGTATAAACAATCTCAAATTTGTAATCCTGGAGGAACTCAAGCCACCACCTCTGTCTCAAATTCAGATCCTTCTTAGAAAAGATATATCTGAGACTATTGTGATCAGAGTAGAGGATAAACTGCTCTCCCATCAGGTAGTGCCACCACATCTTCAATGCGAAGACTACAACTGCCAACTCAAGATCATGGGTCGCGTAGTTCTTCTCATGTGCCCTCAACTGACATGAGCCATAGGCAATCACCGCTTGACTATACAGTAGGAAAAAACCAAGCCCAGTTCCTGATGCGTCGCAAAATACTACGTACTCGACACCCTCTTCTGGTAGTCTCAAGATCGAGGCACTCGTCAGATTCTATCTCAACCGCGGAAAAGCCTGATGGTATCTCTCGGTCCACACAAAGGTCTTCCCCTTTCGAGTAAAAGTTTTCCTTGGTGCTTAAATCCTGGAGAAATCATAAATGAATCTCCGATAGTAGCCTGCCAGCCCAAGGAAACTCTTCACCTCCGTCACGCTCCGGGGTGGCTCCCATGCTAACACTGCCTCTACCTTGGCTAGGTCCACTACTACACCATTTTCTGTGATAAAGCGTCCCAGAAAGTGGACCTCCTATATCTAGAATTGAAACTTCGAGAGTTTTCCATACAACTGGTGATCTTGGAGTGTGTCCAGAACCATATTTAGTTGCCTCGCGTGCTCCTCCTCAGACGCAGAGTACACAAGGTTATCATTGATGAATACCACTACAAACCGATCTAGACAGGGCAGAAAGATCCAGTTCATGAGTCCCATAAACACTGTCAGGGCGTTCATCACACTGAAGGGAATCACCAAGTACTCATAGTGGCCGTAGTGACATCTGAAAGCCATCATCAGTATATCCCCATCTCGTACTTGCAACTAGTGATAGCCTGATCATAGGTCAACATTCAAGAACCATCGTACCCCTCAAAACTAGTCGAAGAGGTCATCGATCCTTGATAGCTGATACAGGTTCTTCACGGTCACCCAATTAATGTTTTGGTAATCCACACACATCCTCATGCTCCCGTATGCCTTCTTGGAAAACAAAACTGGGGCCCCAGGGGTGAAACACTAGGTCTAATGAAGCACATCCTCTACATGTCTTCCCAATTCACCCTCAGCTCATGAATCTCTACAGGAGCCATCTGATATGCTGATGCTTATATCAGTGTCATCCCGGGATGTAACTCAATGCATAAATCTATCTCCTGATGGAGAGGTAGTTCGGGGACATCCTCTGGAAATATGTCCTCATACTCATCCACTACTACTGGAAACTGGGAACTCGTAACATCTGTTGCGCCATGGTCTATACTAGCCAACATATGAGAAATTGGTTGTACCTTTCTATGCACGAGTCCATCCTGCGCTGCCTGGTTCTCCTTTTAACCAATGAAGGAGAACCTCATTCCATCATTGCGTACACACCGCACCCTTCGCCTAAAACAGTAAATCTGGGCATGAACATTGGATAGCCAATCCATACCAAGAATGACAACGTAAGGCCTCAATGCTACCACCAAGAGGATATAACTAAAACTCTCTCCTCCAAGGGCCAGGTCACACTATCTGTAAAGGTGTGTGATCTATGAATCTTCTCTAGTCAGTGTTTCTAAGATTAAGGGTCGATTCAGTGACACAACTAGAATCTCAAGGTCTCGAACAAGATAAGAAGCCAGAAAAGATTGACTAGAACCTGTGTCTATTAGTACAGTAGCCAAAGAAGAAAAGAAACAGATTGTACCGCTAATCATTCTGGGAGTACTTGGGTCATAAGCCTCTGCCGCCTACAGCTCTCCCTGCCTCTGTCCACTAGCTCCCTGAACCTGGGGTGGACCTCTTGGGGGTGGTGGTTGTAAAGGGTCAAAATGCCGACCAACTCTAGCTGCTCTCCCAACTCCTCTACCACATCCACCAACCTGCGGATCTGTCTGCTCCACACGTTGCCTCTGCCTCAGTGGTCCATCCACTACTCCCATGTCAGTAGTACGGAGGGTCACATTATCTAGAGATAGATTCCCCCTGCCATCACATGAGTAGCATAGCCTCTCTTGAGGATGGCTGGATGCACCCTGTGAACCCTGTACGACAGATCCTCTATCCTGGGATCTATTTTGAAAGCGGCTCCCACACCTGGGTCCCTGACGTCGGCTCCCTGCTGCCAAGGTCTCTACTCCAGCTCGCTCACTACTGACAAATGCTAGCTATCTCTACTCTGAAAAGATTCTCTCGACCACCAAAGCCTGCTCGAGCACCCCTACATAAGTAGTAATTCTCATAGGGATGATGATGGATCATATATCCCTACGCAAGCCCTGCACAAAAGTCTGAGCTCTGAAGTACTGATCCATGACCATATCCATCGAGTAACATGAGAGGTCGGTAAACCTTGATGAATAGTCATCCACCATCATGGTTCCCTACTAGAGATGAAGAAGCTCTTGTATATGTACTGCTCTCAGGGAAACTATTGAAAACTCCTCTATGAAGAGACGCTAAAACTCTGACCATGCAAGATTTTCCTCGTCATGAGTCTGGATAACCAAACTCCACCATCACCCTACAAAGCCCTACAGAAGGCTAGATGACAAGATCACCATCTGGTATGCTGGGTCTTGACCAAACAGAAGACTTTGGCCACTGCCTCAAGCCAGTCCTCTGTTGTCTGAGGGTTAAGCTCGCCTCGAAACCTGGGTGGTTTATTTCTCTAAAACTCGTGGAGTGCACTCATCCTGCACTCCTCTTCTGAAATAGCAGGCACTAAATACTACTCCACAGGTGGTGGAATAGCTGGAAACCCACACAAAGGTAAAACTGGGGGATTTGGTCCCTGTATCGAAGCTTCATCACTAAGTGGGTCATCCTCGTGATCGAGCTGATGGATCTTAGCAAGTGCGCATCGCGGAGAAATCTGGTAAAGAAACAAAATGTATCACAATCAGTGAGTATATCTAGAGAGCTGACTCAATAAGGAAATGGAAACTACAAACTATTTCTATATGATTCATGTACCATTATTTTCACCTGCAACTAGTGTTCTCAAGTTCTGAGTCGAGAAACAAGTTATCAGAGTCCTGGTGTATGGATACATCGGCCACCCGTACTAACTCTAGGGTCCCTAGCCTAAAATCCGAACTCGAAACACATAACACTATTACCCCAAACCAACTCACAGACTCTCGTTCCTAAGGTATAACTGATCACCTATGATACCACTCTGTCATGACCTGTCCTAGTGGGGCTCATGCTATAAATCCTCAAGCCCGCCTCCAATAGGCCAAGGGCTGGTGACTAGCACTGAGTAGGCATTTCGGTAACCTGGGAGACATTTCCCATAAACCTGTACACACACACACAAATCTCCAAGCACACAAAGATAAAAAGTAAAAACTACTAAAAATGGAAATGCGTGCATACACTAAAATCCCAACCAATAGAGTACGACATGAAAGTAAAGTACAGTAATGTAAAACCCTGGGCCTAAAGTACAAGCCCACCAAAATAAAGCCTGTAAGAAAGTACAACCTATAAAGAGAGGTACTGGGACTAAAATTTGTAGCTATAGGAACACACCTCGGCCTGCCTGATCTCACTGAGCACCATCTAGTCCTAGTCCACCTAGAATCCTGTCGAAGGCTCGCTCATCTGCACAAGACATGACACGTGCGGGAAAAGCCCGTGTAGGGGTGAGTATAACAATACACAGTAGGACACCCCAAAAACCACAAAAGAATACAACAAAGGAAATACCACAATGGAATGATATAGTCAGCTCTACATAGTAAATGTTTACAAAACATATAACATGAATATCAAGATATACTCATACGCGATCAACTATCGTGAAACCACAACTATGATCCAGCTCGAAGATTCCACTATGCACGTAACAGGGAGAACACACTCCAAGGTCTGAAGAGAATGATACGAGGTACTCATTCTGAGAGAACTCACTCCACAAGTACGTAATAATACGATGCTCAGGTGAGGATAAAAATCAATAGATATGGGGTGATTCCAACAACTCAGTCTGAACTAATCCGCTAAGCAGAGGATCGGCACCTGGGTATGGTAGGTCACGTAGATACCAAGAACTCTACCTAGGGTACCAAGAAGGAATAGAGGATCCGACTCTAAGTCTCACAGAGGGGATTCCTACAACACTATTCCGGAAGACTTGCTGAAGGAATCATACTCCTATACATAGGAAATGATACCATAAACCATCAGAGGAAAGATAAAGGGTACGAACCCTAATATAGCTAGTCCAAGTCATGAAAGAAAAATGAATCAAGCCATGTAGAATAGGATACACGGTGTGCAGTAGGATCACACGCCATGTTCCTTGACTTCAGGTACTGCCTGTGTAAACAACCAGTCTCTCTAGTCCAGGTGTGTAAAACTACACTACACGGTGTGTAGAAGGATCACACGTTGTGTTCCTTGACTCTGTGTACTACCAATGTAAACGACTCGTGTCTCTAGGCTTGTCATATAAAAAATAACTACACGTTGTGTTGAAGGATTACACGTCGTGTTCGAGTGTCTGAGGTTCGCTCCAGGTACGCTGGCCATGTGCCCGTACACAACCTCAACCCGTGTTGCTCTGCCCGTGTACCAATACATGGGGTATCCCGTGTATCTGTCCGGGTCTGGCTGGGGATGGGTATACACACCGTGTCCCTGGATGTGTACCCAACCCGTGTCCATGTACTCTTGGAGTACACGCCAGGTAGCCCGCTGACGAACACACTCCCTATAGCCCATACTACATGTCGTGTAGTCGGGATTTCTCCAGAACCGCTATCTTCCGACTCATGCCTCATCTGGATCTCCGGATCTCGTTTCTCTTGTCCATTTGATGCGAAACTCAATATCCTTGTTCGTTCCATCATCCTAACACCGAATCCGGGTGTTTTGTACATTCAATCGACTCAGAAAACAAGCGTTGATTCATCCGAAGGAAAACACCCAAAACTATTATTTCTTGATCCACTCTGAATTGATCGCCGAAACTGTCGTCGTAGCTTCATTCCATCATTACGAGGTAGGATATACACTCTTATATCATTGCACCAACAAAAGAATGCGCAATGATCAATTTCCTCCAAGAATGTGTAGAACGCACCTGAAGAAAGCGATAAATCGGGGAAGAAAGGCACAAAAAATCGAGAGGGACGAACCTCAATCGATGTTCCTGTCGATCTGGGATCATCACCATTAGAAGGATAAATGAAATCAAAATAATATTCAAGAATAAAATCCCCAAAATCTTCGCAAAAGACCATCCTAAAAATACGATCGATCCACGGGCTAATCTGTTCGTGGATTAGTCTATGTTCTTCGTATAAATCAAGAACAGGGAGAGGAAACCAAAATCAAAACACCCAACCTGGATTCGCAGCGTTCATTGGAAAATATCATGTCGCCATATCATCATCACTGGTGAAACTCATCATGAACACCGTCTCCTCATTGGGGTTTCCTCCAGATCCTCCAGAGCCTCCAAGGGGTTCAGGGTTATGATGTCTGTAACCCTGGACCCCTACGCAAATCTTTATTTAAAATGATAAAAAGATATTCGCTGCTTTAAGATTTAATAAAATATTTTTATTAAATATTTTATTACAATTACTTCCAAAAACTATATTTCACCACCGACCTGCACCGTCTGATGTTAGGCCTCGCCTAAGGTAAAATTGCTGCTATGAACGCAACCGTGCCCTCAGATTTATGATCCGAGCACCTGTTTAGATGTTATTCCTCTATTTTAGGAAATCCCCACGTGCAAGTTATTTAATTATTTAATTTATTCAAACATTTTTTCCGGGATCACTCGGCTTCGGAACTGCACGCTGTCTCCAAGCCTGGTCTCAAAATAATTCCCATATAATATTTAAAATAATACATGGAAAAAATACGGGACATTACACTGGGGATCAGTGGAAAGTGCCACATTACTTTTGGTGGCACATGGGATGGTGTTCCATCAGCTTTTGGCTTCTAGTGGGATGTACCACATTTTATACAATCATTCTATTCTTCATTTTCCTCCTAAAATAAACTACAATCTTTCAGGAAAGCATAAATTTTGTTTCCTGAAAATCCATGTTTTTCAAATAACTTCCATTCCATATAGTGGTTTGAGGGAATATTTGCATCATTTGGAAGTAATTCCTTCAAGAAGGTAATAATGTAATCGATGGAAGTATTAGAAATCCCATAAATAGTTTTCCCATAAAATAATCAGATTAAGAATTCTAGATTTTCATTTTACCGCATTGTCGATATACTGGAGTCGTGGAAGCATAATACAATTTTTTTCACCCTGAAAACATCATCATTTTCATTATATGCCTCATGTGTGATCATATAAAAATATTCTTGGTTCAGAATCCTTTCATTTACATTATGATGAATAAATGGAAACCAATCATATAATAAATTCTCCAATCCAGTCCTCTCATTTGGATCATCAGCAATTTGAGATGTCATTTTCTCTCCATTGTGATACCACAAATAGTAATTTTCATGAAAACCATATTTGGTTATGTGGTAGCTGACTTCTTCATGGATTAACCAAGGTCTTCCAACACACTTTTAACAAGGGCAGTGTATGTGACCACTATCTGAAGCATTTTGAAATTAAAAATCTAAAAATCTCTCCTAATTATTTTGAAAATCGCTTGAGATTCGATCGGTTTCAGACATCCAACTTCTATCCATTATTTTAAGAAATTTCTATAAGTCATTTCATCAAAATCAATTCAATAAGATTGATGTTTCATCGAAAATATATTTATGTAAACAAGAATTGAACAATTTATATGAAACCATAATTGACACACTACTCTATATGAGAATCATAATATAAAAGGCTACAAAGTACTATATTTATAATGAAATGTCTGTGAAGAACTATACATGAGTGTACAAGATCATGTACACTTGTGGAGGAGAATTATTCAGGATTTTCCAAAATTTTAGTTCGAAGAAATTGTATATTTTAGTAGATAATTTGAGTGAACACCTACATTACCCAAGGGGGAGGGGTGTCCAGGGGGTGTGGGGTGTCCATGGGTGTGGTGGGGCTATCCAGGGGGTTCAGAGGTGTCCAGGGGGTGGGGGCTATCTAGGGGGTCGGGGTATCTTGGTGGGTGGGTTGTCCATGGGGTTAGTCAGACTATCCAGGGGTAGGGGCGTCTAGGGGGTGCGGGCAGTCTAGGGGGGTCAGGGTGTCCAGGTGGGCGAGCTGTCCACGGGGGGTGGTAAGGCTATCTAGAGGGTAGAGTGTCTCCAGGGAGTGGGTGAGCTATCTAGGGGTGGGCGGGGATATCCAGGGGTACGGGGTGTCTAGGGGGTGGGTGGTCTGTCCATGGGGGTGACGGGGCTATCTAGGGGGTCCGGGTGTCTAGGCGGTGGGTGGGCTGTCCAGGGGGGTGGGTGGGCTATCCACGGGGGGTGGTCGGGCTGTCTACGGGGGTGGAAGGGCTATCCAGTGGGTCAGGGTGTCAAGGGGGTGGGGGGGGAGTTCCAGGGGAGGTGGCGTCCAGTGGGACGGGGGGTGTCTGGGGGGTGGTGGGTGGGTGTCTGAGGGCAGTGGGGGGAGGGTTGTCCATTGGGGTGGGGGGATATCCAAGTGGTACGAGCTGTCCAGGTGGTGGGTGGGCGGGTTGTCCACGGGGGTGGTAGGGCTGTCCAGGGGGGTCGAGGGTGTCTAGGGGGTGGGGTGGGGGATTTCCAGGGGGTGGGGGTTTTCGAGGGGGTATGAGGTGTCGAGAGGGTGGGCGGGCTATATAGGGGGGTGGCGGGGTGGCAGGGCTATCTTTGGGGTACGAGGTGTCTAAGGGTGGGAGGACTGTCCACAATGGGTGGTCGTGCTGTCCACGAGGGTGGAGGGGCTGTCCAGTGGGTTCGGAGTTGTCTAGGGGTGTGAGGGATTTCCACAGTGTGGGGTGTGTCCGGGGGGGTGGTGGTGTCTGGGGGTTGTCAGCGGTTGTCCAGGGGGGGTGGGTGTGCGGTCTATGGGGGTGGGGGTTTTCCACGGGGGGAGGGGTGTCCAGGGGGTGTACAGGGCTATCCAGTGGGGTATGGGGTGGGTGGGCGGGCTGTCCATGGGGGTGGCGGGGCTGTCTAGGGGGTATGGGGTGTCCAGGGGGTGGGATGGCTCTCCACGGGGAGGGGGGGGGGGTGCAGTCTAGGAGGGTACGTGGTGTCCAGGGGGTGGGAGGGATATCCACGAGGGTTTAGGGGATGTCCAGGGGGTCAGGCGGGTCCAGGGGTGGGGTGGGGGCTTTCTAGGTGTGGGGGTTGTCCAAGGGGTATGAGGTGTCCAGGGGTGGGCGGGCTGTCCAGGGGATGGTAGGGTTGTCCAGGGGGCATGGGTGGGTGGGCGGGCTGTCAACGGGGGTGGTGGGGCTGTCTAGGGGGGGTATAGGGTGAGCAAGTTAGTGGGATGGTTGTCCAAGGGGTGGTTAGGCCATCCACGGGGGTGGAAGGGCTATCCACGTGGGTGGCATGGCTGTCCAGGGGGTGGGGGTGGGGCTGTCCAAGGGGGTGGGGGCTGTCCAAGGGGTGCGGGTGTCCACCCTCAAACTAGGGTCATAAAATCCCATATTTATCCAATTGTATAATGATTTCAAGCCTATTATAGATGAATGAGAAGACTGTTGGTGTAAACCATGAATATCGTACATATAAATCACAACACGCCCAATTGTAAGAACACCACCAAATATCGTACGTGGATCTGATTTTATGAGCCATGTTTTGATGGGGCACAACTCATAGTTGTATGGGCCTTGTTATATCATTAGGTGAAATGGAGTTGAACGAATATTAAATTTGAATTACATAAGTATGGATAGTGGATAAGAACCTGACTAATATTTCTTTGTAGAGATCACTTCTTATTAGAGGGGTAAGAGTGTGTGTTAGTATGGAACTCCAAGAAAAGTCTTAATGTGTGAATGAAACTATACATTGGTTATATATGATTCTTATACTTTATTAGAGTATCGAAGTGGAAAACACACCTCTTCCCTAGACCGCCCCCCCACACCCTTGCAGCCCCCCTACACCCCTGCACCCCCCCACCCCACTTGGACACCCCCCACCACCACACCAGAACAGCTGACCCCCCTCCTCCCTAGAAAAGAAACACCCCCTCCCCAACCTGGACACCCCACCCCCACCCCCACTCCCATTGGACAGACCAACCCCCCTTGATAGCCCACACCCCCTCCCCCACCTGGATAGCCCACCCACCACCACCCATGGACAACCCACCCCCTCCCTGGACAGCCCACCCCCTCCCCTATAGCACCCCCATTGCCATCCCCCTTGGACAACCCATGTCCCCCCCACTAGACACCCCCCCTCTTTGGACAGCCCATACCCACCTCCCCCACCTAGATAGCCCGCCCACCCTCCCCTCCACCCCCCCACCCACCAGGACAGCCCACCCCCACCCCCACCTGGACAACCCTCCCCCACCCCCACTTAGACATCCCCACCACTTGGATAGCCACTACCCCCCCCCCTCCTTGTATAGCCCATACCCCCTCCCCCACCTGGATAGCCTCCCCACCCTCCCATGCACTCCCACCCCCACCCACCAAGACAGCCACCCCCACCCCCACCTAGAAAACCCACCGCCACACCCCACCTGGACATCCCCCCCCCCACCTGGATACCCACAACCCCCCCCCCCACCTGGATATACCCCCCTCACCTGGACACCCCCCCCCCCACCTGGACACCCCACCCCTCCCTGGACACCCCACACCCCCTCCCCCACCCCCTACCCTGGACAACCCACCCCCCACTAGGACAACCGCCCACACCTAGACATCCCCTACCCCTCCTGCAACCCCCCTTAGGGTATTTTTATTTAAAATCATTTTATTCATTAAGAAAGACAAACTATCTTTCATTATTCAATACATTCCAAAGAATCCATTCAATTTCTCAAAACAAGACAAATTCAATTGATCAAAACATAAAAATTTCAATTTATCAAAACATGAAAAATTCAAATTATTAGGCTCTATGGGTCATATAGAAAATGTCATTGGGAAAAAGAGAAATCAACTACATTGTTAATTCCAATTTAAAAAGTGGGACAGCCACTTAGGAGGTGCAGTGGTTTCAAGGAGGTGTGGTGGTGTCCCAGGGGGCTGTCTAAAAGGGTGGGGGGGCTTTCTAAGGTGGTATAGGGTGTCCGGGGGGTGGGGTATCTAGGGGTGGTGGGGGAGTCTAGGGGTGGTGGAGGTGGGGGCTGTCCAAGGGGGTGGGGGGGATTTCCATAGGGGGTGAGCGGTGTCCAGGGAGGGTGGGGGTGTCCAAGGGGCGGGGGGGGGAGGGGGTTGTCCAAAGGGTGGGGTTGTCCAAGGGTGTGGTGGGAGGGTGTTTTCTAATGGGTGGGGGTTTCCAGGGGTGGGGTACAGGGTGGTGGGGGTGCAGGGGGGTTGAGGTTGTCCAATTGGTGGTATCCAGGGGGTGGGAGGATATCCAGGGGTGGGAGGGGTCCATGGGTGTGGGTGGGGGTGTTCACAATTCCAATCCATAAAAAAAACCTTTTACCCCCTGCACTAAACATAAAACATAAAACTCCACTAAAAAACATAAAACAAACATACAACAAACCCTTTACCCCACTTAACAAAAAACATAAAAGAAACCATTTACCCCTGCACTAAACAAACCCCTCTAAACATACCCTTTACCATGTATGAAGTATAAAACATAAAAACATAAAAATAACCAAAGGGTTTGGTACTCCAATAGTAGTAACTCTAATTTAGCCTAAATCACAAAATCATACATAAAAAAGAACACTAAAACTAAGGTAACACTTACTAATTTGAAGTGTAGAAATAAAAATTTGATTGGTTGAAGAAGGATCTTCAGCTGCAAGGAGTTTCGTGGCCGAAAAGACTTCGGGAAGAGGTATGAATTATGTCAGTAATCAGGCCAACAGGGATTTGGGGTGCTGGGTATTTGGGGGAAAACTTTCACAACAATTTTTAAAGTCCTTTGGAAAAGATTCTCGTTACCAATGGTTTTGATAAACTATTGGTATACATTAGAGAAAATAGTTTTTTCCCAATGGCTTAAGAAAACTGTTGGGAAATTATAGGAATATATACATATTTTCAATGGTTTGAACAAACCATTGGCAAATGTTGCCTTCCTTTACACTATAGCAACGTTTTCTTCAAACTGTTATTATATTACCATTAAGAAAACACTATATTCTAGTAGTGAACCCTATTATAGACATTAATGATAACTATATAAGAACATCATAATGTTTTGGTAATGTAATTATTATGTGGATTTTCCTAGAAAACATCTCTATCAGGATACTAAATATAGATGTGTTTCTAGAATAGATGTACCTAGGGGTAGTTACTCTAAAAGTGAAAATCAAGATTAACCTAATCATCACCTAGTTCCTAACAACCAGCCTTACTTTACACCTTGTTTGACACTACAGGTGAATATGATTTGAGGAATTGAAATTTTCATTGCAACCAATATGATGTATTTAAATAAATAATGATAATGAATAAACTATTTAAACCTAATGACTTTTGGATTAAAAATATAGTTCCATGATTTAAAAATCCAATAAATGATTCATTGTGATTATTTAGTTTTCCAATATTATTTTTAATACTGAAACTATGATTTTTGGAATTATAAAATGGATACAACACAAAGTAATCTTGTTAACATGGAATATGAAGGAAAATTTATTGATTTTTAGAAAACAAATAGGGTGATGACATGAGTGAAATATATAATGATTATGAATAATCAGTTAGCATAAAATATGATTAATAACCAATACCTTAACCAACTCCTAGATGATATATTGAAGATAAATATAGATTTTTTTATGATCATGAGTGGTGTAAACCATGGAGGAAAGAAGGCTCAATTTCCACCATGTCAAAAATGTGGAAAGAGACAACATAGAATGTGTCCCAAAGGAATGGGAAATGGTTATATGTGGAAAAGAAGTGAATAATGTAAATAATTCCCAAGGAAAAATAAAGAGTGAAATGGAAGATAATAAATAAAATTATAGGGATATATTTATTATTTGTTCCCTGAAATGTGGGGAACTTGGGCATTATCAGATTCAATTTTGTCTTCTAAAGGTTAAACCTTAGAACAAGGAATGACATATGTTGAAACAAAATATTTGAAGTACTTATGTACTAGTATTCAAGAATTAAATTATTGATTTTTGTTTTCAAAGTTGGTTTTTTTAAGCCTCATGAAATATATTAGGATTATAAAAAAATTTAGAAACCTATATGTCTTAATTAAATGGAGTGTTATAGATACCATTATGTGTTTATGAGTTTATGGTTGATCATGTTTTCAAAATCGTAAACACCCATTTGGATAATTTCAGTGTTGGTAATATGACATGATTAAGGATAATTTTGCAAAATATTTATGGGAATTCAACCCATTAGTTTGGTATTTGAAGAATTTATTTGAGTAAGAATTCCTTTCAATGTTTTTTTAATTAAGATTAATGGTATTTGTATTATTTAAGGATTATATTATATTTGATGTTATAGTAATTATGGTCCACCAAAAATTATAAAAATTATATGAATTATATTAATGTATTTTTAGAAAAATGAAAACCCAAATAAAAGGTGACAACTCAATGCATCCAGTAAGTTCATAAGGGTTGAACCCACAACCAAATGAAAATAACGGTCTAGAACCTACCACCGGCCTATCTGATTTCCTATATAATATGTAATTATTTTTCTACAAATTATTTGAAAATAATTATTAACGATGAACATATGGTGTTACTATTGATGTTTAGATATTAATTTATAATAATATATAAATTATTCTAACCATATTGGTTTTTTAAAATAGTTAAAGATAGAGGTATAGACTTGTCAATATATTTTGGATCTTTCAATCAATTAATAATAAATTTTTTTTCTCTATGAAAAAACAATTTTGGGATATTTATTTCAATGAGCATGTGATGAGGTAGAAATTCTTCGAAGCAAAACCAAAGTATGAGATTGTTCTTATGAATTAAGACATATATCATGTAACTATATTTCCTAATTTACATGGATGGTATAATATTTCCCCAACATTAAGAAAAGGATATTAAAACAAAAATGCTTTCTTTCTAACTTTATAAATTATGAATAGAATTCTCTTTTTAATCATTATATATTAATGGTTTTGAGGACCCTAATATTCCATTGATCATTCAATTTCTTGGGATAAACTCCCTCTATCACTCTCTATACTTATTTACACTTTTAATCCACATACAAATATTAACTAGCCACTAATTTTTTCCCAAACACAATACTAGTAATGTGTTTTTTCATATATCCATTGTACATTCCCTTCTATATTATTATGAGGATGTTTTGTTAACCCTTTTTTTGAGGTGGTTTTTCAACAAGGGAATTTATATATATCAAACCCTTGATATACATGTGTAAGATAAAATTTTGAGGTAATAATTTATTTAAGATGGGGAGAATATAAAACCCAACAATTATAAAATTATAACATTATATTCAATAACATATGATACATGTAACACTCAGCTTAAACAACACATGAAATATATTTTTATTAATTTAATCTATCTAAAAGTTGGTAGAAAACACAACCCCATGTCAAAATTAACTATTATATTTTATAAAATTATAAAATTTATCATAAATAAGAGGTTATGAATCGTAAAAACTAAATTATGAAATTTTTTTATCTATTAACTCGAAATAAAAAAATCATTTAAAAGAAAAAAATGTTTTCTAGAAAACTGTTTTTTTCTAAGTGATTGTTTAGTCACACATTAAAAACATAATTTAAAAGTACCTTTTATCACATTTATAAAATTTATTTGATATATTGAAAATAGTTTTTGAAATAATCATATTAAAATTATTTTAGGGTTAATATTTAGAATTTTTCTAAAATGTTTCATTTTTCATTGAATAGAGAAAAATATTATTTTTTATTGAAAAATGGATTTTCATTTAAATAATTAAAAAGGATAAAATAAATTTTAATTTTTTTTGAAATTAAAATTATTAAAATTATAATAAAATATAAACATATATATTTTAGTTGATTTTTATAAATTTCTTTTTAAATTTTGATATTAAAATCTTCAATCCTTATATATATTTTCGCATTGAAGCCCCAATTTTTCATCAAGTCTATGGGTATACTTTTAAATTGTGTTGTTCTGACTTATTTAAATTAAATTTGTAAAAATGGATTAAATAATTGAAATAATAATTATTTATATTATATAATAATTTCATCTTAATTTTTTTCGATTATAGGGATTGAATGCATTAAAAATTAATTACAGTGGTCATGGAAAAAACTAATTTACTTAGTGTTAAACTAATAATATAAGGGTTTAAATGACCATAAAAAATATCCAAAACCCATTTTATGGATATATTTAGACCTTATCACCTATAACTATTGATAATGAACCATTTTAGAGGATTTTGAAATGATTAAAACAATGGTTTAATAGAATAATCTAAAAAATCCCATTTATGTCCTCTCTCCCACTTATAAAAGGCCACCCCTTATCCTTTAATCATCACAATTACAAAGACATATGGTTTAAAAAATAACCACAAAAATAACTTTTATAATCTTATAAAACATCATGTATCAATTTTTTTATTATAAATCCATCCTGGGATGTATTTTGGTGAAAACCAAATGAATTTCACTAAAGAAGATGCAATGTTCTTAAACAAGAATTTTCATTTTATTTCTTCTTAAAACTCCTTCTAGTATTCGTCAATTATAGTAGTGTAATAAAACCATTATATCCCATATACATATATTTATTATATTAATGTAATAAACTATATTTATTTCAACTTCAACTAAATGTGGAATGAAACTGTCGATCGTGTGTATGGTGGACTACCACCTCACGAATAGATATAATTCATTTTCTATAAAAATATTTAATGGATGGATATAATTATGGATTTAACACATTTATATGATATTTATGATATTATTATACATATATAACTATAATATCACATGTACCTTCTTAATTTCCATTCTGTTTAAAATAATATAATGTCTCTCATGTGTATAGTGAACTACAGCCTCGTGAAGCCATCTTATTTTTTTCACTTAAACATTACATGGAAGGTAATAATGATTATATTAATTAATATATATTATATATATGAAATTATATAAATTATTTAATAATAACATATCACCCACTTTCTTACCCATTAACTCGTTAAGGGAATTATATCATCTCTTGTGCATACATATGAAAAACATTCTCCACAAAAAGATGTGATTCATTTTCCATTTCCAAAATCAGAGAATGATTATATAAATGTATATAATTACTAAATATTATTTTTATAAAATTAATAAAATTATTTATACTATGGTACTATATTATATGGGCATGAACTGGAACTATCATGATAATACATGTATGAGAAAACAAGGTAATTAATAACTCAGACAATAAAAAAATGAAATATTATTATTAAAAGGGTTGTAAAATATTATAATGGTGTCATATATGATATTTTAAATATTAATTGGTTTTTGGTATAAATTAATGACATTATTAAAAACATTATATTTTTTGTTATAACATATTTTATCAAAAGAAATCATGAGGTAGTGAACATCATATGAATTTCCATTCACTGCAACAAATTGTATTATTATGCACCTAATTTATTTTATATGTTATATATACTAAATCTTTTACTTTTAATACCATGATTACAAAACAATTAATTTTATTTAATGTTTCAAATTTTAATTATTTCATCCAATGATATTTTACAAGAAAATTACAAAGGGGTAAAAGTTGTTGTATAATCTAACATTCTTGTGAGATTATTAACTTTATCTGGATACAATCAATTTATTATCATTATATTTCATAATAAATTATATTTCTATTAAATATAAATATTCTTTAATTATGGATATGATTATTTACTAAACCATATACCATTTTTAGATATAGTGTTTACTTTGAATGTAATTTGATAAACTGGGAAATATTGATAAATTTGTATCCCTTACTCAATAAAGATATTTGATGATAAGGAATATTTATTCAGAAATTAATTCTTTTATTATATGTATTAGAAAGCATTTATACATACTATTATGGGTGGGTCTTGGTTATAAAAATAACCTCTATGCATCGACCGCTCTCCTAAGGTAATTCTATTGGCCAAATCAGAAAGGTTTTCACAATGTAGTTTTAAACCATCTTGAGAAGGTATTGATATTGTAGGCATCATGATTCCTAATATCATGACGTCCAATAATTATGATTTTTCTTAATTGATAGTTCAATTATTATTATTGTTCACGATGATTTTATTTCTTTTATATTATCCCTGGATGATTTTATTCCCGTTTTATTGATTAAAAGGATTGTACATCGAGTTATTTACCCTTTCATATTGATTATTCCTTATCAAATTATGATAGTAAACTTATTTATTGAATTTTGTGTGTCTTCTGAAATTTACCTTTCCATGTTGATTATGATTCATTTTATATTATATCTTGCAATTTATGTAACCCTTACATATAATTTGAGCACCCTTATTTTGTTCCTTTACCCATGATATAAAGATGATTGCTTATAATGAGTTAATTGATTATTAAATTTTTCCATTATTATGATTCTTATTTTATTTAACTATGTAAAATGGGTATATTTTATGTATTTGTTTCTATTAAATTTCTAAATTAATCGGTCCTTCAGGATTTGAATCCCTATATCAATGCCAATGTAATAAATTAGAAAATAGATTTACGTCACTGGAGTCCAGGTTATTAAAATAATTATATAATCATTATTAAAATATAAAAAAATTTCTTATCCATATTCAGGTGTTTTATAAGAAAACACCTCACCATTAAATAACCATTATATTCCATTGGTACCATTCAACGCATTCCTCCAAAAAATTAAATAAAAACATTTATAGAACAATGTTTTGAAGCAGCATGGTTCTTATATCTATAATAACAGTAATATAAACACTTCGCCAAAATGATTCTCGAATTCTAGCTCCTAAACACTTCAATCCTCCCACTTTTATGATTTTAATAACATAGGTTATAATGAATAAATCAATTTATTATGTAATTTACTTGGATAATGACCAACTTTAACAAATCTACGACATTGAACCATTAGTGGTTCCATAGGTTGAGCATTATTTTCCAACATTGTTTTTGTCATAATATTCATTTTTGTTTAGTAATCAGCTATATTATTCACTCCTTTTCAACTTGTAAATCATATTCTATTTCTATTAAGGAATTCTAAATGGTTCATATTCCCATATTTTCGACATGTAGGTAATTAAATATATGTTTATTTATTACCTTCGACACTCAGACATACATGTGATTCCATTCTTCTCTTATTAAGTTTATTTTTAAATTCAACATGGTTTCATTTGTAAATAATAATTCAAATAATCTCATTTGGTATTATAAGAATATATCTATATACCATTCCCACTATGTTAAGCATCTCAATTTTAAAATCCCTACATTTCCTGTAACATTGGTTTCTTCATGCTTTGTCACATTTCCTACAAATGAATAAAAGAGTATAACAATATGAGAGTACATTAACTATTAAACATACAAAAGGGAATCCTATAAACATAAAAAGAATAAATTATAACTGATAATTATATCATATCTTATGAGTCTCTAGGATTCAATATAATATATCCATGAAAATGATTCTTATTAGTTTTTTATATCCTAACATTTTTTCATGAACATCATTATGGTTCAAAAATTGTTCTATGAATTTCCTACGAAAATCCACTAGTGCGTTATAAGGGCCATTTATATGTAACATTTAATGCTCGTGTCAATCCTAGCATCCATTTTTCAGAGTTATTATCCCTAGGTACCTCTGTGTCGAAACAAAATGTACATGTAGTATCCAGAAAGATATGTAATTTCCCAAAAAACCACAAGCTTTATACTTCAATAAGATTCCATGATATTTTTCTAAAATTTTTCATATCCATTGACTAATCCTTATACTTATCCCAAGGGTTCTCACAAAATGTTTTTCATCATAATTCCAAATGTCAACAAAACCATGACTTTTATACTAAATATAAAGAACCAGTCCTTTTAAAAATATTATTACAGGATTTTAATATAAAAATACATTAATTAGAACCCATAATTCATGGGGATTAGTGTATTTGGAAGACTATAATCATAATACAACAAAGGAAACAAAAACATAGAATCCTTGTTTTTTAATTTTTTATTTGTGAGATCCAAAATAGATTTTTTCTTTTAAAAATATAAATGACAACCTAGACAACACTAATGAGAAAGGGGTAATGTAAATATCCAAAAAATGGAATAAATAGGATAAGGAATCATAACATGTGACTTAAAGGTATAACATTATATCATAAAAGAGAAGACTCGTGAGAAATAACAAATAATAATATCACAAATAACACGTTATCAAAAGAAAATGTCTTCATATGTTATTTGGAATAAAATTCTAACATGGAATAATGATGATTCAAGGCTAACTACCTAGACTATATCGCATGGTGGACAATGTCGCGTAATGGATTTGGTTTACTCCTTAATCTCATACATGATGTCTCATGAGACTAAAAAATTACCCAATGAATTGGAGAACTATATAGGTGAACCCCTCAGAACATTTACATGATCTATGTGATCTAAAAAAATTTAATCATTCATAATTCAAAACATAATAATTAGCCAAGGAAATAAAGTGGGTTTCATAATTGTTCTCTGTATCATAATCATGGGAAATTTCATAATGACGGAAATTAAGAAGTAAAAATAAGGAATTTATTTCCCTATAAAAGGATGGGAGAATAATATAGTTACATATGTGAGAGACATATATTCAGAACTTATAATCATTTCATAATTTTAATGAGATAGAAAGTTATTTAGAGAGATAGTGGTCATAACCCAAATAAAAGGTTGGGTTAATAATATCCCTTACCTAATGTTTTTCCTTATTCATACACAGTATATTATTTTATATAATAAATATATAATAGTTATATATATATTAAATAACCATAATCATATATATTAAACCATATATTATTTACAGATTGTGTTTCATGGCCCATTTATTAACAATTCCTTGTTATAATCATGTTTCGGGTAATAACAACTTCTTCTTCTATAAGTGTTTTGATTTGATATTTTCATTAAATTTAAATTGATAAAAGTTAAATAATATATGTAATGTAAAATTCTATAAAAATATCATATATATAGAAATTAAATTTCTTATTTATATTAATTCATTAAAGATAGATATTGAAAATGCATTACACCGTTCATGGGGACGGTTGGTCGTACGTACACATGAATGTTGTTCCCATTTTCTCAATGAATGGAAGGAAAGGAAGTTAAATAATATATCAAATTTATAGATTAATTATGATGTCTAATATACCATATATATTCATTTTTTTTATCCATATTACCTTCAATGTAAATCATAATAGAAAAATGAATCGCATTGCTTCACAAGGATGTAGTTCATCTTACACATGAGCGATGCCATCATATCACCACAAAATGGAATGTAAGAAGGTATATATGAAATTAAAAATAAAGGAGTATGGTAATTTAATAAATACAATTAAAAAATTTAGATCCAACAGTATATCCAAAACTGAATGGTGGTGATGGAAAAAGAATTAATTTGGTACGTGAGGTGGTAGTCTATCATACACACGATCGATGATTTCTCTTCCCATTCGATAGAAGATGATATTAATTTATATTATTAAATTAAAAAATTAAAATCTAAGTATATGGGATATAATTTTTATGTTATATTTTATATTTTAATAAATTAATTAATGTGGAAAATAATTAATGAAAAATAATAAGCTTATTGAAGACAATTACCTTTGTTTAGAAGAACCTCCTTTAGATCATTTCTTAAGGACCATAGTTTTGGTATTTTGGGAGTACCATAACCACTAAAGATAGTATAAAAATTATTTGGAGGGATTTTATTGATGTTTTTTCAAAAATATATTGATTTACATGTGTGAATATGTAATGTTACGTGGAGAAATTTTAAAATTACTGGTAGGGGGCCTTCTTGGAAACCACATGGAATTCCCAAATAAATCCAAAATGTCAAATTAATTATCAAGAAAACGTTTTAAAAATGAAAATATATTATAATATTGGATTTAAAAGGACTAAATATGTCTTTAAAATAAGATTTTTACATATTTAAATAGCAATCATACCAATATCATTAAAGATTAACCCCTGAAAAAACAGATTTTTACCATAACCTCAATAATTAATTTTTAATGTCTTTATTATTTATCATGGTTAAAATTTATGTTGAATATATTAGATAATATAAATTATTGTAATGAAAATTATGGAATATATTTTTTCTATATTAAACACATATAATTGGTAGAATTTAATTTTAAATAAACACGTAAATTTGTCGAAAAATGGTTTTCCATGAAATTCCTTTTTCAATGAAAATATTATTTCAAAATAACTATATAACACTTAATAATAAATATATGATTTTAAATTTATAAATATAGATACGTGATCAAAAAATCTCATTTAAATAATTACTCATTATGGGTAATTTTAATTATTTTAAATAGAGAAGCATTATTCCTTTTAAAACAGTTTTCAGAAAAATACTTTTTTAATCCTAAGAATAATCTTCTAAAAATATTCAGTGTAAAGATAATGTAAATGTAATTAGTTAGATTTAATATAAATAAATTATAATTATTATAATTTTAAAACAAATTTAAATATTAATTGTAATTAATTTATTAAAAAGAAATGACAAGTTTATAAATATCAGTATTTTTCAATATTCAATGAAAAAAATAATATTTAATGATAAATATTAAAATTTCACCCTAATTTAAAATGAATATTGTGAATTAAAAAATTATTTTAATTTTATATAACAATGTCTCTAAATTATCCAATGAATAATTATAATATTATCCCAAAAATAGTAATAATACTCATTCTTGAAATAAATGTTCTTATTAAAAGGTGAGTTTTAATTTCCTAAGAATTCATAAATACAATTATATTTTCTACTAACTATAAATATTTTTTATATATTATTCAATACTATTCATACCCTCCAATTTATCTACTAGGTTATAATGGAATTATTTAAATAATAATATTAGTAACATATCAATGTTAATTAAAACATGGTGTTGTGTGTTACTCAAGCTCTAATAGAAAATGAATTTATTTAAGATAAGAAATATATTTTAATGTATTAGTTATTAACTTATCATATAATAATATATTTTCATGACATACATACTATAGAACTTAATGGTATTCTTTTAAATCTTTGGGTGTTACACTGCATCCTACCAGATGAGAGAACTCTAGTCAAACTACCTCCAAAGGAGTATTCTCAAAACATTCAGCTTCCACTGCATATATGTCACCAAAACTAGATCTTCAAGACTTTATCCTGATACAAAACTAGATCACTTCAAAAACACTAAACAAAGCCTGTAACTACCATCTGGTAAAAATTTCTAGACTAACCATCAACTTTCCCTATCTTTTGTCATTCTACCACACGAACACTGATACATTTATATTCTAATAACCATGGATGATTATATGTTATCTTAGGCTCAAGAACCACAATTAGACTCCATCTAAGTCCATATCTAAACTTGTATAAAATATTAACTATAGAATATAATAGTACATAGTTTCATTGATCCATCGAAATCTTAAATCCAAATTATTTTCACATTAATAGTCTAAAGATACCCTAACCCTTCTCATGTGAGGGTTACATACTATCAACTGATGTCCTACTCCCCTCCTTTTGAAAATACTAGTATTAATAATAATAGAATGAGTTTTTTATCAACATGTCTCATGTTCCATCCACTTATAGGCATAAAACTAGAATGGCTAGAAAATGGAACAGCTATAAGAGCACATGAAAACATCATCCATCACCTGCTCCCTCACCCCTAGAATAGTTCTATGGCGCTTATAGAAATTCATCTCATGTTGTGTACCACCACCCTCAAATGTCCAATGGGGCACTACCCACAATATTTTTTACCATGTAATATACTTTGATCATAGTCTCATCGGGTTCTGTAACACCCCAAGCTTCCATGGTACGCTCCTCTTTGAATAATAGAGCAACGTGTGTTGTACGCAACCTCGAGTTCTAACACACCGCGACTAATCAAAGTAGCCGTTATGAATAGTAATACCCACTTTTTAAAATTATAGAAATTTTATATTTCAAAATGGAATTCATTTTTGTATTCCTAATATTGAAATTAGCCTATGTTGAATTTTTTGTAATTTTCTGAGAACTTTCAATTTTTTATGAATAGTGAAAAATACTTAAAAACAACTTTTTTAATCAAAATAATTTATTGTGATAAATTATACTATTTAGTGGTTTTAAAGTATAATTAGAATATATTTTTACCATTTTATCCGATGGTGGTCATTATAATTAATTTAACATTGAAATTGGACATAAACAATTGCCAATCTTTTGATATAAATTATTTCTTAAAAACACGCTATTTGTTGTGACAGCGGGAATTAATTATAAAATTAATTAATGAAACTTATATGTTTGGAATTTTGAAAAATTGACATCATTTTTGAATTCGGAATATCAATTATAGCTTAGGGTGAAATTTTTGCATTGTTCTGAAAAACTTCAATTTTTGATTAATAGTGAAACCACTAAGTGGTTGTTAAAAAACTGATTTTTCGTTTAAATGAAATATTACCACTTCTGTGATTTGATTTTCAAAAATATTACATACATGGTTGTAATTAAGAAGTAAAATGTTGTTCAATGAGATTAAAATAATTTTTTGGTGAATTGTAACTTTCAAGTTCTTAATCGCGATTAAAGGTAATTAGTGAAATTTAAGGTAAAAATGATATTATAAAAATATGAAAATACATTTACCCTTGTCCTAACATCATTGTATGTGCCATGTCCGACCAAGACAATCCATGGGTCAACTTGGGGACCCCATGGAGCCACTTTAGTTGGAAAATGACAAAAATACCTTTTATTTAATGTTAAAGTAAAAAATGACACAAACATGAAATGGTTTACTAAAACAATTTTCAAATGGGGTTATACAAGTCATATTTTAGACTATAAATAGTCATTGGAAATCTAAAAGGATTTCATACATCATAGTATTTTTTTATAATTTTTAGACATTAAATAAATTAAATTATTTATGACATCATGATGATGCAGCGATGACCTCATTAATTAACGATTTAAATAAAATGAAATGATAATGTAAAATACAAGGATTACACTTGTCAAAAACCTATTGGATAAGTAGATTTAGAACCCTTATAACCTTATCCTCAAATTATATAACTGTGGGACCTTTAGAATACGAAAAGCATTGTATAATAAAGTAACATTTTATTACTTTCCAAGAGTGCCCCTCTTCTCCACTTATAAAAGGCCCCCACCACTCCCACCTTATTCACACATTCAAGCCATTTGTCTTGGCCCACCTCTACCCAAATACTATCCCAACTTCCCTCCCTTATTCCTAGAAGCCTCACTTTGGGTATAAATCTTCCCAAGGAAGCCTTTGTCTCAAATCAAAAAGAGTTACCCGATTTTGAGGTAATGTCTTCTCTAATGTTGTTTTGTTTTATTTTTCTTCTCCAACCCCATAAACTCTTTTTATTCATTTCTTTTGTAAAAAAAACAGTATCCTCAATATACTAGGATGTTGTTATAAGAAGTATTCGAGCTACACTTACACACACCTACATCTAATGGTTAAAGAACATACGGTTTTTGTGGATGGTGAATTTCTGCCTCACGAAACGATGGCTGTTCAACACTCATCTAACACCTTCAAAGGTGGCCATTGTAACACCCGAGATTTTTATGAGTAATATTTTGTTTTTATATCATCAAAGGAATCTTTCACTACACACTTGCTTGGCTTACTTTACACGCAATCACGACCTTCCTCGATAGCTTGCGTCGTACGCAATACCGAGTTTCACTAAACAACGATATGCTATTAAAATATTATTAAAACTAGCCGTTATGAATTGTAATAACCACTTTTTGAAATTTTATAAATTTTATTTTTCAAAATGGACTTCATTTTTGGACTCAGAATATCGAAATTAGCCTAGGGTGAAATTTTGTTATTTTTCTGAAAACTTTCAATTTTTGATGAATAGTGAAACCACTAAGTGGTAGGTTAAAAACTGAATTTTGCATAAAACTTAATTTTACCGCTTCTGTGAATGGAATTTCGAAAATCCGACAGACACGGTTGATATCAGTAAGTAAAATGTGGTTCAACGAGATAAAAATAATTTTTTGGTGAATAGTAACTTTTTACTTTTTTTACCGCGGTTAATAGTAAATAGGGTAACTAAGGGTAAATATGATATTACTATTACCCTAACACATGTCCTAATTCTATTGGATAAGTGTAATTCGACCAAAAACAACCTTATTAATAAAATATGACCATTTAGGCCCACTTGGATTAGATTAGGACATTTATTATTAATTTATTTAAAGAAGGGTTAAAATAGTTAAAATCAACGGTTAATAAGTAAATCATTTTTAATATGGGGTTATACATAAGATAAATTCGACTATAAATATTCATTAGAAAGCTAAATATATTTCCCACATAATGGTATTTTATTTGTAATTTTTATACATTAAATAATTTAATTTATTTATGACACAATGATGATGCAGTAATTATCGTATTAATGAAATATTGACATAATTGATGTTATAAACACCAAAATAAATATAATTTGAGACTTTTTCTGAATTCCACTAATTTTCTAGGTTACTATGATATATTAATGTTGATTTAATCAACTTGTTTAGAACATATAATTCTGTTATGACTTTCACAAAAATCATATATCAAATAGTTTCAAAATTGACACAAAATAGTTTTTAAATCAAATATTATATTATTAATTGTTATTTTATTCCTAAAAATCTAAGGTTTGGCAAAATGACTTAGATAAGGATATATATATTAATAATAAACAATTTGGGGTTCGTTTGGCATGTTATAGTAAGTGTATTAACCATATAGTGAGAGAAAACAAAAAGACACGGTAAAAGTTAAATTATTTAACTTAGAGTTAAATCTAATTGATAAGGTTAAAATAATACCCTAAACTTGTCTAAATCCTATTGGTTGATAGTATTTCGACCCATCCCCACTTTATCTTCTAAATAAGACCCTTTGGAACCATTATAAACCGATTTTGACTTTAATATATAATAATATTTTGAGATATTCCTAAGGTGCCCCTCTCCTCCCTCATAAAAGGGAACCTCCTCCCCCTCCTCCTCACACCAAATTGAGCACTCAAGATCGGCCAACCCCTTCCATTTTCTCCTCTACACTTCCCTAGAATAATCCTAGAGGTCCTGGTCTTCTTCAAAGACCAATCTTATTTCCCTAAGTGGAGGATTCAAAGAGGCGTTCCAAAGAAGAGGTAATATCTATTACCGATCTTTTCAATTTCTTTCTTCTTCAACTTCTTCTTCTTTAGTTGTTTCATGATAAAGTAATAACATCAGTATTACTTACATTATGATATGTCATTATAAATATGAAACAACCCTAATTCACCTTCTATCCATCCTTCGGAAAAATGAAATCACCGCGCGTGCGTACGTACAGAATACCGTCTCCACGCCGTGGTGTAATCTATTTTCCACCATCACTTTACAAGGATGGGTATAATGGTGTAATGAGTAACTATTTATGATTATTATTAAGTAATATTGATACTGAAATAATATATATATACTCCAGTACAATTCCACGATCATAGGAATGATATCATCACTCGTGCGTACGTACGGAATACCGTCTCCACGATGTGATGTGACTCGTTCTACATGATCATCATTACATAGTAATTATATAAATGAATTGAATGAATAAATATGATATATGTTACACTAATACCATTCTGTGTATAAGGTATCTATAACCTTAAAAGAAGAATAAGAATTTATTCGACAAAACACGCATAAGAACAAAAGGCAATAAAGACCCGAGTAACAAGTAACAATGAAATATTACTAATAAGAAGCTAAGAATATGACCATATATGATATCATATCAATATGTATGATTCTGGAATAAGTCAATAACATTATTTAAACCATTATACAGGAGCTTCGGACACGTACAAAGAAAATCGGACCTAAGGTAAGGGAAATATCACAATCTCATTTTTATCCGAGATTGTTTATACTTTGGTATTTACTGGGGTGTATTTTATCATCCACATCCATGTTCCCTCAATATGTAATATTGTTTCCATCCACTTACAATAGTTTAAATCCAATTTTACCCTTCGGTGAGTTTTTAGTAAAACATATGAAAGGAATCTTTTGTCGTTTTTCGTACGAGGTACTTTTTGACTTTTCCAACAAAAGTACGAAGAATGTTTTTTTAACTTATACGGCATGAATGGATTTTTAAAACATTATTTCCAAGAAGCTTCCTTTACAAGTTTTCAAGTTTATTTTTAATCAACTTCTTTTATTTTAAAGTCGTATGACATGTTATGAAAGAAAAAATGTTTTTGAAGTAGAAAGGATATTTTCCTCAAGAATGAAGTTCAAGTATTTTATCAAAATTATTTTCCATCTAAGATAATAAAAGGGTTCTGTTTTTATCCCTATTATTACATGGATTTGATTATGTTGTGATGGAAATATTTTTATAAATTCCTTTATCTTATATGAATTGTTTTATGATGTCATGTTGTTTAAGAATCCCATTTTTATTACATGGGTTACGCTATGATGTATGGTTTATGATTATGTGACACACATAAGAAAGGATTAATTATAAGATGGGTGGGACCTATATCTCCCTCCAATGCATTGGGTAAAGATTTATATCTCATGAGATAGACATGGATGGAATGGAAGGTTATTTCGGTTCAGTGATACAGGACTGAAACGAGGAGTGAACTCGGTTCAGAAAGGGACTTTGTCCACTAAGATAGTCTTGGAAATGAGTCATGACTAACAAGAAATGATTTTCCATGATTATGTGTGCATGCCACAAAGTTTCAAGTTTTATGTTATGATTATGGGGATCTCATTTTCACTTCTATGATTTATTCCATGATAAGATATTATGATCTCTTTTGCAGGTTTTAATTTTCAAAAATATATGATATGATTTTTATTTCCTTTATTTTCCCTTGCTGATCATTTGAGCTCACCCTTTTATGTTTTCTTTTCCCCAGGTCAGGAAGATGGATATTAAGTAGAATATGCTAAAAGGGACCCTAGATATGATGAAATAAATGGGAGACACTGTAGAAGATTTATGAACCAGTTGTTTATGTTTCCCAGTTTCTAAAGACACTATACCTATATGGTCCTTTGTGGTTTTGTCATATGTTGTAATAAGTGTGCTTCAATTTTGAAGTATTAACAATGTATGTAAAGTATGGGTCGTTATAGTTTGTATTAGAGGAAAGGTATAGTCAACCTTTGGAAACTAGGATGTGAAAGCCTTAGTAAGAACCCTAAGGATAAGTCTAAGCATAGAACACAATCTTAGTGTTTTAGAAATGGCCATGAATAACCTAGGATAAAACTTTAAGTGTGAAATTTTATCCTTGATTATGTGGTTTTCCTATTATAATTAGTGTTGATCACACTATTCTTCTTGGTTTTAGTCAATGGCTGGAACCCGAAGGAACCGTGTTAATGCGGAATGTGATGGGCAATGCAATGATTGTCCCCCTGAGCAACCAAACGATATGGGAGCTGGAATGCAAAATCTTGTAGCCATGCTCACACAACATTCTCAAGCTATGAATCATTCAGGACTTCCAAACGAGCAAAGGAAGGAGCAACATTCTGTTGAATCCTTCATGAGGCAGCGTCCACCTTTTTTCAGCGGGTCTACTGATCCATTAGTTTCTGAACAATGGATTAGTACTACTGAAAAGATATTTTCAGTTCTTCAATGTTCTGAACATGATAAAGTCATCCTAGCAGTGTATCGTTTGGAAGGAGATGCTGATCAATGGTGGAATCTTATTAAGAATACGAGGAAAAGGGATGAAATTGAGTCTATGGAATGGGACGAGTTCAAGAACTTATTTTTCAATAAGTACTTCCCTCGTATTCTCCGAACAAAGATGGAAAAAGAGTTCCTTGAACTGAAGCAAAGGGATGATGAATCTGTTGGTACCTATGAAGCAAATTTTACATGACTTGCAAGGTACGCTTCTGGTATTATTATCCAACCTGAGAGTAAGATCGATCGATTATTTAGTGGCTTAAAACCAAGTCTTCGAAGGGCGTTAGCCATAAGGGACTTCAATAGCTACGAGGAAATCATTCGATGTGCTCTCAAAGTCGAGATGGAGATTGGAGTAACCCATCAGTCACATGGGTTTGATAAGAAGAGGAAGATGGAATTCAAAGGAAAATATAAAGAGCACACTGAAAAGAAGATGAACTTTCCCTTATGCTCAAAGTGTGGAAAGAAACATGGAGGGAGTTGTCTTAAAGGGACAAGTAAATGTTTTAAATGTGGAAAGGAAGGTCATCGGGAATTTGAATGCCGTGATAATGGGAAGAAGATGTCTAATGATGCAAACAAAGGAAGGGATACACAGAATGAACCTACTACACTTCAATGTTTCAAGTGCAAGGAGAAGGGGCATTATTCCAATCAATGCCCAAATCCAAGGGTTGATGACGATGGTCGACGTCAACAAAATCTTAAGGCTAAAGACAAAGGAAAGTCACATGCAATTTCAATCAGCGATGTGGAGTACAATAACGAAGTGGTGAAAGGTACACTTACCATCCACTCTAAAGTAGAAAATGTTTTATTTGATTCTGGATCCACCCACTCTTTTATTTCTAAAGAATTTTCTAAGGGTATCACCATATTACCTCAACAATTAGATGTTTAGTTAGCTGTGACAACACCTAATGGCACAACAGTCGAATCAAAAGTTTATAATTCTTCTCCGATCGAAGATTGTGGGAAAGTGCTTCCTAAAAATCTTGTGATCCTTCCTTTAGTGGAATTTGATGTGATTCCTGGCATGGATTGGCTTTCTCTACATGGAGCTCATATCAATTTCCAAAGAAGGGAAGTCACATTTCATATTCCAGATAAATCTACGATCGTCTATCGATTCAAGGATGAACATAACCTTCCAGTGGAAATTCCTTCCATCTTATGGGTCTTGATTCAACTAAATGAAGGTTATTTATCTCAAATGGTTGGTGAAAAACTCACAATTAAGAATATTCCCATTGTACGGGAGTTTGATTATGTCTTTCCAGAGGAATTACCGGGTCTTCCACCAAATCCTGAAGTTGAGTTTTCAATAGAACTCGTACCGGGCGCTTTGCCAATTTCAAAGACACCTTATAGAATGGCCCCAATTGAGTTATAGGAATTGAAGAAGCAACTCCAAGAGAATCTTGATAAGGGATTCATACGCCCTAGTGCGTCACCTTGGGGAGCACCTGTTCTATTTGTT
Organism: Viscum album; assembly: GCA_963277665.1. Classification (NCBI taxonomy): domain Eukaryota; kingdom Viridiplantae; phylum Streptophyta; class Magnoliopsida; order Santalales; family Viscaceae; genus Viscum; species Viscum album. The sequence goes on along the minus strand of OY728161.1, from coordinate 120,810,988 downwards.
AAGAAGAAAGATGGATCAATGAGACTCTGCATTGATTATCGAGAACTTAACAAGATCACTATCAAGAACAAATATCCTCTCCCACGCATTGATGACTTATTTGACCAACTACGCGGAGCTCAATAATTTTCCAAGATTGATCTTCGTTCAGGGTATCATCAATTAAGGGTCAAAAGGGAGGATATACCAAAGACGACTTTCCGTACAAGGTATGGACACTATGAATTTATAGTGATGCCATTTGGTCTTACTAATGCCCCTGCTATCTTCATGGATCTAATGAATAGAGTCTTTAGAGACTATCTTGATCAATTTGTGGTAGTCTTTATAGACAATATTCTTGTCTATTCAAAGAGCAAGGAAGAGCATGAAGATCACTTGAGAATTATATGGAAGACCCTGAGAAAGGAAAAGCTTTATGCCAAATTTACCAAGTGTGAATTTTGGCTTCAAAAAGTTGCATTTTTGGGTCACATAATCTCAAAAGAGGGGATATCTATGGATCCAGCAAAAACAGAGGATATCGAAAGATGGTCAAGACCAACAACAATAACTGAGATCTGATGTTTTCTTGGTTTGGCTGGATATTATCGACGTTTTGTAAAAGATTTTTCACGATTATCTAATCCACTCACCAAGTTGACTCGGAAAGGAGTTAAGTTTGTCTGGACAGAGGAATGTGAAGAAAATTTCAAGGAGTTGAAAAGAAGGTTATCCAGTGCACCTGTGCTCACACTGCCTTGTAGTGGAGAAAGGTTTGTGATCTACAGTGATGCATCCAAGAAGGGATTGGGGTGTGTTATTATGCAAAATGATATGGTGATAGCTTATGCCTCGCGATAGTTGAAAATCCATGAGAAAAATTACCCAACACATGATTTGGAGTTGGCCGCGGTAATCTTTGCATTAAATATTTGGAGGCATTACCTTTATGGTGAAAGGTGTGATATTTATACTAACCATAAAAGTTTAAAGTATATTTTCACACAAAAGGAGCTGAATATGCGTCAAAGAAGATGGTTGGAGCTGATTATGGATTTTGAATGCTCAATCCATTACCACCCTGGGAAAGCAAACAAGGTGGCAGATGCATTAAATCGACAAGACCATGCTAGTTTATCCATGATGAGGATCACAAAAGAACCAATATTTATGGATTTACAAAGGATGGATCTTGGAATTATAATGGAAGGGGAAAAATCTTATCTTTCTCAAATTAATGTTCAACCATCTATACATGCGAAGATTAAGGAGGCACAGAAAGAAGATGTCGAGTTACAAAAGAAGGTGAGAAATGTTCCTGAATTCAACCTTGATTGTGATGGGATAATAAAGTTAAGGAATCGGGTTTGTGTTCCTCCCATCCCCGAATTAAAGAAGGAGCTGTTGGATGAGGCTCATAGTTCTTCATTCTCTATTCATCCTAGAAGCACGAAGATGTATAGGGACATGAAAGAGTACTTCTAGTGGGATGGCATGAAAAGAGATGTTGCTGAATATGTCTCTCGATGCTTGGTTTGTCAACAAGTTAAAGCTGAGAGACAGAAGTCTAAGGGGATGTTACAACCATTACCCATACCCGAATGGAAATGGGAAAACATCACTATGGACTTTGTCACCGGACTTCCTAAAACATCCAAAGGCAATAATGCTATCTGGGTCATAGTTGATCGTCTTACAAAGTCTTCACACTTCATTGCTATTAGAGAGGATTTCTCTCTAGATCAGCTTACCAGGATATATGTAAAGGAAGTGGTAAGATTTCATGGAGTACCACTTTCTATTATATCTGATCGGGATCCGAGATTTACCTCGAAGTTCTGGCGAAGTCTTCAGCATACTCTGGATACAGAGTTGAGTTTCAGCACTGCTTATCATCCCCAGACAGACGGTCAGTCTGAGAGAACAATTCAAACCCTAGAAGATATGTTGAGAGCTTGCTCTATGGATTTCAAGGGAGGTTGGGATCAACACCTACCTTTGGTGGAATTTTCTTATAATAATAGCTTTCACTCCAGTATTCAGATGGCTCCTTATGAAGCTCTCTATGGAAAGAAATGCAGGACTCCAACTTGCTGGGATGAAGTTGGGGAAAGAAAGCTATTAGGACCTGATCTCGTTGATGAAATGGCAGAAAAGGTTAGATCTATTCAACAACACATAAGAGCAGCTCAGAGTCGACAGAAAAGTTATGCCGACAACCGAAGAAAAGACCTAGAGTTTGAAGTGGGTGATAAAGTGTTCTTACGAATATCTCCCTAGAAGAGGGTTATGAGATTTGGAAAGAAGGGGAAGTTGAGCCCTAGATATATCGGTCCTTTCGAAATACTGGATCGTGTTGGGAAGGTAGCTTACCGATTGGCTCTTCCACCGAATCTCTCTCAAGTTCACGATGTGTTCCTTGTATCTCTCCTGAGAAAGTACATACCTGATCCTTCACATGTACTCAGCTCAGTAGTTGTACCGCTGGAGCAAGATCTTTCTTATGAAGAACAGCCGATAGAGATTCTGGATCGTAGAGAAAAAGTCCTACGAAACAAGACCACTCGATTGGTGAAAGTTTTATGGAGGAACCACCAACTTGAAGAAGCTACATGGGAGCTTGAGGATATGATGAGGGATATGTATCCTCATCTGTTTGTTACAAAGTGACGAATTTCGAGGGCGAAATTCATTTTAAGGGGGGTAGAATGTAACACCTGAGATTTTTATGAGTAATATTTTGTTTTTATATCATCAAAGGAATCTTTCACTACACACTTGCTTGGCTTACTTTACACGCAATCACGACCTTCCTCGATAGCTTGTGTCGTACGCAATACCGAGTTTCACTAAACAACGATATGCTATTAAAATATTATTAAAACTAGTCGTTATGAATAGTAATAACCACTTTTTGAAATTTTATAAATTTTATTTTTCAAAATGGACTTCATTTTTGGACTCAGAATATCGAAATTAGCCTAGGGTGAAATTTTGGTATTTTTCTGAAAACTTTCAATTTTTGATGAATAGTGAAACCACTAAGTGGTAGGTTAAAAACTGAATTTTGCATAAAACTTAATTTTACCACTTCTGTGAATGGAATTTCGAAAATCCGAAAGACACGGTTGATATCAGTAAGTAAAATGTGGTTCAATGAGATAAAAATAATTTTTTGGTGAATAGTAACTTTTTACTTTTTTTACCGCGGTTAATAGTAAATAGGGTAACTAAGGGTAAATATGATATTACTATTACCCTAAAAAATGTCCTAATTCTATTGGATAAGTTTAATTCGACCAAAAACAACCTTATAAATAAAATATGACCATTTAGGCCCACTTGGATTAGATTAGGACATTTATTATTAATTTATTTAAAGAAGGGTTAAAATAGTTAAAATCAAAGTTTAATAAGTAAATCATTTTTAATATGGGGTTATACATAAAATAAATTCGACTATAAATATTCATTAGAAAGCTAAAAAGATTTCCTACATAATGGTATTTTATTTGGAATTTTTATACATTAAATAATTTAATTTATTTATGACACAATGATGATGCAGTAATTATCTTATTAATGAAATATTGACATAATTGATGTTATAAACACCAAAATAAATGTAATTTTAAGACTTTTTATGAATTCCACTAATTTTCTAGGTTACTATGATATATTAATGTTGATTTAATCAACTTGGTTCGAACATATAATTCTGTTATGACTTTCACAAAAATCATATATCAAATAGTTTCAAAATTGACACAAAATAGTTTTTAAATCAAATATTATATTATTAATTGTTATTTTATTCCTAAAAATCTAAGGTTAGGCCAAATGAATTAGATAAGGATATATATATTAATAATAAACAATTTGGGGTTCGTTTGGCATGTTATAGTAAGTTTATTAACCATATAGTGAAAGAAAACAAAAAGACACGGTAAAAGTCAAATTATTTAACTTAGAGTTAAATCTAATTGATATGGTTAAAATAATACCCTAAACTTGTCTAAATCCTATCGGTTGATAGGATTTCGACCCATCCCCACTTTAGCTTCGAAATAAGACCCTTTGGAACCATTATTAACCGATTTTGACTTTAATATAAAATAATATTTTGAGATATTCCTAAGGTGCCCCTCTCCTCCCTTATAAAAGGGCACCTCCTCCCCCTCCTCCTCACACCAAATTGAGCACTCAAGCTCGGCCAACCCCTGCCATTTTCTCCTCTCCACTTCCCTAGAATAATACTAGAGGTCCCGGTCTTCTTCAAAGACCAATCTTAGTTCCCTAAGTGGAGGATTCAAAGAGGCGTTCCAAAGAAGAGGTAATATCCATTACCGATCTTTTCAATTTCTTTCTTCTTCAACTTCTTCTTCTTTAGTTGTTTCATGATAAAGTAATAACATCAATATTACTTACATACTGATATGTTATTATAAATATGAAACAACCCTAATTCACCTTCTATCCATCCTACGGAAGAATGAAATCACCGCGCGTGCGTACGTACGGAATACCGTCTCCACGCCGTGGTGTAATCTATTTTCCACCATCACTTTACAAGGATGGGTATAATGGTGTAATGAGTAACTATTTATGATTATTATTAAGTAATATTGATACTGAAATAATATATATATACTCCAATACAATTCCACGATCATAGGAATGATATCATCACTCGTGCGTACGTACGGAATACCGTCTCCACGATGTGATGCGACTCGTTCTACATGATCATCATTACATATTAATTATATAAATGAATTGAATGAATAAATATGATATATGTTACACTAATAACATTCTGGATATAAGGTATATATAACCTTAAAATAATAATAAGAATTTATTCGACAAAACACTCATAAGAACAAAAGGCAATAAAGACCCGAGTAACAAGTAACAATGAAATATTACTAACAAGAAGCTAAGAATATGACCATATATGATATCATATCAATATTTATGATTCTGGAATAAGTCAATAACATTATTTAAACCATTATACAGGAGCTTCGGACACGTACAAAGCAAATCGGACCTAAGGTAAGGGAAATATCACAATCTCATTTTTATCCGAGATTGTTTATACTTTGGTATTTACTGGGGTGTATTTTATCATCCACATCCATGTTCCCTCAATATGTAATACTGTTTCCATCCACTTACAATAGTTTAAATCCAATTTTACCCTTCGGTGAGTTTTTAGTAAAAGATATGAAAGGAATCTTTTGTCGTTTTTCGTACGAGGTACTTTTTGACTTTTCCGACAAAAGTACGAAGAATGTTTTTTTAACTTATACGACATGAATGGATTTTTAAAACATTATTTCCAAGAAGCTTCCTTTACAAGTTTTCAAGTTTATTTTTAATCAACTTCTTTTATTTTATAGTCGTATGACATGTTATGAATGAAAAAATGTTTTTGAAGTAGAAAGGATATTTTCCGCAAGAATGAAGTTCAAGTATTTTATCAAAATTATTTTCCATCTAAGATAATAAAAGGGTTCTGTTTTTATCCCTATTATTACATGGATTTGATTATGTTGTGATGGAAATATTTTTATGAATTCATTTATATTATATGAATTGTTTTATGATGTCATGTTGTTTATGAATCCCATTTTTATTACATGGGTTACGCTATGATGTATGGTTTATGATTATGTGGCACACATAAGAAATGATTAATTATAAGATGGGTGGGACCTATATCTCCCTCCAATGCATTGGGTAAAGATTTATATCTCATGATATAGGCATGGCTGGAACGAAAGGTTATTTCGGTTCAGTGATACAGGACTGAAATGAGGAGTGAACTCGGTTCAGAAAGGGACTTTGTCCACTAAGATAGTCTTGGCAATGAGTCATGACTAACAAGAAATGATTTTCCATGATTATGTGTGCATGACACAAAGTTTCATGTTTTATGTTATGATTATGGGGATCTCATTTTCACTTCTATGATTTATTCCATGATAAGATATTATGATCTCTTTTGCAAGTTTTAATTTTCAAAAAGATAAGATATGATTTTTATTTCCTTTATTTGCCCTTGCTAAGCATTTGAGCTCACCCTTTTATGTTTTCTTTTCCCCAGGTCAGGAAGATGGATATTAAGTAGAATATGCTAAAAGGGACCCTAGATATGATGAAATAAATGAGAGACACTGTAGAAGATTTATGAACAAGTTGTTTATGTTTCCCAGTTTCTAAAGACACTATACCTATACGGTCCTTTGTGGTTTTGTCATATGTTGTAATAAGTGTGCTTCAATTTTGAAGTATTAACAATGTATGTAAAGTATGGGTCGTTATAGCCATTAATATGTCACTATATTTATATTTGATATATAATATGTTTATGTTTTACTTATGCTTCTATATTTCTCATTTATGGCATACTTTATGATTTCCATTATGGGTAAACGCGATAATTTCATTTTAGGAAGTGCGGACTACCACCCCCTCAAAGTGATTTGAATCGTTAATGCCATATGTGGGATGTATAAAGGATGGAGTAAATGTTATTATACACTATATTATATTGGAACTATATTATACATTTATATAATTATGATTTCATTCCATTAAATACGAAATAGAAATGAAAGTAGCGTTCATGCGTACGTACGACTTACTGTCTCCATGAACGGTGCATTTCATTTCTTACCTCTAAATGTTACGAAATATTATAAATGAATGTATATACTGGATATATATGATATATATGAAATCTAAATCATGAATATAATTCTGGAGATAATGGATATTCTACCACATAAACAACTTGTACTTATAAGAAGTTTATTGTTGACTCAAGTACCAAAGATCGACAAAACGACCGTTATTAACGTAAATAATTACATAATGTTAATATCATTGTAATAAGTGATATAAAAAGGATAATTAAACTGAAAATGGTTCTTAATAAGGTATATATTAACTCTAGTTTATTATTCAGGAGGTTAAAGAACGGTTGAGTCAAGTCAGACACGAGGTAAGGGAACTTCTTAACCCAATTTCTATTCTTTGGGTTAATCTCCTACTTTCAAGTTATGTCATGATATTATTATGTCCTATCTTGTATTTTTACATTATTTATGTGTACTTATAGTGAATACACATTATAGATGTACTTTATTTAAAAAAATTATCTTTTTAAGGACTTTGTCTCAATCCCCTTTCATTGAGGCATATTTGGTTTTATACACAACTTTCTTTTATACGGTGTATAAACCTCTTTGACTTTTACGTTTATTCTAAAGGAATCCTTTTTATACGAAGCATTATGCTAAACGAAAAAAGGTAATGTTTTTCTTTCCACACTTATGTGGCGAAAATGACTTCTCCGCCACCGTGACCGTTATTTGAGTTTCGGCTTCCTCTACAAGCCATCATTTTTTTAATGAAAAATATATACAAAGTTTTAACTTTCTTTTATTTTGGTATTGAAAATAGTTTTAAAAGCGTTATTATTATATCAATGTGTTGTGTTGATATCTTGTGATTGAAATGTGGAAATTTTATGTTTCCTTTATGCATGTTTTATGAGATACGATTATGTTATGGTTTATGATATGTTTAAACCTATTCATATGAGGAATGTATTGGACTTAATAAGTGACGGGTGAAGCCCGCTATAGCTCCTCGATGCATCGGTAGGTCTCATGAGACAACTAGACATGGAATTGGCCGAGGCCCTTTCCCAATTTGATTTATGGTTTTGGCCGAGGCCTTAATCATTTTAGATGTCTTGGCCGAGGCCTTGACAAAATGTTTCAGAATGTCTGGCATTATACATTCCCTCAATATGAAAGTGGTTATTGATATTGCATGTGATTATTCGACCAGTAGAATATCCATGTGAATAAGTAAATGGAATTATCTCATTTTACTTTTTCCATATTATGTTTATGTTCAAGTTTAAAAGGCTTTTGTTTTAGTTATACATTGCCTTAAATGTTTATGTTTATTTATGAAAGCTTCCGCAATATTGTTATCCTTACTGAGAATCTGAGCTCACCCCTTTCAATGTTTTAATATTTTCCAGGATGTGAAGAAGTATTTTATGAATGACCTGCAGGGATAGTCAGAAGAGGATATGAGTGTGGACTATGGAGACTTTGTTATTGTAGATTTCACTTTTTGATGTAATGTAACATTTATGAATGTATCTAGTGTTTCCAAGGCTACTAAACTAATCGGTCTTTCGAGACTTGATCTTTTGTGATCATGCCAATGTTACGAAGTAATGCACCGACTCTGGGTAGCTGGGGTCGGGGTGTTACAGTTGGTATCAGAGGCAGTTTAGTACTAACCTTGGAAGATATATTTAGATAATCTCTGATAAGAGCACATAGACCAAAGATAGACTTTGAGGATTAGTATATAAGAGCTTCGTAGAATTTTGGTAATATAGAGATGTTGTGAGTTTTCCGAGCAACACATCCATGTCTAGATACGAGCAGGTAGAGGCGGCTCTGGCCCAGATGTACCTAGGGATAAAACCCGAAAACACCGCTTTGAGCTAGACTCAAACGGGAACTGGTGCACGATAACGGGCCTTGCTGCACTCATGGTTACGACACTCCTGGGGGATTTGCTTAGGATAATTCTCATCTTCTTTACAAACCATTATGTTGGGTTTATGAGTATATACTTTTTCAAAGAAAACATTCTTATGATTATGGATTATATCCATAAACCGTTCAATTTACATTAAGTATTTTAAAAGTTTGGAATTATTCATTGTAATTCTTAAACTAACCTAGTTTATGCTATTGTATATAAATGGTGCCCAGTAGAAGGAATGTGAACTCCAGCAATACGTATGATCCAAAGAGTAAGAAGGATCGTATCTTTCACGGTATTAAGCCAACATTTCGAAGGGAAATAGTCCCCAATGTGTTCTCAACATATGAAGAAATAGTATCATGTGTTAATAAGATAAGTAAAGAATTCTCTGAGTCCTATGGCTTTGAAGCGAAGCAAGAGACGAAAGGGATGGAAGAGAGAATGATGGATAAAGGGATGAGGGGAAAGAATAATTTTCCAATATGTGGTAATTGTGGGAAGAAACATCATGGAACTTTCCTAAAGGGAATGGGAGTTTGTTAAAAGTGTAGAGAAAAAGGACACAAAGTGCGTGACTGCAAGGGTAAGAAAATGGTTTCAAATGTACAATGCTTCTTCTGCAAGGATTGGGGACACTACGCAAACCAATGTCCAAATCATCAGATTATGCCCCAAATGATGTTATTGGATAATAATCAAGTTATGATACTACCACAGATGAGGATTAATTATTAGAGTTCTTATGTTGTTATTAATGAATTTTGTAATTTGAGTGTTGTATCAATGATGTACTCGTTATAATAATTATGAAGTATATAAGGATTGTACTGCAGTACTATATCATCAAGGACTTGAGATTGTGTGGAACCAAGAAAAGTGACTCCACAGTAGGTTAAATTTTTGGAAAATATATGGTTGAGAGAAAGATAAACCATAATATGGTTCTGATACCGAGATAGTGATTTTGGAATAAGACGTGATTGATTTGGATAAATTATATTGGATATTCTTAACTTCCTTGAAACTGATTGATGATTTGTATACATTTTTGGATAGAAGAAGTATATCTAGTATTCTATAAGGAATAAGGGATCATGGTAATTCAGTATGTTTAAAAAGAATACATGATGAAGGTGTTCACATGTTGTTACGTGGAAAAAAAGGATCTTCGTTATGTTTACCTTCCTTATAAAATTTGGACTGTGAGTTGGACAGAAGTATTTTGGATAACTATAAAGGTTGGAATGGATTAAGTTGATCTTTGGATAGTATTTTCTAAGGCTAAAGCATTTCTGAAGATTATTTTTGGAATATTATAATACTATAGTTTTAGGAAAAGGACAACATGCAGGGTGGGGCATAACCCTTTGCGTCGGACAAAGCTGCAGGAATCGAACCCACAACCATAGTGCGACAGGCCTTTATTACCTACCACTAGCCTACAAGAATTCCCTGGTTATTACAAAATATTTTTCCTAATCTAAATGGTATGTGGTAATATTTAGAACCTTATACAATTAGGATAAATAGAGTATTTTTGAGTTCTGTTACCTTTTAGAGTGAAAGATGGGTTTGTGGTAAAAATTTATTAAAGAATGAAAGTCTACATGACAAGTATGTATATTCCCTTACGTTCTTAGTAAATCTCCTAAATAAATTCCTCAACTTTATAAAAGGTAACTTAAAACAAAAACGTTGCCGGTTAACTTTTCCAACTGGGGAATCAATGATCATTTAACCAATCACAAGTTTGTGATTTTCTTGTGGTTAACTTTCTCCTAATCCAGTTTTCTACAAATCTCCATCAGACCTTGATGGTTTGTTTTTCTTCCATATCCATATTTTTATAGAATCCTAGTATGGGCTATCTCGGGTGACCTTTTTACTTATCTTTCTTTCTGTTAATGTTGTATTCTTATTAGCCTTATTTCCGATGTGGGTTTTCCACAAATGTATTTTCTATTTTCAACCGTTTATTTTCAATGAAAAATTTCAAATTGCGAGGACACAATTTATTGAAGGAGGGGAGAATGTAACACCCCAAACTTCCATGGTACGCTCCTCTTTGAATAATTGAGCAGCGTGTGTTGTACGCAACCTCGAGTTCTAACACACCGCGACTAATCAAAGTAGCCGTTATGAATAGTAATAACCACTTTTTAAAATTATAGAAATTTTATATTTCAAAATGGAATTCATTTTTGTATTCCTAATATTGAAATTATCCTATGTTGAATTTTTTGTAATTTTCTGAGAACATTCAATTTTTTAGGAATAGTGAAAATACTTAAAAACAACTTTTTTAATAAAAATAATTTAATGTGATAAGTTATACTATTTAGTGGTTTTAAAGTATAATTAGAATATATTTTTACCATTTTATCCAATGGTTGTCATTAGAATTAATTTAACATTGAAATTGGACATAAACAATTGCCAATCTTTTGATATAAATTGTTTCTTAAAAACACGCTATTTGTTGTGACAACGGGAATTAATTATAAAATTAATTAATGCAACTTATATTTTTGGAATTTTGTAAAATAGACATCATTTTTGAATTCAGAATATCAATTATAGCTTAGGGTGAAATTTTGGCATTGTTCTGAAAAACTTCAATTTTTTATGAATAGTGAAACCACTAAGTGATAGTTAAAAAACTGATTTTTCGTTTAAATGAAATATTACCACATCTGTGATTTGATTTTCAAAAATCCGACATACATGGTTGTAATTAAGATGTAAAATGTGGTTCAATGAGATTAAAATAATTTTTTGGTGAATAGTAACTTTTAAGTTCTTAATCGCGATTAAAGGTAATTAGTGAAATTTAAGGTAAAAATGATATTATAAAAATATGAAAATACCCTTACACTTGTCCTACCCTCATTGGATGTGCCATGTCCGACCAAGACAATCCATGAGTCAACTTGGGGACCCCATGGAGCCACTTTAGTTGGAAAATGACAAAAATACCTTTTATTTAATGTTAAAGTAAAAAATGACACAAACATGAAATGGTTTACTAAAACAATTTTTAAATGGGGTTATACAAGTCATATTTTTGACTATAAATAGTCATTGGAAAGATAAAATGATTTACTACATCATTGTATTTGTTTTATAATTTTTAGACATTAAATAAATTAAATTATTTATGACATCATGATGATGCAGCGATGACATCATTAATTAACAATTTAAATAAAATGAAAAGATAATGTAAAATAAAAGGCTTACACTTGTCAAAAACCTATTGGATAAGTATATTTAGAACCCTTATCACCTTATCCTAGAATTATATAAGTGTGGGACCTTTAGAATCCGAAAATAATTGTATAATAAAGTAACATTTTATTACTTTCCAAGAGTGCCCCTCCTCTCCACTTATAAAAGGCCCCCACTACTCCCACCTTATTCACACATTCAAGCCATTTGGCTCGGCCAACCTCTACCCAAATACTCTCCCAACTTCCCTCCCTTACTCCTAGAAGCCTCACTTTGGGCAGAACTCTTCCCAAGGAAGACTTTGGCTCAAATCAAAAAGAGTTACCTGATTTTGAGGTAATGTCTTCTCTAATGTTGTTTTGTTTTATTTTTCTTCTCCAACCCCCTAAACTCTTTTTATTTATTTATTTTGTAACAAAACCAGTATCCTCAATATACTAGGATGTTTTTATAAGAAGTATTCGAGCTACACTTACACACACCTACATCTAATGGTTAAAGAACATACGGTTTCTGTGGATGGCGAATTTCTGCCTCATGAAACGATGATTGTTCAACACTCATATAACACCTTAAAAGGTGGCCATTAATATTTCAATATATTTATATATGATATAAAATATGTTTATGTTTTACTTATGATTCTGTATTTGTCATTTATGGCATACTTTATGATTTCCATTATGGGTAAATGCGATAATTTCATTTTAGGAAGTGCGGACTACCGCCCCCTCAAAGTGATTTGAATCGTTAATGCCATATGTGGGATGTATAAAGGATGGAGTAAATGTTATTATACACTATATTATACTGTAACTATATTATACATTTATATAATTATTATTTCATTCCATTAAATACGAAATAGAAATGAAAGTAGCGTTCATGCGTACGTACGGCTTACCGTCTCCATGAACGGTGCATTTCATTTCTTACCTCTAAATGTTACATAATATTATAAATGAATGTATATACTGGATATATATGATATATATGAAATCTAAATCATGAATATAATTCTGGAGATAATGGATATTCTACCACATAAACAACTTGTACTTATAAGAAGTTTATTGTTGACTCAAGTACCAAAGATCGACAAAACGACCGTTATTAACGTAAATAATTACATAATGTTCATATCATTGTAATAAGTGATATAAAAAGGATAATTAAACTAAAAATGGTTCTTAATAAGGTATATATTAACTCTAGTTTATTATTCAGGAGGTTAAATAACGGTTGAGTCAAGTCAGACACGAGGTAAGGGAACTTCTTAACCCAATTTCTATTCTTTGGGTTAATCTCCTACTTTCAAGTTATGTCATGATATTATTATGCCCTATCTTGTATTTTTACATTATTTATGTGTACTTATAGTGAATACACATTATAGATGTACTTTATTTAAAAAAATGATCTTTTTAAGGACTTCGTCTACAAGCTATCATTTTTTGAGTTTCGGCTTCCTCTACAAGCCATCATTTTTTTTAATGAAAAATATATACAAAGTTTTAACTTTCTTTTATTTTGGTATTGAAAATAGTTTTAAAAGCGTTTTTATTATATAAATGTGTTGTATTGATATCTTGTGATTGAAATGTGGAAATTTTATGTTTCCTTTATGCATGTCTTATGAGATACGATTATGTTATGGTTTATGATATGTTTAAACCTATTCATATGAGGAATGTATTGGACTTAATAAGTGACGGGTGGAGCCCTCTATAGCTCCTCGATGCATCGGTAGGTCTCATGAGACAACTAGACGTGGAATTGGCCGAGGCCCTTTCCCAATTTGATTTATGGTTTTGGCCGAGGCCTTAATCATTTTAGACGTCTTGGCCGAGGCCTTGACAAAATGTTTCAGAATGTCTGGCATTATACATTCCCTCAATATGAAAGTGGTTATTGATATTGCATGTGATTATTCGACCAGTAGAATATCCATGTGAAGAAGTAAATGGAATTATCTCATTTTAATTTTTCCATATTATGTTTATGTTCAAGTTTAAAAGGCTTTTGTTTTAGTTATACATTTCCTTAAATGTTTATGTTTATTTATGAAAGCTTCCGCAATATTGTTATCCTTACTGAGAATCTGAGCTCACCCCTTTCAATGTTTTAATATTTTCCAGGATGTGAAGAAGTATTTTATGAATGACCTGCAGGGATAGTCAGAAGAGGATATGAGTGTGGACTATGGAGACTTTGTTATTGTAGATTTCACTTTTTGATGTAATGTAACATTTATGAATGTATCTAGTGTTTCCAAGGCTACTAAACTAATCGGTCTTTCGAAACTTGATATTTTGTGATCATGCCAATGTTAAGAAGTAATGCACCGACTCTGGGTAGCTGGGGGCGGGGCGTTATAGGTTCCATTAACAAACCATAAAAAGATATTCAGATAGCTCAACATATATTCAACGCTCTTTTAGCATACTCATTACGATGTCCAGATATATAGAATAATCATCTCTAAACTAGGAGTACTTAAATATTCTCTTTAGGGGTGTGTATCTGTATCCCACTAAAAACTCATAGAAAATAGGATATACTTTCCTTTGACCAAAACCTGACACCAAGTATCTAGAAAATGCATATCCTGGTCTAGCCAGTGGATAACCACATCACAACACCCAATTTATTCCCAATTTATCCACTACCACATAATGGAATTACTCTTTTTCCCCTACACAAAAGAAACCATACTATCCATAATTCATTAAAACCATCACTCCTCAACTAGCACATATACACTAACTGATCTATGATGTATATTGTACCACCTGCAATTGACATGTATCTTTTTAATGTCATGCAACATAGTGGGTGAACAATACCATTCCTCCTGGTCATCAGCTGACTTGAGTGCCCCATAGGGTGTCACTAGTTCCCTACATTACTATGAAAAAACAAATTTATAATTCCAAAAATATGGTGTCCCTTCCTAAATGCAGAAATACCCAATGTATATTGATTTTGAGAAAATAAATTATGAAGGAAATGTATATAGATTGATTGGTTTGTGAAAATAGATTTGGAAAGCATGTTGGGGTTTTGTAATTTCCACATTATGGTGAAATTATATTTCAGAATATAAATTTATTGATTCATGATTTGTGTCAGAGTAGAGATTAGGTAGATCTACTGGGCATGGTATCCCTTCCTAAACGCATAAATACCCAATTTCCCTTGGTTAGGATGTTTAGGGTGTTGTCGAACGAACTTTTTCCTGATACGAATTTTAAAACTGATTTCCCAAATGTCAAGAGTGGTCATGACATCTTTAGGATAGTCAGTTGCACAATTTAAATTCCCCTTTTAGATTCAGTCACTAATGTTCATGATAAATAAAAAAGAAATGGATTGGAAGTTTGAAAATTGAAATTACATAAACCAAATACCTGAATAATAAAAAAGATAAAATCCAACGCAACTTCCACCTTTAAATAAATCACCCCATAACATTTTGGGATTACCCCCTAATCCTAGAGATGAGAGAATAAAATGGAGATAGAAAATGAAACATAAAGAATATAAGGAATGAACATGGGGAGGAATATTATCTTCTCTCCAGGATTTGGTCTCCTCCTCAAACTCAGAAATGCTACAAAGGTGCAGCAATGGGCTCTATTTATAGGCTTCTAATTGGATTTTCCCTACTTCTGTTACGTATTTTAATTAGCCTACACAATATGTAATGTTCATTCTATAAGGCACATCAATATTAACTTGTTGGGATATACCTTGGAAATCCTCTTTAAAATCAATCACCTCACTTGTGCCTTGATTTATTTCCTAATTAAATGTCACACAGTGACATCCCCATCACGAGCATCTACCAATTCTCTAACTAGCTACTAAAATTCATCCATCGGTCAACAAGGTTACGCACATGAACATTCCTACATGTTGAACTCATTCGTGATAATCAATAACCCTTGTTCCTTCCTCATAAACTAAATTCTTCATCACGCCTATATCACATAACCCAATCACTTCCGTGGATCCATCTCTAGACGAGAATAATACAAACACCACATCCAAAAAATTATTGATAAACTCGATCAAAAACCACTTACACAAGGTTCTTAATCAACCAAACACAAACACACTAGGATCATAGTCAAAACCAAGGGTCTATAGGTATCCTACCAAGCCCAAGGATCAACTCTCTCCAAGGGAGGTAAAGATAAAGTACTAGACCTAACTAGAAATCTATATATAGTAATACCCCATCGAGCATCCATTTCACTATAAATATTCGGATACCTATCGTCATCACACCTAGTGATATAACAAGACAACTACAAATGAAGTCCAATTAAGTAAAAAATAATATAAATTTATACGGAAAAACTCCATGAAGGTTATTAAGAATCATTAATTAATTGCACCTGAAAAAGAATACACCCATTAATTGTCTATTTAAAGGAATCAACTTCTGAAACATACCTACAAGGGTGAATAATAATAATTTAACATATTTTCAGGGATCCATAACATATCATGATTTCCCAATTATGTTCATCCAAACTCCCTTTCATTCTATGTTGGAAAACACCAAATAGGTTATAACTGACACATTAAATAATCAAACCTAGAAATAACATGCTATAAGGGGTCCAACACCAAGAAACCACATTCCATATCAACCTAATATGGTAAGGGCACCTCTTGCTCTTGATAACTATGTCATTATCCTCATTATCAAACATATCATTATATATCCATTTAGCGTGCCATTAGAATGATGTATCTATATATCCATGTTGGTTAAACTGAAAAGAATTACACCAAGAACTGATACGAGAAAACACCATTGAGGTAGTTTCATACACTTTAAATAGTTGACCTTAATCATTAGTTAAATTACACACTAGAATGACTGCAACATGTGGACCCTATTTGTCATGTATGATGCATGAGATGAATCTAGCATTTTTCATCCAAATATCAAAACCAATTATTATACTCTCACCAATGTTCCAAGAGAAATAAATAAAAAAAATCATAACATCACACACAATATTTGTATCACTTAATGAAAAAAATCATATATATTTGTAATGTCGTAAAAAAATAAGAATAATATCTTATCTCTGGTAAAAGGGATGTCTTACCAAAAAAATAATTCTCAATACACCAATATGATTTCCATCACCGGATCCAATATATTCTTTACAATCCTATCTATGATGTCCAAAATATTAAAATAGTTGGAAAAGAGAAACTCTGATACCAATATGTCATGTCATAACCCTACTCACCTTATGAATTGTAGACTGACCAGTTGGAAAAAATGAAAAATGCATGCCTCCTTATACGACATAGGTTTCCAACTAGTAGAGAGATTCTTGGGTGTTTCTTTTGGGATACTATTCCCCTACATAATACTAATAAAATAGAATAAATAAGAAAACATTGACCATCGATGTAAATAATCTATGTGGTAAGTAATAAATATAAACAATGATGTTATATAAGGAATGTAGTAATGGCATGGAAGTCTTTTTCAAACATACAACCCTAATCACCCTCTAGTATGACCACATATATAGGAATAAAAAAATTAAAAGGAAATAAAATTACAAGGAATTTATGTAACATTGATCCAGACACATACAGATACTCCATGTAAACATCCAATCCATTCCAATCGATCGATCTCAGGGCCTATTCAAAACCATTTCCTACAGCCAAGTTAACATTTTCTCCATACCCCAGGGAAATGGTAGCTCAAGAAGTTTTTGTACAGAAATCTTATTATGGAACCACCAATGAGATCCCATACAAATCCACTAATATTTATTGTATATATGTGTGATCTACTCATTATTATAACAATAGGAATAATTAAAAGGAGATAATAACTAACCAAAATTAGTCATATAAAGAATAAACATGGAATGATATCAGCCTATCCACGACAGAACTAGAAATAAGGAGTAAAATTAAATAAAACCATAGTTTGTCCTTGGGTTCATAACCCTGATTGACAATACCATCTTTAAAAAACACTTGAAATGCCTCCAAACATTTTTTGTAACATATATATATATATAAGTATTCATGTATATATATATATATATAAGTATGTATATACTTGTACTATATATTTATAAACATATATAGGCATATTTATATATTGATATCTGATACTACCTTGGACCTAATGCATATAAACAAGGCATTCATGCATAATAAAAAGGGTCATTGGGTTTAAATTAAGGAATTACCCCATCATTCATTTGGGGATGCAAAAAAGTCTTTTCTGGTAATCCAAATAAATGATGTGGATTATCATGTCCAACATACCAAACTAGGGGCATGCAACATTAAGTCTAAGTTCAAATAATGATGTGAAATGTTATGTCCAACATCCAAATCAAGGGAATGAAACATCAAGTCCAACAACCTAATAATGAAATTAAATTTCATGTTCAACATCCAAATCAACTGGCTGGAAATGTCTTTCTAGAAATAAAATAATATTTTAGAACACCATTTTCAACATCCAAATCAATTTATCCTAGTAAAAAAGAAAACTTTTTGGCTCAAGGTTGAATCCCAGGAAGAACATCTAGAAATCCATATAAAGTAACAATCAAACAATAAGAATAGATGGTTGGATTCTATGTATTACATATTGGAATACCTAATCAAAAGGGATAGAAATTTGGATCCCATGAAGCACATCTCGGCATCCCCAATTAATATCATCTCAACATGTCATGGTCATTGGATGAGTTTCTGAAATCATGGCTCGAATCAATAGTTCCATCAATGGTAACTATATAAATAAAAAATAAAATAGTGAGGTTGGGAGAATACTGAAACCATCACAACTATCATAGCCCATCATCTCAAAAAAAAAATTATCAGTTTTAAGGTTACACATGTGACATTCTCTACCCAAACCCATGATTCACTCAGTTTTTTGGTCAAGCAGTGGGCACCCACTAGGCCCCTTAAGTTATTAATCGAGATAAGAATCCTACTCAGGATCCTAATGGTCTATACATAAGAATGGTATCCATCTTGGGATACTATAAGTAATAATTTAGTAATGGAATTCCTCATGGGGTCTTGTAAAAGGGTAATAATATAGAGGAATCCTACATGGGATTGCCTAGGTTAGAACATAAGGGGAGGCATCCCTCTTAGGTTCCTCAATATCCCAATAGTTATTTTTTTATGAATGGGGTAAGTACACGGAGGTTGTTATTGTCCCTTTCCATTCTTCCAATTTAATTAACCATTTTATAAAAAATAATTATTCACTAGAAAAGTAAATCGAGGGAATGTCCCTCAGTTGTGTGACCGAGCATATATATATTACCATAAACATGAATAAGTATAAAGAGAAAGGTATGAAATACCACTAACATGTTGGAATATTTTGAGACATTTTAAGTTTCACTCAATAACTCTGTCTATTCTCTCCGACATTTTAGTCAATCTGCATCAATTTCCAAGGTCCTACCTGATAATAGACAAGACGCACATAGGCCAAAACAGGAATTTCAACAATAAACAAACATGAATAAACTAAACATAAAAAAATACATAATATTTGATAACTCACTGGACACCCATCAATTAATTTATATTTGAGAAACCACATACTAAAGATATCTAGGGTTCCCTTGAAGAAACCCCTGTGAAAATCCCTAACCAACGACATAAATGCATTCATTAAATTAATTCAATTTATTAATTAAATATTTGGAAAGTAAAACCATGATATTTTAAAAGAACAACATTGTGTTTGACAACGTATATGAAATGATAATACAATTTTAGTTGATAATGTAACATACTAATAATTTATTATATATTTAATTTTAAATAAATTCAATCCCACTGATAGCTTGTGAAACACACAACCCTAACTGTAAATGAATAATAATATAGTATATCATTTAATATAGTAATTAAATTTGAGGGTATGATTAAGAAAAAGAAAAGTATAAAAATTTTATAGTTTAAAAATGTATAAATTAAATTAATTGGTTAACAATTTATTATAAAGTAATATGTAAATCAGTCGAATGAATATGAAATACTTTCTGAAAAAACTATATTTTTCTAAAAGGTTGTTGTTTCATGAATTGTAATTTTTTTAATGTTAATTAAAAAAATTTGTAAATTTATTTGATAAAAATAAAATCATATTTTTCGTCAATACATACAAATGTAATTGGGTTGAAATTTTTGGATTTTTTTTAAAATATTTATTTTTCAATGAATAGTTAAAAATACAAATTTTCGTAAAACTGTCTTTTATGTTAATAAATTATATAGTTTAAAAGTCCCATTATTCATTTAATTTGATATTAATGTAAAATAAATAATAGTTTTACTTAATAAAATTAATATTATTTGAATAAAATTTTTACAAGATATTAGTATAAGTATATTTTTTGGTTTTTTAAACACCTTTTTCTGAGAACTATATTCATGTGAATAATGTTTACCCATTTTAATAAATTAAAATTACTCCTACGGAGGAATTTTTTTATTTAATTTTAAATATTATAAAAATATATTTTTATTTATAAATTTATATAATTATTATTTATATTCATACAGTTCATATAAGATCTACTTTTGACTAAACAAATACATTTCTTGAAACTCACTTTTTCCTCACATATATGGGATTAATTTTAAATTCAATTTGAAACAAATTGAAAATTAAAATTTTAAAATTAGAATAATTTTTGAAAATCATAATTATTAATAATATCTAATAATTTTAACTTAATTTTTTTACCATAATGATTATTAAAAAAATGATTATTATTTACCATTGTTAATTTGAAAACGGGTTTACCATGGGGTTAACAAAATACATATATGGGTTAAAATTACCTAAACACTTGTATAAAATATATTGTACAAACATATTTAAATCCTATATAATCCATGGTTCTATAATTTTCATTTTTTCATTTTTTCTTCTGAAAATTTTGGGCAAACTTTATTCATTTTAAAAATACCAAGTGTGTCATCTTTCCTACCTATAAAGGGACACCCTCTCTCCTCATCCCTTAACACTATAGGAACACTTTTGTTCAATTAAAACCTAAAATGTACCTTACTTAATATACTACCCACATACTAGACTCATTTTTTTTACCATAAATGCATTCTATGAAGGCTTTATGTAAATCATAAAGAGGTTTTATGAAGAAGTGTCAATGTTTTTAATTATATGTTTTCATTTTACTTGTTATCACAGCTGCATAAAATCATCTCAAGATATTAAAAATTAATAAAAATAGTAGCTAATATATACTTATATTTTTTTAAATGACATAGTAACTAATATCATTCTCCACTTGCATCAAATTGGAAATGAATATATTGATCTTGAGTATGTCAAACTACCACCCCACGAACAGATGTAATTTTTTTCGATAACCCAATATCAAGGATGGATATAATGATTAATTTAACATATTTAAAATATATTTTAGATACTGTTATAATTTCTTAATTATTATATCTCAAATACATTCATACAATCTATTCTTTGGGGATATGATAATGTCGCTCGTTTGTGTGACAGACTACCTCCTCACAAAGCGATGTGGTTAACGTATCACATAAAATTTTCATAGAATGTAATAAGGAAATATTTAATGAATATAGGGGATATTTATTAGCTAAAATACTAATAAAAATACAATATCACATCTAAATTCTTACATTTTTATCTATAGGAAAACAATAATGTCCCACATGTGTATGTGTGGACTACCACCTCAACATAGAGAATTAAAATGTTTTTCATTTTATTTTTACATATATTGTAGAAGAGATGGATTTGATTAATTTAAATACTATATATAACATAATAATTACTATTGAAATGTTAATTAATATTTTATTCATTTCATTCCATCCACTGAGAAAATGGAAACAATGTTCATGCATACGTACCGCTTACCATCTCCATGAATGGTCTAATTCATTTTCTATATTTAACATTAATGGATTACTAAAAATAAATATAAAAATAATATAAATTATATTTATATCATGTATTAAATTAATGATATTATGTTACCCTGATCATATTAAATTAAATGGAAATAGAAAATAACAAACATGAAAAACAAAGCAGTTATTAACAGAAACGTGATTTTAATAAGGAATTGTCAATAAAAGGGTCATAAAAGACAATATGTAAAGAATATATATTTTCATATATAATATTATCTTTCTTAAATAGATATATAATAAATCTATTTTATTATATAGGAGGCATGGACACATACTATGTAAATTGAACATAAATTAAGGGTTTCTTTTATCACTTTTACATTGGGGCACATATACCTTATTCACCACTTACTTATTTTGTGTTGTGTATATACTATACATCTGATATATTATATCATTAATATCTTTAAAATAATTATTTTTATATTTTCATTTTATTTTATTCCTTATGTGGGCATTATGATTCATAATTTACCAAAGTGGTAAGGGTTTACTTCACAATCTCATCATTATTCGATATTGTTTTTTTATGTATCCCTTTGAGGATTTATTTGGTTTTTCTATAATAAATAAAATATATTTTCATCTCATAGATTTATTCATGAATTTTTCATGTATGAGTTTCATTTTTCATTATTTTTTAACTTGAAGGATATAGAAAATATTTTGAAATAAAACATATTTTATTTTTCTCTTTGGTCAGAAAACCATTATCATCTATCCATATGGCTTATGTTTTACCAATACTTGGGATCAACCTCATAAAGTTCTATAATAAATCAATAAAAAGATATTTAGATAGCCTGACATATAGATAACACTCTCTCATCATAATCATGATGAATTCAAGATATAGGGAATGGTCATCTCTAGACTAGGAGTAAAATAATATTCCATCAATATAAATATATAATTATACCAATACATGATAAAATAAAATAGGATATACTTACCTTTATCCAACCTCTTACACCATATATCCGGAAAACGCTGGTCATGGTCATCCATTAGTCAACTTACTAAAAAAAATAGATATTTGACCAATGCTTCCACTACCATGGACGGACGTTCCTCATTTAATCACAAATCCCATGAAAAAATTCCCACAAAATTTCTTTAAAGATATCAATACTTGCCTCCCACACGTCCACTCACTGATATATTATTTAAATAGTACCTTGTGAAATCGATGTATACCTTTTCTATATCTCTATCATCATAGGAGTATAATCCCAGACCACCTAGTCATCACCTGACTCGTGCTCCCATGATTTACTCATTATTAGGGATAATTTGACTATGCTACATGGAACACCAGTCTTAACATATTTGGAGCTGCGTTGGAACTCATCTTTAAAATCGTAAATGAAAATCTTGCCATGATTTCTTCCATAATCACTTGTCACACAGTTTAATACTCACCACAAGTGTCTACCCACACTCTATCAGGTTTCTACAAAGCATAGACCTTCATGGGTGATAACTTATAACATAGGGATGAGATTCTTATGGAATAACCTTATAGTCATCATGTTAGAATTCCTTGTCCTTATTTATAATCCTAATACTAAATTTACCATGGATGGCTAATTATTTTGATTTGGAAATGGCGATGAACTGACCCTCAATGGGTATCTGTAAATGGTAATACCCCATTGAGGTTCTAGTTCACTCTAAACATCATTTTACTATTTTTCAGCATACATATTGATCTAACTACATACCCTAAAAATGGTCAGTTAATTTAGATATAATATAAAGATAAATGGGAAAATCCATGTAAGTTTTTATGAATATTTAGTTAACTACACCTAAAAATGATACACCCATGAAGGATCTAATGGAAGTATTCAACTGCTGAAATTGAACTATGATGGACAAAAATAAACAAAAAAAGCATAATGTCAATTATCAATGTCATATAATGATCACATGGTTAAATTTAGTAGAATTACATTCAGTGATATGTGGTAAAATACCATATATGTTGTTACTAACAATTTAAATAACCAATACTAGAAACATATCCAAAAAGGGATCCAACACATATTAACCAAGTTCATATGGACCTACTCAGGTCATTTAACCTCTTGTGCATGATCAATGAGTCATTATCATCACCAATAAACATTTCATTATAGTTCCATATAAAATAATATAAAAAGTAAAAATCTATATATCCATGTTATTCAAACTAATTATAATTACACCAAGAATCTATACAAGAAATAACTATTTACCATATTTTATAAATTTTAAATAGTTTACCTCAATCATTAGTAAAATAACACACTAGATTGTCCATAACATGTGGAACTTATGTGACATGTATGATATATGAGACAACAGTTTCTTTTGTTGTCAAAGTGTCATGGTCAATCAATGGCCACTCACCAATGGTCCAAGATTAATAAATAAATAATAAATCACAACACCAGAGCCAAAATATGAATTTCTCATTTCAAAATTCATATTCAAGGGTAACCTCATAAACAAAGAACTACAATCCCATATCCCTGGTAACATGTACTTCTTAACATAAAAAGTGGTCTTGATGCACCTGTCTGATATCGACCATAGGCTATGAAACATTCATAATACTCATATCAACCATGTTCCAAATAGTATAAAAGTACTAAAGGATCCTCTTTGGTACCACAGTTTGATGTCCATACCTGACTCAATTTATGAATAACAGACAGACTGGTTAGACGTAAGGCCTCGAGCTCACCTGCCCTATATAAGAGGTTTTCAACTATCAATGAGATATTGGGGTGTTTCTATGGGATTAAAATTCATTCATATCATAGTAATAAAATTTCGAAAATAACCAATCATCATCAATGGGACTAAATAATCAGAGTGTGAAAGAAATAAATATAAACAAGGATGTATTAAAATAGAATGCAATAAAATCCTAAATGTCCATGCCATATATAAAAATACGATTGAACAATGTGAAAATTACATATATAGGAATAAAATAAATAAAGGTAAATAAAATTATACGGTTAATTAATAAAATTGATCATGACCACATACCCATGATCAATATAGGAATCCAAGCCACCCCTCTTTATTAATCTCAAGCAGTAGCCCAAAAATATTTCTACAGCTAAGTGAACCACTCTCGGGTACCCGAGTTAAATGGTATCCAGATCATGGTGTGGGTAGAAAATTTAGTAAGATACCAATAATGAGTTTCTATACATAGTGGGTAATATACAGTGTACATATATGTGAGAAAATCATTAGTATAATGATAATAATAACTAAACATTGTTAATAAATAAACAAAAAAGTCATATAATGCATTCTCATGGA
The DNA here is from genome assembly GCA_963277665.1 of Viscum album. Taxonomy (NCBI): domain Eukaryota; kingdom Viridiplantae; phylum Streptophyta; class Magnoliopsida; order Santalales; family Viscaceae; genus Viscum; species Viscum album. The sequence continues at coordinate 120,785,845 of OY728161.1, read as the reverse complement.
ATGCGGTCATATTAGACAGTACATAACTTGAAATGAAGAGTAAAATAAAATGAAACCATAATTAGTCATTGGGACTATGATCATGATCAATGATAACTAATTCAGAAAATTATAAAAATGTATTAAAACATGTGCCATTAAATTAATATGTGTTGTTATAAGTATACATGTATATATATAATTATTTCTATATATATATGTACTATGTATGTAATAACATAAGTAGAAAAACATACATATACACATTACTATCCTGGACCTAAGGTGTATGACCAAGGTTTCCTTCCATAATCATAAGAATCACAGGGTTTAAATAAGGTCCTAATCCCATCATTCATCTAGTGATATGAGACATGATGTCTATTAATCCAAAAGAATTATTGTGTTTATCTTTCCTATCATCCAAAAATAGGGTTGTGAAATTTCATTTCAAATCACTTATTGATAAAGTGAAACTCCTTGTCCAATCTCTAAATCAAGGGGTATAAAATTTCATTAAAAAATAACCCAATAATTATATCAAACACCCTGTTCAACATCCGAATCATGGCCCATCAAAAGGCATGTTCTATTACCAAATAATGATGTGGAACACCACGTTCAACATCCAAATCAAGGGAAATCAATTAAAGTCAAACATGTAGGCTCAAGGTCAGATCCCATGAAAAAAATTGGGTATCCATAAAAGTCAAAATTCAAATAATAAGAATCAAAAGCTGGATCCCATGTAGTACTTCTATGAATATTCAACCAAAAAGGGCTAGGAAGACAGAAAAATTGAATCAGATATCTACATCTTTAATTAATATCATATCATCACATCAGACTCATAGTCTGGGTTCTAGTAATCATTCAATGAATCAATATCTACATAAAAAGTAATATTGTGAAGCATAAATAAATGACTGATGTTGGTGGAACACTTAATCCACTACTACCATCACAAACCATTGGCTCAAAAGTTTAGTATGGGTTCTAAGGTGACAGCTATTTCTATATCTACCAAAACCAATAAAGAACTAATTCTAGTTAAATCAAACACTGGTATCACAATAGGTCTCATATCTTAGTACTCAAGAGAGTTATCCTACTTGAGATCCTCATGTTAGATAAATAATGAAGGTATCCCTTGTGGGATCTTATAATTTATCATGTAGTAGAGGTATCCCTCAGGGGTTTCACTAAAATAATAAGTATGTAGAGGAATCCTACATGGGATCCCTTGGATCAAAAAAAAGTGGAGGCATCCTTCATGGGATCTTTAACAACCCATTAGTATTATATTGATGCAAGGAGCTAGAGTACATTGGTTGTTATTAACCCATGGAATTTTTCCAATTTAAATAATCACTTTTTACGAAACAAATAGTCACTAGAAAGTTAATCATGAAGAATCACCCTCAGGTGTGAGCATGAGAATAAACATATAACCATAAACATGTATAAGTACAAAAGGGTAGGTATGATAGACCACCTACCAATATAATTCTTTAAAACCAATTATAATTGACTATTATCATCTCTTCCTAATATAACTGCTGTATATGTCAATCAATATGAGCTTCCCTGATCCTTCCTATAATTTTAAATCTCACAAAAAAGAAAAACACCACTTTTAACATGAAACAACAAATTATAAAATTAAATTTAAAATGGATTAGCAAGTGAAAACTGATTGGTCACCTATTACTCAATATAATGTTTAGAAAACATGTGAAAAATGTATCTAGGGTACCCCCATCACCACCCCCTAGAAAATACCTAGTGAATGGAACCAAAACATTTTTTTAATTATTTAAATTTAATCATTAATGATAATTATAATTCACAAATGTAGTATAACTATGAAAATCTACACATAGTGAAGTGAATATGACCTCTTCAAACGTTCTCTTCCTTATGAAAGAAAATTCCCCATCAAGGATATCTAATTATACCATACTACTATGGAAATAAGAATAAAAACACTAATTAGGGAAATTGAACATTAGAGGAAGTAGATGAAAAACATAATGGAGGATAATAGAATTGAAATCTTACCTCTAGGACACTAATGCACATCAAAACATTAAATTCAAACAAATAATAGTGAAGAAGTCCCATGGAGTTAGGAAGAATAAGAGTTGTGTGTGTGGTAGTTCCTAAAAAAGGAGTAATAGATGGTAAAATGTTTCCCCCTTTTTATGGGGTGCATGGTTTAGCCCACTGGATGACCAAACTATGCACCTCAAATATCTGAGGCACAACCCTCTCACATGGTAGAGCCATATGATCTAATAGGTTGTACACCAATTCAATGATGGGTCTGTAAATATCTTAAGAACCCCACATGGATTTCCCTGGACAACCGCATAGTTTCCTTAACCTTCGAGATTTTGAAAACTAGGTGGCATGGATTGGCTGCATAATTTTCACTAACCATGTACCCAACACGTGACATAGTAGGTTCCATTCTAGAACTCTTATATTAGATCCCAAACCCCTAGGATTCTACATAAACATCTAATATTAATTCCAAGAATCATTCTATATTGGGAAACATTATTCATATTTTTCCAACTGTTAAAATTATATTTTGATTCTCTGATCAATATTCCACTCTACCAATATATTGAAAATTCAATTTGATTTTGAAAATTCCAACTCCCACAACATGGGATCTTACATCCTCCACTGGGTAACTCCCCCAACTATGTAGGACCAACATCATCATGAACCCCTTCCAAATATATTATGGGGGAGAGGGAGTAGTCATCCATATGTATCCCCCCATCTTGGATGTTGGAATAAACAAACATCCTAGAACATTTTTGTGTCATTGTGTAGTACTCGACTCAGATGGGGTTCATAAAGAATAAAATAACATAACATATAATAGTCTCTTGCACAATCCAACACTTATGGGTTCATACTAACACCGTCATAAAACTTTGATCACCAATAAGATGTTTCCATCCAAATTTTTATATCATTAATAAATAATAGTAAATATAAAGCATGCATCACCCAATGGCCACATCCAATTTTCTACATTCCATTGACATTCATATAACAAAAATTCATTTGTATAATTCTATCCAATAAAAATTTATATTATTCAATCTAACTATCACTCAATTGATACTGAATTTCCACTAATAATCAAACACATCAATCACTACCTCACATGCCCACTAAGCCACAATAACCAAGGCCAGTTGTTAATAAATATTGATCCCACCAAAACACATCAACCAACCAAGGCCCCAAATAAATAAAAACATACTAAGAATGTCACAACAACATAATAAGCCACAAATCCAAACAAAACTTTACAAAAAATAGGAAATAACATAAAAAATATTATATAATAAATACGAGATTTGGATATTTAACTTGTTAAATGTTATTTCCAATCATACCATCATAACAAATCATAACATGGGATATCAATAATAATATAAAAATAAATAAAACCTGCAACATCATGTGATTTTCACAATTATTATTTAATTTCATTATTCTAGTCAATATATTTTATTAGAATAATTCTTATTATTCACCCAATTAAAATGAAAAGTAAGGTAGTTTAACAATTGTACATAAATAAGGAGAGAACATGAATCATCTTCTGTAGTTCTAAAGCTCTATGGAATTGCCTCATAAGAAATAGGGATCAATCTCCATCAGATTCAAAGTAAATATCACTATATCCTATATAAATCAAAACCCCATCAATAATTACTCCTTAATAGAGGTTTTTCATCAAATGAAAAATAGTTAGAAAGAATAATAGGAACGATTAAGAAAAATGTGTAGAATATGGTACCTTGATCAATTGAACATTTATCCACATGAACCAAGTGGTCAAAATATCCAAAGTAAATGAGGAAAGAATGGAAGAAGTGTAAGAGTTTTTTCAAGAGTAAACTGAAGGGTATAGAATTCAATGAAAATGATTTTGGGTCCCCTATTTATAGAAAAATCCTATGTTTACTTTAACAAAGATTTGTGACCTCTGACCACATCATAGTGGCCTCTACTTAGACATGGACCATGTTACATTACATGATATCCTCAAATATTAGTTTTTTTTTCAAAACCCTTTTAAACCATTTTCACTAGTACCATGCCTTGCGCCATGACATGGTGGAAATACCCAATCTATTTCATCTCATCCCACTAATTTCCACAAAATGATGAGTACCTTGCATCACCATTTTTCTCATGGAAAACCCTAAGGTTCCATGCTTTCCACCATGCCCACGTAAAAAATATTCTATAAATCCCATTATATATAGGTTGAAAACAACATTAACATGCCCTCCAAAAAAATTATACAAGATGCTTATTTTTTCATGGTTCACTAAGAAACACACACAAAAAATAAAATTGTTAGGAACACAATAGAATGTGGCCAAAAAAACATTTCCCCCACCACACCCACTACCGTTGTATGGTGTACCCTTAAATGGATAGGATGAAACTTTCAGCCATGGTAATGTGGAAAATATTAATCATAGTAACACTAAGCCCTAAAAAAGAGGAAAAGTCATAAATTTTCATGTGAATTCATTGGATCCCTCGAAATTGATTCTCATCCCTTAGAATTAAAACCAAATAAATAAGGCACAATCAACTAATATAAAAGACTGAACACTCCCTTGGAAGATACTACTAAAACAGGAACTAATCTAGATCCATCGCACCAACACTTAATAAGAACCATCATCATAAAGACAAAATATCTAAGCATTTATTATATGATATACATAGAATCACAATGTACATTAAGACGAAAACATTTAACAACACCCGTTTTACATTCATTGCACTTGTTTTTATATTTTATGAGTGTATATACTTTCTAGGTTTAGTTTTTGGAGGTTCTATAATTGTTCTATTATTTTTTGGGAAGGATATTCCATATAAAGAATGGATATGGCTAAGTATTTTCTGTCATATGACATATAGAGACCAAATGTGAAATAAGTTATTATGATGAGGGAGGTATTTGTTGTGGGGAAACCACTGGTTGTGGCATAGGGGGATCTGGGTGGTGTTATTTCACCTATGACATTTTTCACCCCTATGATTTAGGTGTTGGTATGTTTCATATTCTCTATTTTTTGTTTCATGGTGTATGGGGATGCATCATAGCCCTTTTCATGAAACATAATACCTATTTCATAGCCTACACCATGGTTTTCAGATGTTCTTCACTATGTATCCAATTTTAGTGTCAATTAAGACTATTTTTTGGTATGTGGGTACTAATAAATGGTGATATAGGATGTTCCATGGTATGGTGTTTCTTATCCCAAACCATTTTATAATTTAATTAGTTTTAAAGCCACCAAACCCTATTATTTTCCTATTCATCCTAGGTATCGACTTCCTCTCCAATGAATGGATCCCAATATGATTCCTTTTGATCCATTAACATGTTTTTGTCAAATCAATGTGTGTTGGAAATCTTAAATCATTAGTGAGTCATTCTCCATAACCATTATTCTTAGATCTACTCTTATCCTCTATCTCTCTCTCTCGGATCCATATATATATTATATTGTAGATATATCTATGTTATTGGATATGGATAATGATGGGATCATATTGAATTGAATGAATGGAAGGTTTTGGGAACAACGATCTAGGCTATTTTGTGTCTTTCTTCATTCATATCACATGTTGAGAGGTAAGTAGTTTCTCTCTCATCTCCACTATTCTATAACATGACTGATTAGTTATTTAATAAGATTTTAATTTATTTAATGGTATTTTGTGGAATTTCATGAAGGAATAATTTTGTATTGTGATTTTTTATTTTTTATAAATTGAATGTGGTTTGGGAAACCCAATTTTATTATTATTTTAGAATGGGGATTTTAAAATTATAGAATAGTTTTTCATGAAAGTAGTTAGTTTGATGAAATTTTTTAAAAGGAATATCCCTTATGTTTAAATTGAATTGGAATTTTGAGTAGTTTGGTTGGTGTGTGTTTATGGGGAAAAAAGTGTGGATGGGAATCTCTACTATTCCTAGTTGTATGGATTATGGTCATGGATTACCACCATTAATGGTAACACCCTTATTGAGTGTGTTATATGTGTATAAATTGGGGTGTGTGTGTTGGAATATGGGAAAGGTAATTCCAATCATGAATAGATAGAAGAAAGAATATTTATATCTTTATCACTTGGTTTCACTTATGGATTTATATATCATATTTAATTAATTTTGAACTATTTTATAAAAATTTTGTTAATGAATATTTTCAAAGTGGTGTGAGTTGGTAAGTCTCTAGGGAAATCCTACTAAGTTTATTCTCACCCCCTTCCTAATAAAATTCGTGCTTTTACAGATATCATATACCAGGATAATGGAAGTGGTAATGTCTCATATTTCTCCAATGATGTTTCATGATAACATGGGAATAGTAGGTGGTGTTGGAGTTTGTTCCTAGTCAAGAGTTTCTTTAGAATGTGTCTGTTTGGTCTTTTTGGGTCTTGTAGTCTCTTGGTATTTTATAATTATTATCACATATTTCGATTGTCACTCTGATGTTCTATATTTTTTTACCATTGATTATAATCATTTCCTCATGCTCGATATAGTTTTTTGGATGATTCAGTACTCTATAGTATGGTTGTTTTTTCATAAAGGAAAATCATTCCCCAACATTTTAATATACCCAATAAATTTATTATCAACCATTGGTGTCATTGCAATATCTCCAAAGGATATTAACCCACTAGTATCTTCTCTCTCTAATGATGTGGGGGTGGATGTTACTAAACAACAGTGGGAACTAGTTGCACAACTACAATTCCTACTCCCAAATAATCTCCTCCAACCCATCATACCTAAAGTGAACTCAAAATAAGAGGATAAAATAGCCTCATAACACATTATTCTGAAGGTATTGGGTCACAATAATCCTCTCTATGTGAATCACATTATCTAACTTATATACGTCTCCTCAGTCAATGACATGTGAGTTTTCATTAATATACTAATGAAGCTATGACAAATGAATGTTTCCAGGAAAACGATCCAAACAATGGAAGAATATCCAACTAATACTCCACCTAAAAAAATTTCCCCAATATCTCAAAGTTCCAATATACCATTTCTAGATCTATTTCCCCCAAACAAACATCTACTTCACACAATTTGGGAAACCCTCAAGAAAACATGGTCCCAAACCTCAAAATCCAAGGTCCTCATCTATCAATAAAAATGTAAATATGTTTGTTTGGCACCACCATCATACTCTTATGAACAATCTTTAAATTCTTTATCACAATTTTCACCACATTGAGACCAATTATTGATGCCTCCCCAATATCATTCTATCACAATGGTAATTGACAAAAAATCTCATACAACTAATCAAATTAAGTCAAACAAAAGGATGAATGATAGTTATTATTATAATAAAAATCATCCAAAAGTTGATATCATACCAATAATCAACTAAAATACAAGACACGCACCTTTAATATATATTCTTTTAATTGGATTGTCTTATCGGTCTATCAATTCATATAGGGTGGAAGTTAGTGTTAAGTCACAAATTAGATCCAAAATTATGTTTCAATCAAAACAATTCTTATCATGGGGTGTGCAAAAAATAATTATTTCCTTAGATACAATGAAGTTTATTGGTTGAATTAGGTTTTATTTGGAGAGTATTTGAGAAAAAGCATACTTTCACTCAAAATTTGAGGGAAAGGGCATGTTTTTGAAATTTTTTTATTTTTAAAATAAAAGGATGTAATGAATCAAGTGATTAGAAATATTTAGAAAATGATATTTATTAAAAAGAGAGATATGATCAGGGATATCCACGAAGGGATGGTTTTCAAATTGAAATGATATTATAGTTCCAATTTAACCAATTCTCTTCCATTAAATCCATTAAAGTGAGATTCCACATTTGCTTCATATTTCTCCATTATTCAAATGGTGACAGTTATAATAAACCATTCCAATAACATAGCTTGTTCTACCATCATATCAATGAAAGTGAGAGTTACATAGATTACCCTCAATTGGAATAGGTAATACCAGATCTGGTGTTGCTTATCCTAAATAATCAAGGGTGTCCACTACCAATCCCACATATGATAATGATCATCACTTATATCACCACTAAAATATGGTCTATTACATTGTATATATACAGCCAATTATTGGAGGCAGATAATGATCATAAACTTTGGAATTAACAATAATAAATTCTAAAACCAAATATGATTGTACTTGATAGTAAATAATGCTTTAAAAATATTAAAATCAGAATAACATAAAAAATAATGGTAATTTATTCCACATAGTTATGGAAATTAAGAATTAAAAAAATAAAACATTCTCCTCCCCAATAACACATATTTTTACTCCTCCATGTGGAGGGTTACTGAGATGAATACGACAGATGGATATATATCAAAACTAAGAAAATGGAAAAAAATGGAAAAAAATTACCAGGAATCTATTTACAGAAAAGTTTCCTATTTTATGACCATTGGTCAAATGAAAAAAAATATTCCCGAAATACTGAATTGATATTTTTCATTCTAAAGAGACTTTTCATCTACCCCCATTTTGACACGTGAAATGGCTATATTTTATTTGTTGAGTTCTCTATGATATATAATTTTAAAAGTTTCAAATCAGTTTTCCTTCATATCTGACTAGAATCAACTCATTTAGTGGATTTTATCATGAAATATTCCTGATTAAATGACGAGTGATCAATTTAGCGTTCTAAAAATCTTTTCCCTGTTAGCTAATTTATTTGGCCCCTATAAAATTCTAATTAACTCAAACTCCATATTAAATTCGTTATTATCTAAATAAAAAGTGATATAAATGGTTATAATTCTATAATTAATTAAATTTTACATTTAGTTTCAAAATATCCCTAAAATCCAAAAAAAAATAAGGAAATTAGACTCATACTTATTAATTATTGGGGATTAATTCATTTAAATACACATGAAAAATTATGAAAATATTATCTATATCAATTACCCTACACATAGAACATAGACTCTTGGATAAGTGAACATCAAATTCAAATCAAAGAAAATTTAAAAACATATGTCCATTTTGTCAACAAATTTAACGCCAAGAAATAAAAGATATAATGCCTCCTAAAAGGCCATTATTTCAAGTTCTCCATTCAACTCATTAAATAAATTTCCACTTCATTTCTCCTCCCATTCACATTAAATACTTACCTTAGATGAATTTTCCCTCATCAAACAAATGTTACTTTTCAATAAAACTTTTCTCCTCTAAACCCATGAAAGCGTAAACATAGTTATAATAAATTTATACATATTCCCATGATATTAATCTATGATATATGATTATAATGAGATTTTTTCTAGTGTTCTTACATGGATTTTGTTTTGTAGGTTTTATATGTCAAAAATTATGAGGATGAATATGGAGGATTTGACTCTTTTTGAATAAAAATTTCATGATTCAAATTTTCACATAGGTATAGTATCCTCCTCAGTCCCTTTAGAAAAAAATGAGCTCCAATAATCTTGAATATTTAAATAAAAGTTTAAACCATTCATAATATCAATAGAAAAATTGATATACACTCTTTAGTTTCAATAGAATTGAATTTTTGATTGATATTTCTTAATTCCAGATAATATAATTTTTTAAGGCCGGGAGAGTTCTTGGAATAACAAAAAATTTGGTAAGTCATATATTTTAGAGTAATAACTTTTTCATAATTTAATATTTAACTCAAATAAACACTATATTATGTATCACAACAAAAGATAGGTCCCCCATACACACCCAAGTTCTACTAGATCATGCATTTTCACTTCCAAAGTAGTTTGTATAAAGAAAAATTCACTTGAAATGGAGATTAACTAATTGGGTTTCCATGGATTCTATAAGATATAGGTATTAAATGTAATTTTTTGGTATAATAAAATGTATTCTCTTGAAAAATTAAATTTTGAAACCAAATAAATTCTTCAATCATTTAAAATACAAGTTCCTCAAACCCTTATGTTATGAAAAAAATAGGTTATATTTTGGTTATAATAAGAATGGATGGGTTATATCATGAAATTTGGTGATATAATTAATCTTAATAAGTGTTTATAAGACTCATGAGAAAGTTTTTATAAAGATAAATATAGTGATATGTCATATGGGATAAAAAATATAGAGGCCATTTAATGAAATTCTAAATTTTTTAACTTGAATGATATTCGATTTAAGTACTTAATTATGTTTGGTTTCATGGGATAAATTTTTTCACTCATTGATATGGGCTTTGAAAATCAGAAAGACAATAATTTCAGTTCACATGTTTTAGAAACATATAATAACTGAAAAATATACACACACAAATTTGAAAAGGACACAAAAATTGTGAAAAAATGAATTTTAGAAATCCTAAACTATAAAGGTTCTCTCCCCCACATATAAATTATTAATTTCCCTCAATTAATTTGATTATATTTAACTTGTAATTATATTTTTAATTCAATAAAAACAAGAATGTTTTAAGGAGAGTTACATCTTGACTTATTGGTAGTGTAACATATAGTTAATCTCATATGTGCTGCTCACTGACAGCATACATAAAAATGTAGGAAAAAACATAATAAATTTATTGAAATAAAACAATATAGAAATAGATTTATAATGGGAAAAAATAATGATATAACTTGGTCTTAATGTTCCTAGTGGTTCATGCAATCACACTAAGAGGTTGACAAATCAGGTGTGGTATGTTTTACGTAATTTATTTATTTATTTTTACACACTTTTTATTCATAACATTATCACCTATTAAGATGAGTGGATCATATATAAAATTAAAAAGTAAATCGAACACATTAAATAGTATTTTTACAAGGTTCTATAAAATACATAACCCTTGTTACAACCATTTATACCCCCAGTTACATATTCTCCATAATATTATTATTATCAATTATAATGGTTTAGGTAGAATCTTATTATACCCCCCAGCTGTTGATCCTCCAGTTGATGATATTTATACCCCAATAATCTATCTATCCTTTCTCAGTTTTTTAGACCCCCCAATCATTATACCTGATAGAACCCTCTATCACTCAAGAATCATCAACAAACTAGTTTGACTACCCAATCACAAGGTCCCCCTTCTCTTGATCCAACGTAGGATGATCTTCTAATATTAATCCATGAGTTTGAAAATATGAATTTATCATGTATAACTTCCAGTTCCAAAAATAGGACAAGATCAATATTTTCTGTCTTGCTCTATAATTATGATAACCTGTAAATGATCTATTTCATCAATGCAACTATGATCAAGTAATTCATTCTTCTATCAGATGAAGTATCAGCCTCACTGGACACTGAATACTCATGTATAAATTCTTTATAAAACTGTTCATGATTATAGTCTCAGTCCCACTTCAAAATATTCATGAAATTTATATTTCATTTCCATTTCTCGATATTTTTTTAATGTATAATACAATAAATGGATTTATCAATCTTTTTCAATGAACTTTGTGAAACAATAAAAATGCATAATATTTCATGAGATTCTTTTTTAATGTGAATGAAAACTTTGATACCTCATTCATAAATAAACAATCTCATTTAACATCATACATGAATATAATTTTAGGCATGTTGTTTCTCAAATTATTTACATAACAGATGGTTCAACAATAAATTCATTATTTTTTCTTCATCAAAAATCAAGAAAATATACTTAATTATAATTTAATGTAAACAATATACGATAATCCAAAATGTTAATCATATAAGGGCTTCCTATGATGTATTTTTGTAATAAGATCATTAAAACAGCATATCTTCTTCAAATATCAATTTTTGAGAGATCTTTTTGGCATGAACAGATCACACGATTAACCTTATCCTTCTTGTGAACAACTCAAAACATCATCATGTGATTGTGAAGGTCTAGAAAGTCATAACATGAATTCAAGGAATCTCTTCATGAATGAAGAGAAAATTCTATGCTCTATTTTTCACACAACCTTCTCTCTCAGATTTTTTTTTATCATACTGAATAATGGTGAGGTCTTTGTGTATTTATAAAAAACATCCGCGGACCTAGATCTTAAAAATTGACAGACATCCACTCTTTCCACTAATTCTAACTAACATTAATGCTCACACATTTATATGTATAATGACCCCATGTAATGGGTCAGTGATGATATGACCACATGATCACTTCTCTTGATCATGTGTTATTGTGTGTATCACATCTCAGAAAATAGTTTCCCCAAAAAGATGTCTTACACTAATGAAACACAACATTTTCCTGGGATGAGTTCTATGAAAATGGATTCATGATATCACAACATAAAAAACTTACAACACATGCAGATTACCATAGGGTAGCCATATATGAAGATGACATCGAGTTTAATTATCAAATTGTTTAGAAACAATATATCAAAATGTAGTAGTTCGTTATGTACGTCATAAATATGGATGAAATGTAACTAAACACCTCTCATCCCAAATAAATCAATCATTCAGATACATGCTTCTTAATAATACAGGCCATTAAACTATATCCACAAGCCACAAAACCTAGGTCATTTCCCATACACACATTCACACATGATATTCTCTTAGGAAACACTTCCACACAATTACTCACCATCCAAATTCCCATGCACTTTCTCATGGGAATGCACTCTAATGGGGCCTATATGTATAACCCCATCTATGTTGTTATCATATGGGATTTGTGAGTTGTCTTGCCTATTTGGTTGAGACCTACTCCCAAAATGTAGGCATTATCTAGCTCTTATCTCATATGTGGTTGGACACATTTTTTTAAGGACAATTAGAAATAATCTATAGAGAAATGTAAGTATTTAATTCACAACACCAAGCCTTCCTCAAATTATTCTAAAATTATATTAAAAAATGTACCCACACAAAACTCCTTTTTCACTTCTCTAAGTCTTTCATAATAGTATAAAATCATTACATTTAAAACTAATTGAATTTTTCTCATCGTAACTTTTTAAAAAAATCATGTTAAATAAATCACTTGGGTTTTTCAACATCCCCCTTTGGGTTTTTATAAATACCCATTTCATTATAAAAGTGAATGTTTCATTCTTCCTCTTACTGAAAATAATTCCAAATATATATGTCTAGGAATTAATTCTCATCTCCAATAATTTAAATTTAATATCATATTTTACTCTTCAAAAACATGTTTTTACAACCCCTCCCTCTAATGATTTTTCAATGAAGGAAGGGAGATAATGACCCCCTAAGTCTGTCCTCTAGTAGAACCCAGGTTGGTGACTAGAACATAGGGTATAAAAATCTCAGAGACATTATAGGAATTGCCCTATATAAATAAATAAGTATCATGAGATAGGATAAAACCCCACCATGAAAATTTAGTAGAAAATATAAATGTAAACCAAAAAATGTCACACGATACATGAGGAAAATAAACTAATAAAAATTTTCTACGAGTATACCAAAAGATAAGTCTACAGATGAAACACATTAATAGATCCAACCTAAGAAATTAATATCCATCATGGTCCCTAATGTCTACCGTGAAACCTAAAAAACATTTTATATATGTGGGTGATCTTAAAATATATACCTAGAAGGAATATAACCTAGGTTTCAAGTGTACTCATGAAAATAAAATTCTTGTGTGCCAGTGAACTGGAACCAGAACCAACAAACACATATACACGTCATATTTAAAATCTCATCCTCACATGCCATTCTCACTAAATCATGTACCCAATATAATAATATATAATCGAGATCATAATAATGTGAGGTACCCCAATGCCACATCCCTACTCATTTTTTACACTCACGCCCCACCATCGAACATCATGTGATCCAATATATTTAGAAAAAATCACATCGCATACCATCAATCTCAAATATAGGTTGGGAGGTATACCTATAAATGTGACCTCATAAGTTCTATAATTCTATGATAGAATTAGGAATCATCATACCAAAACCACAACACATCACATACAGCCTGAAGACAACTGGATAGTTTTGTCGCATCATGTCTGAAGACACCTGGTCTATCATATCATATCTCATTAGATAACTAGGGTAGTAGGGTATCATAAAAAAGAAGGACCTAAACATCATTACTTCCTCCTACCATGCATGTCCCCCACCGCATATCACATCTCACCATATCACACCATCCCGGAAAACACATGGGTCATCACTACAAATCTCACCTAAAGACACATGTGTCATCACTATCGTAGTAAGAGTGAAAAAGAGTGGTTATCTATCCTTAAATAGCACCAAAAACTAATATTGTGGGAAAGACCCTCATAACATAGAACCTTTGAGTTTTGGTAAGGCCATCCAGCTCTGGTGGGTGTGCAATGAAATAAAATTAAAAATACATGATATATAGACTACACATAAAAATGAACCTATGGGTTCAAATCAACTACACTAGAAGACACCATATCAACACCACTGTTCCACACATCAACCATCACAATTTAATCACCCACTATATGTAAAAAAGGAAACCACAAACATATAATACTAACAACATTTAACAATTTCATATACATGTTTCTCATTATGGATTAAACAATTTAAACTAACATTCATTGGTACATCACTTAATTTCGCATTTACACACCCTGATCTTTTATTTGATTCATTTAATCCATTTACCACAACCAAAGTTTACTTAATGATATTCAATTTCCATCCCATTAATTAATTCATTCATATATATTCCATTATTATCTGGGAAACTAGCACAACCATGCCACATCACATATATCCCAACTCACATCAACCATCATTTTAGCACCTCATCAACCATGTCTTCTCACTGAAACAACCCCACATCTCATCCTCCACATACGTCCACTACTACACAACACAACTGTGACACAACACCATCACTTAATTCCATGAAAACAACATCATTCAAAACTGGAACTACATCAAACAACACAACCATATCGTACACCACAACCACTTCAAACCACAACCACTGCACCCCACACCCAAAAACCTCCTCTGTCACATCAATACCAACTCATCACTATGTCACACAGTAAATCATCACAAAACTCATCTGGTGATCACTGCCACCACACGATAGCCTACAACACACAAACCACATAATAAAGCAACCACACACAAAATCAATATATTTTTTCTTTCACGATTATTGAGAAGATCTATCACATTAATTATTAATTTAGTATTGTTATTATCAGAAAAACTAGCACTAAATGGGAAACCATTTTATTATCCAAATATATATTTATAAAACTTAAATCCAGGATGTGATCAAACAAAAACATAGTAATGTTCTAAGAACATATGATTTATAGCACAAACAAGGATCCCAAAACCCATTATTGTTAGTCTTGGGTAGAAGCATGAACAACATCATCAAAAAATATATTAAAGAAGTAAAGTAATATATATCTCCCATATACCCTTCAATTTCTGTTAAACCAATTTATTATATTATTATACCTACCCTAACTATCCTCCCAGTGGAATGAAAAACCTTGATGATATTACACAAATCATGTATATAGGTGTGAAAAATGACCCCCTCCCTCAAGTTATCTTTTCCAACTCACTTCTCACTATAGGGAAGAGAAGAAACATCCCAGAAATCACAAATGCACTACAAAACTCTAAATCAACCTGGATCACGCCAAAGGGTTGTTAAAAACGTATCCTAATGCATACACAGATCATACCAACATCACTTTAGTTATTCTTCGTAGAAGAAGGGATGAAATAATGGGTGATTAGAGATAAAATCAATAAAAATCACCAAAATTCAACTGCCATAACTTGAGGATTATGGTAGGGGATACATGATAAAATAACTCCAAAAAATTCTAATGTTTTATACACAACTGGTAGAAGAAATGAGTGAATGAAATAGTGTTATAATCAACCTATGATTTTACTGATTCAAGTCATGAATTTCAAATTCATGATGTGAATTCCATGGGGCTTGTAAAATGATTTCTTTGAAACCAATACAAGGAATGAATTTCTCATATCATTAAATTCCACTAAAAATTAAGTCACCATTCCTTGGATTAATAAACAACTTGAATTACATTTTCATGTTGTGAATCCATTTAAAAAAATCCACCATCCCCACAAACTAGCACAACGTTTTTGACTACACGACCCATGAATCAACTTCTATAGTACTTCTATAGTCCAATCCTCTACCAAACACCAATACAGATGCTTCCAAACACCCTCCAAGAACAAAACCAACAATGTAATGGGATTTTAAGTAATGTTTAATGATATAATATACCTCTCAAATTATGACCACTCTCAAGATTCAAAACCAATCCCAAATAAAATAAAGGTCTTTGAAAAATCACCTCGGTGATACATTTTAGGGTATGTATTAAACTTTACACCAATACTAGACAAAAAAACAAATCAAGATACCCAAAAAAACACCTCACATAACTACATCACCTCATATCACTAGTAAAAAACAATTTCATCTTGAACTAGGGACAAACCGCCTCATCTATACACAACCAAATGCACAACCATATCAACCTCCAAACATCTAAAACCAACAATTCCCATATCCAACAAATAGAACTACCTCAAAAAACCATGTAATCTAATTCGTCATGTCAATATATGATCTAATTTGGGTGACATTGACTCTCTGAAATAATTTTAATTATTTCAAAGTACAACAGATATTTATTAAGATTCAGGTCCTCCACATTTCACATGTTGGGATATTTTTCACATATTAAACATCACAAATCAAGGAAAAAATAGATCTCATAACAAATAAAATCCAAACATAATTTCATGAAAAAAACATAATAGGGAAAAACTAAAAATAAATCTGGGTAGTCAATGTGTATCTACATCTCCCTTCCTAAGTACTCTCCTCCGGACCACCATTCATCCACAAACTTGATCGAAGGGAATGGTTTTCCTTTATCACACATTATCTCAATATTCCATGTTATATAATAGTCTCTCCACAAATTTTTCATCATCTATGTTATCTAGTTCTTTTGAGTCAATGATGTGGGAGTTAACATGAAAATTCGAATGAATATGGGACTCATAGAACACATCGTGGATCCTATCCACCTGTGGAAGCTATTTTAATAAATATACCACCTTATAAAACATCTCCAATAACTCAATGAAAACAAATAATTGGGGATAGATCTAACTCCCCTACATAACATCTCCTTCCCATGTCTAGGGTATACTCTCAATAACACATGGTCTCTAACCTTGATCTCCAAGGACCTCCAACGATGATTACCAAAGGACTTTTGAGGATACTAAACCTCAATCATCCACTCTTGGACTAATTATAACTTCTCAATTTTCCTCTTAAACACATTAGGATGATGAACTACTAACTCCCAAACATCCATCTTGGAGAAAGTAACATGACATGGCCGCCCATAAAATTCCTTAAATAGGTAAATTCCAATGGATGAGTGATATATATTTTTTATGAATACTTGGTCAAAGGTATTTTCTAGGCCCAAGATCCACTCATGCCTAAAAACCACGATCACAACATATACTTTAGTGTTTGGATGGTCCCCTGCATCTATAAATCTATCTAAGGGCAGAAAAAAGTGCTTAGGTGTGGCTTAGAGCCAAATGTGTAATGAAATACCCACTATACATGAAAGGTAAGATTAGGATATTGATAATAGATTATGGTTCTCAACACCCCATGAATCCTAACAACATAATCTATAAATTTCCGTGGGAAAAAATCCAGGACATTTGATTCACAGATCACTAGAAAATGAGCCAACTTCATCAGTAAGTCCACTAAAACCCAAAATATATCACATCCTATATGAGATTAGGGAAGACAGATGAAGAAATATGCCAATATATGCACCCATTTCTTCTCAAATACATCTTTTAATAGAAAAAAACATCTAGGAATACAATGACCCACTTTTACTTACTGACAAATCAAACACCTTGCCATAAACTCTACCACTTACCATCTCTTTTCTGGACACCAAGGATGCCTTATTAAGACATGATATATCTTCTTCGCATATGGATCTACCAATAAGGGTGAGCTATGAAACTCCTAGAATACCCCCTCATATATCACCTACAGAATAAAAAACCTCCCCTAGAACAGAGTCTGAATCCAACCATCCTGTGACTATCCCTCAAGGGAGTCACCATGGCCAACATGATCATACATCACCTCTATATTTTAGTTCCCCCATTAATACTCTTCCACATGATACATAAACGATGTATCCATATTAATATTATAAAAAAAATATCATCCACCACTCCCTATAACATCAAAATAATTCATTGTGATCACCTCCATTCCTTTCCAAACATCTGCAAACACCCATGTCATTTCCCCTGGAGACTTCTGACTCAATGCATATACAACCACACTCCCCTTTCCTAGTGTGTAAAGGATATAAAAATTTAAATCCTAAATAAAAATATACCTTTTTATATTATTCTAAATTAGATATATTTTAGTGAAAACATATTTTAGGATCTTATGGTTTCTAAAACCCACAAAGAGCATGTCATTGAGATATTTTTTCCACACCATTAGCATAAACACAATCACTGCCAACTCCAGGTCATGGGTGTTGAAGTTATTCTCATGGTGTTGTAACTACCCAGACAAATATAATACTATTTCTATATGATTCATCAACATGAATACCAATCCCAAAAGATATTTATAAATGAAATCATCAAGAAAAACACCCTCTTTAACAAAATATAGCACTGAAGCACTGATTAACTTCTCATTAAGATAACTGAACATTGTCTAACACTAATTAGTCCATAATAAAACCTAGTGGTTCCTATTCAATACTATCATCAGGGTTGAAACATGAGATAAATCAAGAAAAACTCCTCTAATAATGTCCTATGAGACCAAGGAAATTGTATAATTATGCCATATTATTGGGTTCTTTATATGAAACTACTACCTTGAACTTAAACACATCCACTTACACACCATACATAGACACTACACATCCATGGAATTGAACCTCCATTATCTAGAAATTACACATGGAAAAATTCTCATATAGTTGTTGTTGTCGAAGGACCTAAAAAATAACTCGGATATACAAAGTGTTCTCCACCTATAACTTCAATTAGATAAAAATATCATCAATTAATATGTTGTTGAACCATTCTAGGAACTCATAGAACACAACTTTCAGAAGCCCCAAAATCATGATTAATCATTTTTTTACACTGAACGGTATGAATAAAAACTCTAAGTGCCCATACCTACACTTGAAGGTAGTCTATGGGATATCCTCACCCTTCCCCCTCAACATGAGATATCTAGATCATGGATCTATCTTTTAGAACCAACTAGATCCTCTCAAATGGTTAAATGGATCATCGATCATCAAAAGTGCACAATGGTTCTTGATCGTTACCTAATTCAACCATCATTAGTTTATACATAGTAATAGACTACCATTAACCTAGTAATAAAACAATAATGGATCACCCCATAGAGACATATTGGACCAAATAAAACCCATATGTATGTGATCATCTCCTACAACGTCAACTTGTACAACTCTGTAGGTTCCATCTCATAGGGATCCATCAAAATCATATATTCTCTTATTTGAAGAACTATCCAAAACTAAACATCATATCATGGCTCTATGGTCATAAGATCGTCTAGAAAAACATCCATAAACTACTCCAAAACCCTTGGAACACTCTCTACTAAATCTTCCATAAACAACTCTACCAAATGAGTCAAAATTAGATCTGTCTACCTTTCCCCGATCTTGTAACATCTCTAGCCAAGGAATCCCACTCACTATCCCTCCACATCATGAAAAAAAATCTCATCCAGAAGAAGTCAAATATTCACATGATTAATAAATCTAATCCATGTTATGGATATCATTGTTGGTTTTATCTACGGTAAGAAGATTTCCCACCATATATGGTCGTTACCCTGTCACCATTCTATATACTTGGTTCACAAAAAATAATGAATCGTGACATATAATATGCATAAATAACATCATAGGAACAAGAGGCCTCGCCAAATTCAGTCCTACAGAATTGGCCAAAGATGGAGTGAAAATGGAATGTGAGACTCTTGATTCAAACAAATAATATATTTTTGTAGATGATAAATAGGTTTCACCCTAAATAACTCTTGTCTCTGTGGGCGCATCTGCCTCTAACATGTGCATCTGACCACACCCAAATCAAATTACCCTCTTCTACCATCATTCAAAACCCCATTATTCCAAATATAGCTATTTAAAGAGGCCATCGTAGGGATTTACTTTTGAAATTTCACCTACACTCATCTACTGAATAATAATCAATAGTCCATGCCTCTGAAAAATCATCAGTGGAAACTGCTACAACCAAAAAGGGGCCTAAGATACCATGAAATGTGCATCCTTGAGTGGTTAGACACTGATTCGAGCATTACCAATGTCCACCGCATACCGAGAAAAAAATATGGAAATCCCACTAAAGGTTCATAGAAACCACCAATCCCTTATGTATGGGGAAGAAAATTTCACAACTAGTTCCCCATTGATCGGAAACATAATTGCCTGAACACCCATGACCCACTATCCAAAGCTCTGATCCTCAAAATGACCCTATGGATACTCTCTTATAGCTCACCTACCATAAAAAAACATACTCTTGATCACTTATACCTTATAATACACTTCGATATATATTGGACTCAAGAATAATGTGGCCATGTACCTAATCATTGGGTGTAAAAGTCCTCCAGAAACCATGATCTAGAATCTTCATCTGGGAAAATTTTAGGGTAAAAGTTAAAAAGATACATTAAGCTGATCCCAATATCCCAAAAAATCAATCATCACTTCTAAAGGGAGGATCACCTCCTACCTTTTTTCTTCCCTCGGTATCTATGACTAGAACTCCTCCTAGAAATCCTTCTAAAAATCATGACACAATGCATCCGCCTCCTTGAATTCACCAAGAAATAAGGTCCACCACAAGCCATAACTTCCCGAATCTAACTAAATTCTATTTCCACCCAAAACACAACCTAAAATTGAATAAAATTAAAATAATTCATAATCACCTCTAGCTAGTACTCTTTCTCCATATCAGAGACACTCACCTCGTACATTTCCAAACTATAATACTAAAAATCACAAAAATACCTGTGTAATTATTTTTCCTCCCCTATTAGATCAAACCAATAGTAATAAACCATATAATACTTATAATCATAAACTGCATATTTGACTCATAGATGATGAACAACAACCCTTCCTAAAAATAAAGGAGAACATCCTGAGATCAGTGGCATGGAATTTATCCAATATTATTTAGTTAATTCATTCTATTCTCTTTAAACAACCCATTTATTACATGTAAAAAACAAAAATGAGTTATATACATATCCTCTGTCTACACCCTATAAACAAGTCCACCTCATTGAAAGGACCCAATCTTGATTGACC
This sequence comes from Viscum album, assembly GCA_963277665.1. Taxonomy (NCBI): domain Eukaryota; kingdom Viridiplantae; phylum Streptophyta; class Magnoliopsida; order Santalales; family Viscaceae; genus Viscum; species Viscum album. The sequence goes on along the minus strand of OY728161.1, from coordinate 120,764,302 downwards.
ACTGAGAGTGGATGGGTGAATCAGCAGTTTCATTTTATGAATTTTGTTCCATTAAAATTCAACATATTGATCTTTTTAAGGTTATTGATTCAGTTAATAGTATCTATCAATCTCACATCATGTTTAGTAGTAATAATAGAAATGGAAACACATAGTATTTACAAGGTTCAGCTAAAAGGCCTACTCCATTCCAAGTCATTTATTCCCCCAAACATGTATTCTGGATTATAATTCACTATCAAATAAGTGATTAAAATGGTTCGAAATCCAACTCCCTTTTCTTTTGGATCCAATAAAAATAACTCTTACACTATCTAAAGTAGAGATCATTTGTTTTCCCCTTTCTCCTACAAGAATATTATGCCTTCTCCTGACACCAAATGAAATGATTCACCATTGTATAATTATTGACCCACTATAGAATGATAATCTTATCTTCCTATTTAATATAAAAGAATAATACTACCCCATATACCATTCAAGTATCTTGTGATTCATTAGTTGTTTTGGATTTTATCAATAATTCTAATCACCTATAAGGACCTGTTTTCTTATTAAAATTAATTCTTGGCCAATGATTTCTCCTAACAAAGGTATTATCTTCTATTAATGTGTGAAAGAGGTGAACACAATGTTCTTCAAAATTCTATACCAGATAGAACTCACATAAAATCAAATTAAATATACATCAAAGATAGATTTCATGGCATCTGAATATTGTGGATTTTGTATATCAATCACATTTCATATATGGAATGTTGGTTCATTATATTTTTTGTTCATTCATTAATAAAAATATAGTTTATCTGATATTAATTCACATGTGCATGTGAGAATACGTGCACCACATTCAACTTCCCCTTGAATCCTTTAATCTCCTCACTTAATTCACATGAATGCATGTTATCAAAGGCATGTTTATTCTATGTTCCTTGAAAGTCTTTCACACAAGAGGTGTGTACACTCTCAACCTTTATCACAATGCATGTAAACACATGAAAAAACATGTTTGACTACATACTTACATGAAAACCAAAATACGTGTTAGGTATATTTGTGCACAAAATTTATTCGTCATTTTAAACATAGTTTTAGAATAGACTATCTCATGGTTGCCTCATAATCCTTCATGAAAGATAGAAAGTATCGGTTATTTTATTCTTCACATAAGGCAGGGGAATAACACATTTCGAGTTAACCTGATTACTTCTTGGAAACTAGTTCCTTCACAATGAAATTATAATTTTCTTAGAAAAATTAGAACACTTTCGTCTTTATTATCCTTTGTTCAAGTAGTTTCTAAAAATAAAATTTATCCTTCACTAACTAGTATGGATTGTGGTGCTCTATTTTTCTTTGTAAAAATGAGATCCTTTACCAAAAACTCAGAAACTCCATCGATCATGAGATCTTATATTTTTATATTCGATGATCACTGCCTTATTACACCACCTCAGATCCACTTTTTAGGCCACAAATAATCTCTAGAAAGTATGTTGCGTCACGACACCTTTAATGATCCTGAGTCATTTGTGATAAATTAAAACATAAATAAAAAACAAGGCTTCTTCATTTTGTTCCCTTATGGTGATCCCTTTATATGAATGCGATGCGTATTGCAAGATCCATGGATTATATCTCAAACACTCATATGATCATATGGCCTCATGAAACTATCATTTCCGATTTGGATAATAGTTCATTCATTGATTTTATCAAATGCATTCAGATTGAAATTTTATACAAGATATCAGGTGGATTAGGAGAGACTCAATCCATTAGCATCACAATATATGATATTAGTTCTCTTTAACAATAGTTTTCCAGATGGAAATCTGGTAAAGGGAAATCCGGAGGAGTTCATAGGTAAGAAATGACATCCTCAGGTTACCAAACGAATGAGATCAGCCACATCATGTGGACTATATTAATTGTGTAACAGAAATGATGTAGGAAAGGTTACCAACATTATGAATCCCACATTTTTACATCCACATGAATCTACTCTAGTATATTATGCTATCAGTGACCACTATTTCTTTTAGCCGACAATAGGTTCGACTCCTATACCACCTGTACAAACCCACCACCGGGATTCATCCCTTGGGTATTAGGGATCATGCTAGGTGTGCCTATTTCCAAACCTGTTCTCGGGACATGAACATAGGCCCCTCCTACATATTATAAAAACTATTCCTCCTAAATGCTTCATCAGGTCGGGTTTCTTTAGTCATGGTGGACCTATGGACCCTATAAGATCACTTGGTAGAGTTGTCCTTGGATGCCTTGTGGGTTGCCATTAATTTCTAAGTAAACACTCATCTAAAATATCATAGAATAATATATGTATAAAATATAAATCCAACTTTAAATAAATTTACAATATAACTTTTTCTCAACTCCCCTTCATGCAATGTCCTATAATATCCTTCTTCACAATATAAAATTTATTATTGCATGGTCTTCAAACAATTTCTTCATGCGTTAATAAATTCCTTTTTCCATGTCCCTCACTTATAGTAAAAAAATGTGAAATACTCCATATCACATGTGGGAAACATTAATGATCTCCTATATAATCATCATTTTATCCATACATATTTATCCATCATAGAAAAAAAAATATTAGGACCAACAATCTCACCTTTCATAGTTTGTTGTCAATACCTCCTGACCATGAAGTGTAAGATTCAATGGAGTTTCACAACACTTTATCCCCCCTTATTTGTAGCATGTTGTCCTCCCTTTGAATATTTTCTTCTTCAATACTACCAATAGAGTGATGATATCACATAGTTTTTTCATATCAAGGATACTTTATAAAATCAACTCTAAGTTAGCATGGGATATCTTGATGTAGAAAATAATAGAGATATGACCATGTTTTTCTATATTTTCCATAAACTACTTTGAATGTGAAGTCATGCATAAAATGTGCCAATTATCATCCCGGGGATTCTAGATACTAAAATTATTCATTTTAATTCTCAATCATGCACATACTTTATCAATAACATCATAAAAATCATGTGAAAAGTTAAATATACCCAATTATCTCATCTTCTCTAGATTTCTCCTATTTAAGGGGTGGACTATTTCCCTACATGAAGTTTAGTGGAATCCATGAAGGATAATACTTCCATGATTTTCAGTAGTGGAATCCTCAAACATATGCTTCAATTCCCCTATTGTTAATAAAAAACATATATAAAGAAGTGTTGAGGGAAATTTTTGGTTTCTCAGATACGACATTAATAATAAGAGAATCCTTTTAATCTGGAATTTTTATTCATCTTAGATTCCATGAAATAATATATTGATCTTTACTAATAATTTGAATCATATAATATGGATGTTATTTCCTATTCAGTATCAGAAGCACTTCTTTTACCATTCCACATTTTTTAACGATCTCTACATGGGTTGGTAGTATTGTTATAATTTTTTTTATAACATTCCTAGTCTTCCCACATCATTCTCATTTTAGGAAATTCATTTCATTATTTTTAGGTGACTTATCACCATATTTTAGTGGAAAAAAATTTCCACCTTATATTCTATAAAAACATTCTTTTCATTAATTTGAGAAAATTTTCCCCTTCCTCCAATTTTATACCCAATATTAATTGGTTTGGAAAAAACAAGGAAATCCTTCTTGAAATTTTCTTTCTACTGAGATTCTTTATAATACATTTCATTGTTTTCTTTTTCAATCTTTTCCCTTGGTATAGAATAGGATATATCTCTTGGAACTCTTTTGAATCATTTCTCAACATTGTAATGGTCTTGAACAAATGGTCCAAACACTATCATCATGATTTTAATTTTTTCTATGCTGACATTTATAATGATTTATTGGTCATAAGTCACTCTTTCTTGTAATATGATCTTTTTTCATATTGATTGAAGTTGTATGAAACATATTTTTCTATTTGGTATGGATTATTTAAATTTAGTTCTTATTCATTAATTTAGAACTAATATGGATTACTAATGAGTTATGAAATTTATCATGGGTTTTTGGGGAATTTTTGTAGCCCAGAACCCATATTTTTGAAAAAGAAAGCCCTATCACATGGTTTGAGTAAAATGTGAGGGTAGGGCACATAGTTAGATCTAACGATACAGATGGTTTGCATTTTCAGAAAAATCCTTATTGCATGGTTGTCACATGGTTTCCCTAACTGTTTAGTCTAACTGTGAGTGTGACCATTTTTTCTAGGTACTCATGCATGGTTAGTGCATGGTTTGGAAAAACATGCATCCAAACCATTCAAAAAATAATTTGAGTATAAAATGTCCATTTTCCATTAAAGATCAATTTATCCCATTCCTTCTACCCTAATGATAATTCCAATGAGATTGGCCTCCATTTCTCTAATTTTGGAGCATTTTGAATTATTAATATATGGATCAAGATATCTCCTTCATCGAGTATTTTTTCAAGCTTCCTATCATCTTGTTGAAGTGAAATGGTATGTACTAAAGTCCTTTTGAGCTATTCCTATTCTATCTTTCTATTTTCTTAGTTATATATGTGTGAGAATTTTTCCTCTTTTATTAGATCTACTCTGATCCAAGACAAATCAAGGGTCAATAGTAGAGGAGGATATTCGTACAATCCTAAGGTGGGTGGCCGATAACTCATCCCCCATCTTCGTTGATTATAGAATTGTTGTGAGGGTTCCGCCAATTTCCTATGGTTCCATTTATTGAATTTATATGGCATCATTATAATCCTTAGAACCATATGGTTCTGATATTTCAAAATATATTGTTATGTGTTGGGGGTAATTCCCACAATGTCTAATATACCATGTAGGATGATATTCCATTGTTGAGTTTTTATTGTTTGGACACTTTTGATCCATTGTTCGGATGTGCTCAAGATTGACCACACAAATGGTATACCTCCTTATAATAAATTATTGTTGTATCTTGTAATGGTGAATGGAAATTACCATGTCACTTCCACATTGCCCTCCTAAGTTATGTGATTGAAATTGATAATTAAATGTGAAAAGCAAAATTGGAAAAGTATACTATGTACATGACTTAACTGTATTTAATTGTGAATGAATAATAGGTTATGTGTCTATAGAACCCATTATCTTGTTAATGGAATGTTTTGGAATAACTCATATTATTTAATATCCCTTAAATGGATTTAATAATGTTTTCAAGCAACATGGCGTTGTCACAATAATGAAAGGAAAGGATTGAACCAAATGGACTTATTGATAAATTAGGAATTGATTAAAGGGTTGAATGCTACAAGGCCTTATCATAATAATTAAATTCAAAGATTGAACCTAATTAAATATTATATTATTTAATTATCAAATAGTAGTTCCTTGAATTGATCTTTCCTTGTATTCTTATCAAATAATTCCTTGAACACTCGGGAACCCCATATTGATTCACGGAAACAACTTTCATAGGTTGACACACACCTAGAACCTGATATCATTTTATTAATGGATGATCAGTAATACACTATATTATCCTTCACATTGTTTTAAAGGATTCCTTGGATACACTTTGGATCCATCATTGACATATAGGTGCCAATCTTATATCCCATAGGGCCCAGTCACTACTTAGCCCCATTTTACCTTGGTTTTTTACCTTGGATTTGGTAGGCATCTTATTGTGGAATTCATTGGAATATGATCCTAGGATTAATCTCTTACCCTTATCAAGGATATATTTATTACAATGTTGGAGACCATTGAGGTCTACATTAACTTGTTTAATACCTTTGAACTTCATTATCAAATATCATTACAGGATGCCTCATTACATTTTGGAACTTTAAATATGGATATCATATGATTTATTTGTAAACTAGCAATAGTCAATTAATGAATTGGTAACATTTTTAGATACCAACTGGTGGCTGAAGCATTTACTTGGTTATTTTGTTACATTATACTACATTAATTTTTATATTCATTCTTTCACACTATTGAGTTTCCATTACAGGGGTTGGATGTTATAAATAAAATTGGTGGTGGCCCAATTTGATTTATCTCACACCCTCTCTAGTAGTCATATGGTTCTTGGGGAAGAATACATGATTGTAGATAATGTTAAAGGGATGGGTATTTCCTTGAAAATTTTATTTATACTATTTAGGATGGATCTTAATACCAAATGATAGAGATAGAGATCGAGATGCTTGGGATAGAATTTTTATTTCATTTTCACTTTTTTGTAACATGTTTTTATTTCTACCTTGTATACATGTTTTCATATTTTCTAGATACATTACATTTAATCTTCAGTTGGTTTATGATATTCAAGTGGTATTAGTTATTATTACTAGTGTCCCTATTTCCACTACACCTTCTGTTTACTTATATTAATTCTACTATTTACATTTGTTTATACATGTCCATTGTGATACAATTAGGTAATGGGGGAATAGTATATCCACTGATACACCCTAGTACCTTACTGTTAGTTGACAACATATGTATTTTTGGGACATGTTCTTGAGGTCATGTCGACCACTATGCTCAAGGCACCTATTATGTGTCATCCGAGTTTGGGAAATCACAAAGTTGTATCAAAGGGGTTCTTTTCTTGATTTACTATTTAGAGACAATATATTTGAGATTATGAATGATTGGGACATGGTCATAATCCATGATTAGGTTTCACAAACCCATGTTCAAGGTAAAACCCAAGTTATGAAAAATATAATTTTTCACTTTTTTTCTAATTAAAGTTGATATTTTTTTCATCATTGGGTGATACACATGTTGTGTGGTGTTTCTAATTATTATGCTGAATGAGATTCTATTTTATCCTTGGCCTGATGATATGAGGGAAATGATCATTGATTCATGTAACATTAAAGGAACTTAGAAGTCACATATCATTCATATTTCCATTCCATATAGATTCATTCCACTAATTTTCATTTCTTGGTATGCCAATGATTGTTGAGTTATGTGGTGATAGTTATATTATTCATTTATTAATCATTTTTTTTGATTGAGTGATTGCCTTTCCCAATTCATCAGGTGTATGGGCCCTTATGGGTTGAGATGAGTAATTTATCGAGTCCAACCACTATTCTATAAATAAGTGTGTTTCATTTTCATTGATGAGGTGTATGGGCACTGATTAAATGGGAATAGAAACCCATAATAATGTTATAATTTACTTTAATATGAAATGGTTGCACTTCCTTATCCCGCCTTTTCATGTTTATCAAAGGTAAAGGAGTGAACCTAGTAATTTAATGAATTATTAAGCTCTTACCAAAACCCAGACAATTAAGAGGGTAATTGGGGTAGTATGCCTTGGATAGTGAGTTTTCTTAAATAAAACATATGTTAGAGAGGATATCTTTCTATTTTATCTAGTTTTGAGAGATGTTCTTGGAATTGTTTGACCAATGATTCCCAAACATCCTCATATTGTATGCCATGAGGGTGGCGATGAACATGCTCTAGAAATGGTGGGCCCTAAGCCTCTAGTATTACATCTAAGAGTGAAACATGAGGCACTACCTATTGTACCTAATTTGGGAACTGACTCCCAAGTTTTTGAAGGATTTATACTTCTAAAGTATTCTATGCTTAGTGCTCCATGCGTTACACCTATAATGGTTGATCTGACTCAAGAGTTCCAGCAGTATCATCCTCCTACTTTTTCAAGGGATGGTAGTCTACAGGCTGATGAGTATTAGCTATAAGACATCCTATATATCTTTGGGAAACTAGAGATTTGAATTATTGGAGGCTATAACTTGCTAATTACATGTTGTGTGACTTAGCCAAGTGATGGTGCGATGTGATTACCCAGGTTGGTCGTCATCAGGGTATATTATTGGTTGATTTCATGACTTCCTTCTATGATTAATTCTCTCCTCATATGATAACAGCTAACATAGCCAGATATTTCATTCATATAATGTAGGGTTCTATGTCAGTTATGGAGTATTCATCATGTTTAACGGAGTTTCAGTGCTTTTTACCACTTCTAGTCGGGAAGAGATTTAACATGCTAGATGTTTCGAGAATGGGATTGTGTACACAATCCATAAGGAGATGAATTCCTTACCCCTACATACCTATTCTGAAATAGTCAATCAGAATCTTATCACTGAGCGTAACCTATGGGATGACTATAGTACCATGTATAGAGGATTAGTGATTTAGTAGGAAGGTAGTGCTCCCCGGGGTAGGATACATTCCCTCAAGGTTTCTCATTAGGGTGGTGATAGCCAGAGTATCCATAATAATAAATCTATATATTTTCATTAGTGTGGATTAAAGGGGGATCTGATGCCTTAGTGTGATATATAACCACTATAGTGTCAGGATTTCAGCTGTATGAGGAAACATCAGAGGTTCTATAGGACCTTTCCACCAGCTTTGAGTGGAAATGGATCAGCTCCAGCTCCACCTTCCAGAGCATGTTATTTTGCGCCACATCAATTGGGGAGTTTGAATAGCACCATAAGTACTGTATGAAGTTGATTTTGGTGTTGTAGTAGTCATACCCCTAATCACTAGTAGTACTAGCAAAGTAGTTATTATTGTGGTGGTCTAGATATTTCACTGGGTTGTGGATCATGCCAATTGTTTTCCCAACATCAGATTCCTGATGATCAAGCTATGGGACCATCTATAGAATGAGTTACTATTATTTGTGAATCTACTATTGAGTCAACTTTATTTTATATAGTGTCATCAATGTCTTTTATCTTTGTATCTATCATTGAATGTATCAGACCAGAGATACAAAAATTATTGTGTTGTAATGACCCTAGATCCACTGTTATGAGTGTTGTCAGATGGAATATGCCAATGTACGGACTATCTCCTTGAGGTAGGTAGTTACCTTTTCTTATGAAACCTCTACAATCTCAAGATGAGAGTATTATAAGTCCTTATAGAGATGTAATTTTTGGTTCAATATCATGATTTTGTAGACCACTATCATCGGAGGGTATTGTTTACATCTCCATAGGGATGAAATTATCTATATAAGTGTGAGTGGGAAGTCTATGGTGGTAAACCAGGAACAGAGCATCATGATCTAGGTTGAGTGACCACCAAGATTAGAATCCTCTTCATAGAGGATTAGAGTCTACATCAAGATGATTTCTCTCTAGTGGTATATCATTTTAGGGATATATTTCCTAATGGTTTTTCTGGATTACATCTTGAGGGATAAGTAGAGTTTACAGTAAATCTTGTAATTGGAGAAACTTCAGTTTCCCTTACTCCATACAAGAGGGAACCTATAATGCTTCAGGATCTCAAGTGGCAGTTAGATTATTTAGAGGGTAATAATTTCATAAAAATGAGTACATCATCTTGGGGTTCTCCGGCTCTCTTTGCTAATAAGATGAAACAATACATTTATAAATTGATTACAATAGTTTGAACCAGTATATTGTCAAGAACTGGTATCCACTACCACAAATAGATGATCTCTTTGACCATCTCTAGGTAGATATGGTCATCTCTATGATCAACCTATGATTAGGTTATCATAATGTGTGAGTAAGGCCATCATAAATACCTCATACTGCTTTTTTGTAGCATGTATGGTTGATAAGAGTACCTTATTATGTCATTCAGTCTTACAAACACACCAACATTGTTCATGGATCTAATGAATCAGGTTTTCCATCCCTTTTGAAATTATTTTTTCTTCATATTTGTGGAAGAAATGTGCTGTATTTTCTCACTCTCAATGACCATGAAAATCATATTGAGATCATTTTGAGTACACTGAGAGATAATCATCTTTATGATATACATGCTAACTGAAAATTCTAGATCAATAATGTTCACTTCTTTGGTCACATCATATTAGAATCAACAGTATATGTTTCCCTAAAAATGGTTAGTTTTGTAGTTTACATGGAGTTTCCCAAGAAAATATTTGATATATAGAGTTTCTTGCGGATGGTTGGATATTACATGAATTTTATATCAGAATTTTCTGGCCATGATTATCATTTTAATGGTCTTACAAAGAAGGGTGTTAAGTTCCTATGGTCAGAAGCATGTGATAAATCCTTTTAGGGGATGAAAGGGAGGTTTTTTCTCTACACATATTCTGATTCTTCCAGTGTTAGGTATAGGTTATACCATCTTATGTGATGCATCATTAATTTTTCTAGGAGAAGTACTAATATATATAGAATCCCAAACTTTTTATAACATAACTTTTCATTACATTTTACAAAACTGAAGATCTTTACGGTTTAGTGTCTTGGAAACTAGGAACTCAAAACAGGAAACATAAAACATTATTCATAAACACTTGAAAGGATTCTCCTTATGTTCTTCCTAGGTACATTACTACATCTCATAACCTAGGGACATACATCAAAAGAAAGGGTGAGAAAAAGGCCCAGTAAGGGAAACATTTAACATGTGAACTTGAGATACATCAATAAAGTCATGAAAATGAACTTTAAGGCATGAGAAAGAAATCATGAGGCATATCATAATAAAAATAATGTTTTTCATAACGTGAATATTTGGATAAAACATTTTACAAAGACAATCATTTCCGTTTCACTAAGGTCCATCACCAAGGTGTCAATAAATATTACCAAGGTTATTCACCAAGGTATCAGTCTAAATGGTCATCTCTATAGATTAAGTCTTTACCCAATGAATTGGAGTGCTATCAGGGTGCACCCTTAAATTTTACTTTATAATCATGTGATACACGTATATCATCATCAATAATTTCATAAAAAACCCATATATCATAAAAGAAATGGGTTTCATTTCATAATCACAAGGTTTTAAAAACTGCTTTAAAGACATGATCTTTATGTCACTTTAAACCCATAGAAAGGGAAAGCGGGTCTCATGTATGTAAATCCCAGACATTAAAATAGAACATTTTGGTATATATGTGAATAACCACTTAGAAGAAAGAGCTTTGAGTATTAACCTAATAAAATTAATTTGAGGATAAGAGAGAGACATTTTGAGAAGGAAATTCGGCAGCATAACGGCTATGTTTTGGGGTTTTAGAAAACATTGAAAAGAGAGGGGACATGGGTCACCCACTCATAAATGATCCATAAAACAGTATAGGGACAGAATATAAATGTTATAAGAACATGGTTATGAAATTTTAAAGATATACCATTTGAAATGAAAAACATAAAAGGAGTGAAAAAATAAGATTTCTCTTCTGAAAATCCGGCAGCCTAACAGCGTCACTTAAACTTCACCAAAAATGAATTGACGAGATCAAATAAGGTCTCTCATAATATGAACATAAAATATCAGTATGATAGATATATATATCATACCCCAACATAATAAAAAGAAACTTGAAAGACTTGGCATGAAAGTAGAACATTGAAAAGGGAGAAAGGTGAAAGAATCCCTTAAAAATTCGGCAGCCTAACGGCGTCACTTAAACTTCAACAAAAATGAATTGACCAGATAAAATAGGGTCTCTAATAATATGAACATAAAAGATCAGTATGATACCAACATAATAAAAAGTATCATGAAAGTCTTGACATGAAAATAGATCTTGAAAACGAGAAGGGTGAAAGAATCCCTTAAAAATTCGGCAGCCAAACGGCGCCACTTTAACATTATTAAAATGAAATGACGAGAGCGAGAGCGAGAGGGGGTCTATCATCATATGAAAATGAAAAGGGCAGTAAAATTAATTTAAAATAACATCCTCCAATATAAGATAATAGAGCATAAAAGAAATGACATAAAAGAGATTACTTGAAAAGAAAGAGAGAGGTAGGATCCCTTACCTTAAAACGTAACTCTTAAAACTCAAAGGGTGGGACCTTGAGGCCTTGGGGGAACCTTGAGAGGTCTCCTTGGAAGGTAATGAGTCCATAGATTCGTTGGGGGAGAGTTGGGAGTGAAAACTAAAGGAGTAAAGGGTGGGTACTTATAGGGAATGTGAGGGGACAAGGCATTAATGGCCAAGGGACACCTCACAAGTGGTTTTATCAAAACCATGGGCTCTCCCATGGTATTTCCCATGGAGTTATGCCAAATGGGGAACCCATACAATAATTCATCACCTTTGGTCGTCCAACCATTGAAATATCTCATGAAATCATCATGACACAGTTATGATGTCATTAAACATACCGAAACCCTAAAACTGTATTTTTACTATTCACTGAAAAATCAACTTTCTCAGAAAAATCCCAAAATTTTACCTTAACCAAAAATCAATGCTCCAACTTCAAAAATGATCTCCATTTTATAAAAATAATTTTCTAAATATTTTTAATTTAATTTTTAAATAAATACACTATTCACCGAAAATTCATTTTTTTCAGAAAAATCCCCAAAAATTACCTTCACATAATATCAATGCTCTGAGTTCAAAAATGAAATCCATTTTATAAAAACAACTTTCTAAATATTTTTAATTTAATTTTTAATTAAAAAAACAATTCACCCAAAAAAACTAATACTCGAATAATAATTTCTGAAACAGTTATTTACCTATTTTATTGAATCACATTACTTAATCAAGGTGCCTAGGTTATATTAATACTTTTTTTAAGTGATATTACTAATCCATTTGGTCACATTACTAATCCTAAGCAAAGAACCACTATTCATAATTTACTATTCATCAAAAATCAAGTTGATCTTATTAGACTCTTAATTTCGTACTGAACATAATTGTAGAAGACCGTTTTTTAAAAATCATTACAAATTTTTAATTATTTAAGGTTTACATAAACATTTTTGAAATATCCATTTTCTAAAATTCAACAAAAATATGCATACTATATTTATTCCGTCATTTGAAAATTCAAAAACTTCATCATCAGAAGAAATCGAAATTTTATTTAAAACAAAGGATTACACAAGGATGTTACGGTATCCTTACGTAGCCCCTTATCACGCCATCATAGGACCTAAGTGTAAGGTGTGCTAAGGGGAGAAAATCTGACGGAGGCTCGGCCAACATCGCACTAGTAGTAATTTCTATCAGTTTGAACTTCTTACGAAGGTGATTCCGTTCTAGCTTCACATGATGAATTTCAGCTTGGGTTTGGTCCAGAGCAAAGCGCAATGGCGCTACCTCCTTCCCAAGTTCTGTTAGATGGGATTTGATCGGTCCAAGACTACTGGGTGAGGCCATCGAATCTTATTTCTATATTAATTAACCAAGATCACTTGTATTTAGAGACAGTAATCAAAACATTTAGTTCCCAGCGGTCATATTGAACAATGATCAGATAACAGTCAAAACCCAACAGTCTCATTTTAATTAAACTCATGTTATCAAATGAAACAGTTTTGTTGAGTATAAAATAACACACAAAATTAGGAAACAATATTTATTCAAAATTTCGGGTCGTTACAATATAGGAGGGAAATGTCATTGCATGTAGATCTTGGAAGTTTGGGCCTCATGAGAGAAAATACCTAACACATGACCATGAGCTATTAGAAGTTTTCCATTCCTTATGTTGCTAGAGAAACTATCTGTTAAGTGATTTCATTGTGGTTTACAGAGACAACAAGAACCAAAAATATATCTTTTCACAGTGTGATATGAACCTCAAATAGAAAATATGTGTTAATATCTATAATATATTGATTTTTATATTTCTTATGAACCTAGGATGGGATATGTTGTTGTATATTCATTGAGTTAAAAAACTCAAACACATGTGGTGCAAGAATCCAATGGTGTATGGAAGTTAAAAGACCTATTTTCTGAGTTTTAACTAGAGTTTCATGATAGTCACGAGAAACCTTACCTCTTAACATTAATATTTACCACTTCTCTCCTTGATAATGTTAAGTATAGATAATTTTGGGATATATAGATATTTTTTCTCTATGATATTATATCAGGAGACAAACTAACTCATGAATGGTCTATTGATAGAGATGACATTCAACATATTCATGGGTGTATCTGGGTCCCTACTGATTTGAGAGAGGAGTTAATTCAAGATTCCCATTCATCATAGTGGTAAGTTCATCTTGGGATCTATAATATGTATCGAGGTATGTGATACCAATATTGGTGTACTGGGATAAAATGTATGATAAAAGGCTTTATCACTAGGTGTTCAACCTATCAGCAGGTGAAGACAGAGCACTAAAGACCAGAAGGCATATTAAAACTACTTATGGTCCCAAAATAGAAATGGGAAGACGTTTCCATGGTCATTATAGTAAGGTTACCTATGTCACCTAATGGTAGAAATGTTGTATTGGTTTTCATTGATAGAGTGGTGAAAATGGATCGCTTCATTCCTATCCTAGAGACTTCCATAGTTGATGATTTGGGAAGACTATAAGTCCATGAGATCATAAAACTACACAGAGACCCTTGTACTTCCATTTCATATAGGGAAGATCATTTAACATAGTTGTTCTAGACTGGATTTCACAAAATCTATGAGAACACAAGTGATTTTAAGCATATCATTCCACCCTCAAATCGATGGAAAATCAATTTGGACAATACAGGGTCTAGAGGATATGCTCTGAGCATTTTTCCTTGATTTAGGTAGTTATTTGAAGAATTCTATCCCTCTTATTGAGTTCCCCTATAAATATATCTTTTAGGAGACAATTCAGATGGTTTCTTTTGAGGGCTTATGTGGTAGGTCGTTCCATTTACCCCTATGTTGGCTAGAGGTAGGTGAGGAAGCACTGCTAGGTCATCGTCTTATTCAAGAGACTTTGAATTAGGTTTATCTGATCATAAAGTGTATGATTACTACATAGTCTAGAAAGGAATATTATGTCGGTCTCCATCTAAAACCTATTTAATTCAAGGTATGGGATCATGATTTCTTGTGGGTATCACTGATGATATGGAATTTATGGTTACGAAAGAATAGTAAGTTTTCTTCTCATTATGTTTGGTCATTGGAGATTGTAGGGAGATTCGAGTCAATATAATATCAGTTTATTTTACCTTGGTGGTACCAATCCATGAATGAAGTCTTCAATGTTTCATAGCTTCTCCAATATCATGTCAACCAATATTGTACTTTTGATCTGGAAGAAGTTGAGTTATATGATGATACTAACATTAAGGAGTATCAAGTACACATCATTGGTTAGAGCATGGAGGCTCTCTGAGTCTGGTATGTCCCTCATGTATGGTTACTATGTTATCATGTCCAAATGATTTATTACACATGTTAGTGGGAGGGAAAAATACTTTCTAGGTGTCTAGAATTGTTCTTAGACAATGTTTCACCACCCTTGGAAGTTGAACTCGGGGAAGAGTTATTTTATATGGGGAAGACTGTAAGAAACCAATTTTCAAACATGTATGGATCCTTTAAATTTTAGTATAATTATTTATTTTGGACCAAATATAAATGCCTAATGATTTAGAAAACATATCTGGGGTGTGTGGGGATTTTTTGGAGTCTCGAACCCATATTTTTTTGAAAATTGGCCCAATCACATGATTAGTGTAAACTGTTTGGGTGAGATGCACTGTTAAATCTAACAGTGTGGATGGTTTGAATTTTTTGTAAGAGACATCTTTCATGTTTGGAACTTGGTTTCACTATCTGTGCAACCTAACCATGTGAGTGCCCCTTTTTTCTAGGTACTCATACAAGTTTGGTGCACGGTTTGGCAAACTATGCAGCCAAACCATGCATAGGCTAATTTCTTGGTAAAATCACGATTTTTCCTTTATGAATTAATAAAATGTGTACCTCATCACTACTCCAAATTATAGAAATATTAGCCTCCACGGCTCTTATTTTGGATCATTTTGAAGTAATAAGCTTGTGATAAAGAGATCTCATTTAGTTAGGATCCTTTTGAGTTTCTGTTTTTCATATTGGACGTACAACAGTTAGTACTGATGTCCTTTGGAGTTGTTCCTCTTATTTCTTGCTCTCAGCCTAGTGATTGAGGAGTGATAAATTTTCCTCTTTTCTTATATCTACTTTGATTCAAGACAAATAAAGAGCTAACACTATAGGATAATATTTCTACAATAATAATATGGGTGGCCTATATCTCAACCCTTAAGTTTTTTTTATTTTGGAATTGTCATCTGGGGACCACCAATTTCATTGGGTTCCATTTATTGAATTTATATATCATTCTTACAATAAATAAAACCGTATGTTTATTCTATTTCAAAATATGTGACTACATACTTGTGGTTATTAACACAAATTCCAACATCCCAAGTAAAATGATTTTCCATTGTTCATTACTTAGTGTTTTGACACTTTGGATCCATCATTCAGATCTTCGCATGATTGACCACACTAATGGTAGGCCTCCTTATAATAAATGAGAGTTTTATCTATAATGGTTAGTGGAAGGTACCATGTAACCTCCACTTGGTTGAACTAAGGTAAGTGTTTCAAATTGATAATTAAATGTGAAAATGGAAATTGGTATGTATACTAACTAAATAGCTTGAACAGATTTTTTTGTGAATGAATAATTGGTTTCATGTTCGTAGAATCCATACCATGTTAATAAAAGGTAGAGGAGTGGATATTAATTATTGAATATTCCTTAAATGGATTTAATAAAGGTTTTATGCTACTTGTCCTTGTCACATTAATGAAAGGAATGGCTTGAACCAAATGGACTTATTGATAAGTTATGAATTAATTAAATGGTTTCATGCTACACGGACATATCACACTAATGAAATTAAATTATTGAACCTAATGAAATATTATATGAATTCATTATAAAATGGGAGTGTTTTGACATGATATCACCTTGGGTTATTATCAGGGAATGCATTGAGCACCTGGAAACCCCATTCTGATTAAAAGATACAGCTAGCGTAGGATGACACCCAACTATAACTCTATCTTTGTCTATTCATGGATGCCCAGTATGACACTGTAGGATAACTCACATGGTATTAAAGGATGACTTGGAAACACTACTTGGATACATCATTGACATGTATGTTCCATGGTAATAGCCCATTGGGCCCAATCACGGATAAGCCCGATTTTACCTTGGATGACCACCTTGGATTCGATAGGCATATTATTATTGAATGATTTGGAATATTCTCCTTAGATTAATCTCTTACACTTAGATATGCTATAATTAATACTAAATTGGTGACCCTTGAGGTATATTTTTCCTTGTATATTACCTTGGAACTTCATTATGAAATACCATTATTGGTTTCAATATTATAGCTTGGAATCTTCACAATGGATATCATTTGACTTATTTGAAAACAGGTTATAATCAATTAATGAATTGGATTCATTTTCATATACCAGCCAAGGGATGGAGCAGGTATTTGGTTATTTAGTTACATTGTATTTCTTTATATTTTATATGAATTCTTTCACACTGTTACATTTCCATTATGTGGGCCAGAGGTTATATACATTGTTGGTAGTGGCCCATTGAGATTTATCTCAAATCCTCTCTAAGTGCAATTTGGTATCTAGGGAAAACAACATGATTTTAGGTAATGATAAAGGGAGGAATACAGATTCTCACACATGATCTCTTGTTGTCTATGGTGGATCTTGATAGAAGGTGACCGATTCGGAGCTCGAGATTCTTTGGATAATATTTTGATTTCCCTGACACTTTTATAGAAAATGTCCTTCCTACTTTATAGTATCCATGTTTTCCAGTTTTCTAGATATATGAAATATCATCCTCATGTGTTGTATGTTATTCTAATTGTTTCAGATATTATTACTATTTTCCCAATTTCCAATGTGCCTTCTTTTCACTTATCTTTATTATACTATTTACCTCAATTTATACTTATCCATTTCACTACACTTTGGTAATGAGGTCATAATCTACCCAAGGACACACCTTTGGCCCCTGCTGCTAGTCAGTAGCCTCTGGAATTTAGGGAGATGCACTTGAGGAAATGTGGCCCACCAAGATTGGGGAACCTACTTAGTGGAATCTATGTTTTGGACGTCATAGATATCTCCTTCCTGGTAGTCACATGTCATGCCATAATGAATTGTATTTATGTCCAAACACTACATGCCACCAGAAATAGACTCTGATCATTGATCTTACAGAATGATAATTATGGTATCAAAGTCACATTAGAAACCAATAGAATGGGTATTTTAAAAAAATTAATTTTTATGATAATGATACTTATCATCTATAACGACATGGTTCCTCGTACAGTCCAAGGATCTTTCATAAATTAAATAGATCACAAAACATAACTAAAAAAATACATTTTCAAAGAGGAAGAGGAACTCGACATCTTCTATTCATTAGTGATCACTCCTTGAAGGATCTAAAGAAGTATCCCTCTATATTGTCCACACATCCTTATAAAATCAACTGGAACGACAATAATTGAATTTTGAGTGCTATCTGAGACATCTGATGTTACCTTCGATGTCCTAACAATCAAAATGATCAATTTCCTTCAATACTTGAAGTCATTATTGAATTTTCATTAAGATACAGAGAGACTATCTCATGAAATTGGTAGGATATATAGGCTCTCATTCTGTGGTTAATGAATAGTTTTCATTATGCGAGAGCATCTCTATATTTATAGGAGATATTCAAGAAACCCTATAGGGTTCACTAGCCCCCATAACTTTAACATACACAAAATAATAAATATAATGAACTAAATTGTTCCATAATTATTATTCATAATTTTATCACAAACCTAGAGTATATATTAAATATATTATGTGAAAAAAATTGATTCATTTGTCTCGACTCACCATTCCAGCTTAATATTAAACGAACCTAGTTTATTAAAATAATATTAGTTCGATTTTTATTTTTCATCACATTTACTTAACATGTAAATACATTTACTAAATAAGTTCAAACCAATTATTCTTAACATGAAAATATGATCTTATTTATTTATTAGTGATCAATAACTTGTAAAATAGTTAGACCCTATGGTATGTCCCATCATGTCTGATATACCTATTCAAATGAATATGGAGGAATCATGAAATGCTATTGTGTGTACCCCTCTAGGCCCATATCTGATAGTATTGAATGGTATCCATAGACCAAGAGTAGAGTCTAGAAAACCATCAAGGCCCCTAAAGTGATATGTAAAGTCATAGAAATGAAAAAAATCCAATGAACATGTATTGTGTGATGCATTCTCTCTCTATCATTAGATATATCATAATGTAGGATGCACAATTGTGTCATCACTCTTTTCTTAATTTATTATTTGTTGATCTAACCAAATGGTTTTACCTTTCAAATAACTTGGTCAAGGATTTATTGATTTTCTACTATCCTGACCAATAATACCAGATATATATTACTTCCACAACCCAGATGTGAAAAATCCTTTCTTTACCCTTCAACCGATGGAATACTACAAATGGAACTCCCAAGAAAAACTACCTCTCCATGATTTCAATATCATGGTTTTTTACATTGAATCAAACTACGTGATCAAATGGAACATATTGATAATTATCTCATCTACTGCGATTGATACACATGTCCATAGGGAGGAAAAACCAGTGACACATAAAACATGTGGTGTTCCTATTGGAAGTTACGTCATCAGGATCTCAGTAAAGGAGATCACCATGTGTGAACATCATCATAAAAAGTCTCAATGATTATGATCCCATAGTACCTGATTATCAGACATCAACTATGTCTAGTTAGTGTGGTGTATCATGACCATAAGATATTTTTTTAGAATAATTACATGGAATATTGTGGTTCTCATTATAGCATAGGATATTGTGTAACCATTAGTTCGGATAATTAAAATATCGGCATTTATATTAAATAGTTTACACAGAAATATCAACAATAAAATAGTAACAATACATCATGTATGTCTACCCATATATATGTTATTGAAATCAATGGCATTTAAAGGTTTTCCTAGGTACCAACTTTTAAAACACTAACAATTTCACTATAGAAAACTAGATAAAATTCATTTTTAGCTCTCACATGATAAATATTACGTTTCTACTATGTCACAGACTTTATTTTTGAGTCTCCCATGTCTCCACCTTGTGGCTATTATACTATATGTGACCTCATCACCTTGAATAAAACTTCTCAATATATGGTATCTCCAATTATAACCATTTTTTCACTATCAAAAAATGACATCTATGATGGTAATAGTAATAGAAAAATCGTGATGACAAAACAATACATGGTATGTGTGATTCCAAGAACTAGAACAAATAGTTTCATTTAATAACTACTTATTAGCTTCCTAATATGATGCATCTTCTTTGGTTTTTGATGTTATTAAAACCATAAGCTTTTATAACCTTGTTTCTCTCAACACCTTAGCCTAACTATGATACTATATAAAATTTATCTAGAGGAAGAATATTTTGTGTCCAATTATAAGGAAAGATAATCTATGTAAATAAGATATGGATAATAATCTATAGTCACTGGTACCTAATAATGAACACGCCCTTCAATTAAAGCAAAAAAATAACACATTTATGAAACCAAAAAACACTCAAAACATGAATCAAAACTCAAATAATCTAGGATTGATGAAGAGGAAAATAAATCAGAGTAAGGTTCTAGGAGAGAATTTTGTTTGTGTTTTTTGATAGAGAGAACATCCATCGAATAGATATGAAGAGTGGAGTGCTCGTCAAATGGTGTTTCATGAGATATAGAATTTTAAAACATGCCTTCTATACACCAATCTCTATGGAATGTGTTCCATTTTAGACATTGATGATTTTATTTTTGGTTTTCAATAATGGAATTTGATTTATTGTAGGGTCATCTCCTTGGGTTTTGGTATCCTTCATCCCTAGAATGTATAAGTCGGCAGGGAAGATGATATTCTTCACCTATACAAGGATTTCTATGACCACTTAGGATGGGTGTGTTGTGCTTCTGTTGGTATGTTTCATGATGATACCCATTGGATGAAGCTCTCTGACCTTAAAATAAGTATACACAGAGTAAGGCATTATATCAATTGAAGTGCCCATTTCTAGAATAGAATCTGAAAATAAGGTCTCCCCTATGGTGCAATGTATCGTGAATGTAGATGGATTATTGAATTTGGTTGGTATCACTAGTTTTATCAAGGTTGAGACATTAATTGTAATGTTGACTCTCTCATTCCCCTTTAATCATCATCTATGGATTCCAAGATCAATAATCAAGTTGGTGTAATGAGTAATTTTTTTAACTGCATCTACTAAATGAATGTTCACATGAACCTTTTTAAATGAATCCATTATTTATTTATCAATATCATTATTGAAAACATTATTATATTTAAAGAGTCTACAAGGGAAAGGAATATGAGTGGATTATTTATGGGAATCCTCAATGATAATTTGAGTACCCCTTTTGTCATGTTTTTCTTTATATACAACATTTAACGGTTGTAAAATGGATTTTTTCAGAAAGGGGACCTATCTTTTGGATAGAATCATTGGATGGAAAAACATTGTTACCAATATTTTGTGTGGTTGAGAAAACATTACCTTGGAATTTTGGATTATCAATAAGTTTGGATAGTATTTTTCTAGAATTATTTCCTTTAATTCTTGTCGATGGTGTTATCAAATTATCCTACTTGAGTTCGTAGGTTTTGGATGGATGATTGTGTGGTTTGTTGAAAATGGAGGTTTGGTTTCCATTTTCTTCACTATATCCTCGATTCATGGTTCATATTTGTGAGGATTAGTATTTTCAAAAAAATTTAAGGATAATAATGTCTCATAACATTTCCTTTTTGATAAAATTTTTATTTAGGGTTGTTTAAGTTTCCTACTTGTTGGTATTTTGGTTTTTTTTCCACCTAGGGTTTGGATTTGGCATGAATGGTTATTTCATAAAGGGTGGTGCTTGTTGGAATGGATTTTTAGGGAATAATACTATACAAGAATCATATGAATCCTAATGTTATGGGAACTTTTCCAAAAAGTTATCATTATCAGAAAAAAATACCACAACTTAATGGATTAGGGGGATAGTTTGAATTACCTTGTGCTTGAGCTTATTTCAATAGAAGGGTATGAATCTCATCAAATTTAGTATTATTATCTATCTATTATTCAAGGGTATTGACTTATGTCTTGTACTCCTCGGGTGGGTGTAATTTCTCATGTGCCAAATTGTTGTGCATTTTGATCTATTTTGGATATTAAGTCATTAGCAGTAGAATGAGTTTTATAAACCAGGGAACCACCTGCTATAGTAATCATCATATCATGATATTTGGAGAAAATTCCATCAAAAAAGTATTTAATTATAAATTTTTTACTACTTTTTTAGATGGGGAAACATGAACAAAGATGTTTGAATCTCTCCTAATATTCATGAAGGGTATCTCCTTGTGATTGGATAATTCCACAAATTTGTGTTCTAATTTATGTAGTTTGAGAGGAATTGAAAAACAACTCTAGAAAGAGTCGTTTAATGTAATTCCATCCCCCAATTGTTGTAGGAAAATATTATATCAAGTATTTACATACACCATCAATGGTGAAAGCGAATTCCCTAAACATAATGAGGCCCTCATACATATTTGGGGGTTTTATAGTGGAGTACACTATGTGAAACACTTTTTGATGTTTCTAAGGGTCCTCACTCTGAAGACCATGAAATTTAGGATTTTGGTGGATGAGGCCCAATCTCAAGTCCTTGTTGGATTCTTCCTCGGGATATTGGATGTACATAGGTTGGTACACCACATCCGAGGTGGTCAGTTCATTTAAGGTTCAATTATTTGTATCCAAGATATCTGGGTTTTGATTTAGTTCAATTTTTTATTGGTTTTTGACCACTTGAGGTTACACAAGGGGTTCTTCAAGCTTACTCGAATGTCCCACTATTGATGAAATGGTCTATTAGTGAATTATCTTGTCATTTTCTAGGTGAAATTTAATCATTTTTTCCTTTTCTGATCAAGTAATGAAGTTATATTGTGATTTTTTTATGTTTTTCTTTATGATAGGGGATGGTAAAAATAAAATCAATTAAGAAGGGTGAAATAAAAAAATAAAAGAGAATGTTTTACTATATAATTAGAGTGAAAGAGTGGGAAAACACACAAGAACAATAAAAACAAAAAATGAAATAAAAACAATCAAATGGGGGTGGGGTATAATTAACAGAGTACTAATTAAGATATGAAATAATTAAATAAAATAAAAAAATGTGAAAAAAATGTTCTCGACTCCTTAGAAACTGTACCAAAAGTTTATCTCATTGTTGAGATCATCAAATTAAGTGTATTGTTTTTAACAGAATTTTTATAGTATAGTAGGAACACTATGTATTCCCTCGATGGAGAATTAGATCAATAATTTAAAAAATAAATCATTGATTACAAAAAATGGGAATGGTATTTAAAAAATTTGGTTAATTTATTACATATGATTAAGGAATATAAAATAAATAGATATAAGAAAACATAAATTAACATATTTTATTAAACATTACAATTCTAGTGAATTCTCATGATGCTCATCATTTATCGCTACAAGAGAAAGGGAAAAAATATTTTAATACCTTGTTTATAAAAAACACATAATGTTACTGAGTTTATACTTGTATACCTCCAAAGATTCTATTAGAAACACACAATGAATCACCAGATACTGCTGATGATTGGGTTATTTCTGTTTAAATTCATAACCAAAACTCATTAGGGAAACACACAAAGAACTTGATTCACTATCTAGGATTTTATGTTATTTAATGTGTTACCATTAAATGACATTACATATTCATGGTAGTGTTTATGTGAGCTAAATTTACCAATATGAACCACAGAAATGCCATAATTGATAGGGGAAGAATAAGTGGTGAATGGTGTGTGAAAATCACTAGAATGAGTACCCCAAAGCATGATCATATGAGTTGAATATAACATACCAGTACATAAGTCAATAAAATAAGAATATAAGATGAATAAAAACAACATAAACCCCTATAATTTTAAGAATCATTCAAATATTACAAACATCAATATTGGTATTTACATCATGTACCCCCTCGGATAACGAGGAGTTCAAACCTCCATGGGAGGGGAGGAAGAAAATTATGTTGAAGTAGAACTTCCAAAGGCCTCTAGAACATATGGGGTTGATTATATGACTCATTTGGGACTCCAAAATAGAATTACCATTCCTCCTAGTTGAACTTACAAATGGGGAACAAAAGTTTACAATTTATAGGATATGTGGAAGATGGTTTTGGAAACCCTTATTTCAAGAAGACACTTGTCACCAGGATTTGAATTTCTTAGAAGTCATATCTCACATTTTACAGAACTAAAAATTTATATCCCCTTCATCTGAATATCTCCACTAAAAATTTAGAACCATTGGGGAAATAAAATACAGATATATATGGATGAAATACATATCCTGGTTTTTGTCTTCGAGTAGATTTGATCCCCTGGATAGGTAGGTTTGTATGGGGCCCTTAATGGATTAATAGGGATTGGTTTTCATCGCATGAAATGCATCACATTATGTTTTGGTCTATCAAAAAAGATAATATCCCATTTGGATGCATGGTTGAATACAAGAGTCTAATTGAGTCTACTGGTATGCTTTGATCCTATGTGATTTGGCCCTTTTTTAATAATCTTCATCATGGGCCCTCCAAATCACCTCCACATACAATGTAATTATAAAAACAAGTAACATTTTAACTTTATAATAGGGATATAAAAAATAATTGAATCAAAAATGATGTTAAATTTATTATTATTTTTATAATTTTCAATAGAAAATTACTTTAGAATAGGGGTGTGAGGGTTAAAATGGGATAGTGAATCACGGGGCGCTCAAAGATCTCTGGGTGGAGACTCATAGGGTGTCCAGGTAGTGTGGTCGAGGCAAGAATGGAAGTAAATCTTATATAGGGATCCTTTAGTAGATAAAAACTGAGTGGGATGGAATAAGCAGGACTCACCGGCGTTTGCACTCATTGGTGAGGGATATCTGGGTTAAGACTTCTCCAGTGGAGGGATGGTTGTGGAAATTTTGAGGCATGGGTCGATTGTTAGATCCTATCAAAAGAAGGAGAGGGAGGTGGATTACCTTGGATCATGTCCAGTTATTGGAAATGGATCCTCTTAGGAGTTATAGTATTGAAGTTGTAACACCCCAAGCTTCCACGGTACGATTACCTTTAAATAATGCAATAGCTTGCATTGTACACAGCTTCGAGATTCTAACACACCACGGCCAATCAAACTAGCCATTATGAATAGTAATACTCACTTTTTGAAAATTTATAAATTTTAACTTTCATAATGGAATTCATTTTTGGATTTGGAATATCAAAATTATCTTAGGGTGAATTTTTTGTATTTTTCTAAAACCTTTTGATTTTTTATGAATAGTGAAAAACTCTAAGTTATTGTTTAAAACCGACTATTTATTTAGTTAATTTTATATTTTATTTAAATTTATTTTATGTCAAAATATATACATAATACCTATATAAGTTCAATTTAATTTATTGGAGTCATTTTATAATGAGTTTAGATATATAAATTTTTATCGAACTTTTTACCGTCTTTTACCCACCTCTTAGGAGCATTTCCAAATTTTTATAAAACTTAATTTTACCACTTCTGTGGGTGGAATTTCAAAAATCCGAGATACAAGGTTGATATAAGTAAGTAAAATGGGGTTCAATAAGATGAAAATATTTTTTGGTCAATAATAACTTTTTTACTTTTATATACCACAATTAAAAGTAAATAGGGTAATTATGGGTAAAAATGATATTATTATTACCCTAAAACATGTCCTAATTCTATTTGATAAGTATAATTCGACCAAAAACAACCATAGGAATACAATATGAACCTCTTTGGTTCACTTGGATTATATTAGGACATTTTTTATTATTTTATTTAAAGAAGAGTTAATAGAGTTAAATTCACAGTTTAATGACTAAACAATTTTTAATATTGGGTTAAACACAATATAAATTAGACTATAAGTGTTAGTTGGAAATATTAAAATATTTCCTAGATAATGGTATTTTATTTATAATTTTTATAAATTAATTAATTAAATTTATTTATGACAAAATGATGATGCTATAATTACCATATTAATTATAGATTAAAATAATTGATATTATAAATATCCAAATAAATATAATTTGAGACTTTTAATGAATTCCAATAATTTTTTTGGTTAATATGACATGTTAGGGTTAATTAAATGTATTTATTTATATGTAATAATGTTTTTAAGACTTTAACAAAAATCAATTCATAAATAATGTCAAAATTGACACAAATGAGTTTTTAAAACAAATACAATATTATTTGTTGATATAAAAATCCTGAAAATCTAAGGTTCATCCAAAAGACTTATATAATGATATTTGTATCATTAATTAACTACATGGGGTTGTCATGGATGTTTATAGTATGTTTATTACCCATATAATATAAAAATACAAAGAGACATGGTAAATGTAAAACTGTTTAACTAAGAGTTAAATCTAAAAGATAAGGTTAATATAGTGACCTAAACCTGTCTAAAACCTATTGGTTGAGAGGATTTCGACCAATACCAACCTAAGACAATAATTAATTTATTTTTAAGCGATTAGAAACTGGAAATTATTTTATTATAAAATAATATTTCAATCTTTTCCTAGGGTGCCCCTCACCCCTCTTATAAAAGGGAACTTCCACTTCTCTCAAATTCACACCTTCAAAGCCATTTGTATCGGCTAAAACCTACCCAAATATCATCCCAACTGTCCAAACATAATCCTAGAGGCCTTTACTTAGTTATAAAGCCAACATAAGGATCCCTTTTGATCAAATCAAAAGGAAGAACCTGAAGAAGAGGTAAATATTTCATCACCTCTTTCAAATTATTTTCTTCTTCCACTTATTCTTTATTTATTGTTTCAATTATAAAATAAATACTCTAGTATCTTATATATAATGTTATGATATTATAAAAATAGTACAACCATATTCATTATTCTCTCCTTACTATAAATGAAAATTCCACCATACATGTGTGTGTACGGATAACCGTCTCCACATCGCGGTGTAGTTTGTTATACAAAAACATCATCATTAGGATGGGTATAATATTGAGTATAAAATGATGTAAATAATAAATAAAATATGATAATTATTATTTATATATGATATACCATCCAATTGTATATTATTTTAATATCAAAAGAATGATATTGTCGCTCGTGCGTACGTATGTATTACCGTCTTCACGAACGCGATGAGATCCATTCCTCATCATATCCATTCAAGAATAATATTCATTTAATGATTAAAAATAATTTTTAAAGACATAATATCATTATGAATATGAATAAGATACATACCATTCATACCAATCATTACTTACGTATCAAATCATATAATGGAAAACGAATCAGTTAACACCTGAAATGACGATAATAGTAAAGTATTATTAACAAAGAAATATTAGAAGATCATATATGATATCATAATAATTTATATTGTTCTTGTATAATTTAATAACAATTATTTAACCATTATATAGGAGTTTAACCTACCATCTACCAAGGAAAAGTATAAGTTAAGGGTTAATTCTACAATCTCTTTATTATCCGAGGTTGTTTTTACGTAAGTATCTACTGGGACCTCTTTATCATTCACATCCATATTTCTTAAAAATGTATTTCAAAACATTTTTACTATTTAATATACAATGGGTTAAATCCATTTATACCATTATTTTAACTTATATGTTTTGAAAGGAATCTTTCAGTCGTTTTCCAAACAAGGTACTTTACGACCTTTTCGACAAAATTAAGGTAAGAATGACTTTTTTAACTTATACGGCGGGTGTGGTTATTCTCTGCCATAATAAAATCATAAAAGAATCCATTACAAGCTTATAATAATATTTTCTAAATAAATGTTTTCTTTTATAATTCTATAACTTTAAATGATTTCAAAAAAAATGAAAGAGATATTTCTCTCAAATAGTTTTAATTTCATCTATGTCTACATTCTTTGATGGATTTTATACTTGTTTGAAGTCAATTTATTATGATACAAATCTTCCATATTTTATTGAATGCATTGTGATATGTTTGACTATGGATGTGTTATTTTAATACAATCAATGTTTTATTGTTAAAGTATTGACATTTTGTATGCTAGTTTTAATAGGAATGTTTATGTTATATTTTGACCTTTTCATATGAGTAATGTATTTGAATTTGTAAGTGATATGTATATCCCTTTATAGATCCTTGATGCATTAGTAAGTCTCATGACACTACTAGACATGGAATTGTTTAAATCATTTCCCAATATGTTATATGGTTTTTGTTGAGGCCTTAATCATTTTTAGACGTCTTGGCTCCAGTCTTGACAAAATGTTTCAGAAAGTCTGATATTATACATTCCAT
Source organism: Viscum album (assembly GCA_963277665.1). Taxonomy (NCBI): domain Eukaryota; kingdom Viridiplantae; phylum Streptophyta; class Magnoliopsida; order Santalales; family Viscaceae; genus Viscum; species Viscum album. The sequence goes on along the minus strand of OY728161.1, from coordinate 120,735,929 downwards.
TATAATGACAATAATATTGATGGTTCATGTGGTCATTCGAATTGTATAATACCCATGATTATGTTTTATTATGGAATTATTTACTCAGCACATATTCCTTCCATAAAAGTGTTCATGTTTATTATTTGTAAAGGCATGTATTTTCAATTATTCACCATGCTTAATATTTATGGTATTTTACTCTGTATTGCTTACCCTTACTAAGCAATTGAGATCACCCCTTTCTTATGTTTCATTTCCCCAATATATGAAGAAGATATTTATGAGTGAATTTCAGGCATAATCTAGGATTCTTGGATGTTTCTAATGGAATAAATTTGTGTTGTATTTTTTTCAAGTTGTAAAGTTGAACTTATGTATGAATCTTGTTTCCAATAATACTAAACTAATTGGTCTTTTGGGACATGATTTCCTTGTGATCAATCCAATGTTTTGTAATAATTCACCTACTCTGGGTAACTAGGGTCGGGGTGTTACAGTTGGTATCAGAGAAAGTTTAGTACAAACCATGGAAACTAGATTTAGATAAACTCTGATTAGAGCACATTAATCTAAGATAAACTTTGAGGATTATTATAGAATAACTTCTTAGAATTTTGGTATGGTAGAGATTCTATGAGTTTTCCATGCAATAAATCCCTGTCTTGATACGAATAGGTAGAGCCGTCTCTGGAATAGATGTACCTAGGGGAAAAACATGAAAACACCACTTTGAGCTAGACTCGAATGGGAACTGGTGCACGAAAATGGTCCATGCAGCACTCTTGGTTACGACACTCCCAGGGGATATGCTTAGGATAATTCACATTTTCTTTATAGACCATTATGAAGGGTTTATGAGTATATACTTCCTCAAAGAAACATTTTTATGATTATTTATTATATCCATAAACTGTTCAATTTATTTTGAGTGTTTTACAAGAATGGAATTATGTATTTCGATTCATAATCTAATCTAGTTTATGCCATTGTTTAGAAATGGTGCCTGGTGGAAGGAATGGAATACTTTTCAATTCACGTAATCCATGAAGGTATTTCCCTCCTATTCAAGATAATTATAGCGGAGCTGGTGATGAAACTGGTGCTGATTAGCTTATCACCATACTGGGACAACTCCCTCAGATTATGAATAATAACCTTACCTGTATGGAGTGCCCTGATCCACAATGCAGATGATCAATGTTAAACCTCTTCATGAGGAAAAAACCACCAACATTCAATTGGATTAAAAATCCATTAGTGGCAGATCAATGGATAAATTCCGTAGAAAAAATATTTCACGCTTTGGGGAGTATCTAAAGGGAAAAAGTTGTCATGGATGTTTATCGCCTCACTGATGATGCTGATCAATGGTGTTCATTGATTCAAAACACAAAGGAAGATGAATAAGTGTATAGTATGGAATAGGGGGAGTTTAAAGAACTTTTCATAGAAAAATAATTTCCTCATGACCATCGAGTGGACATGGAAATGAATTTTCTGAGTCTGAGGAAATAGGAGGATGAGAATGTTGCAAAGTATGTGGCTAACTTTACAAGATTTTCAAGGCATTCTGCATATTATATACATAATACAAGATTTAAGATTGACCGTTTCTTGGATGGGTTAAAACCATTTCTCCATCGAGCATTGTTATTGTAATCCCTATAATCGTACAAAGATATTGTCTTATGTCATATCAAGACAGAAAAAGAATTATCTAAGTCGTATGACTTTAAAGAAAAGAAAGAGAATAAGAGATTTTCAAAACACTCTAGGAATGGAAATAATGAATTTGTGAAGAAGGGAAGAATTGAATTTCCACCCTATGATAATTGTGGAAGGAATTACCCTGGTACATGTCTAAAAGAAAAAGAGTATGCTACAAATGTGGATTGAAAATCCATCATGATAGTAATTGTTAGGGAAAGAAATATTATTCCAATGTTCACTACTACAATTACAGGGATATGGGACATTATGGAAATGAATTTCCTAAGAGTCAAGGAAACTTACCTTAGAAAAGGCCAAGGGATAAAGGCCAAGCTTATGAGATCACTACAACTGAGGTTGAATCTCCGAAAGACAGGGTGGTAGTTAATTTAGTGGTTACCTAAAGTTTAGAAAATTATTTATTTGATTCTGGATCATCGCATTGTTTCATATCTTCCCAATTTTCTAAAAAAATTATATATTTCCAATTTGATTTATCAAGGGAGTTGTATGTCAAAACTCCTATGTGAAGTATCATTGCAACAATGTTTTTTGAATCAGTTCCCATTAGGGAATATAAATGTTCTTTATCTGATGATCTCATCATCTTACCCATGATTTAATTTGAAATAATCCTCAGAATGGATTGGTTGTCGGACCATGATGCAGAAATTTATTATAAGAAGAAGGAGGTTACAATTTTTTATGATGATAAGTAGTACCTTATCTTTAGAGATGAAATGTCACCACCTGATTATTATCTTGATCCACACCCAGTAGCTCAACTAAATTCAATTATTGGGGAAGAAGAGAACTAAATAACTATGGTTGAGGAAAGTAATGTTAAAATAGAGTAAGTACATGTTGTAAAAGAATTTGTTGATGTGTTTCCAGAGAATTTACCTGGACATCCTCAAGAATGAGAAATTGAGTTTTCCATTGATTTTATTCCTGGTTCAAGGCCCATATCGAAGACCCATTATAGAATTTCCATTGTGGAATTAGTGGAAATAAATAAACAACTATAAAAATTGAGTAATAAGGGATTTATTCACCCTAGTGTTTCTCCATGGGGAGCCCCGGTTCTTTTTGGTAAGAAGAATAATGGATCTATGAAGTTGTACACTAACTACAGGGAGATCAATGCTATAACAATAAAGAAAAAGTATCCCCTACCTCGCATTGATGATTTATACGACCAACTTCATGGACCTCAATATTTTTCAATGATTGAACTTTGATCTGGATATCATCATTTTTTGTGAAGAAGGAAGACATTCCAAAAACAGCATTTCGAACCAGGTATGGGCATTACGAGTTTACAATAAAGCCTTTTGGGATGAATAATGATCCCTCTGTTTTTATGGATCTAAAGAACAGAGATTTCAAGGAATATCTTGATTACTTTGTAGTGGTATTTATTAATGATATCTTGGTATTCTCCAAAAGCTATTAAGATCATGCAAATCACTTGTGCACCATTCTGAAAATCCTCAGAAGAAATGAATTGTATGGGAAGTTTAGCAAGTGTGAATTTTGGCTTCAAGAGATTTCTTTTCCTGGACATATTGTCTCTTAGGATGGAATCTCTAATGACCCTTCTAAGACAAAGGCTATCCAAAAATGGAATGCACCGACAAGTATAGTTAAGGTACGTAGTTTTATTGGTTTAGCAGGTTATTATCGACATTTTTCCAGAATGTTTCCTGATTCACTAACCCATTAACCAAGATCACGCGTAAAGGGTTTAATTTTTTTTGGAAAAAAGAGTTTGAAGAATGTTTTGAATAAATGAATAGAAGATTATTCAATGCTTCTATATTGACTCTACCATTGAGGAATGATGGGTTTGTTATTTATAGTGATGCCTCAATGAAAGGACTTGGTTGTTTCCTTATACATAATTATAGAGTTATTTACTATACATCACGACAACTAAAAATTCATGAAAAAACTATCCTACACAAGATCTTGAGTTAGCAGCTGTAATATTTTCTTTTAATATATGGAGAAACTATCTATATAGTGAAAAATGTGAGATTTATACTGATCACAAGAGTTTGAAGTATATTTTCTCACAAAAAGAACTCAACATGAGGCAAAGGTGATGGCCTGAACTACTCAAGGATTATGATTGCACGATACACTAACACCTAGGGAAGGAAAATAAGGTGGAATATGCTTTGAGTAGAAAGGATCATGGAGTTTTGAACAAGATGGGAGTTGAAATGGAGCTTATATACATTGATCTAGTAAAGATGGATATGGGAATAACCATGGAAGGTGAAACATCAACGCTTTTTCAAATGGTTTCCAAACCACCTTTACTAGAAAGGATAAAAAGTTATCAGACCGATGATGAGGAGTATCAAAATAAGATTAATGGTTTGAATGACGGGAGATTGAGTGACTTCATATATGAAGATTGGATTTTGAAATTTTGGGAAGATACATCGTGTTCTCGATATACCTAATCTGAAAAGGGAAATGTTAGATGATTTTCATAGCTCCAATTTCTCTATACACCTAGGTAGCACTATTATGTATAGATATTTGAAGGAACATTTATGGTGGGACAACATGAAGAGGGGGATTTTTTATTTTGTGTCAAGATGTATAGTTTTTCAACAAGTGAAAGCTAGAAGGAAACAACATGGAGGAGTCTTGAAACCTCTTCCAATACCTGAGTGGAAATGGGATAATATTGTGATAGACTTTGTCATGGGGCTACCAAAGAAACCTTGACAGAATGATGCAATATGGGTCGTTGTTGATCATCTTGCCAAGTTAGCACATTTTCATTCTATAAGAGAAGATTTACCACATGAACATTTAGCTAGACTATATATTATTGATTTTTTTAAGACTCCATGTTATACCCCTATAGATTGTTTCTGATCCTGATCCCCATTTTACATCAAGATTTTGGAAAAGTCTTCAGAAATCCCTAGATACTAAAAATCATTTAAGCACATTATATCACCCTCAAACTAATTGACAATAATAATGGACTATTCAAACCATAGAACACATGTTGAGATCTTTCTCACTTGACTTTCATGGTATGTGGGATCAATATTTACCTTAGGTAGAATTTTCCTATAATAATAGCTTCCATTAATGTATTCAGATGGAACCATATGAAGTGTTACATGGATAGAGATGTCGCACACCAACTTCTTGGGATGATGTTGGTGAAAAAAAACTTGTAGGCCCAGAGCTTGTTGAGGAAATGATGGAAAAGGTGAAGGTTATCCAAACACACATCAAAACAGCACAAAGTAGGCAGAAGAGGTATTCCGATAACTGAAGGAAGAATTTGGTATTTCAGGTAGGAGATCATATTTTCTTGAAGGTATCTCCATGGAAGGGAGTTATATGATTCAGTAAGAAGGTTAAACTATGTCCCAGGTACATCTGACCTTTCAAAATTCTAGAATGAATTGGGGTCGTATCTTACCAGTTCGAAATGCCACCAAGTCTCTTCAAAGATCACGATGTGTTCCACATATCAATGTTGAAAAAATACATGCCTGACCTAATATATTTACTCACCTAGGAGAAAATTGAACTAGAACCTGATCATTCTTATTGTGATGTGCATGAAAAAAATTTTGATACCAGAAAACAAGTGCTGAGAAACTGGATGACTCATTTGGTAAAAGTTATATGGAGAATCCATAATATGGAAGAGGCAATGTGGGAACCTGAGGAACTTATGATGAAGAACCACCCAAATCATTTTATAAAGTAATATTATAAAAATTTAGATGATGAAATTAGTTTAAGGTGGGAAGAATGTAACACCCTAAGCTTCCATGTTATGTTTCCCTTTAAATAATGCAATTGCTTACATTGTACGCAACTTCAAGATTCTAACACACCATGAAAAATCAAACTAGCCGTTATGAATAGTAATAACAACTTTTTAAAATTTAATAAATTTTATCTTTCAAAATGGAATTCATTTTTGGATGCGGAATATCTAAATTAGCTAAGGGTGAGTTTTTTGTATTTTTCTGGAAACATTCAATTTTTTATGAAAAGTGAAAAATAGTAAGTTATTGTTTAAAAATGTATTTTTATTTAAATAACTATTGATTTTATTTAAATTTATTTTAGGTAAAAATAGATATATAATACCTACATAAGGTCAATGTAAGTCATTGGAGTCGTTTTATAATGAGTTTATAAATATAAAATTTTATCGAACTTTTTCCCGTCTTTTACCCACCTCCTAGGAGAATTTCCAAATTTGTATAAAATTTAATTTTACTACATCTATGAGTTGAATTTCATGAATTATAGAGACACAATTGATATCAATAAGAAAAATGTTGTTCAATAAGATGAAAATAATTTTTGTTGAATGGTATCTTTTTACTTTTATTTACCACGGTTAAAATTAAATAGGGTAATTAATGGTAAAAATGATATTATTATTACCCTAACACATGTCCTAATTATATCGAATAAGTATAATTAGACCAAAAACAACCTTATGAATAAAATATGAACCTCTTTGGTCCACTTGGATTAGATTAAGATATTTATTATTATTTTATTTAAAGAAGATTTAAAAGAGTTAAATTCAAAGCTTAATAACTAAACCATTTTTAATATAGTGTTAAAAAAATATAAATTCTACTATAAATATTCATTATATAGTTGAAAATATTTCCAATATAATGGTATTTTATTTATAATTTTTATACATTATATAATTAAATTTATTTAAGACACAACGATGATGCAGTAATTACTATATTAATAAAAGATTAAAATAATTGATATTATAAATTTCCAAATAAATAAAATTTGAAACTTTTAATGAAATCCTCTAATTTTCCAGGTTAATATGACATGTTAGGATTCATTAAATGTATTTAATTTAAAGTAATAAAGTTGTTAGGACATTAAAAAATCAATTATTAAATAATGTCAAAATTGACCTAAATGAGTTTTTAAAACAAATACAGAATTATTGGTTGATATAATAATCCTAAAAATCAAAGGATCCGAAAAAAGATTTATATAATGATAGGTGTATCATTAGTTAACCACTTTTGTTTATCTTGAAGTTTATAGTATGTTTATTAACAATATAATATAAAAATACAGAGAGACTTGGTAAATGTCAAACTATTTAACTAAGAGTTAAATATAAAAGATAAGGTTAATATAGTGTCCCAAACCTATATAAAACCTATTGGTTGAGAGGTTTTCAACCCATAACCACCTAATTATTTAATTAAGTAATTTTTGAGCCATTAGAAACCTAAAATGATTCTATTATAAAATAATATTTCAATTTTTTCCTACGGTGCCCCTCACCCCTCTTATAAAAGGGAATTTCCCCTTCTCTCAAATTCACACCTTCAAAGCCATTTGACTTAGCCAACCCATACCCTAATATCCCCCCCCCCCTACTATCCTAACTTCATCCTAGAGGACTTATATTAGTCCTAAAGCCATCCTATGGAGCCCTTATGATCAAATAAAATGGAAGAACCTGAAGAAGAGGTAAATATTTCATCACATCCTTCAAGTTCTTTTCTTCTTCCACATCCTCTTTCTTTGTTGTTTCTGTTCAAAAATAATAACTCTAGTATCCTATATATAATTTTATACTATTATAAAAATGGTAAAACCATATTCATTATTCAATCCATCCTATAAATGACATAGTCACCATACGTGCATACGTACGGATTACCATCTCCACGTCGTGGTGTAGTTTGTTATTCAAACACATCATCATTTGGATGGGAATAATAGTGAGTATAAATGATGTAAATAGTAAATATAATATGATAAGTATTATTTATATATGATTTAACATCCAATTATATATGATTTTAATATCAAAAGAATGGTATTTCCACTCGTGCATATGTACAGATTACTGTCTCCATGAACGCGATAAGATTCATTCACCATCATGTCCATTCAAGACAAATTTTCATTTGATGATTACAAATAATTTTTAGAGACTTAATATCATTCTGAATATGAATAATATACATCCTATCCATAACAAACATTATTTACATAACAAATCATATAATGTAAAACGAATTAGTTAACACCTAAAATGACGATAATACTAAAATATTATTAACAAAAGCAATATTAGAAGATCATATATGATATAATATTAATTTATATGGTTCTTTTATAATTAAATAAAAATTGTTTCACCATTAAACAGGAGTTTAACCAACCCTCTATCAAGGAAATGTACAAGGTAAGGGTTAATTCTACAATCTCTTTTTTATCTGAGGTTGTTTTTAGGTAAGTATCTATTGGGATGTCTTTATCGTCCACACCCATGTTTCTTAAAAATTAATTTCAGAACATTTTTACTATTTACTATAAAATGGGTTAAATTCATTTATATCCTTATTTTAACTTATATGTTTTGAAGGGAATCATTCATTCATTTTCCAAAAAAGTTATTTTATGACCATTTTGAAAAAATTATGGTAAGAATGTCTTTTTTAACATATACGGAGGGTGCGGTTATTCTTCGCCATTATAAAATCATAAAATATTCCCTTAAAATATTATAATAATTTTTTCAAAATAATTTTTTTATTTTATAATTATGTAACTTTAAATGATTGAGAAAAATTAAAGAGATATTTCTCTCAAATAGTTTTTATTTCATATACGTCAACATCCTTTGATGAATTTTACACATGTTAGAAGTCGATTCATTATGATACAAATCATCCATATTTTATTGAAGGTTTTGTGATATGTTTGAATGTGGATGTGTTATTTTTAAACAATTCATGGTTTATGGTTAAAGCATTGACATTTGGTATGAAATTTTTAATACGAATGTCTATGTTATATTTTAACCTTTTAATATAAGGAATGTATTTCACATAGTATGTGACGGGTGGAGCTCTCTATAGGTCATTGATGCATCGATAGGTCTCATGAGGCAACTAGACATGGAATTGGCCAAGGCCTTTCCCAATTTGTTATATGGTTTTGGCTGAGGCCTTAATCATTTTTAGACATCTTGGATGTGGCCTTGGAAAAATGTTTCAGAATATCCGACATTATACATTCCCTCATTGTGAAAATAATATTTATGGTTCATGTGGTTATTCGACTAGTATAATACCCATGATTATGTTTTATTGTGGCATTATTTAATCATCTCACATTCCTGTAATAAATGTGTTTATGTTTATTATTTGTAAAGGCATGTGTTTTCAATTATTCACCATGCTTAATATTTATTTTATCATTCATTGAATTGGTTACCCTTACTGAGCATTTGAGCTCACCCTTTTCTTATGTTTCATTTTCCAGTATATGAAGAAGTTAGTTATGAGTGACTTGCAGGCATAATATTGGAGGCTTGGATGTTTATAATGGAATAAATTAGTGTTGTATTTCTTTTCAAGTTGTAAATTTGAACTTATGTGTGAATATTTTTTCTAATAATACTAAACTAATCGGTCTTTCGGAAAATGATTTCTTTGTGATCATGCCAATGTTATGTAATAATGCACCGACTCTGGGAAAGTAAGGTCGGGGTGTTACAGAAGTGGTGATTGGATTCCTCACCAGATATGAAGGAGGAAGGCCTCAGGGTCTCTCATGGTGGTCCTTGAGATGGGGGGGGGGGGGGGCAGACCACAAAGCATGGGAGGTGGAACATTGGGAACAAATGATCGGCCTTGGAATGGGATGGTGGCCGCTCATCATGAAATAGTTGGGCCATAACACATGCTCATCTAGCTGGGATAGGGGGCATGCCGGCATTGTTGGAAGGACATTATTTCCTGATGAGTTGACTACTGGGTATGGATATGAATATGAAAGAATGTGGTGGGCATGTTCTTCATTGTTCATAGCAGCGGAGTGATAGAAACGGGAGGAGGAGATCAATAGGGCAGTGCCTGGTGCTCAGGAAGGGACAAACAGGATGGGGGGGGGGGTACCCTCCCATTAATTGTTTTTGTTTAAAGTCAAAAATATTAATTTTTTTGTTTCATTGATTTGAACAGACTGTCATCCCCATATAACTTGTCTTCCTACCATAAAAAATTGGCATTACATCAATAAATTTAAAGGCTAAAATAGCCTTTATATTAAAATAATATTAATTATTATTATTATTATAAAATATATAAATATATAATTACTATAACAAACCCCTTTAAATATGATCTAGTCAAAAAATACTATTCTGGATAGAAAAAAGTATTCATCAAAATTAATCATTCACAATAATATATATAAAACAATTGAAAATACAAAAAATATTATATATATATATATATATATTCTTCAATTTTAATAATATAAATGTAACCTCATTTGATCCATAAAACATTTTATGAATGACTATAGAATTTTCATCTGACCACATATTGACTCACCGTCAGAACCATAGGGGGAAAAAACAAATTCTCTACTTAAATTTAATAAAACATAATTTTTCTTTTTTCGGAAATGTTACAAGTAATCTGAGATAACAATTAAAGGTATTGGGGACACGGTAGAAGCTTTTAGGCTAGGGAACTTAAAATTTTCACCATTTTTATGGCAAGACTTTCCACCTCTAATGATTTGAGCCCTGGTATAGTTCGAGGATCTCATGTAAATTAAATAGTGCACAAAAAATAAATAAAAAACATACATTTTTATGCTAAAGCTTTACGAGACATCTTATTGTATTTGGTGATTTCATTTTGAATAGTCCAAATAAGGATCCCTATAAATCATCCAAATGTACTTCTAAACTCTGATATAACGTTGATTGTCGATTTTTTTTGCTAGCACTGAGATCTGATGATTTTTGCAATATCTCTACGATCACTGCGATCCTATTCCTTCAATTCTTGGTGGTGATATTTGATCATCACTCAGAGAGTGAGATTCTCTATCTCTAGAAAGTGACAAAATATAATGGCTCGCATTTAAAAAATAATTAATAGTCTCCTTTGTGATAGATCCACTCTATATTTATTGTGGATATTAAATATACACCGTAGGGTTCCCCGAACACCAGAAATTTATCATCCACTATGTGAAGACCTGTAAAATTAAAGGGAAATTTTTTCTTAATTTTCTTTGGAATTTTACAAGAGCGCGGTTTCTGACGGCACCTGATTCTGAGCCCCGGTGTGCCCGGAATCAATTTCTGAAGTTTGGCTCGGGTACGTTCAGTGAACGAACGAGCGGGAATTTCTAACTTTTGAACCGATGCTCAGAATTGAAATCTGAGGACACCAATGAACTCGTAGCACCGATATTCGCTTAAGGAGACCTTTTCCGAGGTTGCGTTTTATGTGGGTTGAGAGTTAGTTTTGGGGGAAATTAGAAGAAGTTAAATAAATTGTGGAACACAATTTATTTTTAACTTTGTTGGTTATTTCCTCCCAAATGGAGTTAGAGGTGGGACCCACACCCACATAACCTCCCTTGAGAGGATTAAGTGTGGTGGGGCCCACACGAGCCCTAACTCTTCAACTTCCCTTAAACTCCCCAATAACTCCACTCTAATTAATTTGACAACTTGAGTTTTTAATTGAGATGAGTTACTTATTTTCAAACTTTTGAAATTCAAAGAGGTTAGGATGTGTAAATAAAATAAGGCTTGGACTTATTTTATTTTGGTTAGTTTCTTTTGCAACCTTGAGAGGATTGGGAAGCGTTCTTCATCTTCTTCTTCCTCGACGAAGAACGCGAAGAACACCGTTCTTCAACGAAGAACTTCTCCGCCAAAGAACACGGTTCTTCCGCGACGCCGTATCCGCGACGCGTCATTCTCCTTCTGTGTCGTCTCTCCCGTGATGGTTTTCCGTGATGAAATCGCCGTCAACGACTTTGAATCCTCGCTTCGCGACGTCGACGTTCTTTCACCGCGACGCCCGACCTCCGCGACGCTGGTCTTCCGCGGGTCGTTGATGAACGTCGTTCCTGAACCGAGGTAGGGGATTATTGTTATTTTAT